>WOAB01000671.1:0-638921 GCA_027886185.1 Rheum nobile | reverse complement strand
TTCAGAAAACCTAAAGGTGATGTTCATCGTTAATGTAAAGTGATGGTTGTGGTTATATGAGAACCTAATATGCTGTTCATCGTGAATTTTAGATCTATTGCTGAGTTTGTTACAGGTATACCATATGTTTAACTTGGGTTACTTACTATGTAATTTTGTTTGTGTTTGTTTATAGGTACATAAATCAGATTAGTTCATAAGCTGTACATACTTTTAAACCTAGAATTTGAGGATGGGTTTTGCTTAAAAAAATTTGCATGCTTTATTGAATACAAATGTGCAGGTCATAATAACTAAACCTAAATTTCAGGATGGGTTAAATTTGATTACTAGACTAAAAGTTTTGGCATCATAAAGCATACCTCGTTCTTCTTTTTTCTCTATATTTTTTTCTCTATATATGTTATCCCCTCTTCCTGTTGAGATCTCCATAAGCTCAGCTCCCATGTATAGCTTTAAGAGAAAGAAAATATAATATAATGAGTACAAAAGTAAATGAGCAAAAACAAATAATAACAGTATTGTCAATGAATTGTTAAATATAGTACTCATACCTTTACTAATACTGTATGAATGATCCTAGGATATGATAGTGTTGTTTCTTCATCCAAATTGCATCTGCATTATTGATAAAAAACAAAATACATCATAATAGTTTGATAAAAAATATCCACATGTCCTGATATCCAATGAGAATCTAGCAACAGAAAAACATTACCTGACTGTGCATAACATGTAAAAGTTACTTCTTGATATGATACCCTGATAGCATGTTTTGTATACACTAGACCTGTAAGTGCAAACATTTATTGTCATGTAAGTTATGTAACAAAGCAATAATAAAGTTTCATTGTACTAAATTATACATATTAAAAACACAGGCCTTTAAAGGTTTGTCATTCTTAGGATAACCATAATATCAGGTTTATGAATCTCATATTAGATAATCTACTTTAGAGCTAATATGTTGTAGTTATTGCATGTAAGAGAATTAGAAATTTGCACACATAATAGGAGTTCAAATATGATAAGACATATGTTTTATCCTTAGGTTACACATGATATGAGTTTACATTCTTTGTTAGGCATATAAACAGAGCTATGATGGTTTATTGAATGCATGCAACCTATATATCTATTATGTATTTAGAATTGGATTTATATCTCTAAAAATAAATCAAAACAAATGAACAACTTGAACAGCAAACATGATCATCTTTATTAAAGCTTATATTATGGTAGTTTAATATTAATAATAAAAATAATTATAACAAATATAACCTAGCAGATTGCAAAAGTATTCCAGGTTCGTGGTTTGAAGAGAACAAGGTATCTATAATGGCTATATTATTGCAGGAATCAGTTGTTGTGAAGAAGGAAAGGGCTTTTACTTGTGAGAGAAAGCTTTAGTCAAATCATTATCAACTCAGCGACAGTAAACGGTAAATCAATATTTACAATGAACAATGTTCTATTCATAATCTATATACATTAACATGGGAGCTGAGCTTTAGTCAAATCATGAATTTTTGCACAGGCCTTGACTTATACTGTACATGTAAATCAAATATTTACAATGAATAAGGTTCTATTCATATCTATATATAGTAACATGGGAGCTGAGCTTTAGTCAAATCATGAATTATTACACAGGCCTTGACTTATACTTTATGAATTAATTAGTTAAATAGTAGTGCAAGTTTGTGGATTTAGGGTGACAGAAAAAAAAAACTACATGCAAAACATGATACACACTCTGATTGTAAGAAATCTATATTCAGTATTATTTAATTGGTTTAGAGTCACATATAAATTAAGAAATTAGATATACATGTGTTAAGTTTGTTGATATATAGTAGAAGAAATTAAGAATTAGAGAGTCCGATATAATTTAAGATTAGAGAGGGAGAGAGAGAGAGAGAGAGAGAGAGAGAGAGAGAGAGAGAGAGAGAGAGAGAGAGAGAGAGAGAGAGAGAGAGCCAGCGAGAGAGAGAGAGAGAGAGAGCCAGCGAGAGAGAGAGAGAGATTTGGGCCTTTAAGAAAATCTATATTCAGTATTATTTAATTTGTTTAGAGTCACATAGAAATTAAGAATTAGATATACATGTGTTATGTTTATTGATATAGTATAATAAATTAAGAATTAGAGAGTCCCATATAATTTAAGAATGAGAGAGAGAGAGAGAGAGGAGAGAGAGAGAGAGAGAGAGAGAGAGAGAGAGAGAGAGAGAGAGAGAGAGAGAGAGAGAGAGAGAGCCATCGAGAGAGAGAGAGAGAGAGAGAGAGAGAGAGAGAGAGAGAGAGCCCAATTAGTGACTGTTTAGTTGTGTTTTTACTCAGTTATATTATATTTGGGCCAATAAGCCCAATAATTGTACCGATTAATATCTGTTTCATATACATTTTGTTTTTAAAAAACACATTATACAGAAATGTCATAATCTTGATAACAAGCAATAATACAATAGGCGGCCCAATAAGCCAATTAACTTACATATATTATTGGGCCAAACCAGATTAAACTTTTTTTTTGGCCTCATTTGGGCCAAAGCAGATTTTTTTGGGCCAAAGCAGAATTAATAATTATATATTTGGTGAACAAAATAGTAACAACTATATATATTTAAGTGGACCGATTTTGATATATTATTTATTCTTTTTGTCAAACCGGTTTGACCTAAGTTATGTTTTTTTAATTTTTTTCATATAATATCAGAAGTTACGTACAAATTAAAGAAAACAAATTACTTTCTCCCCAAATACTATGTGAAGAACAAACTTGAAAAAATATATGAAATCAAAAAAATTAACGATAAAGAAAATGATAGATGAGTTTAACATGAAATTCGAAATTTAAGGTTTGAAATATCTTAAAATTTTCAGATAAATTCAAAGTGAAAGACAGAAAAGAAAACTAACTTTGGATCTTATTCTGGAAATTCCCTGAATATTATTCAAAAAATCTTCATCATCGGCGACTTCTTGTCTTCCAGATCTCCAACCCAGATACATGTTTCAAGAAAAAACAAATGAAACTAACATTAGATCTGGTGTCATAGAAGATAAATCATAGGTTAAAATTATATGATCCATAAAGCAACTTCTATCGAGATCAATATAGAGACTGACAAAGAGACAGAGAGAAATGAAATTACCTTTGAAAGATCTGGATCTGAAGATGAGTCTGTTATCCCGGATCTTCGATCAAAGGAATATTTAGGTTTCTGGGGAACATATGATTGTAAGATCGATATTAGTATTGGTCACTTAGAGAAAGAGGATGCATAAAAATGGAGATGTTCATTTTGTGCTTCACTGAAATTTGTGGATGTCGAAAATGGAAGATGAAATCGGAAAGAAAAGTGGATATTAAATGTGGAAAGATTGAAAATGGTAAATCTGGAAATGGAAGGTGGTAGAAGGAAAGAAGAGACGCGTCCCATATAAGCTTCAAAGTTAGAAATGGAAAGATTTAACCAGAACCCTAAAATTGGAAAGTGAGAGAGAAGAGAAGAGAAGCGGCGCATAATGAAATGTTGAAATGAATTTAGGGTTTCTGTTTTAGGGTATCCTCTAACGCTATAGTTGGGCTTCGGCACATGAGTTCGATATTGGGCCAGATATGGCTCGACATTGGGCCTGGAAAATGTTTTCGATATTTCTAAACGGATTATTGAAGTCGAGCGTTTTACATTGGGCCGGAGTATTATCCCATTAATGTAACTATAATTGACTTTTTTTTTGTGTTTATTTTTAAAACAGTTACCATTTGTATTTCAAATTAGTAAGTTATTTACATTTTTTTTTGTGATTTAATGCCAGAATTGGCCTATTGGGCTTGACACTGGATCTATGCCAGAATTGTGCTAATGGGCTTGGTCGTACTAGCAATTTAAAAATTTTGTTGGCAATTGTTATTGTGTTTCGAAAACTTCCACATTAAGTATATTGGGCCAAAAAACGTATTGGGCCAAGTAGCCCATTACTCAATGTAGGTTTTAGGGTTAATATAAACTCTGATGCAAATTTTTAATATTTAATTTATTTTATAATACACTATATGCATGCAATTAGATGAAGAAACATCTAGAATAACATAATATTTCGATTTTTAAAAAAAATAATGAGATGTATGATATTTATTAGATTATTAAATGATTAATGGTTCATCTATCCTACATCTTAAAACAAATTCGAAAACTTAATTCAAAATACCTGTCGAAATCAAAGAAATGTGTTAAAAAAAATTTCATTTTGGTGAAACAAGTGAAATAGCGTCTTTCAGAAATGAAACCCTAAAATACATAGAAAGAGAAATTCGGTATGTTTCTTTTCGGTAAATACAGCATCGAGAGTGAAATTCTGGATTTTTAGGAATCGAAACAGAAATGAATTTAGAATTTGAAAATGGAATCTTACTTTTCATCCATGTCTGATTTGAAACCGTGTCCTGGTTTTTCAATTGTGCCCTACACTTCCACTTTCGAGATCAACATCTTTTTGCCTTCTTCATCTGCATAATAAATCGGAATATTAGACATAAATACGTGTAAGATACTAAAAAAAAACTCAGATCTGAACAATGAAAACATACCTGGCCCAAGTTCTTCAGTTAATTTAAAAATCTGATTTCGGAAGGAACTCGATCCCCATAAAAATGAGATCGGATTACATATTCAAACTGGACCTGAAAAAAAACCAACTAAAATTCAGATATTTTCAAACAGTCGAAACAAATACAAAGCGGAAGATGAAGAGGGAGAGATACACAACCTGAATTAAAATATCGTTTCTGAAGGATATCCACACAAAACGAGATCGGTTTACATATTCAAACTGGATCTGAAAAAATAGGAACAAAATATCAGATAATCGAAAATAATCGAAATAAAATACAAAGCGGAAGATGAAGAGGGAGAGAAACACGAACCTGAAATTCGAAATAGAAATCGCCATGGACTTTGTAGATCTTGAAATGGAAAGAAGATGAAAAACTGAAAGAAAGTGAAAGAGAGAGTTTTGGGATTTTAATCTGGAAGCTGCGCCGAGAAATGAATCTCAGATCTGCTCTAGGGTTTTTTTGTTGCTTAAACAACGCTTATATGTAAATGGGCTTCAATGGGCCAAATTGAACCAAATCTGGCGATAACTAACGCGGCCCTGGAGAGGAAAATGAGATCCGACGTGTTTTGGTGGTAATAATCTGAAACATGTATTTTGGGCTTCGTCCAATTAGATCGTTATTGGGCTTGAAAACGAGATCGATATTGGGCTTCCATCCTTATTACATTGGGCCGTAATTCTTTTCAGATATCTTAAAATGATATTTGGGACATATGTCCATTATTATTTATAATTTTGTAATAAAATGTAATAATAGAAAAAAATTTTATTTATTTTATTTTTAATAAGTATATAAAATCAATTTTGTAATGTACTAGGCCTATATTTCAAAAACATTCTAACTTTTTTTTCTTCTATAAGTTATGTAAAAACCACCTGTAAACATATCCTTAATTATTGTAATTATAGAAGTAGATACATTTTAAATATGCAAAAAAAAAAAGATTTCCAATTTGTGTAGAACAACTGAATACAATGTCAAATAAATGTTTAAATTTTTTTTAAGAATCTTGATTATGTAGGCTTTGTTTGTTATGGACGAATTAACTCGACATAACAGAGCGATGAGATTTGCTGTTATTAGAGATAAACGACAACGGACAAATTCAAATCAAGCAGGTTATTAAATAGCATTTAATTATTTCACTGTTGTTTTCGATCAAGTTTAATATGCACTTGAATATATAAATTCATTATGCAGGGTATATTCATGGAGTTAGTAATAATTCATCTTTGACTGATCGGATTCCCATGTCCAACATTTCCAATGGTTAGTAATGTTATTTGATACATTCTTTAGTTAATTTTTTTTGAACATGTATATTGTAATAAATATTTGATGTTATATAATATCATATTGTAATGATATAATTATTGTAAATTAAAGTAAATAAATTTGTAATTATTGTGTAAAAATGAATATATATAATTGTGGTGTTGTACTTTTCCTTATACTTTTAAATTTGTAACACATATATGTTTATTTATGCAGTACACCAAAATATCGCACCGTCGGCTTTGCATTTACCCCGAAGTGATCAAAATGTTCATAATTCATGTTTATCTATAAGTGTTCGAGATCAAGAAATTAACGGTATAACGATGTCCCCGTTATGAATAACAAATCCCATTAGTTTCAATTAACAAGTAATGTGTTATGATATTTAAGCAAACTTTGTGCAGGAAATGTACTTGGAAGTCTTGGCAACTCTGTTCTTACCCAATCTACATCATTATCTAATATTGTTCATGGTTAGTTATTTTTATAAATATATACTCTTTTATATACTTTCATGCATTTATTGTCTTCATTTTTTGGTTTTCGACATAAGCGAATAATCATTACATATTTAAATGTGAAGGGACAAGAAATACATATAATTTGCCAAGTCGTACTAATGAAGTTGACATAATGAAGGTTGAACAAGGTACGTTAGTAAACAGTAAATATTAATTGAGTTATTTATTTTATCTAAATATTTGTAATTGGTTTCCACTAATAATTTAGCTCGACATAAGAGGATGTTGAGAATGAATGTGATTAGGCATAAGAGGCATGAAACACCATTAATTGAATCAGGTTAGCAAAAATATCGCACCGTCTTTTAAATTCTTAAAGAAATTTTTTCTCTTGCATGTAATTGGAGATGAATATACATTCCGCATTATTCAAACTATATGATCAATTACATTTTTTTATTTCAGGAACTACCAATTCATCTGCGTTGGCAGAGTGTTCATCTACATTACCAAATTTAGGTAATTTTATAATTAAAATCATTTGTTGTATGGTTTATATCCATAATAATATATGATTGTTATAAATATATTGTAATGTCCATAATATAAGTTACAATAAGCCCATTTCAGCCTATTATATATATGTTTCAATATATTTGTTCAACCTTTATAAAACGTGCTTACGCGTACATCATAGTTGTTAATTTGTAACCTTTTATTATATGTATTTATATAATAAATGAAATTAATAAATATATGTTTTTATGTAGTGTCCGATAATCTTACGTCAATGGATTTGCATTTATCAAAAGCGGATCAAATCACTATTAACTCAGTTATACCTACAAGACTAAATGACAAGGAAAACTATGGTACCAGATTATTGTTTTATCAAGCCGTTTTACTAAGTATAATATTACTTTTGTCTTATATCAGTATGTGTACTATGATATATGTATGTATTTTGCAGCTCCTTTACATAACACAAGTCTTACTAATCAAGTTGACATAACAAATGTTGAACAAGGTATGATGGTAATGAGGAAATATTAATTGATTGAGTTATTACATTTGAATAATTGTAATTATGTTTCATTGAAAAATTAGCTCGACGGAAGAGGATGTTGAGAATGAATGTGCTCAGACATAAGAGGCATGGAACACCAGTAAATGAACCAGGTTAGAAAAAACCCCTTAATTGTATGCTAAATCCTTAATGAAAGTTACGTTGTCATTTATTTAGATATTCATATATGTTAAAAATTATTTCATTGTTCAAAAATATGACCACTTACATGTCTCAATTTCAGCAACCACTAATTCATCTGCTTTGCCCGAGTGTTCATCTACATTGCAAAATATAGGTATTTTTTAAATTAATATCATATTTTTTTAATGCTTAGAAGGATGCTATTTTACGTTTCATTCGAATTGTTACATTTAGTATATGAACATAAAATACGATAAAATAAGTAATTTTTTGTATATTTAATATATATGTTACAGTTTCTTTGTTCAACCTTTATTCTCTATATAACAATGAGCAACGGTACAATTCCTGTTACAGTGACGAATAGAAGAACAAGAAATCATACTGGTAACTCTGGTAAGTCTGTTGTATATTTTTTCTAAAAATTTATAATATTTTTGTCCATTCTTTAACACTCATTAATATGTTATAGTTCAATACATCGATCACGGTGAACCAGTGTATGAATGTATGCATTGTGGGGCATTGCTATGGCATGCTGAAAGAATGAACACACAAAACCCTTCAAGCGGAGATATATGTCATATATCTTCATTATGTTGCATGAAAGGAAAAATTGAGCTTCCATTGCTACAAGAGCCACCGCCGTTGTTGAAAAAACTTTTGACAAATAAGCATCCAAAAAGCAAACAATTTTGTGAGAACATTATAGCTTACAATATGATGTTTGCTTTCACCTCTTTGGGAGAAACTGTGTCGCCAATCACGAAAGGTCGTGGAACGTATTGTTACAGAATGCATGGTCAGAATTTTCACAGAATAGGGAGTTTGTTACCAGTGTCGGGCACAACTCCAAAGTTTTCCCAACTATATATATGATACTGAAAACGAGGATTCAAACAGAATCAATGCGATAAGGTATGTCAATTACATAATTTTTTTGGTACCGCGTATTGTTATATAATGTTATTCTTTAATATTAAGCTTGCACGTTGATCTTTTTTTATTGCAGCTCTAGAGTCAAAAAAGTTGATGAATCGCTTGTGATTGAGTTGAGAAAGATGATAGATCAACACAACCCCCATGCAAAAGCATTTAGAACGGCCATAGATCGTTTTAAGGATGAAGGTGTTAGCGATATGAAGTTACGACTTCTTAGCAATAGAAACACTGATGGGCGGAGATATAATCTCCCGACGAGTTCAGAGGTTGCTGCTATTATTCTCGATGATAATGATACTGAATATCATCCCAGGGACATTATACTTCATACAAGGTCTGGTCAGTTATAGCGGATACACGAATTACATCCTTCGTATATTGCTCTTCAATATCCGTTGGCATTCCCTTATGGTGAGGACGGGTATCGCACTGATATTGATTTAAGTGAAAGGTGCAACACTTCTGCAAGGAAGAGGACAAGGGTTACGTTAAAAGAATTCATTCAGTTTCGAATTCAAGAGCGTCGAGGCGAAGCCAGAATTCCGAGGTCATCTAGAAAGTTGTATCAGCAATTTTTGGTTGATGTTTACACAATGATTGAATCAGAAAGGTTGAACTATCATCGATATCATCAGAAGAACATACGTGCTGATTTATATACAAATCTTGCTTCAGCAAAGAGCAAGGGTCATACAGCACCAGCATCAACTGGAAAGCGAATAGTGTTGCCATCTTCATTTACGGGTGGTCCTAGATATATGCAGCAGAACTATCAAGATGCAATGGCAATATGCAAACACCATGGTTATCCAAATCTATTCATAACATTCACATGCAATTCAAAATGGCCTGAAATTGTCAAGTTTTGTGAAGAAAGGGGTCTACAACCAGAGGATCGACCAGACATTACATGTAGAGTATTCCACATGAAACTGGAGTCCATGATCAAAGATTTCAAAGTAAACAAATTTTTTGGCAAGGTTACTTCAGGTAATTTCTATTTTACTGTCCTCATTTAAGTTATTGTTTACATGTGTATAAAATAAATTATTTTCCCGACATGTTATATTCTATTGTATTTTTTTGGCTTTTTTAAAATGTATTAATTAACTTGAATTTATATTTTGACTTATGCATATTTTGAAGTTATTTACACAATTGAATTCCAAAAGCGGGGTCTGCCACATGCACAATTTTTATTATTCTTGGACAAGGAATCTAAGTTGCCAACTACTTCAGATATAGATTCGGTCATTTCTGCAGAAATTCCACACCCAACTGAGGATGCTGATTTATTCGATGTCGTGAAAAATTGCATGATGCATGGTCCATGCGGAGCTTCTAAACCATCGTCTCCTTGTATGGCTCATGGAAAGTGTAGAAAGTACTTTCCCAAAAAATTTGTTGAGCAGACTTTTGTTGATGATGATGGCTACCCTGTGTACAAAAGACGTGACGATGGTAGACCGATAGGAAAAAGTGGAGTTCCCCTTGATAATCGGTATGTGGTTCCTTATAATGCATTTCTTCTACTAAAATACAATGCACATATTAATGTTGAATGGTGCAACCGATCGGGCTCTATCAAGTATATGTTCAAGTACATAAACAAAGGCCATGATCGCATCACTGTTGCAATTACAAACTCTGATGCAAACAATGTCGGTGATAATTGCATGGACGAAATAAAAAACTACTACACCGCTCGGTATGTATCTGCGTGTGAAGCGGCTTGGAGGATTTTTGGCTTTGATATTCATTACAGGACTCCTGCTGTTCAACGTTTGAATTTGCATCTTCCCGGCGAAGAAAGCGTTTTGTTTAATGATGATGATCCTATTGATGATGTCTTAAATGATCATGAAAGTGATAAATCAATGTTTCTGCAATGGATGGAGGCTAACAAAAAGTATCCAGAAGCTAAAGATTTGACTTATTCTGAATTTCCAGATAAATTTGTTTGGGTTGCTTCGACTAGGCATTGGAAAAAATGTGTCAAGGGTGGTTCTGTTGGCAGGATTTATCATGTAGCTCCTGGTACTGGCGAGAAGTACTATCTTAGAATTTTGTTGAATCATATAAAAGGACCAACATGCTACGAAGATTTAAGGACTGTTGAAGGTTTAGTTTATAGTACATTTAAAGAAGCTTGCTATGCATTGGGGTTGTTAGATGATGACAGAGAATATGTTGACGGTATAACTGAAGCAAGTTATTGGGGATCAGCAAACTACATTAGGAGTCTATTTGTATTTCTTTTGGTGTCTGATTGTATGGCAAAACCAGAGTTTGTTTGGCAACAAACATGGAGACTTTTAGCAGATGACATTGCCAATAAACAGAGGAGAATTCTATGAATTAATGGTATGTATTTATTTAAGGTTTTGTACTTGATCATAATATTTGATATAGTTTTTGGCATAATATATTGTACTCATCTAATTGTAATGACATGTGAATTATATTTATATGCAGATTTGCATGTTACTGATGAGCAGTTATAAAACTACGCTCTTGCCGAAATTGACAAGTTATTACGACAAAATGGTAGTAGTTTGAGTCACTATAAAACCATGCCTTCTGTAGATTCAAGCCTCATATCTGAAGGTTTCAACAAGCTTATACAAGATGAACATCGATATGATAAATCATCTCTAGCCGAGGAACATTCACAATTACTCTCTAGATTTACAATGGAGCAAAAATGGGTGTACGATAAGATCATGAATGCTGTTTTATCAAATAACGGGGGTGTCTTCTTTTTATATGGTTATGGTGGTACAGGCAAAACGTATATATGGAGGGCACTTTCGGCGGCTTTAAGGTCAAAAGGTGAAATAGTGCTTACCGTTGCTTCAAGTAGAAATGCAGCTCTCCTAATACCCGGCGGCAGAACTGCTCATTCGAGGTTTAAAATACCTTTGCAAGTTAATGAGGATTCAACGTGTCATATATGTTCAGGTACGGAATTATCTGAGTTGATATGTGCCGCCAAACTTATTATCTGGGATGAAGCAGTCATGACGAATAGGTATTGTTTTGAAGCTTTAGACAGGACATTACGAGATATTTTACGAACTACAAATCCTCTTAGTTTAGAACAACCTTTTGGAGGAAAAGTCATAGTATTTGGTGGAGACTTTAGGCAAATCCTACCCGTTATCTCAAAAGGGAGCAGGGAAGATGTTGTTTTTGCTACAATTAATTCCTCTTATTTGTGGCATCATTGCAAAGTTCTTACGCTGACAAGGAACATGAGGATTCAACAAGGTACATCTGAATCTCAGATCCAAGAGGCAAAATAATTTTTAGAATGGATATTAAGCATTGGAAATGGGACTGCAGGTGTTGATAATGATGGAGAAGCGCAAATAGAAATCCCCGATGAACTATTGGTCAAGGATTATGATTTAGATCCGATTCCAGCAGTTGTTAAATCTGTCTATCCCTCTTTAATGGAAGATTAGTTGTGTCCTGCATACTTTGAAGAACGAGCCATTCTTGCTCCAACATACGAAGAGGTAGATAAAGTTAATGAATATATATTGTCTTCTTTGTCTGGGGATGAAAAGATATATCTCAGCTCTGATAGTCTGTGCAAGACAGGTTCTGTTAAAGACGATGATGCGAGTATTTATACGTCTAATTTTTTGAACAGTCTGAGATGTTCTGGTCTGCCAAATCATGTCCTCAAACTAAAGGTTGGTGTGCCTATTTTGTTCCTCCGAAATATTGATCAATCTTTAGGTTTATGCAATGGGACGAGACTGATCACCACGCAACTTGGCAGTCATGTTATACAAGGGCGAATTATCTCAGGCAACAATATCGGACATACTGTGTTGATTCATCGCATGATAATGTCACCATCAGACACTTCATTCCCTTTCAAGTTTCAACGGAGACAATTTCCCTTGAGTGTATGTTTTGCTATGACCATAAACAAAAGCCAAGGCCAATCTCTTGCAAATGTTGGTTTGTATCTTCCACGTCCTGTTTTCAATCATGGTCAGTTTTATATTGCATCGTCAAGGGTAACTAGCAAGAAAGGTTTGAAGATATTGATTTGCGACAAAGACAAGAAGAGGTATAATACTACAACCAATGTAGTATACAAGGAAGTTTTTAATAATTTGTAGTCATTTTGAACATCGTTCCAGATTTAGTGTTTTTTGCTTCATTCTCATGTGTTTTATGATCATTTTTAGTAATTTTTGCAGCTTTTAGTACTATTGATGTAAGTTGTGTGGCTATATCTAATTGAAACACTAATTAGCCAATTTTACTATTAATAAAGTTATGGAGAGTGCCGTCTCTCTTTATATAATTAGTCTTTTGTATATCTTGATGACAGTTTAATGTTCGTTTATTCATGTTTTATTCAAATAACTAAAAAAATATATTCACCCAATCACTCATCCATAATTTAAAAATATGTTTATTACAAATGTAAGAAAAAATAAACAAATCCCGTGCAAGGCACGGATATTACACTAGTTATTATTTAGTTTTAAATAGTTATGGAAATAAACAATAAGATAAGATAAATAGTTATGGTAAAAATTCGGAAATAAGATAAGAAAGGATATAATTATTATTTAGTTTTAAATAGTTATGGAAATAAACAATAAGATAAGATAAATAGTTATGGTAAAAAAATGAAAATAAGATAAGAAATGATATAATTATTATTTAGTTTTAAATACTTATGGAAATAAACAATAAGATAAGATATCGGATGACATGGCGGATGATGTGGCAGATGAGGTGGCATAGCTCAGAGGCCGACACATAGGCGAATTGAACGTGGTGACGACACGTAGGCGAATTGAATGTGAGACCGACACGTATGATTTAGGCTTCTGCTTTAGTATATATAATATATATAGATAGATATATAGATAGATAGATAGATTTCACAATCTTAGTTGTTTAGATAAACACTTTAGGAGTAGATTTATGGTAATTTACTTTTTTAATTTATAAGGTGTTAGAGGAGGGTATTATAGGAAAATAGATATTGGTGATAGTTTGTTTTGGTAACATTTAGCATTTATGAAGCTTCATACCTTCACTGGGCTCAGCTTTCAACGTGAGCTGGGCTTCTTTCTTATATAAGTTGCAAGTCCGTAACCAATTGTTATTGGTGGACCGGATTGAGTTAGATATTATAAATTGAACTGTATTTTATATTTATAGACTTCAATAACCTATCTACCAAAGAAGAATGTTACATACGTATGATGTAGCGTGTATATATTTGGTTACATTTTACTTATTGTTCATATTTCTAAACTATAGGGTTTGGATCATATGAGAAAAAAGCTTATCGTGTAAAACGATGAGCAATTATGAGCATAATATATAACGAATAAAGTGTTAGGATTAAAACACAAAGAATGGAAATTTGTAAGTATAATAAATTTTATTATTTTTTTTTTTGAATTTTTATTTCAAAATTTAATTTTTTCTGAATTTTTTCCCCGTATTTTTTCCCCATGATTTTCTTTATTGAACAAAATATTATGGATTTTTTTCCAAAAAAAACTACTACCATGTATTTTAGCATCTTAATCGTGCACTTTAACATACTTGCAAATGCACTTAATTTTTAGCATACTAAACATGCATTTTACCATAGTAGGTTTCAGGTACGTCACTCTGGAGTTATAAGGAGATATACTGGAGCTAGGATTAGAAATTATCATTCACATCTGGAGTCCGGGTTAAGCTTGGGAGAAATACTCTGTTTCCCTTAAGGCTGGTGTGTTGCGTTTCTTTGTTGCTGTTGTTGGGGATTCATGAGTAGGTACAGTTCTTAGTGGAGAATTTTGCTGTGCTTCCTGAGACCTTGGGTATTACATTGGAGGAGTAGGTTTCCATTAGCTTACTCGAGGACGAGCAAAGTCTAAGCATGGGGAAATTTGATACGCTCTACTTTGTAGTGCGTAACTAGGAGTTGTTACTATGCTATTAGGTGCCATCTGAGTGGGTTTAGGGGATAATTTAGGATGATGGAGCAGTAGAGAAGAAGTGGAAAAAGTGATGATTTAAGTGAGTTTTGGAGAGTCAGAAGCCAAGGAAGGCAAAGTCGCGGGCGCGGTTTGGGTGCGGCGGACGCGGCCAAGAAGAATTCGCTGGAGTGCCATGAAGTGTATGCCGCGGGCGCGGCTAGGAATACCGCGGTCGCGGCTGTGCAAATCCATGAAGACGCGGAGGATCTTCACACGCGATCCACTTTTATCTTGTTTCCTTTATTTCATATTTTTATATTCTCGGTTTTGTTATTTTTAGAAGTTGTTAACTAGGTTAAAAAGACTAAACTTTCATTAGGTTTTATTATTCATTCATCATTTGTCAGAACGGCAGTCTACGTTTTCATTGAGAGCTTTTGTGTTTTGTAAGACTATGAAGAACTAAGTTCCTTTGCTTAGTCAGACAATTGAAGCCTTCGTTTGATTTGGTTGTAAGATTATAACTCTTGTTCTTTTCCTTTGAATGTTATTGATTCTCTTGTGCTTAATTTCTTTGAGTTTTACTGATTTTTCTAGTCTGATCAACTAGTGGTTATTGGTATTATTCTTGTGCTAGAGTTGGATTGTTTCTGGTTGAAATTTCTGATTCAGAGTAGCAACTGCGATATTCTAGAACTAGTTATGGTAGTTTATTGTAGACGAGAATTGATTTGCATGCTAAGTAAAACTGGTTGTTTTATGTTGCATGTATCTGCTGAAATTCCTGGAACTTACTGCTTCTATTGAATTGAATCTCGATAGTTTCTTGATTGTTTAGTAGTTAGTGTTATCAGGGTCTGGTTGTCTTGTTAATAAACTTAAGAAAAGGAATTGGAACATTCATTGGGTTAAAGAACTGGAGATAATCAATGATCAACCAATTAAACTGAAGTGTGGATATCTGTCTGGCTGAGTTCTTTCGTCAATATCTGTTTACGTCTTTGTTACTTATGTTAGTTAATTTCGTAGTTTAGAACAAAAAGCCAAAACCCCCCTTTGTTACTGTTGATAAACGATTTTTGCAAACAGGATAGATAACTTGATTCTCTGTGGGTTCGACCATTACTTGCCAAACTACATTAGTTGGGTTTTTAAGTTTTCTTTGATAGGTACATACGACAAAAGCCTTGTCCAATTTGGAGCCGTTGCCGAGGAATCTAAAGTTTTAATCTTTTCATGTTTGTGTGTGATTGTTTACCAACTGTTGTGTAAACATGTCTTATGGTTCACACCCATGCTACTAATTCTCCAATTTTAAATCTTGATCCAGAAATTGAACGGACACTTTCCAGGAATCGTAGAACCGTTCATGAGCAACTCGAGATGGCTGAACAACAGACTTTGAGGCAATTAAATGTACCGAATTTAGAGCAACAACCGCTTGCTGTGCAGTTTCCTGAGCTGGATGATGGTGTGAATTTTGAGTTGAAGTCTGGATTGATTCATTTGCTACCACACTTCCATGGGTTGAGTGGTGAAGATCCCAACAAGCATCTTTCTGAGTTTCATGCTGTCTGCACCAGCATGAAGCCGAGAGGAGTTACTGAAGATCAGATCAAGCTGAGGGCCTTTCCTTTCTCTTTGAAGGATTCGGCCAATGTCTGGTTCTACTATCTAGCCTCGGGAAGTATTGATACATGGGCAAAGATGAAAAAAGCCTTTCTAGAGAATTACTTTCCTGCAACAAAGCTCAATAGCTTGAAGAAGAACATCAGCAACATTGAACAACATGCTACTGAGACGTTGTATGAGTACTATGAGAGATTCAAACGGCTAATATCAAGCTGTCCATACCATGGTTATTCTGATCAGGATCTCATTCTATATCTGTATGGAGGACTTCTTGATGATGAGCGCGAAATGGTGAACGCAGCATGTGGAGGTAATATTCTTAACAAAACACATGCTGTAGCTTTTGAGATGTTTTCTGAGCTATCTGGAGGCTCAAGGCAATTCAGCAAGAGAGCAAGCTCTCACGCAGCCAAAGCAGCCGACTCTCATCCATTATATGCACTACAATCTGATATGAACGAGTTGAAGGAGATGATGAAGCGTTTTATGGTGAAAGGTAACCCACAGCAAGTTAAAGCTTGCGGCATCTGTTATGACACGCTCTATCCTACGGACGCATGTCCGACACTTCAAGAGCCTGAAGCAGAAGTGAATGCTGTGGGAGGGTTTGGACCTCCGAGACCACGATATGACCCATACTCCAACACCTATATCCAGGGTGGAGAGATCACCCCAATTTGAGATATGGGAACCCACAAAACCAGCAATTCCAGCAGCATCAGCACTTTCAACAGCCTAGGGGTCAACAAAAACCACAAATCAGATCTCCATATCATCCTAGACCGCTAGGACAGAATCCGAGTTCATCTATGTCTGCAGAGGATATGATCAAGGCCCTTACTCAGAACGTGACCACGATGCAGAGTAACCTGGTGCAATTTCAGCATGATACCAAGTCAAGCATTCAGAACTTGGAGACTCAAGTTGGGAAGATTTCTCAAGCATTAAGCAAGTTGGAAGCCAAGGACTCGGGGAAACTACCATCTCAGATGGAGTTGAACCCGAGGCAAAATGTTAGTGCCGTCATGCTGAGAAGTGGGAGGAAGCTAGACGAAACAATGGAGAGCAATGTCCCCTTAGCTGAAAGGGATGAACTTGATGCAAATGAAGAAGCCGCGGGCGCGGAAAGGGAGCCGCGATCGCGGCCTTGCCGTAGATGCTAAAAACTCTTACGTTCGACCAGATTTTCTTCCACTCGGCTCCTAAAAACCATCTCCGCCATTCCCTAAGGCGTTGAAAGACACGAGGAGGCGGGAGAACGACAAGGAGATTTTCGAGACCTTCAGTAAATGTGAGGTAAACATTCCCTTGCTTAAATTGATCAAAAGTGTTCCTCGTTATGCAAAGTTTCTTAAGGAATTTTGTACAATTACAAGGAACCAAAATTGAAAGGGAAGCAAAAGGTTAAGGTGAGTGAACATGTGTCTGCTGTGTTTCAAAGGAGAATACCTAAGAAGTGTGGCGACCCTGGGCATGTTTAGCATTCCTTGTACGATAGGTGACACCAAGTTTGAAAGAGCCATGTTAGATTTAGGCGCATCTGCTAATGTGTTGTCTTACTCTTTATATGAATCTTTGGGGCTTGGACCATTGCATGAAACTGTGATAGTGATTCAATTAGCTGATTGTTCCAATGTTTATCCGAAAGGAGTAGTAGAGGACGTTCTTGTGATGGTTGACAAACTGATTTTTCCTGCTGATTGCTTTGTGATGGATATGGAACATGACAAGCATGCAACCCCTGTTCTGTTAGGCAGACCGTTTCTAAAAACTGCTAACACTAAAATTGATGTGAGTAGTGGTTCGCTAACTATGGAGTTTGATGGTGAAAGGGTAGAGTATAATATTTATGATGGCATGAAATACCCTGCTGATGATCATTCTTTATGCTCTATTGATGTGATTGACCCGTTAGTGCAAGATGTCTTTGATGTGTGTTGTTTGGAAGATGTACAAGCTGTCTTAGAAAATGCTATAGTAGATACAAATCTGGAATTTTCATTATCTACTAACCTGCAGGAAATTGTCGCTGAATTGGATGCTTACTATAAGCACCCTCTTATTTCACCGGACTCTCAGCCCATACCACTGACCTTGCCCAGCGAGAAGCTTTTGCCATCTATAGTGCAGGCACCGGTGGTCGAATTGAAGCAACTTCCAGCCCACCTGAAGTATGCGTTCCTTGGAGCTGAGGATACATTGCCAGTGATCATCTCGAACAAACTCACCACGAGTTAGGAAGAGAGGTTGGTGGACGTGCTCAAGGATCACAAGACAACTATTGGATGGACTATTGCAAACATCAAGGGGATTAGTCCCACGACGTGTATGCACAGGATCCTACTGGAAGGAGAAGCCAAACCTTCCAGACATCCACAGAGAAGGCTGACTCCGCTCATGATGGAGGTAGTGAAGAAGGAAGTTCTGAAGCTTCTGCAGGCTGGAATGATATACCCCATCTCTGACAGCAAGTGGGTGAGTCCCACACAGGTTGTCCCTAAGAAGGGGGGCATTACAGTTGTCGAAAATCAGCAAGGTGAGTTGGTCCCAACCCGAATGCAAACCGGGTGGCGAGTCTGCATTGATTACCGTAATCTGAATGCGGTAACCAGGAAGGATCATTTCCCTCTACCTTTTATTGACCAGATGCTTGAACGACTTGTTGGTCGTTCCTACTACTGTTTTCTAGATGGGTACTCAGGTTATTTTCAAGTAGCCATTACACCAGAGGACCAGGAAAAGACGACATTTACTTGTCCCTTTGGCACGTTTGCATATCGCAGAATGCCATTTGGGTTGTGTAATGCGCCTACAACTTTTCAGCGGTGTATGGTAAACATCTTTTTTGAGTATGTTGAGCACTTTATTGAGGTATTTATGGATGATTTCACGGTCCATGGGGACAGTTTTGATGCATGCTTAGATCACTTGTCACTTGTTCTTAAGAGATGTATAGACACTAACCTGGTTCTGAATTCTGAAAAGTGTCATTTTATGGTAGAACATGGTATAGTGCTCGGTCATATTGTCTCCTCTCAGGGTATTGAGGTCGATAAGGCAAAGATTGATGTCATTCAGTCTTTGCCTTATCCTACTAATATGCGTTAAGTGCGTGATCGAGGCTAAAGTCGTATCGCCTAATCAAAATTAATCCTTAACAACCTAAACTAGTAGAATAGGCAAGCAATGGTCGAATCCCACAGGGAGGAAGTAATCTTTCTAAGTGCACAATTGTATGTCAAAGGTAACCAAGGGGGGAATTGGTAGATTGTCATGCAAGTAAACAAAACGAAGTAAAACAAAGGTTGAAATCAATTTGGAAAAAGTACTTAGCCAGACAAATATCCACCATTCATTTGATTGGTTGATCCTAGATTATCTCTAATTCTTTCCTATGAATGTTCCTATTCCTTTTCTTAAGTTATAAACAGGACAAACGGACCCTGAGAATACTAACTATTAAATAACCATGAAAACCTCACAATTCAATTCAACAGCAGCAATGAGCACAGGAATTTCGATAGATACATGTAAGAGTAGCAAACAGTCATACTATTGCATGCAATTAATTCTCTCTACAATAAACCAGTCCAAACAGTTCTTAGAGTATTGCAGTTGCTACACATGAATCAGGTAACTCAAACAGTAATTACCAAACCCTAGCAATAGACAATTACCAATAACAACTAGTTGCGTCCAACAAGTGAAATCAATAATAATCAATGGGATGAAGCACAAGAGAATCAATACATTCAAAGGAAAAGAAATAGAATTATAACCTCACAACCATTATTCAAACGAAGGCTTCAATTGTCGGACTAAGCAAAAGTGCTTAGTTCTTCATAGTTCAAAAGGAAAAACAATACTGAATGGAAAAACGATGATGTAACATGATGATGAACAATGAAAGGAAAACTAGGTTAAATAACCTAACCCTAAAACTAATGCTAAAAGATAACAAAACAAATCCTAAAAGGAAAATAATATAAAGTATCAAAATAATAATAGTAAAATAAAGTCGGAAAAAGTAACTAAAGAAACTTCGGACGAAGAAACGCGGGGACGCTGCCGTGCCATTCCGCGATCGCGGAAAGAATTCCGCGGTCGCGGAAATATCAAATCTGCTCTCGACCTTCTGCTTCGCTGGGGGATTTTCCGCGATCGCGGAAATCTCCATTTTGCTCTCGACTTTCTTCGACTTTTCCGCGATCAACCTCTTGCTCGCCCGCGGTCGCAGATTTCTTCTGTAGACCCAGTTGGGTCTATTCTTCGTCTTCTTGGGTGGCTTCCTTCTCTCTTCAATATATCTTCATTTAAGCTCCTCGAACCCACCATATCTGCACTTCTACTTCTCAACTCCAATCTCTACAATACACTCTAAACATCTCCAAATGGTACCCAAAACACCGATAACAATCCCTACTTAAACCCTACAAAGTAGCGTTGATCAAACTCCCCCATGCTTAAACATTGCTCGTCCTCGAGTAAGCTAATATAAACCTACTCCTTCAATTAAATCCCCAAGGTTTCAGGAAGCACAGAAAAATCATCTCCACTAAGAATTGCACCTAAACATGAATCTCCAAGGCACCAAACCAATAAGCACAACACAACACAACACAAAACACCGACAAGCTTAAAGGAAAGCAGAGTACTTCCCCTAAGCTTATCCCGAACACCATAGAGTGAATAAAATATCTAATCCAAGCCTCCATCTATCTTCTTATGCCTCCTAGAGTGACCTACCCGAATCCTTCTTATATCACCTCTTCTTATGTCACCACGCCAGGTAAAATGAGGAATCCTAATAATCACTCTTCTTCTTTTCACTCATTTTGCCAAGGCGCCTTTTCGGGTTTTCACCAAGCCACTCATTTCATTTTTCAATAGATGTGCTCACATATAGCTCACGTCACTCTTGACCAATTGTTACCCCAGCCTAATGTTGGTCCAAGCCACCTGCTTTTTACCTAAGCCGCCCTTTCGGGTTTTCGACTTATCCCAGGATTTTTATTTTTGCCTTTTATTCAAATTTTTGGCTTTTTATTTTTCTTTATTTTTTTCTTTTCTCCTCAAACAACGGCAAGTATAGAACACTCCCCCATGCTTAAACATTGCATTGTCCTCAATGTAATTAAAGACAAAAAAGATGAAGCACAGGGAAAAGCGGAAAGGTTACTCACAACCGTCGTTGAGTTGGCTTGGAACTGGAAATTTTCGCTGGCGGTATATCAATAAAGCACAGGTCTCTGGTGTTGCGGCATCTTCAAATTCAACTCCTACCGTGCAACCAAAAGGGCACCACTGTGGTGAGTAGTGGTATATCAAGTAAACGGGGTTGCACGGCCTTCAACGAACACATGGTGGAGCACAGGTATGATCGTGGTGTGGGCTCTAGTGTTCCTCCTCCTCAGCTGTCAATTGTAAGGCCATCATCGTTGCCAAATAATATGTGGGGCTAATGTTTCCGCCTTGGCAACATGATGCGCACCATCTCTCCATGGGAAACTCGGACAGCTGGCCTTCGGTAGAACTTTTTTTTTTTCGGATTTTTTTTTGGTGCAGGGAACTAGGAGGACTTACATTGGTGGTTCGCATCGTCTTCAATATGTTTCGGGCCTCCTTTCTGCAGGTTAGTCTAAATGCACAAAAACAAAAGAAAAAACAAAAAGAACACACAAATAACTAAAGACATGGAAAGAAAAGACATGAAAGAAATACATACCTCGGGTTGCCTCCCAGACAGCGCCTTAGTTAACGTCGTGGCTCGACCTTCTACTTTCCCGCTCAACTAGGTTCGCTCACATCAATTGAGCACTCGGGGTTTCCATCAGGAGGGTGTCTTTTTGTATCATCTATGTTAAATCTGACCCTCATCCCGTCAAATTCCATTGTGAGCGAACCGCCGCTCACATCAATCTTGGTCTTCGCCGTGTTCATGAACGGCCTTCCTAGCATCACAGGGGCTACATTTTTGTCTTGCCCCGTATCCAGCACAAAGAAATCTGCAAGAAAAATAAGTTTGTCCACTTCTACCAGCACATCCTACACAACTCCTTTGGGATATACATAGGAATTATCCGCCAGTTGGATCACAATCCCTGTCTTCTGTAATGGTCCTGGCTCTAAGGATTCATACAGTGAAAGAGGCAGAACGTTGATAGAAGCACCCAAATCCAGCATGGCTTTTTCAAACATGGTGCCACCTATCTTGCAGGGAATAATAAACATGCCCGGATCACTGCACTTCTTTGGTATCCGCTTTTGCAGCATAGCGGAAACGTTCTCACTGACCTTGACCTTCTTTTTCTCCTTTACCACTTTCTTGTTCTTTAATTTGCACTGCTCTTTCAACAATTTGGCACAACGAGGGATGCTCTTACAAAGTTTTATCAAAGGAATATTTACCTCGTAGTTGCTGAAGGTCTCGAATATCTCCTTGTCATTTTTCGGTCTCCTGGTGTCCTTCAGTGCCTCGGGAAAGGGTGCGGGTCGCTTCAACAAACTAAGCGGAGGAAAATCGGGGCGAACATACGTGTCTTGGACATCAGGAGCATAACCGCGATCGCGGTTTGGGACCCGCGGTCGTGGTTCTTCCATTGGGTAATCGGAGGCTCCAGGGGATTTTCCGCGATCGCGGAATTCTGTCCGCGATCGCGGAAATTTGTTGAAATATTCCTCTTCAGCACAGACTTTTCCGCGATCGCGGAAAGACGTCAATTTTTTCTTCTGCTTCAGCCTAAACTCCGCGACCGCGGCCTTCTTCTCCACGGTCGCGGATTTCTTTCTGTTGGCCACGACCTTCATCTACTTGTGTTCCGCCCCTCAGTGTCATGGCACATACGCACTCCCTCTGATTTACTACCGTTTGAGATGGTAGTTTTCACAAATCCCGGGCTTCCAGCTTGCCCACTGCGACGGAGATCTACCCTACATGCGTCTCAAAGTTCTGAATACTAGTGTTTGTCTCCTGCTGATGTTGGGTCATCCTGTCCGTCAACGTTAGCATATTCTGAGCGAGAGTCTCCTGATGCTTGACCACCGCTTGAATTTGTTGGGCTATAATGTTGGCCAACATTTGAATTTGTGAGTTCATCTCTTGATTTGATTGGACCATGGTGTTAGCCAACGTCGATATGCCTTGGGTGAAAGTTTTGATCATGTCATCTACGGACATAGATGAATTTGAGCCTTGGCCTTGAGGTCTTGGGTCATATTGCTCTCTAAATTGTTGTTGTTGACCTCCAGGCTGCTGAAACAGTTGTTGGCGTGGTGGGAACTGTGGTGGCCTTTGTTGAAATTCCTGGTCATCACGACCCTGATGATGATTCTACTGATTCCCGTATCTCAGATTGGGGTGATCCCTCCACCCTGGATTGTAAGTGTTGGAGTACGGGTCATGTCTGGGCCTTGAAGGGCCGTAACCGCCAATAAAATTCACTTTAGCAGTAGGTTCAAGAAGTGTCGGGCAGTCGTCAGTGGGATGCATCAGATCATGACAGATTCTGCAGGCTTTAACTTCCCTTGCTGTATAGGAGCTCGCCCTTTTGTTGAATTGTCTTGAGCCCTCAGATAGCTCAAAGAATAACTCGAATGCGTCAGCTGGCGTCTGTTGAGAATGCTTTCTCCACAGGCTGCGTTTACCATTCTTCTCTCATCATCAAGAAGCCCTCCATACAAATAAAGTACGAGGTCTTGGTCAGAATACCCATGGTAGGGGCAGCTAGAGATCATCCTCTTCAACCTCTCGTAGTACTCGTACAACGTCTCAGCGGCCTGCTGTTCAATGTTGCTGATGCTCCTCTTTAGGCTGTTGAGCTTGGTTGAAGGAAAGTACTTTTCCAGGAAGGCTTTCTTCATTGCATCCCATGTGTCTATGCTCCCTGGGCCAGATAATAGAACCAATCATTTGCCGCATCCTTCAGAGAGAAAGGAAAGGCCCTCAGCTTGATTTGGTCCTCAGTAACGTTCCTTGGCTTCATACTAGTGCAGACAGAGTGGAACTCAGAAAGATGCTTGTTGGGGTCTTCTCCATTCAACCCATGGAAATGGGGTAATAAATGAATCAACCAAGATTTTAGCTCAAAATTCACGCCCTCTGCTAGCTCTGGAAACTGCACAGAAAGCGGTTGTTGTTCGAAGTTCGGGGCAGTCAATTGCCTCAAGGTTGGTGTTTCTCCAGCCATCTTTATATCAAAATCAAAGGGAGAAATCAGTAGCACGGGTGTGGACCATAAGATAGGTCCACACAAAAATTGACACACAAAGAAAATATACAACTTGCCTCCCCGGCAACGTCGCCAATTTGATCGAGGCTAAAGTCATATCGCCTAATCAAAATTAATCCTTAACAACCTAAACTAGTAGAATAGGCAAGCAATGGTCGAATCCCACAAGGAGGAAGTAATCTTTCTAAGTGCACAATTGTATGTCAAAGGTAACCAAGGGGGGAATTGGTAGATTGTCATGCAAGTAAACAAAACGAAGTAAAACAAAGGTTGAAATCAATTTGGAAAAAGTACTTAGCCAGACAAATATCCACCATTCATTTGATTGGTTGATCCTAGATTATCTCTAATTCTTTCCTATGAATGTTCCTATTCCTTTTCTTAAGTTATAAACAGGACAAACAGACCGTGAGAATACTAACTATTAAATAACCATGAAAACCTCACGATTCAATTCAACAGCAACAATGAGCATAAGAATTTCGATAGATACATGCAAGAGTAGCAAACAGTCATACTATTGCATGCAGTTAATTCTCTCTACAATAAACTAGACCTGTAATACCCTCATTTTTTAGTAAGGGTAATTGGGTAATTTCCCAAACCCTCGCCAATTATTCGGGACGCGTTGGGCGAAGTTCGGATTTTATGTATCATGTATGATCTCTGTAATATTTCCATGAGTGGTATAAAATACATTCGACGTATTTTCGGGGCTTAGAATATTTGTTTGGGTACAAATATATAATTCCGGGTTTTAAACCCATGCCAAACCTTTTCCCGGGCAAACAGACGCGAAAAGGGCAAATCCGCGACCGCGGTATAATGGGGCACATAAGGGCTGGGCACATGCATTTTCCGCGACCACGGTGAATTTTCCGCGACCGCGGAAAAGGCCAACACGTCAGCGTCACCTCGTCTGCAGAGTCTCGTCGTCCGTGCCGCCGTTGATCGTTTGACTCGCCATTGATCTGGGCGGGGAGGGCTCCTCCTTTGGGATATAAAAGGAGGTCGATTTGGGAGGTTTAGGGGCACCCAAATCTGAGATCCCTCTCACTCTCTCTCTCGTT
Organism: Rheum nobile; assembly: GCA_027886185.1. Taxonomy (NCBI): domain Eukaryota; kingdom Viridiplantae; phylum Streptophyta; class Magnoliopsida; order Caryophyllales; family Polygonaceae; genus Rheum; species Rheum nobile. The sequence continues at coordinate 613,522 of WOAB01000671.1, read as the reverse complement.
TTCCATAGTCACCGGAGTTTCGAGCTCTCGCCGGAAATCTTCGAAGTGTCGCCGGAGGCCTCGTCGGGAGTAGTAGCAGCCTTGGAGTGGTGCATTGGAGGCGCAAGGAAGGCTGGAGTCGAAGCCCTCGCGAACCAAGCCCTCTCGCATCGTCGCCAGTGAGTTTTCTCCCTTCGGAGTCGCCGGAGTTCATGGCCGCGACCACGGCAGTGACAAGGTCGGCCGCGTCCGCGGCCGCTGTCATGACACTCACGGACGCCTTGTCCTCGATGGCCGCGACCGCGGATTGGTCTGGCAATCGCGATCGTGGCCTTGGGCATGCCGGTCTCGGTCGGGACCTTCGTTCTTTCGATTTCGTTCGTTCTTTCTTAGATTCGTATCATTTGATTGTCGAATCTAACCTAGGGTTTCGTTATGGGTCGTCATCGTAGGAATCTGTAATCCGTCTTCCGTTCCCGTTACGGACCTAGAAACCCGTCGTCGCTCAATCGTTCGTCTAGATTAAGGCAAGTGACGGTTCGCTCTTGCTTATCATTCCATATTTCCATTAATTATCAATTGTTTAATTGTTCATTAAATTGGGATGAACTATTGTTTTCGTTTGGGAACAGATTTTATAAATGATACGATCAAAACATGATATTATTATAGGTTGTATATATTGCTAGAAACAACGCTATTATATCTGTTATTACCATGATGGTATTGGTGTGGATTTTATGTGTGAACTTATACATTATAGTTAGAACGAGTATTCGTAGGAACGTTATGTACCTTGCGAGGTCTAGTCGTTTCTTTATAACTGGTATTAGGAGGATTTTTCCCTAATAATCTCTCTGGTCATGACTATCCCCTATCCGAGTATAGGGGAGGTGCACACAGCTGGTGCCAAACAATCGGGATTTATTCCCTCTGATATCTCTCGTATTGAGATGATATATCTTAAAAGCTTATAATGTAAATATACATTTTGGAATTAAACAAGATAAGTGCGATTATGCACATAATTAATATACCCTCGGGCAAGGAGTACAACGTGGAAACCGCCTGGACTTCGATTAGAGTAAGTCCTCCTTCCAAATCTGAATTCGCATTACGCGGTGAGGTTGGTCGTGGACCCAAATGGTCAAGTCTTTTTAAACGCTTGTGTGAAGTTATAATGTTCCTGAACACTTGTCATACTTTCCGTAAGACTCAATCTTTTGGAGTCTTCTCTTCATACGTTTCCCATAAAGCTCATTTCCTTTTTAGTGCGTGTCTAAACTTTAATCATTCCGTGAAAGTTCCGGGTTATATATCGTTCCTTCGGTTTTTTTCGAGGGACAATGATAGTAAACAGTTACGATCACTAGAACCATATGTTTTCACCCTTGCATAGTCTTTCATTAGACTAACCAACCGGGTTTTATTCCTTGCATGGTTGGCTGGTGTCATCCATCCTATACGGCACATCAGTGGTTGGTCCCCGAAGTCCGAAGTAACCATTGAAGAAGAGACTTGCAGTTGAAGATTTAAGTATTAGTATTTTTAAAGGTTGTCAATTATTATTTATTCTTACCACTAAGTCATGTAATAGATTTATTCTTCAAGTCTTCCACTGTGTAATTTATAAGTTTTCCGCTGTGATTTCACTCTGTTGTAAAACACTCCTCTCGTATTGGGAGAAATCTTTTAATAAAAGTATTGAGCTTTATATGAAAATGTCTTCCGCTGTTTAATCCTTCGTTGTTTAACATGTTTATTTAAGATTAATTATTCCGATTAAAGCCTTGGGTGAAATCGGACAACAACGTCTGAGGTCACTGGCGTGTGGCACTACCGACAATAAGTCGGGGGTGTTACAGTTATGGTATCAGAGCGAGGTTTTAAAATTCTTGGCCTATTGTTAGGTTTGAGAATTTTCGAAAATTAATTTCGAAACTATTTTTAACCTATTTTCTATTTGAAATAAATTTTGAGAGTTTTAATGTTAAATTTAAAAGTTTTAATTATTTCTTGGAATTTAATTTAAACTAATGTTTTAGCTATTCGAACTTCAAAAACTATTTATAATTGGTTTATAAAATGTCGTGTTATAAGCGATTAAACTAAGTTTATGGTTGTAACTTTAAAAGTATGATTTGGGTCTTAGAAGAGTTTTGTGATAATTATATCACTAGTTTGAGGAACTAACTTTATAAATAACTATTTTTATAAAAGATTTAAAGGTATAAAGTATGAAGTTGAAAGTATAAGATTTAAGTGGTTTTCAAACTTCTGCAAGATTCAAGTTGTTACTTATTCCTTAGATCCATTCTAAGGAATATCATTTCCCCTTAGATGGAATGTCATTTAAAGGTTGACGTTTCTCCTAGAGTTTCCACTTCCCAAGTAAGTTAGAGAAGAAGTCGTTTCTGCGGTTAATGGTGGTGGGCCAGTCAGATTGATATAGAGTTATTAGTTTGGACCCTTATAAATCGTATCATAACGTAATTGACTCAGTGTCAAGTACCAGTTGGAAAAGTTTTAAACTAACGTTATGGTTCATCAACAGATGATGGACACCCGATCCACCAACCGAGCAGCTAACGAAAGTCCTAGCAACGATTCTCGAATTCGGTTGAGAAGTGCTACTCCACCAGGGGAAGACGCGGGATCTGGATCACGTAGTAATGACCCGACCCTGCGACAGGATGTTCATCAGGGACAAGTGGACCCCCAAGCTGCAAGGGGATTTCCACCTCCTGCCCCGATCGTGCTAAATGCGGCGACCGTTGGACATATAGTGGGGCTAGTGGTCGAAGTATTAATGGGCCAGGTGATACCGCAAGCCCAAGCGGCCCCCATACCTCAAGTTGCAGCTAGTATGGAGGCACAAATTAAAACACAAAATGGGCAACAGAATCGCAGGGCTGGCTCGTTCAAGCGCCCGGCGTCGCCCACCAAGTTCAAGAAGTCTGGTCGTATTAGGACCAAGGCAACTCTGTTTGATTCCGCCAAGGGCTCAGGCTGGAATAGCGGCGTGATTCAATGCCACAACTGTGGTAAGGCCGGGCACAAGAGTCCTAGTTGCCAGAAGGATAAGAGGGTATGCTACTATTGTGGAAGGGAAGGCCACATGAAGGCATACTGTAGGAAGAAGGGCCTAAGGCCAACTCAAGATAATCAGGCCTCAAAAGTTGGCAGTGGACAGAACCCACGGGCGGAAGTATCTACTCATGAGCAATCTGTTGCTCGTGATAAAGGCAAGGCACCTATGGAATTTTCGGGTCAAGAGCAACGATTCTTTGTGATACGTCACCCCAATGGGAGGGAAGCTTTGTACAAGTGGTAGTATTTTATAAGGCTTTTTAGAATAAGGGGCGATGACTTGTGTCGTTAGTGTCCAAATTTTCTTAGGGTGTAGGAACAAATGTATGTGGTTAATGCTCTATGGGATTAAGAAATTTTTTTCTTCTCATATGGGTACCCTAAACATTTGTTCTGGTCAAAACACATATGAATGAACTACATAAAGTTCAGAATGCCTCGTTGTGAGGTCATACTATAGTCGTCTATATGGATAGATTGTTGAGAAGAGAATAAATGTATATAAGAGATAGTTCATAGGGAATCCAGTTTCTCTAAGCGGATCGTACTCTGTTACGACCTTGAGTAGAACTTTAATACCCAAGCATTTTGGTTATGGAAGTTGTAAGTAAGTATGTTCATTATGGACCAGAGGATTAGACTTTCGAAAAGGCTAAGGGTGTGAAGTCATATGTATCATCTTGGAAGATTTATCTGAGGTTCGTTATGAGGCTTCCTTAAGAGAAACGACATAAGGATTGGCGTAGAGTGATCAATGTCTGTTAATGCGATTTGATGTCACGTTTTGGGGGAAAATCAAGTGATTGGTCACAATTGTGCTAATGGATTTATCATGGCATTGTTTTGAGGAAACTAAAGGTTTTGAGTTAGAAGTGAGCTTTAGGGCCAAACTTATTTGGGCCAAGGAACTGAATCAGTGATTAGTACCTTCAAGGGATATAGAGATATGATATCTGGATATTTACAAGGTCTGATATGTAGATTGTTAGAGAGTGTGACGTCTATAAGGCCGATGATATAACACTTTTTGGAAATTAAGTTGTGAACGATTGTATTGGGAGAAAACCCACTTGAAAACTGATGAGTGCTATTTTGTAGCACATATCTAAGGGTTATTACCAGGTTTGAGGCGCCATTTGGTTGGATTTTATGCACAATTGGAGATTACGGAGTTAGAGTGGAGAAGTGAAGAAATCAGGGGATTTATAGAGGTTTGAAGTGTATTGAAGAGTAGAAGAACAATGTGCTGAATTCAAATGGTTCGGTCTCTCTACTCAGATGTCCAAATGAAGTGATTCCAATTCGAGGAGTTAGATCTTGAAGTCTACTACAAGTCCTCAAAATATGAGCACAATCCGAGTTGGGAATCAAACGTTATGACGTTTTTACGGAAGTGTCGCATAAGCTGAAAAAGGCACCGCCGCCCCGCGGTGGAACTCACCGCCCCGCGGTGTAACTTGACGCCCCGCGCCAGAAGCCACCGCGACCCGGCGGTGGATCTCAGAGAAGACTGACGCCCCGCGGTGGGCACGTCACGCCTCGCGGCCAGAAGATTTATTTCCTTTATTGCATTTGGATTTTCTTATTTTTATTATTTTATTTCCTTTGTTATTTTCATTAGGTTAACTTATTTCCTAAACCTATTTAAGACCTCTTTCTAGGTTAAGATGCAGACACTTTACAAACGATAATTTAGTTTTAGAGACTCGTTTTTTTTTTGCCTCTAGGGTTTCCAACCCATGGAGAGCTAAACACCTTTGTTCTGCTAGACGTTTGAAGCAATACAGTTGATTCGGTTGTGAGATTTCTATTCCTTGTTCTTATTCTTATGTGTGTTGGTTTGATTCTCTTGGTTATATTGATTATTGATTTATCATTGTTCTTCATAGTCTGGCCAGCTAGGTTGAGTAATATTTATCAATTGCTAGGATTGCATATAGGGGTTCCGAGTGCATATCTAGTAGCAAACACAATTGTGCGTATAGGGGTTCCGAGCGTACAATTGTGAGTGAGAATCAGTTTCATGCGAGTATTAATACGTCTTTCTATTTGCATGTATCCTATATCCTTGTGTGCATTGCTATTGCTTTGTTGGTGGTAAAGTATACCGACAATTGTCAGAATCGGTGGTATTTTACCATTGGCATAGTAATAAGTCTGTCGACAACTGTGAGAATCGATAGTACTTAAGATCAAGGTGGGAACAACCATAAGAATAGTAAAAGAACTTGGATTGAATAGATTTCAGTGATCGACTTTTATCTCTGTATTGTGGATCTCGTTCTAGTGGAACTACTTTCCCCATCATACTTATTCTTTCTCTAAAGCCTGCATACTTGTTACTTTGCTTGATAATCAAAACCCCCCTTGTTACCTTGCATGCTGATTAACATTTAGAAAGATCACTTCCTCCCTGTGGATTCGACCCTTATTTGCCCAGACTACTTGTTTAGGTTTGTTAGGATTATTTTGTTTAAGGTGTCACGACAAACGCCTTATCAAATTGGCGCCGTTGCCGGGGAGGCAAGATTTGATCTTTCTTTGTGTTTGTTCGTATGCGTGTTACTTTGGTGTGGACCTATCTTACGGTCCACACCTGTGCTACTGACTTTTGTTTTTTCTTTTTGATTTTTGTCACAGATATGGATTTCTGGGGAGAGTCGCGCGATAACTCATACCCTTGCTCTTTCTCTCCAGAGAGGGGATACGTCCCAACTCCCAGTGCAGCAAGGCCAGCTAGTGCCTGCAGAATCTGTCGCAATGCGCTGCACACCACTGACGATTGTCCAGGACTTCCCGCATTCAGAGCAGCAGTAAATGCACGTCGAGGTCTGAACTCGCAGGGACCGAAACATGAGCCATATCCAGACACTTACAGCTCAGGGTGGAGGGAGCACTATAACCCAGTTCCATATGGAAATCAACCACAGTGCTCGCATGTACCCAATGCTGATGTACTCAGCACTCTGATGCAAAGTATAGCAACTGTGGCCCAGAACGTGATCTCAATGCATACAACCATGGCCTAGAACGTGTCCTCACTGCAAGCAACCATGGCTCATAGTGTCCAACAACAACAAGAGGCGATTTCCAGTCTCCAAAGCCAAGTTAACCAGCTGAGTAAAGCGTTGCTTGAGTCGAAGTCAGCACAACCACAAGTCCTTGCAGCAGAAAATACACAAGAGGCTGAGATTGGGACCGGTAAGGTCATGAAGAAGGAGGTCCAGGAGAGTATAGAGGTATCCCATGAAAAGAAGGTGATAAAGGGCGAAAACGGCATTGATAAAGTTGAAATTGAAGATGAGAGACTCCTACCGCCCCGCGGTGCTTCCCACCGTGACTCGGCGGTGAACCTCAGTAACCCCACCGCGACCTCGCCGCCCCGCGGCCAAGTACACCGCCCTGCGGTGAGTCCAGCTCCCCGCGGTGATGACTACCGCCCCGCGGTGGACGGAGTGCCTCCTAGTGATATTTCATCGCGACCCAACGTCCAAAATTCTATTTATGCTGATGAGGTTTGGGTTGATCCTTATCATCGTCCAGAGTGGCTGACTGAGAAGGAGAACTTCTTTGGAGAGGAGGAGTAGAGCGACGATGAGGAGGAGTGCCGTGATCGCGAAAATACGCCAGAGACAACCATTCCTCTCGAAAACACCCCGGCAGTCCCCAACCCTCTGGAGGCTGCCTATGATGAGTTTGTGCGTCTCAACTCCTTCCCGCTCGTCGCGCTGCAACCCATCGCGCCCTTCCTTGAGGCTTTCCGAGTTACTCAAAGGCTAAAGAATAACGAGAATATCTATGAGGCCTTTAGTGACTGCACAAAAACCGTTCCCTTGGTCACACTGGCAGACAACACCCCTCGCTGCAAGGAAATGTTAAAGGTGTTGGGCGCGATCAAGAAGAATCCGAAGGGGAAGCACAAGAAGGAAGCCTTGATTCAAGTGGTAAATTTTTATATGCTGGATACGGGGCAAGATACACATGAAGCCTCTGAGATGCTTGGTAGACCGTTTCTAGAGATGGCAAGTGCAGTCATAGATTTGAACAGCGGTCCAACCATCATGAAGTGCACAAGCATGGGGGAAAGGCTCAACAGGGAGTATACAAAGAGGCATCCCCCTGATATAGATCCCAGGTGTTCAGTTGCTTTGAGCAACCCAAGTTGAGAAGATGGAGTAGTATGTCAATCCATGACAATAACTAAGGCGCTATCCGGGAGGCAACCCGAGGTATGTTTTTCTTTTCTTGTTTTTCTTTCTTTGTTTTTGCATTTTCCTTACTGTGTTTTTGCTTTGTTTTTGTTCTTGTTTTTGTTTCCGACTAACCTGCAGGGAAGAGACCCATGCCTATTGAAGAAGGTGTTTCCACACCAATGTAAGTCTCTTCCTTCCCTACACTAAGTCACCCCCCCGAAAAAACCTTACACAGGGGGCAAAAAAAAAAAACGGAAAAAAAAAGTTCTACCGAAGGCCAGCTGTTCAGAGTTCCCCATGGAGATGGTGCACATCATGTTGTCAAGGAGGAGACATTCGCCCCCCACATTATTTGACAACGATGATGGCCCTATAATTGACAGCTGAGGAGGAGGAACACTAGAGCCCCCACCACGATTACATCTTGGCTCCACCATGTGTTCCTAAAAGGCCGTGCAACCCTACTATCATTGCTATACCACTATTCACCAAAGTGGTTTCCTTTGGTTGCATGGTAGGAGAAGATTACAGAGTTGATGAAGACACCCGCCCAACACCAGAGACCTGGGCGTATACTGAGAAGACCGCCAGCAACAACAAAAGTGTCCAAGCAGCTTGGCGACGTTTGTGAGTTATTTTTTGCTTTTCTCTCTGCTTCTATTCTTTTGTCTTTCATTACATTGAGGACAATGCAACGTTTAAGCATGGGGGAGAGTTCTATACTTGCTACGTCGCTGAGGAGAAAAAATGAATATAAAGAGAAAAGGCCAAAAATTGAAAAAAGGCATACATTTGAAAATCCTGGGATAGGTCGAAAACCCGAAAGGGCGGCCTAGGTAATAAGCAGGTGGCTTGGACTAGCATTAGGCTGGGGTAATATGTGGTCAAGAGTGACGTGAGCTTATGTGAGTACATCTATTGGAAAATGAAATGAGTGGCTTGGTGAAAACCCGAAAGGGCGCCTTGGCAAAATGAGCGAAAAAGAAGAAAAGTGATTTTAGGATTTCTCATTATTCTTGGCGAGGCGTCATAAGAAGAGGAGTTATAAGGAGGATTCGGGTAGGTCACTCTGGAGGGATAAGAAGATAGATGGGAGACTAGGATTAGAATTTATTCACTCTATGATGTTTGGGATAAGCTTGGGGGAAGTACTCTGCTTTCCTTTTAGCTTGGATGTGTGGGGTGTTGAGATTATTGATTTGATGTTGTAGTTTATTGTGCTGTGCTTATTTGTATGGTTGCTTGGAGTTTATTGTTTGGTATGATTCTTGGAGGTTGAGTTTTCTATGCTTCCTGAAGCCTTGGGGATTGATTGAATGAGTAGGTTTACTTTAGCTTACTCGAGGACGAGCAAGGTTTAAGCATGGGGGATTTGATGAGTGCTATTTTGTAGCACATATCTAAGGGTTATTACTAGGTTTGAGGCGTCATTTGGTTGGGTTTTATGCACAATTGGAGATTATGGAGTTAGAGTGGAGAAGTGAAGAAATCAGGGGATTTATAGAGGTTTGAAGTGTATTGAAGAGTAGAAGAACAATGTGCTAAATTCAAATGGTTCGTTCTCTCTACTCAGATGTCCCAATGAAGTGATTCCAATTCGAGGAGTTAGATCTTGAAGTCTACTACAAGTCCTCAAAATATGAGCGCAATCCGAGTTGGGAATCAAAAGGTATGGCGTTTTTACGGACGTGTCACATAAGCTGAAAAAGGCACCGCTGCCCCGCGGTGGAACTCACCGCCCCGCGGTGTAACTTGACGCCCCGCGCCAGAAGCCACCACGACCCGGCGGTGGATCTCAGAGAAGACTGACGCCCCGCGGTGGGCACGTCACGCCTCGCGACCAGAAGATTTATTTCCTTTATTGCATTTGGATTTTCGTATTTTTATTATTTTATTTCCTTTGTTATTTTCATTAGGTTAACTTATTTCCTAAACCTATTTAAGACCTCTTTCTAGGTTAAGAGGCAGACACTTTACAAACGATAATTTAGTTTTAGAGACTCGTTTTATTTTTGCCTCCAGGGTTTCCAACCCATGGAGAGCTAAACACCTTTGTTCTGCTAGACGTTTGAAGCAATACAGTTGATTCGGTTGTGAGATTTCTATTCCTTGTTCTTATTCTTATGTGTGTTGGTTTGATTCTCTTGGTTATATTAATTATTGATTTATCATTGTTCTTCATAGTCTGGCCAGCTAGGTTGAGTAATATTTATCAATTGCTAGGATTGCATATAGGGGTTCCGAGTGCATATCTAGTAGCAAACACAATTGTGCGTATAGGGGTTCCGAGCGTACAATTGTGAGTGAGAATCAGTTGCATGTGAGTATTAATATGTCTTTCTATTTGCATGTATCATATATCCTTGTGTGCATTGCTATTGCTTTGTTGGTGGTAAAGTATACCGACAACTGTCAGAATCAGTGGTATTTTACCATTGGCATAGTAATAAGTCTATCGACAACTGTGAGAATCGATAGTACTTAAGATCAGGGTGGGAACAACCATAAGAATAGTAAAAGAACTTGGATTGAATAGATTTCAGTGATCGACTTTTATCTCTGTATTGTGGATCTCGTTCTAGTGGAACTACTTTCCCCATCATACTTATTCTTTCTCTAAAGCCTGCATACTTGTTACTTTGCTTGATAATCAAAACCCCCCTTGTTACCTTGCATGCTGATTAACATTTAGAAAGATCACTTCCTCCCTGTGGATTCGACCCTTACTTGCCCAGACTACTTGTTTAGGTTTAATAGGATTATTTTGTTTAAGGTGTCACGACAAATGCCTTATCAAAAACTTAAGAGTTATAGTGTAGGACCAGTGGTGAAAGCTTGTGGAGCAACCAAGTGTACGAAATCATAGGTATCATATTGGAAGATCTATTCGAGGTTCGTTTTGAGGTTCTATAAAGAAATGATATGATTAAGTCTTGGATGGATAGTAGATTGTGTGAGGAATATAAGGATCTTAAGTTAGAAATAAGTTATTTGAGACAGTTAAACAAACCTTTGGGATTTGAGTCACGAAATGGGCGTATAGGTCAAACCTAATTGGGTCAAATGATCAAAATTGGTAGGTTGTACGATCAGGGAATAAGGAGTTATGATACTTGTAAGGTTGTAAGGTTTGATATTTGGATTTTATGTGAGTTTGTCAGTTAGAAGGCTTATGGTGCAATTCTTTGGAGAAGACTAAGTTGTGAAGTTACCGTGTTAGAAGAAGGCCACTTAAATGGAAAGATTACAGTTTAAGGATAAGTTATGTTGATGATTCCGATAAATTAAAAGGATTTAGTGGAGAGAATTGTCTATGTGCGCCTAAGGAGTAAGGTACCAAGCGTTAATCGTATAAAGTTATTAAAGGATCCTGATAGAAGTGACTGATGCGGTTGATAATGAATAATTTATCAGGATGGTATCTTAAGGATATAGGAGTAATGTCTCATGTGATTCATTTTGAGGAACATAGGAATAAAGGTAATGTGATTATGTTTGGAGAAAGTTAAGGACCTTTAAAGGTTTAAGTTAGAGATTGAATAAGGAATACGTTAAGATAACCTTGGATAAATGGTAAATATCCGTAAAGCAAAAGGGTGCTCGATTTGGGATAATAAATAGCATGAGGACAACTGATTGCCTAAGGATTTTTGGGTGAATAGCAAACTCGACCGGTAAAAGTTGTTACGGTTTTGAAGGTCAATAGTGTGGCATAAAGTAAGTATGTAGATGATATCAAGTGGACTTGAGGAAAAAGTGACCCATGTTTATTAAGGTGATCGTATGACATGTTTGGGTAAGACGAGAGTATAATCCTATGGAGAGGATTAGTAAATCATGTTGAGGTAATCGGACATAGGCTGTGGTGTGAGTAATTGTGGGATCACAGGAGTGAAGATTTTGAGTTAAAGATATGGCACAAGGGCCAAATGTGAGTAAGGTAACCAATGTAATAGGTGAGTCGTGTATGTAAGGAGTAAGGTCTATATGACAAGAGAGGTACTAAGTTGAGGTATAGTGGAATTCTATGTATGTACTTGAGGATTGGATTGTCGAAAGGAAGTTGGTAGAAAGAGGTTGTATTCTCCTAATTAAGGACATCAAGGTCTTTAGGAGGAATAGGTCATAACAATGAGGTTATATTGGAGATTATAATGGATACTCTGAGCGAGACAATGGTAATCTTGTGAATGATCAGATCTGTTCTAGCAAGAGTAAGGAATGTAGGCAGTATGTTGTAAGTGGAATCATGATCGAGTAAATAGTTCGATTTTTTTTGGTGGTACAGGTTTCAGAAACCAAATTTATTCAAGGATATCGACTTAAGGAAGATAAGGTATATACTTTAGGAGAAGTTTAGAGAAAGGTGAAAGAGAAATGTGTATAATCTCATGCTTAAGGTATAGCGAGACTAGTGCGATGATTTTAGGAGACAATTATCCTAAGATAATTATGACCTTGAGGATGGTCACGAGTTAGTACATGAATAGTACGTGAAAGTAGGCTATGCGAGATAGTGGTATGGTTGAGGAAACAAATCGTTTCCAGGAGCAAGTACTTGATGCAATGATTAAGGAAGTTAAGATCACGTAGGAGATTATGGTGGAACAGGTCCCATTAGTTAGCAATGCTAGTTTCGGGGTCGAAACTATTTTAAGGGGTTAGTAATGTAATAATCCTCATTTTATCATAGAAGGGTCATGTGATAGAAGGTATGTCTGGTAAAAGCAAGTTATAGAATTCTCGTAGGTAGTGATTAGTCTAAATTACGGTTAACCTGACGTTAACTGTAATTTGAACCAACTTATGAATTTTAACTTAGAAATGCCTGAACCAATTTACAAAGTGTTATATGGGTTAGGTATGGTTAAACTTATACAGTTTGGTTAGCTTAGTATAAGGTAGCATCTCCGAGTTGTTACCAGCCAAGTTTCGGGGTCGAAACTTTTCTTTAGGGGGTAATGATGTAATACCCTCATTTTTTTTGTAAGGGTAATTAGGTAATTAGGTAATTAGGTAATTAGGTAATTATTCAAGACGCGTTAGGCGAAGTTCGGATTTTCTGTATCATGTATGATCTCTGTAATATTTCCATGAGTGGTATAAAATACATTCGACGTATTTTCGGGGCTTAGAATATTTGTTTGGGTACAAATATATAATTCCGGGTTTTAAACCCATGCCAAACCTTTTTCCGGGCAAACAGACGCGAAAAGGGCAAATCCGCGACCGTGGAAGCAATTCCACGACCGCGGAATAATGGGGCATAGAAGGGCTGGGCACATGCATTTTCCGCGACCGCGGTGAATTTTCCGAGACCGCGGAAAAGGCCAACACGCCAGCGTCACGTCGTCTGCAGGGTCTCATCGTCCGTGCCGCCGTTGATCGTCTGACTTGCCGTTGATCTGGGCGGGGAGGGCTCCTCCTTTGGGCTATAAAAGGAGATCGATTTGGGAGGTTTAGGGGCACCCAAATCTGAGATCCCTCTCACTCTCTCTCTCTCTCGTTTTCCATAGTCGCCGGAGTTTCGAGCTCTCGCCAGAAATCTTCGAAGTGTCGCCGGAGGCCTCGCCGGGAGTAGTAGCAGCCTTGGAGTGGTGCATTGGAGGCGCAAGGAAGGCTGGAGTCGAATCCCTCGCGAACCAAGCCCTCTCGCATCGTCGCCGGTGAGTTTTCTCCCTTTGGAGTCGCCGGAGTTCATGGCCGCGACTGTGGACATGAACTGCCGCGACCGCGGCAGGGACAAGGTCGGCTGCGTCCGTGGCCGCTGTCATGACACTCGCGGACGCCTTGTCCTCGACGGCCGCGACCGTGGAATCCCAGCCGCGACCGCGGATTGCTCTGGCAATCGCGATCTTGGCCTTGGGCATGCCGGTCTCGGTCGGGACCTTCGTTCTTTCGATTTCATTCGTTCTTTCTTAGATTCGTATCATTTGATTGTCTAATCTAACCTAGGGTTTCGTTATGGGTCGTCATCGTAGGAATCTGTAATCCGTCTTCCGTTCCCGTTCCGGACCTAGAAACCCATCGTCGCTCAATCATTCGTCTAGATTAAGGCAAGTGGCGGTTCGCTCTTGCTTATCATTCCATATTTCCATTAATTATCAATTGTTTAATCGTTCATTAAATTGGGATGAACTATTGTTTTTGTTTGGGAACAGATTTTATAAATGATACGATCAAAACATGATATTATTATAGGTTGTATATATTGCTAGAAACAACGCTATTATATCTGTTATTACCATGATGGTATTGGTGTGGATTTTATGTGTGAACTTATACATTATAGTTAGAACGAGTATTCGTAGGAACGTTATGTACCTTGCGAGGTCTAGTCGTTTCTTTATAACTGGTATTAGGAGGATTTTTCCCTAATACTCTCTCTGGTCATGACTATCCCCTATCCGAGTATAGGGGAGGTGCACACGGCTGGTGCCAAACAATCGGGATTTATTCCCTCTGATATATCTCGTATTGAGATGATATATCTTAAAAGCTTATAACGTAAATATACGTTTTGGAATTAAACAAGATAAGTGCGATTATGCACATAATTAATATACCCTCGGGCGAGGAGTACAGCGTGGAAACCGCCTGGACTTCGATTATAGTAAGTCCTCCTTCCAAATCTGAATTCGCATTACGCGGTGAGGTTGGTCGTGGACCCAAATGGTCAAGTCTTTTTAAACGCTTGTGTGAAATTATTATGTTCCCGAACACTTGTCATACTTTCCTTAAGACTCAATCTTTTGGAGTCTTCTCTTCATACGTTTCCCATAAGGCTCATTTCCTTTTTAGTGCATGTCTAAACTTTAATCATTCCGTGAAAGTTCCGGGTTATATATCGTTCCTTCGGTTGTTATTCAAAGGACAATGATAGTAAACGGTTACGATCACTAGAACCATCTGTTTTCACCCTTGCATAGTCTTTCATTATACTAACCAACCGGGTTTTATTCCTTGCATAGTTGGCTGGTGTCATCCGTCCTATACGGCACATCAAAGGTTGGTCCCCGAAGTCCGAAGTAACCATTGAAGAAGAGACTTGCAGTTGGAGATTTAAGTATTAGTATTTTTAAAGGTTGTCAATTATTATTTATTCTTACCACTAAGTCATGTAATAGATTTATTCTTCAAGTCTTCCGTTGTGTAATTTATAAGTTTTCCGCTGTGATTTCACTCTGTTGTAAAAACACTCGTCTCGTTTGATGAGAGATCTTTTAATATAAATGGTTGAGTTCCATTTAAAAATGTATTCCGTTGTTTAATCCTTCATTGTTTAACATGTTTATTTAAGATTAATTGTTCCGATTAAAGCCTTGGGTGACATGGGACAACAACGTCTGAGGTCACTGACGTGTGGCACTACCGACAATAAGTGGGGGGTGTTACAAGTCCAAACAGTTCTTAGAGTATTGCAGTTGCTATACATGAATCAGGTAACTCAAACAGTAATTACCAAACCCTAGCAATAGACAATTACCAATAACAACTAGTTGCGTCCAACAAGTGAAATCAATAATAATCAATGGGATGAAGCACAAGAGAATCAATACATTCAAAGGAAAAGAAATAGAATTATAACCTCACAACCATTATTCAAACGAAGGCTTCAATTGTCGGACTAAGCAAAAGTGCTTAGTTCTTCATAGTTCAAAAGGAAAAACAATACTGAATGGAAAAACGATGATGTAACGTGATGATGAACAATGAAAGGAAAACTAGGTTAAATAACCTAACCCTAAAACTAATGCTAAAAGATAAAGAAACAAATCCTAAAAGGAAAATAATATAAAGTATCGAAATAATAATAGTAAAATAAAGTCGGAAAAAGTAACTAAAGCAACTTCGGACAAAGAAATGCGGGGACGCTGCCGTGCCATTCCGCGATCGCGGAAATATCAGATCTGTTCTCGACCTTCTGCTTCGCTGGGGGATTTTCCGCGATCGCGGAAATCTCCATTTTGCTCTCGACTATCTTCGACTTTTCCGCGATCAACCTCTTGCTCGCCCGCGGTCGCGGATTTCTTCTATAGACCCAATTGGTCTATTCTTCGTCTTCTTGGGTGGCTTCCTTCTCTCTTCAATATATCTTCATTTAAGCTCCTCCAACCCACCATATTCGCACTTCTACTTCTCAACTCCAATCTCTACAATACGCTCTAAACATCTCCAAATGGTTCCCAAAACACCGATAACAATCCCTAGTTAAATCCTACAAAGTAGCGCTGATCAGTGCGTTCTTTTCTGGGTCTTGCAGGTTTCTATCACAGGTTTATTAAAGACTTTTCCAAGGTCTCCTCACCCTTATGTGAGTTGCTGAAGAAAGATGTGACTTTTGAGCTTACTGACGAGTACAAGAAGGCGTTTGATGAGTTGAAGGCACGCCTCACAAGTGCCCCGATTATTCAAGCTCCATATTGGGCTCTTCCTTTTGAGATTATGTGTGATGCCAACGACTATGCTGTAGGCGCAGTTCTTGGCCAGAAGGAGGCACGAGCTTCCCACGTGATTCACTATGCATCCATGACTCTGAATGATGCGTAGAAAAATGACTCCACCACCGAGAAGGAGCTGCTGGCCATCGTCTTTGCGTTGGAGAAGTTCAGATCCTATCTGCTAGGCAGGAAGGTGATCGTGTATAAAGACCATGCAACACTTCGTTATTTATTGACGAAGAAAGAGGCCAAGCCGAGACAGATTAGATGGATCCTGCTGCTGAGTGAGTTTGACATTGAGATAAGAGACAAGAAATGGGCTGAAAATTTGGTTACTGACCACCTTAGTAGGCTCGTTCATGTAGAAGACACACCACATGTAATACCCCTCATTTTTAGTAAGGGCATTTAGGTAATTTCCCAAACTTTCGACAATAATTCTGAACGCGTTAGGCGAAGTTCGGATTTTCTGTATCATGTATAATCTCTGTAAAACTTCCCTGAGTGGTATAAAATACATTCGACGTATTTTCGGGGCTTAGAATATTTGTTTGGGTACAAATATATAATTTACGGAGTTTAAACCCACGTCAAACCTTTTCCCGGACAAACAGACGCGAAAAGGACAATTCCGCGACCGCGGAAAAATAGCTCCCGGAGGAGTTGGGCATTGGAATTTTCCGCGACCGCGGAAGCATTTCCGCAACCGCGGAAATGTGCAAAGTGTGCAGGCCGGCATGCGTGCCGCGTGTTCTTCGTCGCCGTCGATCTGCTGAGCCACCGTCAATCTGGGCGAGGGCTGCTCTCCTCCTTTGGCTATAAATAGAGGCCGAGATGGGAGGGTTTTTGGCACCCAAATCAGATATCTCTCTCTCTCTCGTTTTTCTTGCTCGCCGGAATTCTTGTGGAGTCATCGGAGCTCTCGCCGGAGGTGGTGGTGGCCGTGGAGTGGTGCTTTGGAGGCGCAAGGTGGATCGCAGTGGAAGCCCCCTCGTCTCGAGCCCTGCCGTGTCATCACCGGTGAGTTCTCTTCATTTTGGGTCGTCGGAGTTCATGGCCGCGACCGCAGATATGAACTGCCGCGACCGCGACAGTGACAAGGTCAGCCGCGTCTGCGGCCGCTGTCTTTGACACTCGCGGACGTTGTCCTCGACGCCCGCAACCGCGGAATCCCAGCCGCGACCGCGGATTGCTCTGGCAATCGCGATCGTGGCCTTGGGCATGCCGGTCTCGGGCGGGACTTTCGTTCTTTCGATTTCGTTCGTTCTTCCTTAGATTTGTATCATTTTATTGTCGAGTCGAACCTAGGGTCTCGTTGTGGGTCATCGTCATAGGAATCTGTAATCCGATTTCCGTTCCAGTTCCGGACCCAGAAACCCCGTCGTTGCTCAATCGTTCGTCTAGACTAAGGCAAGTGGCGGTTCGCTCTTGCTTAATCATTCCATATTCTATTAATTATCAATTGCTTTTAATTGTTAATTAAATCGGAGTGAACTATTGTTTTCGTTTGGGAACAGATTTTATAAATAACGTGATTAAAATATGTTATTATAGTAGGTTGTATATATTGCTAGAAACAACGCTATTATACTTGTTAATGACCGTAATGGTTTTGTTGTGGATTTAAATGTAAACTTTAATGCTAGATTAGCACGAGTATTCGTAGGAACGATAATTCCTTATGAGGATTAGTCGTTTCTTTATAACTCAGTATTAGTGGAACCAGTCTCGAAATGCTTTCCAGATCGTAAACTTTCGTAGTCATTCGAGATCGTAAACTTTCGTAGTCACTCGAGATCATAAACTTTCGTAGTCACTCGAGATCATAAACTTTTGTAGTCACCCGAGATCGTAAACTTTCGTAGTTACTCGATATCGTAAACTTTCGTAGTTACTCGAGATGATATATTTATATGATAAAAGCTTATAACGTAAATGTGCGTTTTGGAATTAAATAAGATAAGTGCGATTATGCACATAATTAATATACCCTCGGGCGAGGAGTACAACGTGGAAACTGCCCGGACTTCGATTAGAGTAAGTCCTCCTTCCAAATCTGAATTCGCATTACGCGGTGAGGTTGGTCGTGGACCCAAATGGTCAAGTCTTTTTAAACGCTTGTGTGATATTATAACGTTCCCAAACATTTGTCATACTTTCCCGTAAGACTCAATCTTTTGGAGTCTTCTCTTCATACGTTTCCCATAAGGCTCATTTCTTTTAGTGCTTGTCTAAACTTTAATCATTCCGTGAAAGTTCCGGGTTATATATCGTTCCTTCGGTTGTTATTCGAGGGACAATGATAGTAAACGGTTACGATCACTAGAACCAAATGTTTTCACCCTTGCATAGTCTTTCATTAGACTAACCAACCGGGTTTTATCCCTTGCATGGTTGGCTGGTGTCATCCGTCCTATACGGCACATCAGTGGTTGGTTCCCGAGGACTCGAAGTAAACAATTTGAAGAAGAGACTTGCAGTCGCAGATTTAAGTGCCGGTATTTCAAGATCGTTAAGTATTACTTTAATATGTATTTTTATAACCTAGTCATGTATTAGGTTTATTCTTAAAGTCTTCCGCTGTGTAATTTATAAGTTTTCCGCTGTGATTTCACTCTGTTGTAAAACACTCCTCTCGTATTGGGAGAAATCTTTTAATAAAAGTATTGAGGTTTATATGAAAATGTCTTCCGCTGTTTAATCCTTCGTTGTTTAACATGTTTATTTAAGATTAATTATTCCGATTAAAGCCTTGGGTGACATCGGACAACAACGTCTGAGTTCACTGGCGTGTGGCACTACCGACGTAAGTCGGGACTGTTATAATTATGGTATCAGAGCAATGGTTTTTAAAATTCTTGGCCTATTGTTAGGTTTGAGAATTTTCGAATTTTTTTATTATTATTTCCAACATGTTTTCCTTTAAGAAGGAGTTTTCAGAATCTATTTTTTTTTTAAAGTTTAATTACCTCTTGAAATTTAATTTAAAATAATGATTTAACTATTTGGGCTTCGAAGGTTATTTATAGTTGGTTTTAAATGATGTGTATAAGCAACCAAACGGTAGTTTATGATTTTAACTTTAAAAAGTGTGATTTTTGTCTTAGTAAGAGTTTTGCGAAAATCGTATCACTAGTTTGCGAAACTAATTTTTCTTAAATAATTATTTTATTAAGGTTAATATATAGAGTTTAAAGGTATAAAGTTTGAAAGTATAAGGTTTATTAATAAGTAGTTTTCAAACTTCTGCAAGCTTCGAGTGTTACTTATTCCTAGATCCATTCTTAGGAATCTATCTTTGTTCTTGGAGTAATGTCACAACGGTATGACATTAATTACTCCCTTCGTTGAGCGGACGAGCGTTATCTCGTAAGCTGAGTTTTCCAAAATTTCTTAGGGTGTAGGAACACATGTGTGTGGTTAATGCTCTATGAGATTTAAGAACTAAATCTCATACGTATACCCTGAACATTTGCTCTGGTAAAAGTATGTAGGGATGGACTAAGGCGAAGTTCAGAATACCTAGTTGCGAGGTCATGCTGTAAGCATTGATGTGGATAGATTGTTGAGAATGGAATGAATGTATAAGAGGGATAGTTCATAGGGAACTCATTTCCTCTATTACGACCTTGAGTAAAACTTTAGAGTCCAAAGTTATGATTATGAGATTTATAAGTGGGTACAACCAGTGTAGGACCAATGGTTAAAGCTTTTTGAAAAGTCGAGTGTACAAAGTCATAGGTATTATTTTGGAAGATCTATTCGAAGTTTCGTTTTGAGGCCCATCAGGAAATGATATGATTAAGTCTTGGAGAGATAGTAAGTATCCGTAATGCAAAAGGGGTTGCTTTAATTGGGATAGTAGATTGTGTGAGGAGTATAAGGATCTTAAGTTAGAGATAAGTTATTTGAGTCAGTTAAACAAACCTTTGGGATGTGAGTCAGGAAAAGGGCGGCTGAGCCAAATCTAAGTGAACCAAATGATTGAAATTGGTAGGTTGTACGATCAGGGAATAAAGAGTTATGATACTTGTAAGGTTGTAAGGTTTGATATTTGGATTTTATGTGAGTTTGTCAATTAGAAGGATTATGGTGCAATTCTTTGGAGAAGACTAAGTTGTGAAGTTACTGTGTTAGGAGGAGGCCACTTAAATAGAAAGATTACAGTTTAAGGATAGGTTATGTTGATGATTCCGATAAATTAAAGGATTTAGTGGAGAGAATTGTCTATGTGCGCCTAAGGAGTAAGGTAGCAAGCGTTAATCGTATAAAGCTATTAAAGGATTCTGATAGAAGTGACTGATACGGTTGGTAATGAATCATTTATCAGGATGATACCTTAAGGAAATAGGAGTAATATCTCAAGGGATTTTGGTTATGGAAGTTGTAAGTGAGTGATTTTGATGGCAAGGCATCGTTCATCAATATGGTATTTTTGAGTAAATAGAGTTGAAGAACCTTAAAGTCTTAAGTTAGAGACTGAATAATGGAATACGTTAGGGTAATCTTGGATAAATGGTAAATAACTGTAAAGCAAAAGAGTGCTTGATTTGGGATAACAAATCGTACAAGGACAACTGGTTACTTAAGGATTTTTGAGTGAATAGCAAACTCGACCGGTAACAGTTTGCTACGGTTTTGAAGGTCAATAGTGTGGTATAAAGTAAGTATGTAGATGATATCAAGTGGACTTGAGGAAAAGGTGACCCACGTTTATTAAGGTGATCGTATGACACATTTGGGTAAGACGAGAGTATAATCCTATGGAGAGGATTAGTAAATCATGTTGAGGTAATCGGACATAGGCTGTGGTGTGAGTAATTGTGGGATCACAGGAGTGAAGATTTTGAGTTAAAGATATGGCACAAGGGCCAAATGTGAGTAAGGTAACCAATGTAATAGGTGAGTCGTGTATGTAAGGAGTAAGGTCTATATGACAAGAGAGGTACTAAGTTGAGGTATAGTGGAATTTTATGTATGTACTTTGAGGATCTGATCATCGAAGGAAAGTTAGTAGAACAATGCTGTATTTTTCTATCTGAGAACATCAAGGTCTTTTTGAGGAATAGGGCAACATAGCAATGTTATACTGAAGATTATAATGGATACTCTGAGCAAGACAATGGTAATCTTGTGAATGATCACATCTGTTCTAGCAAGAGTAAGGAATGTAGGCAGTATGTTATAAGTGTAATCATGATCGAGTAAATAGTTCGATTTTTGGTGGTATAGGGTTCGGAAACCAAATTTATTCAAGGATATCGACTTAAGGAAGATAAGGTACATACTTTAGGAGAAGTTTAGAGAAAGGTGAAAGAGAAATATGTATAATCTCATGCTTAAGGTATAGCGAGACTAGTGCGATGATTTTATGAGACAATTATCCTAAGATAATTATGACTTTGAGGATGGTCACGAGTTAGTACAAGAAGAGTACGTGGAAGTAGGCTATGCTAGATAGTGGTATGGTTGAGGAAACAGATCGTCTTCCAGGAGCAAGTACTTGATGAGATGATTAAGGATACTAAGATCATGTAAGGAGATTATGGTAAAACCGGTCCCTTTAGTTTAGTGATGCAAGTTTCGGGGTCAAAACTTTTCTTAAGGGGGTAGTGATGTAATACCCCTCATTTTTAGTAAGGGCATTTGGGTAATTTCTGAAACCCTCGACAATAATTCTGAACACGTTAGGTGAAGTTCGGATTTTCTGTATCATGTATAATCTCTGTAAAATTTCCCTGAGTGGTATAAAATACATTCGGAGTATTTTTGGGGCTTAGAATATTTGTTTGGGTACAAATATATAATTTCAGGGGTTTAAACCCACGCCAAACCTTTTCCCGGGCAAACAAATGTGAAAAGGACAATTCCGCGACCGCGGAAAAATAGATCCTAGAGGAGCTAGGCATTGGAATTTTCCACGACCGCGGAAATATGCAGAGTGTGCAAGCCGGCATGCGTGCCGCGTGTTTTTTGTCGCCGTCGATCTTCTGAGCCACCGTCGATCTGGGCGAGGGCTGCTCTTCTCCTTTGGCTATAAATAGAGGTCGAGATGGGAGGGTTTTTGGCACCCAAATCTGATATCTCTCTCTCTCTCTCGTTTTTCTTGCTCGCTGGAATTCTTGTGGAGTCACCGGAGCTCTCGCCGGAGGTGGTGGTGGCCGTGGAGTGGTGCTTTGGAGGCGCAAGGTGGACCGGAGTGGAAGCACCCTCGTCTCGAGCCCCGCCGTGTCGTCACCTGTGAGTTCTCTTCGTTTTGGGTCGCCGGAGTTCATGGTCGCGACCGCGGACATAAACTGCAGCGACCGCGACAATGACAAGGTCGGTCGCGTCCGTGGCCGCTGTCTTTGACACTCGCGGACGCTGTCCTCGACGCCCACGACCGCGGAATCCCAGCCGCGACCGCGGATTGCTCTGGCAATCGTGATCGTGGCCTTGGGCATGCCGGTCTCGGGCGAGACTTTTGTTCTTTCGATTTCGTTCGTTCTTCCTTAGATTCGTATCATTTTATTGTCGAGTCTAACCTATGGTCTCGTTGTGGGTCGTCGTCATAGGAATCTGTAATCCGATTTCCGTTCCCGTTCCGGACCCAGAAACCCGTCGTCGCTCAATCGTTCGTCTAGACTAAGGCAAGTGGCGGTTCGCTCTTGCTTAATCATTCCATATTCTATTAATTATCAATTGCTTTTAATTGTTAATTAAATCGGAGTGAACTGTTGTTTTCGTTTGGGAACAGATTTTATAAATAACGTGATTAAAATATGTTATTATAGTAGGTTGTATATATTGCTAGAAACAACGCTATTATACTTGTTAATGACCGTAATGGTTTTGTTGTGGATTTAAATGTAAACTTTAATGCTAGATTAGCATGAGTATTCGTAGGAACGATAATTCCTTATGAGGATTAGTCGTTTCTTTATAACACAGTATTAGTGGAACCAGTCTCTAAATGCTTTCCAAATCGTAAACTTTCATAGTCATTCGAGATCGTAAACTTTCATAGTCACTCGAGATCATAAACTTTCGTAGTCACTCGAGATCATAAACTTTCGTAGTCACTCGAGATCGTAAATTTTCGTAGTTACTCGATATCGTAAACTTTCGTAGTTACTCGAGATGATATATTTATATGATAAAAGCTTATAACGTAAATGTACGTTTTGGAATTAAATAAGATAAGTGTGATTATGCACATAATTAATATACCCTCGGGCGAGGAGTACAACGTGGAAACCGCCCGGACTTCGATTAGAGTAAGTCCTCCTTCCAAATCTGAATTCGTATTACGTGGTGAGGTTGGTCGTGAACCCAAATGGTCAAGTCTTTTTAAACGCTTGTGTGATATTATAACGTTCCCAAACATTTGTCATACTTTCCCGTAAGACTCAATCTTTTGGAGTCTTCTCTTCATACGTTTCCCATAAGGCTCATTTCTTTTAGTGCTTGTCTAAACTTTAATCATTCCGTGAAAGTTCCGGGTTATATATCGTTCCTTCGGTTGTTATTCGAGGGACAATGATAGTAAACGGTTACGATCACTAGAACCATCTGTTTTCACCCTTGCATAGTCTTTCATTAGACTAACCAACCGGGTTTTATTCCTTGTATGGTTGGCTGGTGTCATCCGTCCTATACGGCACATCAGTGGTTTGTTCCCTAGGACTCGAAGTAAACAAATTGAAGAAGAGACTTGCAATCGCAGATTTAAGTGCCGGTATTTCAAGATCGTTAAGTATTACTTTAATATGTATTTTTATAACCTAGTCATGTATTAGGTTTATTCTTAAAGTCTTCCGCTGTGTAATTTATAAGTTTTCCGCTGTGATTTCACTCTGTTGTAAAACACTCCTCTCGTATTGGGAGAAATCTTTTAATAAAGGTATTGAGGTTTATATGAAAATGTCTTCCGCTGTTTAATCCTTCGTTGTTTAACATGTTTATTTAAGATTAATTGTTCCGATTAAAGCCTTGGGTAACATCGGACAGCAACGTCTGAGGTCACTGGCGTGTGGCACTACCGACGTAAGTCGGGGGTGTTACACCACAAGCTCAACTGCATATCCAGGGGACGTTTCCTGATGATACCATGTTCGAAGTTCAGGCTTTTCAGCCGTGGTATGCACATTTGGTGAATTTTTTGGTCTCTGGTGAGTTTCCTCCACACTTTACAAAGGCCCAGAGAGACAAGCTACGCAGTGAGGCGCAATTATATGTGTGGGATGACCCTTATCTGTGGAGGCATTGCTCAGATCAGGTAATACGTAAATGTCTTCCAGACATTGAGGTAACTTCTGTCTTGGCCTTTTGTCATTCTCATGCATGTGGTGGTCACTTTGGGGCTAAAAAGACAGCTATTAAGGTGTTAGATGCAGGATTTTATTGGCCTCACATCTTTAGGGATGCATATGGTTTCTGTAAATCCTGTGATCGATGCCAAAGAGTTAGGAATATGTCCCAGAGGAATGAAGTGCCTCAATCCCCTTTGATCTTTTTTGAGATTTTTGATGTTTGGGGTATAGACTTTATAGGACCATTTCCTAATTCTTTTGGGAACATTTATATCTTGCTTGCGGTGGACTACGTTTCCAAGTGGGTGGAAGCGAAGACTGTAATAACCCCTAAAAGTCTCAACTGTTGTTTTGTAAGAAAGACGTATTGGGCAATTTCTGTAATCTCTGTAAGATCCTTTTAACGTGTTGATATACGTTTTTTGAGAATATGGGGTCTTAGATTATTTATGGAATGCTAAAAACATAATTTAGCATGTCCTCGAGCAAGAACCCTGACCAAAGACCCAGAGACACGAGCGCAGGAATACCGCGACCGCGGTTTTGAAATCGCGGGCGCGGTTTTGCCTGTGGGCAAACCGCGATCGCGGGTCTCTGTTTCACCTTCTTCTCCCTCTGTTTTCTGAACGCCGACGCATGGGATTTCCCACGTTTTTCTCGAAGCACCGGTGGATGAGGCGGAGCGGTTGGTCTCCCCGGAGTTAGGGCTGGGTTGATCCTTCTTCCAAGCCTATAAATAGGCCCTCTTCCAGCCATTCTCCTCATCAAAATCTCAAGCTCCATCTCTCTCTCATTCGAATTTGTGTCGTCGGAGTTTCTAGCCGTCGCCGAAGTTTCTAGTAGTCGCCGGAGGTGTCGTTGGCAGCCTTGTGAAGCCTTGGAGTGGTGGTGATACGCGGTGGTGGAGTTCAAGCCCCGTCGTCGTCGGTAAGGCTTCGAAGCCGCCTAACCTCGCGTCGGGATGGAGATCCGCGACCGCGGCTCCATCCACCGCGACCGCGGGCTTGGACCAGGAAACCGCGGCCTTACCCAGCAAGCGCGATCGCGTCCATGGCAACCACGGCCGCGGCTCATGCCTTTTTCCTCTCGTTTTCGTATCTTCGCTTCGTTTCATATCTTCGTTTCGTTTCGTATCATTTCTAACTTAGGGTTCCGTTTTATATCTCATCGTCGTCGTAGGAATCCGTACTTAGATTCAAGTCTACAGATCTCGAAACCCGATCTCTTCGATTCGTCTAGACTAAGGCAAGTGGTGGTTCGCTCTTGCTCATTATTCCATGTTTCCCTTGATTATCAATTAATTGATTGTTAATTAAGATGGGATAAAAGTTGTTGTTTTCTGTTTGGGAACAGATTTAATAAAACAATGTGATAAAATATGAATCTATAATAGGTTGTATATATTGCTAGAAACAACGCTATTATACATGATATTACCGTAATGGTTTCTGGTGTGGATTTATGTATGAACTTACATGTGTAGTTAGAACGAGTATTCGTAGGAACACTATGTACCTTGCGAGGTCTAGTCGTTTCTTTATATGTGGTATTAGGAGGATTTTGCCCTAGTACTTTTGGTCATGACCGTACCCTTACTCAGGGTAGGTGCACTCAGCTGGTGCCAACGTTTGGGATTCATTCCCAGAACTATCTCTCGTGTCGAGATGATATGGATTAAAAGTTGTAACGTGAATGTATGTTTTGGAATTAAATAAGATAAGTGATTTTACACAGATAATTAATATACCATCGGGCGAGGAGTACAATGTGGAAACCGCCCGGACTCTTGTTAGAGTAAGTCTTCTTTCCAATCTGGATTCGCATTGCGCGGTGAGGTTGGTCGTGGACCCAAATAATCAAGGTCGTGTTTTAAAACTTGTGTGAAAACTTAACGTTCCCAAACACTTGTCATACGTTTCCCATAAGACTCAATTCCTTTGGAGTCTTCTCTTGATCATTCCTTTTCTTGTGTTTCCGTAGAGGTATGGGGGTTCACTGTCGTCATCGGCTATTATTCGAGAAGCGATCGGTGTAACCTAATACGACTACTTAGAACCTTTTTATTTGTACCCTTGTATAGTCTTTCATTAGACTAACCAACTGGTTTTTATTCCTTGCATGGTTGGCTGGTGTCATCCGTATCATACGGCACATCAGGTAAACTTCCTCATCCGTGTAGGCCAGATTCTGATGTCAAAGGCAGTTGATATTTTTAAGTGTTTTCCAAGGTTGAAGATCATGGCGTGAGATCGCTCAGTTCAAACCCATTTATGGCGTTTATTTATTTTACAGACTTCCGCTGTAATAAACATTTCTATATTTGGTTGGTTAACAGTTGTAAAACCATGACATTGGTTCGAATGTTATTTGGGTAACTTTCATGATATTTAATAAAGTTTACAACATTAGATTATTTGTTATAAAAACGGCAAGCCTTGGGTGACCCCGGGTGTGTATTCTGAGGTCACTGGCGGTAATATTTCCAAAGGTATTTTGGGAGTGTTACAGATTTGGTATCAGAGCTAAAAGGTTTTTTAAAATGATTTAAATCTTTAAATCGTTTTATTTTAGAACAAAAATTTTCTTCGTTCATAGTAAAGAAATTAATTTGGTATTTCAAAGGACGAGTCAAAAGTGTTAATTATACTTTTTGAATAAATGTTATATTTTGAGTCCCATATTCTTCCAGAGTATGCTCAGGTCGGGATTCCGGATAGTCCTCAGGAGGAGGAGAAGACTGTCCTCGAGGAGTCGGTGGTTCTCATATCTGACAAGATGGAGGATTCCGATGAAGACCTCGAAGAGGAAGACCCCGAGGAGGATTTCGAGGAGGATCCTGAAGAAGACCCAGAGGAGGACCCTGAAGAGGATCCTGAAGAGGACCCCGAAAAGGACCTCGAGGAGTTCGACTATGATCTGGGTCTGGAGCACCTGCTTGTGGACGGAGAAGATCCGGGGATGCAGTTCATATTCCCTAGTCCGGATATTCCACCATTTCAGGAGTACGCACCTTTGTCCCCTGCTTCTTGGGAGGCACTTGGGGTGTCCGATGTCGACAGGGTAGAGTACGAGCCGTTGGATGCGCCAATGGGTCCGCATCCTACTCACGCACCCGGAGAGCCGGTGATGAGCCCTGCGTCTCGTCATGTGCACAATCAGAGTGAGATGGCTTCCTCCGAGGCTCGTCGCCAAGTGGAGGAGATGACTGAGCAAGCCCGTAGACAAGTGAGACCGTGGGGATCGTTTGTCGCTTTTGTGGATGTTCTTGCCTAACAGGCAAGGGTCAGACCCAGAGTGCTAGTTGAGCACATAGAGGAATGGACGGAATCGCTGTACGCTATGGAGGAGCGGGCTTATGATGCTGAGTCCAGTCTCTCTCTCATGTTGGATGACATCTGCGAGCTCCATGATGACCTTAGGCAAGCAAAGCAACTGATCAACTCGCACTATGTACTGAATGTGGCGGATTTTCGCCCAGGGTTCTTGGATCGGTTTTGCTATCCACCTGTACTTGGGGAAGGGCCAAGTGTTCCTGTTCTTGATAAGGGGTCAAGTGTTCCGAGGGAGGGGCCAAGTGTTCCGGGCCCTAGTAGCTCGAGGAGGTCAGCTCCGGAACCCGAGGACAGATCACCTCCGAAGAGATGTCGTAGGTCTGAGGAGTACAAGAATCTCTTCAAGGCACCTCGAGAGGGACAATAGCATGTCTTAGTGACTCTTTTTCTAGTTGTTTTGATTTTCATTGTTTTTAGAGCCTTAGCCTCCTAACAGTTTTGTTTTATCGTTTAGGAGGGTAATTGTAAAACTTATCAAACATGGTTTCAGTTCGTTTCACCAATAAAGTTTGCCAGTTTGATCTACTCCGAATCAATTACATAAATTGTGCGTCTTTAAGTGTGATATTAATGTTGTGAAATACTTGGAAAATTGATCGGCAAACAGATGGTGAACACACGAAATACAACCCGTGCTGGTGCTGGGCCGAGTAACAACCCAAGGTTGAATCTGAGAAGGGCCGCTAATCAGGGGGATGAGAGTGAGTCTGCCTCTCACAATAACCCCGCGGGCAATAGCCATGTTCAGGCTAACCCTCAGGTTGTGTTCGATGATGCGGCCATAGAGGCCATTTGTAAGATTGTTATGCAGGCGGTCACCGAGATAATTCTGCCAGTTGTACCACAAGCACAAGGTGTTCCAGTTCCTCAGGTTGTCCCTGAATTTGAGGAGCGAGTGGAGTCGGTACCTCAGATCGATACTGTCAAAAATAGAGGGAACTACGGTCGGGCCTTGAAGGCCATAAGTTCGATGAGACCGGATAGCTATGATGATACCGGAGAACCAGTCAGGGTGGCATATTGGTCCTCACATATGGAGCGGTTATTCAGGAACGTCGATTGCACTGAGGCTGAGAAAGTGCACATTGCTTCCCTTCAACTTAAGGATGTGGCTAGCGAATGGTGGGAGAGCACCGGTTTAGCTGAGCATCCAGCGTTGAACTGGGGTATGTTCAAGACAAAAATGACCGACCCTAAGACTGATGGGCTGAAGGTGACTGAGCTAGCTGCAAGACTGATGGGCTGAAGGTGACTGAGCTAGCTGCAAAGTTCAATCACCTGTTGTAATATGTTGGACCGGAAGTGTCGAGTGAGGAGCAGAAGATATGGCACTTCCATGAGTGGATGAACCCAGACATTAAGCCATTGATGGTGCGCCACGGCTGCTCTATGCTAGAGCAGTATGTGGATGCCGCCTATAAGCTTGAAGCGACTTTAGAAGAGTCGGCAAAGAAGCGTAATTGCCAAAGACCGACGCAGAGCCAGCCTCAGGCTAGTGGGTTTAAACGACCCGCACCACCGTCGCACTTTGCCAAGTCTGGTCGGGCAAGAACTGAGGTGACACAGTCTGGTCCTACTCAGCGCTCGGGCTAGAGCAAGAACCCGATTCAGTGCTTTAACTGCGGCACGCCGGGGCATACGAGCAATGAGTGCCCAAAGGGTAGGAGGACGTGCTTTGCATGCGGTAAGGAGGGGCATTAACAGACTTTTTGTCCTCAAAAGAGGCAGAAGGAGGCTGAGTCGCAACAAGGGTCAGTTAGCCATAACAACCGACCCCGATTCAAGCTTGTTGGAGCTCTGATTACCTCGATGCAGACAACTGCTCAGAACAAGGGGAAAGCCCCAGCTATTCCAGTGGGTTAGGGTCAGCGGCTGTATGAGATGCGCGAGGCTGACGGACCCAACGCTCCGATTGCTCAAGGTACTCTATACCTTCACTCTACATCAGTTTGCATATTGTTTGATTCGGGTACTACTCATTCCTTTATTTCGGAGAAGTGTGTGAGTAGGTTAGGGTTAAAGTGCAATGAATCTTGTGAACCATTTGTGGTGAATCTTCCCAATGGTGAACAATTAGTAGGGATCAAGCATCTGTCGGAATTATCGATTACTATTCAAGGTCGGAAGTTTGAGGCCAACTTGATCTGTATAGCCATGGCTCCATACGACATTATTCTCGGGATGGACTGGCTGACGCGTCACGGCGCGGTAATCCATTTCAGCTCAAGGACAGTGACAGTTTCATCTGGGGGCCAGTTTGTGTGCAAGTTCAAGGGTCATAATGACATTGATAACGGAAAGCTCATCAATGCGATGGTTGCGTGAAAGCTACTTCGACAAGGTTGTGTCGGGTACCTGTGCTATCTGGATAAGCCCAAGAAGGATGAGACTTCAGTTCTTGATGTTCCTGTCATATGCGAGTATCCGGATGTTTTTCCTGATGAGATTCCCGGTTTACCCCCGAATCGTGACTTAGAGTTCACTACTGATCTCGATCCTGGAACCTCGCCGATTTCTAAAGCACCTTATCGGATGGCTTCAGCGGAGATGCAAGAGTTGAATAAACAATTGGAGGAACTACTCGAGAAAGGATATATAAGGCCGAGTGCATCGCCTTAGGGCGCTCTTGTCTTGTTTGTCAAGAAAAAGGATGGTTCGTTCAGACTTTGTATCGACTACCGAGAGTTAAACAAGGTCACCATCAAGAATAAGTATTTGTTGCCAAGGATAGATGATCTGTTGGATCAACTACAGGGAGCAAAAGTCTTTTCCAAGATCGATCTGAGATCTGGTTACCATCAGCTCAGGATTCGTGAGGAAGATATTCCGAGGACTGCGTTCCGAACGAGATATGGACACTACGAGTTCGTAGTCATGTCATTCGGGCTTACCAATGCTCCGGCAGTTTTCATGGATCTGATGCACAGATGTTTCCACTAGTACCCGGACAAGTTCGTGGTGGTATTTATCGATGATATCCCAATCTATTATCCGAGCGAGAAGGCTCACGAGGAGCATCTTCGTATCACATTGTCGGTCCTTAGACAAAATCAGATGTATGCAAAGTTGTCTAAATGTGACTTCTGGATTAAGGAAGTGGCTTTCTTAGGCCATGTGATCAATGAGAATGGGGACATGGTTGATCCTCAGAAGATCGAAGCAGTAGCCAACTGGAAGCGACCTCAGAAAGTGAAGGAGGTGCGTAGTTTCTTGGGACTTGCAGGTTATTACAGACGGTTCGTGGAGGGATTTTCAAAGATCGCTTTACCCATGACCGGGTTGCTCCGCAAGGTCCATAAGAAGTTCATATGGGACGACAAGTGCGAGGCAAGTTTTCAGAAGTTGAAAAAGGGCCTGACGTCCGCATAGTTTTGGCGCTACCAGAGGGAACTGATGGTTATGTGGTCTATAGTGACGCTTCAAAGCATGGGTTAGGATGTGTATTAATGCAAAAGGGAAAGGGTATTGCATACGCATCTCGACAATTGAAGACCTATGAAGCAAACTATCCGACGCATGATCCGGAGTTATCGGCTGTGGTTTTCGCGCTGAAGATTTGGAGGCACTATCTCTATGGTGTTAGGTGCCAGATCTTTACCGACCATAAGAGTCTCAAGTATGTGTTCACTCAGAAAGAGTTGAATATGAGACAACGTCGCTGGTTAGAGCTACTCAAGGATTACGACATCGAGTTGATGTATCATCTGGGCAAGGCTAACGTAGTAGCCGATGCATTGAGCCGAAAGACGCCGCACGAGACTGTGGTAGCTCTGCACACTGCTCAGACCAAACTGCATTAAGGATTGTGCGAGATTGATGTCTTGTATGATCAGGGTCGAGGATGTCTTGTATTCTCGAACGCCGTAAGAAGCACTTGAGAAACAAGGTGGTTGATGAGGCTAAAGTCGTGGTGCCTATCAAAGTAATCCTCAAAAACCTAATTAAGTATAGTAGGCAAGCAAGGGTCGAATCCCACAGGGAGGTAGCAATCTTCCTAAGTGCAAAAGGTT
The DNA here is from genome assembly GCA_027886185.1 of Rheum nobile. Taxonomy (NCBI): domain Eukaryota; kingdom Viridiplantae; phylum Streptophyta; class Magnoliopsida; order Caryophyllales; family Polygonaceae; genus Rheum; species Rheum nobile. The sequence goes on along the minus strand of WOAB01000671.1, from coordinate 582,186 downwards.
ATATGCCAATAGTAACAAAGGTGGGTTTTGGTTTGTAATCAAGTAACAAAGTAAATCAAAGCAAAAGGTGTAATCTATAGGAGAGAAGTAACTTAGCCAGACAAATATCCACTATTCAGTTTGATTGGTTAATCCTAGATTATCTCAATTCCTTCCTATGAATATTCATGTCCCTATTCTGAAATAATTATCAGTCCAACCAGTCTTGGTAACCCTAACTATCAAACAATCATGAAACCTTCAAGATTTAATCTAACAGCAGCAGTAAGCATAAGAATTAACCAGGATACATGCAATACTTAACAACCCGTCAGTACTCGACATGTAATCAATTCTCTTCACAATAAACTAGTCCAACCAGTCCTAGAATATCATGTTTGATACACAAGATAAGGGATTTCAACCCGAAATATCCAAACCCTAGCAATAGACAATTACTTATATCAACTAGGTGATCAAGCCAGTCAAATCAGCAAGAATCAATAGGAATAAGCACAAAGAGAAAAGATATAATCAAAGGAAAGGAAATAGAGTTATAATCTCACAACCAAATACAAACGAAGGCTTCAATCGTCGGACTAAGCAAAAGTTGCTTAGTTCTTCATAGTCTTCAAAGCATAAAACTCAAAGGGAAAACTGAACGATAATGTAAAACTTGAATTCTGAATAGGCTGCTACTTAACTAATATGAAAAACCTAGCAAACCCTAATACTAAAAGATAGGAAATAATATCTAAAAGGAAACTAACGAAAATAAAAGAAATAAAATAAAGTAAACTCTGACAAAACGAAATTCTCGGATCCGCGCGTATGAATAGTATCCGCGACCGCGGAAAACTTTCTGGAGCTTCGCTGCTTCTCGCAATATTCCGCGACAGTGGCTGGCATTTCCGCGCCCGCGGAAATCCTTCTGTAGCGTCTTCTTCTACTCCACTTGTGGTCTTCTCTTGTGGCTTCTTCTCCATCTTCAATATGTCTTCATTTATGCTCTTTAAACCACCAAATCACCACCTCTTCTACACAATTCCATTATCCTAACTTATGCTCTAAACTCATACAAATGGCACTCAAAACTCCGATAACAACTCCTAGTTAAGCACTACAAAGTAGAGCTGATCAAATTCTCCCATGCTTAAACCTTGCTCGTCCTCGAGTAAGCTAATAGAAACCTACTCCTCCAATGAAATACCCAAGGTCTCAGGAAGCACAACAAAACTATCTCCACTAAGAACTGCACCTAATCATGAATCTCCAAGGCACCAACACAATATACAAGCTTAAAGGAAAGCAGAGTACTTCCCCCAAGCTTAACCCGAACACCATAGAGTAAAAGTAACCATCTAATCCTAGCCTCCATCTATCTTCTTATGCCTCCCAGAGTGACCTACCCAAATCCTCCTTATATCACCTCTTCTTATGTCACCACACCAGGAAAAATGAGAAATCCTAATAATCACTCTTCTTCTTTTCATTCATTTTGCCAAGGCGCCCTTTCGAGTTTTCACCAAGCCACTCATTTTATTTTTTAATAGATGGGCTCACAAAACTCACATCACTCTTGACCTTTTATTACCCCAGCCTAATGTTGGTCCAAGCCACCTGCTTATTGCCTAAGCCGTCCTTTCGGGTTTTTGACTTAGCCCAGGATTTTATTTTTTGTCTTTTTCGCATATTTTCGACTTTTTCATTATATTTTTTTTTTCTCAGACGACTAGCCAGTATAGATCACTCCCCCATGCTTAAACATTGCATTGTCCTCAATGTAATGAAAGACAAAAAAGATGAAGCACAGGGAAAGGCAGAAAAGTACTCACACCGTCGCCGAGGTGGCCTGGACTTGGATGTTGGTGTTGGCGGTAAATCAAAGAAAACACATGTTGCTGGTGTTGCGGCGGTCCTCCTCAATCAAACTCCACTTGCAACCAAATAGATCCACTATAAGGGAAGTGGCACATCAAAGACAACGGAGTTGCACGGGCCTTCAACGAACACAGAATAGGAGCCCAAATGTAATCGTGTGGCGGGCTCTGGTGTTCCTCCTCAGCATCTGTCGAATGTCGGTCCATCATCGGTGCCAAATAAAAATGTCGAGCAATGTCTCCTCCTTGGCAGCATGATGCGCACCATCTCACGTAGAAAAGTTCGGACAGTTGGGCCGCGATCGCGGTTTTAAGGCCGCGGTCGCGGAAAATCGCCGAATCTTTTTTTTCGGTCAGGGGACTTACAGGGGCAAAAACGCGGTCGCGGAAATGTGTCTAGTGCGATTTGAACACCGTCTTCGAAAATTTGGCTTCGAGTCTCCTACCTGCAGGTTAGTCTAAACCAAAAACAACACAAATAAAAACTTGAAATGAAAAGACATGAAAAGAAATACCTCGGGTTGCCTCCCGAGCAGCGTCTTGGTTATTGTCGCGGCTCGACATAATACCCTTCAACTCAGCTTGGGTTGCTCACATCAACCGAACACTTGGGGTCACAATCAGGAGGGTGTCTCTTTGTATCATCTATGTTGAATTCGACCTTCACCCCATCGAACTTCATGGTGAGCGAACCACTACTCACATCAATCTTGGTATTCGTCGTTTTCATGAACGGCCTACCCAGCATCAGAGGGGCTGCATGCTTGTCTTGTCTCGTATCCAACATAAAGAAATCCGCAGGGAAAATCAGTTTATCAACCTCTACCAAAACATCTTGCACGACTCCTTTGGGATACACATAGGACGAATCCGCTAATTGAATCACAGTCCCAGTCTTCTATAATGGCCCAAGCTCTAAAGATTCGTACAGCGAGAGAGGCAGTACATTTATAGATGCACCCAAATCCAGCATGGCTTTTTCGAATGTGGTGTCACCTATCTTGCAGTGAATACTAAACATGCCTGGGTCACTGCACTTCTTGGGCAACCGCTTTTGCAGCATAGCGGATACATTTTCGCTCACTTGGACCTTCTTCTTCGCTTTCACTGCTTTCTTTCTCTTTATCTTGCACAATTCCTTCAAAAATTTTGCATAACGAGGAATGCTCTTAATCAGCTTGATCAAAGGAATGTTTACCTCGCAATTACTGAAGGTCTCAAAAAGTTCCTTGTCGTTCTCCAGTCTTCTAGTATCTTTCAGTGCCTCAGGGAACGATGCGGACGGCTTCAGCAAGTCGAGCGGAGGAAAAACAGGACGAACATAATCATCGTGGACAACAGCGGGCAAATCGCGGATTGGGTCCCGCGGTCACGGATCAACAACTGGGAAATCTGGGGCTTCAAGAAGAAATCTGCGGTCGTGGATTGTATTCCGCGGTCGCGGATTTGCGTCAGAATCTTCCCCTCCTCCAGAAACTTTTCCGCGGTCGCGGATTTCTTGCTGCGGTCGCGGAACTTCTTCGAAGGGGTCCTCGCTTCCAGGAACAATTCCGCGGTCGCGGATTTCTGGCCGCAATCGCGGAAATTCGCCGGTTTTTGCTTCGCCTTTAGGTGAGTTTCCGCGGTCGTGGATTTGGTGCCGCGGTCGCGGAAATTCCTCTATTGCTTCCGTCAATTCCTTCGTTTGGATTCCGCTCCTCAGCGTTATTGCACATACATTCTCCCTCGGGTTTGCTACCGTTTGAGATGGTAGTTTCCCCGAATCCCGGGCCTCCAGTTTGCTCACGGCCAGAGAGATTTGCCCCACTTGCTTCTCCAAGTTCTGAATGCTAGACTTCATCTCTTGATTTTGTTGGACCATAGTGTTGGCCAATGTCAATACACTCTGAGCGAGGGACTTAATCATGTCATCACTGGACATAGATGAACTTGAGCTTTGGCCTTGAGGTCTAGGGTCATATGAAACTCTAAATTATTGTTGTTGACCTCTAGGCCGCTGAAACTGTTGTTGTTGTTGTTGTTGTAAGAATTATGGTGGCCTCTGGTGAAACTCTTGATCCTCACTACCTTGAAGAGGATTCTGCTGGTTCCAGTACCTCAAATTAGGGTGATCTCTCCACCCTGGATTGTAAGTATTGGAGTACGGGTCATATCTCGGCCTAGGAGGGCTGAAACCTCCAATAGCATTTACTTGAGCAGTGGGTTCCTGTAGTGTGGGACACGCATCAGTAGGGTACATCGTGTCATAGCATATTCCACAAGACTTGACTTGTTGCAGGTTGCCCTTCGTCATAAACCTCCTCATTATCTCCTTCATCTCAGCCATTTCAGAGAGTATTGAGGATGATGGCTGAGAGTCTGCAACCTTGACTGTGTGAGCGCTTGCTCTCTTGCTAAACTGTCTTGAGCCCTCAGTTAGCTCAAAGAATATCTCAAAAGCTGCAGCTGACGTCTTGTTCATAATATTTCCACCACATGATGCGTTCACCATTCTTCGCTCATCATCGAGAAGTCCACCATACAAATATAGCACGAGGTCTTGGTCAGAATAACCATGGTAGGGACAGCTTGATATCAACCTCTTGAACCTCTCGTAGTACTCATACAACGTCTCAGTAGCGTGCTGCTCGATGTTGCTAATGTTCCTCTTCAGGCTATTGAGCTTCGTCGCAGGGAAGTACTTTTCCAGGAAGGCTTTCTTCATCTTAGCCCATGTATCAATGCTTCCTGGGGCCAAATAGTAGAACCAATCATTGGCCGCATCCTTTAGAGAGAAAGGAAAGGCCCTCATCTTGATCTGATCCTCAGTAATGTTTGGCTTTATACTGCTGTAGACCGCGTGGAATTCAGACAGATGCTTGTTGGGGTCTTCTCCACTCATCCCATGGAAGTGGGGTAATAAATGGAACAACCCAGATTTTAGCTCAAAATTCACGCCATCCGCCAGCTCAAGAAACTGCACAGCAAGCGGCTACTGTTCTAGATTCGGTGTTGTCAACTGCCTCAAAGTCGGTGCTTCTTCAGCCATCTCGTTTTGTGTACGGGCTGCTACACGGTTTCTGGAAAGTGTTCTTTCAATCTCTGTATCAAAATCTAAAAGTGGGGAGTTAGTAGCACGGGTGTGGACCATAAGATAGGTCCACACAAAAGTTGGCACACAAACAAACACAAAGAAAAATTAAAACTTGCCTCCACGGCAACGGCGCCAAATTTGATGAGGCTAAAGTCGTGGTGCCTATCAAAGTAATCCTCAAAAACCTAACTAATTATAGTAGGCAAGCAAGGCTCGAATCCCACAGGGAGGTAGAAATCTTCCTAAGTGCAAAAGGTTATATGCCAATAGTAACAAAGGGGGGGTTTTGGTTTGTAATCAAGTAACAAAGTAAATCAAAGCAAAAGGTGTAATCTATAGGTGAGAAGTAACTTAGCTAGACAAATATCCACCATTCAGTTTGATTGGTTGATCCTAGATTATCTCAATTCCTTCTTATGAATATTCATGTTCCTATTCTGAAATAGTTATCAGTCCAACTAGTCCTGGTAATCCTAACTATCAAACAATCATGAAACCTTCAAGATTTAATCTAGCAGCAGCAGTAAGCATAGGAATTAACCAGGATACATGTAATACTTAACAACCCGTCAGTACTCGACATGTAATCAATTCTCTTCACAATAAACTAGTCCAACCAGTCCTAGAATATCATGTTTGCTACACAAGATAAGGGATTTCAACCCGAAATATCCAAACCCTAGCAATAGACAATTACTAATATCAACTAGGTGATCAGGCCAGTCAAATCAGCAAGAATCAATAGGACTAAGCACATAGAGAAAAGATATAATCAAAGGAAAGGAAATAGAGTTATAATCTCACAACCAAATATAAACGAAGGCTTCAATCGTCGTACTAAGCAAAAGTTGCTTAGTTCTTCATAGTCTTCAAAGCATAAAACTCAAAGGGAAAAACTGAACGATAATGTAAAACTTGAATTCTGAATAGGCTGCTACTTAACTAATATGAAAAACCTAGCAAAACCTAATACTAAAAGATAGGAAATAATATCTAAAAGGAAACTAACGAAAATAAAATAAAATAAATAAAATAAAGTAAACTCTGACGAAACAAAATTCTCGAATCCACGCGTATGAATAGTATCCGTGACCGCGGCTAGAAATCCGCGACCGCGGAAAACATTTTGGAGCTTCACTGCTTCTCGTAATATTCCGCGACCGCGGCTGACATTTCCGCGCCCACAGAAATCCTTCTGTAGCGTCTTCTTCTACTCCACCGTACTTGTGGTCTTCTCTTGTGGCTTCTTCTCCATCTTCAATATGTCTTCATTTATGCTCTTTAAACCACCAAATCACCACTTCTTCTCCACAACTCCATTCTCCTAACTTATGCTCTAAACTCATACAAATGGCACTCAAAACTCCGGTAACAACTCCTAGTTAAGCACTACAAAGTAGAGTTGATCAGTGGTACCATTAGTGCGGATCCTCTGGTCCAAGTCGGGATCTGAGGAGGTAACTTGGGAAACCTGGGAGACTGAGTTTGATATGCTTAGTCGTTTTCCCGAGCTGTTTTCGGCCTAGTTTCGGGGTCAAAACGTTTTTTTTTTAGGGGGAGATATTGTAATAACCCCTAAAAGTCCCAACTGTCATTTTGTAAGAAAGACGTATTGGGCAATTTCTGTAATCTCTGTAAGATCCTTTTAACGTGTTGATATACGTTTATTGAGAATATGGGGTCTTAGATTATTTATGGAATGCTAAAAACATAATTTAGCATGTCCTCGAGCAAGAACCCCGACCAAAGACCCAGAGACACGAGCGCGAGAATACCACGACTACGGTTTTGAAATTGCGGGCGCGGTTTTGCCTGTGGGCAAACCGCGATCGCGGTTCTAAAACCGCGATCGCAGGTCTCTGTTTCACCTTCTTCTTCCTCTGTTTTTCGAACGCCGACGCATGGGATTTCCCACGTTTTTCTCGAAGCACCGGTGGAGGAGGCGGAGCGGTTGGTCTCCCCGGAGTTAGGGCTGAGCTGCTCCTTCTTCCAAGCCTATAAATAGGCCCTCTTCCAGCCATTCTCCTCATCAAAATCTCAAGCTCCATCTCTCTCTCGTTCGAATTTGTGTCGCCGGAGTTTCTAGTCGTCGCCGGAGTTTCTAGTAGTCGCCGGAGGTGTCGTTGGCAGCCTTGTGAAGCCTTGGAGTGGTGGTGATACGCGGTGATGGAGTTCAAGCCCCATCGTCATCGTCGGTAAGGCTTCTAAGCCGCCTAACCTCGCATTGGGATGGAGATCCGCGACCGCGGCTCCATCCACCGCGATCGCGGGCTTGGACCAGGAAACCGCGACCACGGTTATGCCAACCGCGACCGCGGCCTTGCCCAGCAAGCGCGATCGCTGCCATGGCAACCACAGCCGCGGCTCAGGCCTTTTTCCTTTCGTTTTCGTATCTTCGTTTCGTATCTTTGTTTTGTTTCATATCATTTCTAACTTAGGGTTCCGTTTTATATCTCGTCGTCGTCGTAGGAATCCGTACTCAGATTCGAGTCTACAGATCTCGGAACCCGATCTCTTTGATTCGTCTAGACTAAGGCAAGTGACGGTTCGCTCTTGCTCATTATTCCATATTTCCCTTGACTATCAATTAATTGATTGTTAATTAAGATGGGATAAAAGTTGTTGTTTTCTGTTTGGGAACAGATTTAATAAAACAATGTGATAAAATATGAATCTATAATAGGTTGTATATATTGCTAGAAACAACGCTATTATGCATGATATTACCGTAATGGTTTCTGGTGTGGATTTATGTATGAACTTACATGTGTAGTTAGAACGAGTATTTGTAGGAACGCTATGTACCTTGCGAGGTCTAGTCGTTTCTTTATAACTGGTATTAGAAGAATTTTGCCCTAGTACTTCTGGTCATGACCGTACCCTTACTCAGGGTAGGTGCACTCAGTTGGTGCCAATGTTCGGGATTCATTCCCAGAAATATCTCTCGTGTAGATATGATATGGATTAAAGGTTGTAACGTGAATGTATGTTTTAGAATTAAATAAGATAAGTGCTTTTACGCACATAATTAATATACCCTCGGGCGAGGAGTACAATGTGGAAACCACTCGGACTCCTGTTAGAGTATGTCTTCTTTCCAATCTGGATTCGCATTGCGCGGTGAGGTTGGTCGTGGACCCAAATAATCAAGGTCGTGTTTTAAAACTTGTGTGAAAACTTAACGTTCCCAAACACTTGTCATACGTTTCCCATAAGACTCAATTCCTTTGGAGTCTTCTCTTGATCATTCCTTTTCTTGTGTTTTTGTAGAAGTATGGGGGTTCACTGTCGTCATTGGCTATTATTCGAGAAGCGATCGGTGTAACCTAATACGACTACTTAGAACCTTTTTATTTGTACCCTTGCATAGTCTTTCATTAGACTAACCAACCGGTTTTTATTCCTTGCATGGTTGGCTGGTGTCATCCGTCTCATACGGGACATCAGGTAAACTTCCTCATCCGTGAAGGCCAGATTCCGACGTCAAAGGCAGTTGATATTTTTAAGTGTTTTCCAAGGTTGAAGATCATGGCGTGAGATCGCTCAGTTCAAACCCCTTTATGGCATTTATTTATTTTAAAGACTTCCGCTGTAATAAACATTTCTGTATTTGGTTGGTTAACAGTTGTAAAACCATGACATTGGTTCGAATGTTATTTGGGTAACTTTCATGATATTTAATAAAGTTTACAACATTAGATTATTTGTTATAAAAATGGTAAGCCTTGGGTGACCCCGGGTGTGTATTTTGAGGTCACTGGCGGTAATATTTCCAAAGGTATTTTGGGGGTGTTACAAAGGCTACCAAGACTGATGATTCTAAAGTTGTGGCAGGTTTCCTGAAGGAAAACATTTTTGCCAGGTTTGGCATTCCTAGAGCTCTAATCAGTGACAGAGGGACTCACTTCCGCAACAAAACAGTGAGCGCATTATTGAAGAAATACCATGTCACGCAAAAAGTTTCCACTGTATACCATCCACAGACAAATGGACAGGCTGAGGTGTCCAATACAGAGATCAAGACCATCCTTGAGAAGACAGTAGCCCCAAACAGGAAGGATTGGAGTACGAGATTAGATGATGCACTATGGGCTTACCGTACAGCTTACAAGACGCCCATCCGTATGTCACCTTATAGATTTGTGTTTGGGAAAGCTTGTCATCTTCCAGTGGAGCTCGAGCACAAAGCTTTCTGGGCTATAAAGAACTTCAACATGCGAATTGATGAGGTTGGAGAATTCCGCAAGTTACAGCTGCAAGAACTGGAGGAACTGCGAATAGAAGCTTATGACAATGCAGTCAACTACAAGGAGAAGACAAAGGCTTGGCATGACAAGAACATTCTGAGAAAGGACTTTACAGCTGGAGACAAAGTCCTACTATATCAGTCTCGCCTATGTCTCTTCCCAGGCAAACTTCGCTCCCATTGGGCAGGCCCGTATGTTGTCGCTCATGTTTTTCTACATGGTGATGTCGAACTGTATGACCCTGTGACACAGAAGATTTTCAAGGTGAATGGTCAAAGGTTGAAACCATATCATGAAGGGTTCAACAAGGAAGCCATAGAGGAGATGGTTCTTGAAGAACCAGTTGCTGAACATTGATCTGCAAGGCACTATGTCGAGCCACGACATTAACCAATGCGCTTCTCGGGAGGCAACCTGAGGTGTGAAGTTTTTCTTGTCATTTTCTCATCGTCTTCTGTTGTTATTTGCCTTTGTTTCTTTTTTCTAAACTAACTTGCAGGTAAGGACAACTTTGAAGGAAAAGCCGCGACCGTGGCCTCAAAGTTGCGACCGCGGCCTCAAAACCGCGACCGCGGCTTTGTCCTGTACGAGAAGGATGCAACCGCCCCGCTGCCTTTAATTCTTTGGAAGAAAAAAAAAAGAAAAAAAAGAAGAAAAAAAGAAAAAGAAGGAAAAAAATCGGCTCTATTGATGCCGCGGTCGCGGCCTGAAAACCGCGATCGCGGCCCTGCTTTTTCACAGATATAAGCCCTTGTTCTCATCTTCTTCCTCACATTTCTCATCTCTTTCCCAAGCCGCGATGCCGCCCTCCCCTCTCCCATTCTGACGCGACCAGATCTGCTCACCTCCTCGTTGCTTCTTCCTCCTTAAAGGCCGCGACCGTCGTGCTTGAACCGCGACCGCTGCTGTACACATCTGCGCCGGTTAATTTCAGTTTTTGTGGTGAGTTTGTTCCACCTTTCCTCTTGTGTTGATTTCGAGATCTAAGGTTGATAATGTCTGGAAGAGGTTTTTTTTAGCCAAAAGTTAAGAAATTTCATTGAACAAAGAGCAAAAAGCCCAAAGAATTACACATGATCTCAACCAAAACATTCCCTACAGCCAGTCCCCCTCAAGAGCATCTACTGCTATTACAAGCCATAATCAAACATATAGATACCAAGCCTTTTCCTCATAGCTCTACCTCTCCTACCATTCAAAGACAGCTTATGAAAAGTTCTAAATTTGCAAGCTTCAATGATCCTGGCAGTAACAGCTGCCTCATCAACCTTAGCTCCTCGGAAAATCATCTCATTTCTGAGCTGCCATGTGAAGTACACAACAGCCATGAGAGTTAACAGCTTAGACAAGAAGATATCATTCTCCCTCTTATCACAAGCTGCAAACCAATCCCACCACTCAACTAAGTTCTGCTTCCTAGTCTGAATCCCCTGCCATTCCAGGAATTTATTGGCAATAGTAGCAACAACAGAACAACGAAACCAGAGGTGATCCTCATCTTCATCACCTCCTGAGCATAGGGAGCAACCCGGATTTCTCACCAGTCCCCATCTGTGCAACTTAGCTGATGTAGGAAGCCTCTTTAGGGTAGCCAACCAATAGATAAAACTCCACTTCCTAGCATGTATCCCTTTCCATATTACATCACACTAGGGGACATGGTGTTCTCTAGGCCTCAGCAGAGAATAGAGACCAGCAGTGTTAAGCTTTCCATTACTCTTAGTGATCAGGGACACTGTCATTGGTTGATTGAGATAGGATTAATGTCTGGAAGAGGTTTGCAAAGGTTGAACAAGAAGCAAATGAAGCGTTGGGATGCACTTTGTCATCGTGAAATTGTGCAAACCCGCTTCCTTGATGTGCCCATTTTACATACTTTGGGGTTGTTTGACTGCACAAGGCTTGTGTTTGAGAAGGGTGGTTTGAGAGATTTTGTGCATAAGAGGGCTCCTACATATCCTCTTTATGTGTTGGAATTTTTGGCTACTTTGGAAACAGACGAGGATAGGATTACATTTCACCTGAATGATGTGAAGCGGTCATTATCATTTGATGAGCTTAGACAGATTTTTGGGATGTCCTTTCCACCTACTGAGGGGTGGACTGTTGTGGGCACCCGACATTATGAATTCTGGCAGACAGCTACTGGGCAGGTTTTCAACCCGAGGAAAGGGGAGTACAATTACACGATTACGCATCCTTGCATGAGATTGGACCACAAGGTGATAGCTATGGCGTTCTTGGGGCATGGAGAGGTCAACAAAATTTATGCTGCTAATCTATCAATGCTTTGGTGCATGACTCCAAAGAGTGGGTATGTTCCTGACTGGGTTGCTCTGTTTGTAGCCAGTTGTTTCCAGGCCCGCGACAAGGGATCCAGCAGAATAGCTTTGGGTAGGATGATCACCCTGATTGCTCGTACTTGGGGATCGGAAGCACCAGAGAGTTATACGCAGTTGTCGGGTGCATATGTCTATGATGAGCACTCTTTGAAGAAGGCGGGGCTGTTAGGTTATGCACATGGACGTTATTTCTGGAAGGCCGGGAAGGGTGGCAACCATCATCTTTCTTTGCCTCGCTTCATTCCCTTCGGACCTACAGCCCGGGATTTTTATTTACCAGCTGGTGCTGCGGAGGGCCGCTAAAGAGTGTAACCGAGTTCGCAAGTTGCAACTCACCTCGGCTGAGTCACGTGCTACAGCGAGTCAGTAAGTTGTTGCTCTCCTGTGTTGAGCAAAAATGTACACAAAATCGCAAAACACATTTTAATTTTTTTAATTTTTAGTTTGACCCTCTCTTTTGACTCTTTTGATTAAAAGTAATACATATACAAACAAAACTTGAAAAGTTTTAATGATTTGGGCTGCACCCGTATTTTAGCGGGTTGCCTACGTATCTCTTTAAAGAGAATCAAGCCTTACGTAGTTCAGAGTATTTTATTTTCGTACATAAGAGGAACGAGTCTAAACCCACCTTCCAGAAAGGGTTGCTTAGACATGATCCAACTATCATTTGTACGTCGTGAATAAGATCAAACCCACCTTCTATGAATGGTTGTCTAATCTTTCCACTATTATACATTGATTTTGGTTTGATTTCATTTTAATTTAATATTTGCGATTGTACCCAATATATAATATATTTAATATTGAGTTCCTACGTAGCATTTGAAGGCGTCAAGTCTTTACGTAATTCTTAATAACCATTTAATATGGGTTGTGACTGAATTTGACACGTCAATATTTTATGTCAAATTTCCTACGTATCCACCCTTATGAGGTGAAATCAAGTCGTACGTAATTCTTAAAGAACAGTTTTAGCTTTTTGCCTTTAAATTTGGGGTGATTGAATTCGATACATTTTTATATTTTATAACGAACTTCCTACGTATCCACTTATATAGTAAAATCAAGTCATCGTAGTTCGAAATTAATTTGGTGAATGACGCTAACCTTATACTTAAGTGTACGGTAGTTATACCAAGTTAATCCCATGCCATGCACGCATATATACATATACATACGTATGCTAAGGCTATAAGGACCTCACTGTTTAAACATGTACGCCACACATTCACATATGACTAATTTCAATCGTTAACATTAAACAATTCCCCCATGATGTATATATCTGTGCGGTACTATATATGGTCAAATTGATCCTCATTTTTTTACCAAGATATAACTTTCTGTTATAAAAATATAAAACGAGATCTCAAATTTTTATTATTATAGAAAGAGATTTTGTTAACTTAATCTTAAAGATATCCAGATTATATCTTTGACAAATCCTAACCAGTTAAGATTTAAATTTAAAAAGTATAACATGATCTTTTCACCCAAGTTATCATATATATATATATATGGATATTGACCAAAATATTGTCATCAGATTAAAACTCTTCAGAACTCATCAACTCCACAACTCCACCACTTTGAATCAAAAGAGAGGTTTTTAACAATTTACTGCGAGACTAAATCAAGAATGATAAAGGTACTTGAAGCCTCTAGGGGTATGCTTATTAAAATTCCTTCACTTAATAATGTCAATATGTTTCAAAAATCCAAGTCGTCTTCGAAGTCCCTTTTTTAATCAATTGTTTAATATTTTTAAACTCTTAAGTTAGTCTCATAAGATATGGTACAACTGTCGTAGTTAGAATCTAATTACTTTCAAAATAACGACCCTTTTTTTATATATTGTAGAGATTCAAAAGTAATTAATTTCGGATCAACTACAAGGAATTTGACATAACGTAGAAGCTCGAAAGTAATTACTTTCAAACAACTACAGATAATTTGGTGTCTCAGAGTAGAGACTTGAAAGTAATTACTTTCAATCCAACTACAAATAATTTTGGTGTCTCGGAGTAGAGGCTTGAAAGTAATTACTTTCTATCCAACTACAAATGATTTTGGTGTGTTCTATTTCCTGCATACAGCAAATAAACTAAACATAATTTGTTAATTAATTAAAATAGGAACTATACTAATTATTGATCATCTATGTGTTTGCATATAAGAAGCCGAAGTTATATAGGACTCCAGAGACGTCAAACAGTAGGAACGGCCACCTATACACATTTCCGATGACAGTAAGTTTACAAAATTAATATAGAAAAATGGCAACCGCACATGACCTCAAACAGTAGGAACGGTAAGTGCCGCGTCCACGTGACCACTCCGGATTTCAACTCAACGTTCAAGCGGATGTCGAGCAAACAACCCGAATAAAGAAAAATGGCAACCGCACAGGCCGTGTGGTGTCCTCGACTTTTCAGTCAGAAATAAAATGCTGAACGCACGGCCGTGTGTTTTACCGCACAGGTCGTGCGGTGCTCTCAGCTTTTCAGCCAGAAAATTAAAGTGTCGACCGCACGGCCGTGCGTTTTACCGCACATGCCGTGCGGTGCTCTCAGCTTTTCAGCCAGAAAATTAAAGTGTCGACCGCACGGCTGTGCGTTTTACCGCATAGGCCGTGTGGTGCTCTCGGCTTTTTAGCCAGAAAATTAAAGTGCCGACCGCACGGCCGTGCGTTTTACCGCACAGGTCGTGCGGTCCCCTCGATTTTTCCGAGAAATTGGATCACCGTCTGCACGGCCGTGCGATTTTCTGCACCGGCCGTGCGGTGCCCTCGACTTTTCATCAAGAAAATGCTTTCAAAGACCGCACGTCCGTGCGTTTTCACTGTGCGGGCCGTGCGGTGCTCTCGACTTGCTATTTAAAAATCAGGCCCGTACGGTCCACTTTGTCGGCTCTTCAGATCTGATGCCTCCAAAGACCCGAGAGGCAAAATGATGAGGGAAATTCCACTTTGCCTATTTATTTTTAATTAGCTATTTTTCCCAATAAAGGATAATTAATTGTGGATAAAAAGTATGATATAATAGCTGTCTTTTATTCATTAAAAGCACTTAATGGGCCTATTAAGTAATAGACCCATAACGAAACTAGCTTATTCAAGCCCATGTACAAATATTCTTAACCTAACTCTCTTTCTCTTCTTCTTCGACGTTCTTTTGCCTCTTTGGCTGCCACCAGTGGCGGATCCAGGAATTGTTCGAAGAGGGGTCACAAAATCGTTTATGAAAAATTATATAATATTGTTTAGAATTAATCACGTTACTATTTGTATAATTTTTTTTTATAAATCTTATATACTAGGTGGATTATTATGTTTTGAAAAAACATTTTAAACTAATTTATAATTTTGAAAATATTTTTGGACAAATAGTAAGGAGAACTACCTAAAAAATGTTAGTATCAAGTATATTGTGAGAATTTTAAATAAGATTAATTTAATTACCTTACAAATTTTTTTACATGTGGAAAAAAATAGGAAATACAAACATTTGTATAAAAGATAAAATAAAGGGCATAAATTGTTATTTATCTAAAAAGAAAAAATACAAAAGATGTGAGATAGGGGACTTGAACCCCAAACCTTTGGGTTAAACTCTATCCATAACCAATTGAACTAATAACTCTTTTTATTTACATACACAAGACATTAATATATATATATATATATTTTAAAAAAAAATATTAATATATAACTTGATCCAGGAAAAGGGGGGTCACCGGACCCCTCAAGACCCCCTGGATCCGCCTCTGGCTGCCACCATTTATCATGGAGAGGCTTTTGGCTTGACTTGAGTGTCAAAGGGCCTTCCGGACAAAAAGCCACGTCCTTTAACCTTTCTCTATATTTGCAAGCTACGAGAAGGGTGATCGAAGACTACCGAAGATTGTCAGAATTACGGATTATCGTCGTCATCAATGTTTATTAGGATACAAATTCATGCTACCACGTAAGAAATTCGATAAGAACTTGGTTGATTTGGTGTCAAAAGGAATTTTGTGCGTAGATGCTCTTGATCAGAAATTCGTACACCTCTAGCTTCCAATAATTTCTCTCTTCTGACAAGAGTTCCTTCCATTACCACTTTTTCTGATATTTATAGGTGTAGAGGGAAAGACGTCACGCGACACCACATGGATATGTCCAACCGCCAAATGTCCCACATGCTCCATTCAACCTTAATCACATGGTTGCAAGTTGACAACAACTTGTCGCCAGTTGGATAGCATGTTAGTGACAAGTTTGGTGGAGCAACGTATTATCCTTTGCGAAGAGGTGAGAGTTTAAAACTCTCGGGAATTCAGTACTCTTGTGAGTATCGCGTTCTTCATACAATGACACGTGTCCCATTTTTCTGCGAAGCGCGTGACTGGATTTGCGAGAGACTCGTGATGTAATCTGGATGGTCTTCGTAAGATTTGAATGAATATGTGTCATATAATCAAGATAATAATTACTAATAATAGAATAGGATTATAATGGAGATTAATAATCTGTATATTTTAGGTAGTCGTAATGCTTTGTTAAAAGCTAAATATGACTTATGGGACAAAATGGATTTGGCCCATTGTTATTATATACGGGTTCTATAAGGTCACACACAATAGAGTAATTGGGTTAGTTCAAAGCAACCCGAGGCCCATAGTGGGACAAAGAAATTTCGGCCATATGATAATATTGGAAGAGTGGATTATTCATCAAATGATAATAAAGAGCTATCTATTTACTTGATGATATAAAAAAATATATCTTTAGAAAAGATAAGATATTGTATCAATCACAAATATCTCTTTCTAGTTAAAAGGAGATTTATCTTATAAGATATATGATATAGGATAAGATAACATGAATTTGGTTCCGGTACGGACGGTTCTTACGGTGCAGACAAGTACTTTAGGGTCTTAAATGTGCACTTTTGCAAAAAAAATAAGAAAACAAAAAAAATCAATTTTTTTCCAAGCATTTTTCTATTTTTTTGTAAAAGTGCACATTTAAGACGTGAAAGTGCACATTTAAGGCCCTAAAGTACATGTCCGCACGTCCGCACCATAAGAACCGTCCGTACCGGAACCTTACTCAAGATATCAAGATAACATATATAGTTATATATATTAATTTCTTCCAAAGATAAAAAGTGTGAAAGTCTTCACGTGCATATATAGACATAAGAAGGCAATTGTGTGGTTAGAGGAAAAAGACCACCGAACCCACATTGTATTTCACACGGCCGTACATCAACAAAAGTAGTTTGTTTGTTTTTCCTCGTTCGTTCGTTCTAGCAAATGAAAGACAAGGCGATCTAGTACCATACTCGTGTTGATCAAGTAGAGGAGTCACACTTGAGGCTCTATTCTCTAAAGTGATCCCGAAAACAAGTTTTGCATCAAAAGATATATTACTCTTTCATATATGATTCATATCAAGTTTATGCATGAAATCCTAAGTTAGATGTTAAAAAACTGTTTTCTGAAATTCCACTTAAAGCATCTAAATCCATACAATGGTATCAGAGCCTCTTGCATAAATTGATATGATCATGATTAAAGTTGTTAATTTTTATACATGTTCTTGATTATTTTGGTTCAATTTAGTGGTAAAATTGATGTATGAATTAACTTGTTTGATTAAAATTGTGATTTTAATTAATTGGATGCATAAAGCTGTGACTGTTATGTATATAATATACTCGAAAATTTCAGCCTCATGACCAAAATTATGCATGTTTAAAATTCTGATTTGTTGCTTAATTTTGACCCTAAAATCGATTTGTATGTTAATTTATGCAAGAGATATGATTTATTGTATAAATCATAATCACACATAAAAATACTTGATTTTTCATGTTGGTGAAAATTGATTCAAACCCTAGAAATTTCGAATTTCATGCCTTGAATGCCCAAAGTTGATTAATTTTGTATGAAATTTGTTCATAGATTAATTTTTCAAAAATATTAATTTTCTAAAAATTACACCATATTATCCTTAAAATCATCAAAATTTGTAATTGTTACAAAATTTGAGTCGGAGAAGGGGTAAAACCGCGGCTGGGTGGCCAATATGGCTCACGGCGGTTTGATTGTGGTCCGGCGGGGCGGGGTTGTGCGGCGCGGTGGTTGGGCTGCTGCTGCGGCTGACTGGGTTGGGCTGGTTGCAGGGTGCGGCGGTAAGGGTTAGGTGGCTAGGGTTAGGGTTTATTAGCCTAAGATCCTAACTACCTAAATTAGATATGGTAACAAGATATCTTATCTCTAGAGTATATTTTATCCAATTATACTGCGATGACAGCGTCCAACCCCTGACTTCATCACGGTTAACTGCGATGCCACTATCACTGTGGACGGGGCTGCTGGTATTGGCTTTCTGGCTCGTGACAGCGATGGAACGGTGTGCTTCTATGGCTCTCGAAGGGTTCAAGACTCTGATGAGGTCGAGATGGTTGAAGCTGAGGCGGCCTGTTGGGCTCTCGAGGTTTGTTGCGAGCAAGGATTAACTCATGTTCGGGTGGAGTCAGATTGCCTTCCCCTGATTTCAAAGATGAAGAATCCCGGTGCTTGGAAGGGACCTATTGGCGGTTTGCTCGCCCGCATTCGTTCCCTTCAATCTGGATTTTAGAGCTGCAATGGGTTTCATGTCAGAAGACAGGCAAACATGGTTGCCCACTATCTTGCTTATATCCTGCCTTCCCAATGTATTTTCTGTTTGTTCCCATCTTCTTTTGATGTTTGTTTTGCTGCAACTTTGTTGAAGGATGCTGAGGGTTAAGCAATCGATTTCGTTTTGGATGCTCAAAAAAAAAAAAAAAACTTGCATGATAAACCTAGTTCCGTTAAAAGAAAATTGAGATTTTGCCTTTCCAAATCATAACCTATGAGGCCCTTGGAATTTGATGGATAAGTTTTGCCAAAGCAATGTGTCCATGCTTTGACATTGGGATAGTACGGGTAAATCTATATAAGGGGTTTACAACCTTGATTTGGTTATACTCAGCAAAAGACCAAAAGATAAAGTTTTGGATTTTGAGACATGGGAGGATAAATTTGACATAAGATGTAATCTATCAACCAAGAGTTATAATTGTTATAATTAGTAAAAGTTACTTGCCTTGATCACATAGGATTTAGGGAAGTGCCAAAGTACGCCTAAAGTCTTATATGAAATAGGATCTTGAAATCATTTTATTCAAAGGGAAAATTTTAGGCTATTGCATGACAAGCATGGTTTACATTTTGCATGTTATTTCTGTTGTAGATATCATGTCTAGAAACGATAACCCAACCATCATCAACTTACGTTTGATTCTTGAGAAGAATAAGCTAAACAGAAACAACTTTCTCGATTGGGAAAGAAATCTGAGAATTGTTCTCATGTCTGAAGGAAGAGAGAATGTCCTTGACACCCATATCCCAACATTGACTGTTATGTCTACTCCAAAGGAGATAGTAGAGGAAAAGCAGATCAAAGATAAGTGAGTGATTGTCACTTGTCTTATGTTGGCTTCCATGGAATCGAACCTTCAAAAGAGGTTTGAGAGGATGGACGCCTACACCATCATTCACAACCTGAAAGATATGTTTCAGGAGCAAGCAAGAATGGAGAGGTATGAGACTCATAAGGCAATTCTTGATTGCAAGCTTGAGAAAGGCAAGCCAGTTAGTGCCCATGTGTTCAATATGATTGGACATTTTGAGAATATGGAAAGGCTTGGCCACCCCTATAGTCAAGAGTTGGCTACAGACATCATACTCCACCCTCTGCATGATGAATTTGCTCAATTCAAGTTGAACTTCAATATGAATAGAGTTGGAAAAACACTTGAAGAGCTACATGAGATGTTCAAAGCAGCTGAGCAAAATCTCTTTGTTGACACCAAGAAAGAGATCTTGATGGTCAACAAGGGAAAATGGTTGAAGAAAGGGGCATCTGGACAGCAAAAGAAGAATGTGAAAGGGAAGGGCAAGCAAGTTGCACAACCCAAGCAAACTTCTGAAAAAGCTAAAGTAGTTGTTGACCATGATTGTTTTTACTGCCATGCCAAGGGTCATTGGAAGAGGAACTGCCTAAAATACCTGGAAGATAAAAAGAATGGAACTGTGAGTTCCAATTCAGGTACGAATGTTATAGAAGTCCTAACAGCTAAAGCTTCAACTTGGGTATTGGACTTAGGCTGTGGTTCTCACATTATTTTGAATGTGCAGGGACTAAGAAGAAGTAGAAGCTTAGCTAAGGGAGAGGTAGACCTACACATTGGCAATGGAGCAAGGGTTGTTGCACTTGCCATTGGAGATTATAGTTTACCTTTACCTTTTGGTTTAGTATTAGAACTTAATAATTGTTATTTTGTCTCGTCTATTACTAGAAACCTGATTGCGACTTGTGTTTTGGATTTAGAAGGCTATGATTTTACTCTTAAAGGTCAGCATTTTTTCTATTTTCAAATATAACATCTTTTATGTCGATGCCATACTGAGTAATGGACTCTATATTGTGGATCAAGGATCCAACATCTATAACATAAACACCAAAAAGCAAAAATCAAATGACTGTAGTACAACCTATCTATGGCATTGTCGATTAGGTCACATTAGCCTAAATCGCATGAAGAAGCTCCAAAAGGATGGACTTCTAACCTCATTTGATTGTGAATCATTTGAAACGTGTGAATGAGCCTAATGGGAAAGATGACAAGGTCACCTTTTACTGGAGTGAGTGAAATTGCAACTAAGTTTTTGGCCCTAATACATACGGATGTATGTGGACCAATGAGCACACAAGCTAGAGGTAGTTATAAATACTTCATAACCTTTACTAATGATTTAAGTAGATATGGATGCATATACTTAATGAAGCATAAGTCTGAATCTTTTGAAAAGTTCAAAGAGTTTCATAATGAAGTTAAAAACCAACTTGGCAAGAAAATTAAAGCACCACAATCTGATCGTGGTGGTGAATATTTGAGTCATGAATTTGATCATCATTTAAGAAGTTGTGGGATCGTATCACAACTAACTCCACCTAGAACACCACAAATGAATGGTGTGTCTGAAAGGAGGAATAGGACCTTGTTGGACATGCTTCGATCTATGATGAGTTTTGCTGATCTTCCAATATTTTTATGGGGATATGCTCTCACAACTGCAGTATTCACACTAAACAGGACTTCGTCCAAAGCTGTAGATAATACACCATATGATTTATGGACTGGAAGAGTTCCAAGTTTGTCTTTTCTAATGATCTGGGGATGTGAAGCTTATGTAAAACGTTTACTAGCAGATAAGCTTGCACCAAAATCAGATAAGTGTTTCTTTGTAGGATATCCTAAGGAAACTAAAGGATACTACTTCTACAATCCTAGTGAGCACAAAGTGTTTGTTGCTAGGGATAGTGTCTTTATGAAAAAAGAATTTGTTTCCAAAAAGTCAAGTGGGAGAAATGTTGATCTCGAAGAAGTTCGAGAAGAGCAACAAACTGAGCAACAAGATGACATGGATTATTCTATGTCAGAGACGACGATATTTGGGGACCTAATCCCGCAAGGAGAGGGAACTCATACACCGGAGGTAGTTGAGTCACAAAACCCCATTCCTATCACTTCTCAGGAATCTGATTCCAATGAGGGTCCACAAAATGTTGTGACAGAACCTCCTGTTGTTCAGCCCACACTTAGATCAGATAGGCCCAAAGCGCAGCCAAAGAGATACATTGATTTCATAATGACTGCGAGTTTGGACATCCTGCTATTAGAAAGCGATGAGCCTACTACATACAAGCAAGCTATGGCGAGTCCAGACTCTAAGAAATGGCGTATTGCCATGAAGTCTAAAATGGATTCCATGTCTGAGAATCAAGTATGGGACTTGATAGATTTTCCAGATGGGGTAGTACCCATTGGGTGCAAATGGGTTTACAAACTCAAAACAGACAAGGATGGAAATGTAATAGTTTTCAAAGCGAGACTAGTTGTAAAAGGCTTTAAACAGATTCATGGTACTGACTATGATGAAACCTTCTCTCCAATCATCATGATTAGATCCATTTGGATACTCCTATTGCAACTCATTATGATTATAAGACATGATAAATGAATGTCAAAACCGCTTTTCTAAATGGATATTTAGAAGAGGATGTGTACATGACACAACCTGAGGGTTTTGAGGATCCACAGAATCCTAGAAAAGTATGCAAACTTAAGAAGTCCATTTATGGACTTAAGCAAGCATCAAGGAGTTGGAACCTTCGATTTGATAAAGTGGTCAAACAGTTTGACTTTATCAGATGTGAAGAAGAACCTTGTGTTTACAAAAAGTTTAGTGTGAGCAAAGTGGTTTTCCTAGTCTTGTATGTGGATGACATACTACTCATTGGAAATGACATTCCTATGCTGGAGTCCGTTAAGGACTGGCTTAAGAAGTATTTCTCGATGAAAGACTTAGGAGAGGCCGAGTACATATTAGGCATCAAGATCTATAGAGATAGGTCTAAGAGACTTATTAGATTAAGTGAAGCAACTTATGTGGGTAAGGTTCTTGATAGGTTAAATATGAAGAATTCCAAGAAGGGATTCTTGCCTATGCAGCATGGCTTACATCTCAGCAAGAAGTAGTGCCCAGTGACACCTGCTGAGCTACAGAGAATGAGTAGGATTCCTTATGCATTTGCAGTAGGGTCCATCATGTATGCCATGGTCTGTACTCTCCCAGATGTTGTATTTGCTTTGAGTATGTGCACTAGATATAAATCAAACCGAGATGAAGCACACTGGAATACAACTAAGAACATCCTAAAGTACTTAAGAAGCACTAAAGATGATCTCTTGGTGTATGGATGAGATGATGAGTTAGTCGCTAAAGAGATGTGAAGTTTTGCAAAATACATACGAATGACAACATTGTAGATCCGTTAACTAAACCTATACCTAAGCCCAAGTGTGATAGTCACTAGGGCTAAGGGACTCAAGCACATTGGAGAATGGCTTTGAGATTGTATTGTTTTGAGATTATGGATGTTGATTTCATGATTGTTAAACCATTGAATCGTGTTTTTTTTTTAAATAAAGTTTCATTATTATTTAATTGTGGTTTAGAATTAAATATAATATCCTAATAATTTATAATCATCAAATAGGATCATCATAAAAGTTATGGTGGATGAAACCCAATTAAGTGAACTGATATTATGAATTATGAGTTGTTCGTAGTCTAAGTCATTAAATTGGACATAAATGACTCAATACAGGCTATTATGTAAGTTGATTGATAGCGCCAAGTTTCATGGGCTATAGGGACATGGAGATGTCTAATCAATTACATGGACATGTATGGTGGATACGTGTTGGGCAGACCTGCCTTAAGATTCTTCAAATGAGTTGTAGACTTTTAAGTTGAACTATAACTAGTAGATTCCTCAGACATGAGTGCGATATACCTCTTGCTTGGTGATTGGTAGTCTTTGACATTGTCAAACACCGTTGCGTAAAAGGCGGCTATAAAGGCAATGATCAGGATTGCTGAAAATTGAGTGGGAGCTATAGTCACACAAGATTGGAGAAGTCCTCCTATTTATATATCTGTATATATATGGATAGGAATTGTGTCTTGGCCACTTGAAGAGTAAGAACTGAAAATGCATGTCCGTGCTCAAATGGATAATAGTAATCATTTGTTTTGACAGTTCAAGCTTGGAGTTCAAGAAACAATTTGAATATTGATATGGATTACATAAGATGTTATCATATCATCAAATTAGACACTAAGTGACAAAGGAATTGATATTGCACACTTGTTTAAGGACAAGTGGGAGATTGAAGGAATATGTGTCATTTAATCAAGATGACAATTATTAATGATAGAATAGGATTATAATGAAGATTAATAATCCGGATATTTTAGGTAGTCTTAGTGCTTTGCTAGAAGCCAACTATGACTTATGGGACAAACTGGATTTGGCTCATTGTTATTATATCCGGGTCCTATAAGGTCACACACAATAGAGTAATTGGGCTAGTTCAAAGCAACATGAGGCCCATAGTAGGACAAGGGAATTTCGTCCATTTGGTAATATTGGAAGAGTGGATTATTCATCAAGTAATAATAAAGAGTTATCTATTTACTTGATGATATAAGGAAATATATCTTTAGGAAAGATAAGATATTGTATCAACCACAAATATATCTTTTTAGTTAAAAGGAGATTTATCTTATAAGATATATGATATAGGATAAGATAACATATATATATATTAATTTCTTCCAAAGGTAAAAAGTGTGAAAGTCTTCACATGCATATATAGACATAATAAGGCAATTGTGTGGTTAGAAGAAAAAGACCACCGAATCCACATTGTGTTTCACACGGTCGTACCTCAACAAAAGTAGTTTGTTTGTTTTTCCACGTTCGTTCTAGCAAACGAAAGACAAGGCAATCTAGTACCGTGCTCGTGTGGACCAAGTAGAGGAGTCACTGATAGGCGTTATCGCGACACCTAAACAAAATAATCCTAAACAACCTAAACCAGTAGCAAAGGCAAGCAAGAGTCGAATCACACAGGGAGGAAGTAATCTTTCAAAGTGCAAAGTCGTATGTCAAAGGTAACAAAGGGGGGTTTTGTTGATTTGGTTTCAAAGTAACAAAGTAAATAAAAACAAAGGTTGAAATCAATTGGGGAAAAGTACTTAGCCAGACAAATATCCACCATTCATTCGATTGGTGGATCCTAGATTATCTCTAATTCCTTCCTATGAATGTTCTTATTCCTTTTCGTAAGTTTATAAACAGGACAAACAGACCCTGAGAATACTAACTATCAAATAACCATGAAAACCTCATAATTCAATTCAACAGCAGCAATGAGCACATGAATTTCGATAGATACATGCAAGAGTAGCAAACAGTCATAGCATGCAATTAATTCTCTCTCCAATAAACCAGTCCAAACAGTTCTTAGAATATTGTAGTTGATATACATGAATTAGGTAACTCAAACAGTAATTACCAAACCCTAGCAATAGACAATTACTAATAACAACTAGTTGCGTCCAACAAGCGAAATCAATAATAATCAATGGGATGAAGCACAAGAGAATCAATACATTCAAAGGAAAAGAAATAGAATTAGAATCTCACAACCATTATTCAAACGAAGGCTTCAATTGTCGGACTAAGCAAAGATTGCTTAGTTCTTCATAACTCAAAGGGAAAACAATACTGAATGGAAACTAAACTGAATGAATGAAAGTTCGATGATGAAAAGTGGCAGCTCGGAAACTAGGTTAAGAAACCTAGCAAAACTAAAGCTAAAGATAATAAACACAATCTAAAAGGAAATAAAATAAAGTAACCAGAATAAAGAATTAAAAGAAAAAAGGAAATAATTAAAATAAAGTAAACTTCAGACGAAACGGCAATTCTCGAAAGCGCTGACGAACGGGATTTCCGCGATCGCGGATGAATTTCCGCGGTCGCGGAAAAATGCAACTCTGACTCCTTTGCTCTCGAATTAACCGCGACCAGACCGCTTGCTCGCCCGCGATCGCGGATTTGCCTCGTACTTTTCTTCTCTCCTCTCGTAAATATCCGCGACCGTGGCCTCAGTTCCGCGATCGCGGCTTGGACTCTGTTGCTCCTCTTCTCTTCTAACGTCGTCCTCTCCTCGGTCTTCTCAAGTGGTTCTCTTCCCATCTTCTTAATGTCTTCGTTTAAGCTTCTCAAAACTATCATATCTACACTTCTACTTCTCAACTCCATTCTCCATAGTTGTGCTCTAAACATCTCCAAATGGTACCCAAAACACCGGTAACAACTCCTAGTTAAACCCTACAAAGTAGCGCTGATCAAATTCCCCCATGCTTAAACTTTGCTCATCCTCGAGTAAGCTAATGTAAACCTACTCCTCCAATCAAATCCCCAAGGTCTCAGGAAGCACAGAAAAACCATCTCCACTAAGAATTGCACCTAAACACGAAACTCCAAGGCACCAACACAATAAACACAATCACAACCTACAACCAAGCTTAAAGGAAAGTAGAGTACTTCCCCCAAGCTTATCCCGAACACCATAGAGTGAATAATAATCTAATCCTAGCCTACATCTATCTTCTTATACCTCCTAGAGTGACCTACCTGAATCCTCCTTATATCACCTCTTCTTATGTCACCACGCCAGGTAAAATGATGATTCCTAATAATCATTCTTCTTCTTTTCACTCATTTTGCCAAGGCGCCCTTTCGGGTTTTCACCAAGCCACTCATTTCATTTTTTAATAGATGGGCTCACATAAAACTCACATCACTCTTGACCTCATATTACCCCAGCCTAATGCTGGTCCAAGCCACCTGCTTATTACATAAGCCGCCCTTTTGGGTTTCGACTTATCCCAGGATTTCTATTTTTGCCTTTTTTCAAATTTTTGGCTTTTTCTTTTTCTTTATTTTTTTCTTTTCTCCTCAGACGACCAGCAAGTATAGAACACTCCCCCATGCTTAAACATTGCATTGTCCTCAATGTAATGAAAGACAAAAAAGATGAAGCACCGGGAAAAGCGGAAAGGTACTCACAACCGTCGCTGAGTTGGCTTGGACACTGAAGTTGTTGCTGACGGTAAATCAATAAAAGCATAAGTCTCTGGTGTTGCGTCGGTCTTCAAACTCAATCTCTACCCTGCAACCAAATGGAACCACTATAAGGTGTAGTGGAATAGCAAAGAAGTCGGGACTGCACGGCCTTCAATGAATACATAGTGGAGCCCAGATGTAATCGTGTGGCGGGCTCTAGTGTTCTTCCTCCTCAGCTGTCGAATGTAGGGCCATCATCGTTGCCAATTAAAAATGTGGGGCGAATGTCTCCTCCTTGGCAGCATGATGCGCACCATCTCTCCATGGGAATTCGGACAGTTGGCCTTCGGTAGAACTTTTTTTTCAATTTTTTTTTTCAAGTCAGGTCAGGGGACTTACAGTGATATTTCCGCGACCGCGGAAATCTTTCTAGTGTGGAATACCGTCTTCGATTTTTGGCTCGGGTCTCCTACCTGCAGGTTAGTCTAAAAAAAATAGAGCTAGAACGAAAGACAAGGAAATAACTCCATACCTCGGGTTGCCTCCCGAGCAGCGACTTGTTTAACGTCCTGGCTCAACTCATCTAAGGTGATCAATTTTCAACTTCGGGTTCTAAAAGGTCCGTCTCTTCTATGATGTTGGTGTCAAAACCTTCATGGTAGGGTTTCAACCTTTGACCATTCACCTTGAACACTGACTGTGCGTCAGTATCAAACAGCTCCACCGCACCGTGGGGGAAAACGCGAGCAACAACATAGGGCCCATCCCAACGGGATCGGAGTTTACCCGGGAAGAGACGAAGGCGAGACAGAAAAAATAGAACTTTGTCTCCTGGCTTAAAATCCTTTCTCAAAATATTTTTGCCGTGCTAGGCTCTTGTCTTCTTCTTGTACGTGACTGCGTTATCATAAGCTTCAAGTCGCAGTTCCTCTAATTCTTGCAACTGTAACTTGTGGAACTCTCCAACTTCATCAATCCGCATATTGCAATTCTTTACAGCCCAATATGCCTTGTGATCGAGCTCCACTGGAAGGTGACAAGCTTTCCCGAACACCAATCTGTAGGGTGACATCCTGATGGGTGTCTTATAAGCAGTACGATAAGCCCATAGTGCATCATCTAGTCTCAAGCTCCAATCTTTCCTATTTGGGGCCACTGTCTTCCCAAGGATTGTTTTGATCTCTCTATTGGACACTTCAGCTTGCCCATTAGTCTGTGGGTGGTAGGCGGTGGAGACTTTCTGCGTGATATGGTATTTCTTCAGTAGGGCGCTCACGGTTCTATTGCAGAAGTGAGTTCCCCTGTCACTTATCAAAGCCTTGGGGATTCCAAATCTAGAGAAAATGTGCTTCTTCAAAAAATCTGCCACCACTTTAGAATCGTCAGTCTTGGTGGCCTTCGCTTCCACCCACTTGGAAACGTAATCCACCGCAAGCAAAATATAGAAGTTCCCAAAGGAGTTAGGAAATGGTCCCATAAAGTCAATGCCCCAAACATCAAAAATCTCGCAAAAGATTAATGATGATTGTGGCATCTCATTCCTTCGAGAAATATTCCCAACTCTCTGGCATCGATCACAGGACTTACAAAAGGCATGTGCATCCCGAAAGATGTGTGGCCAATAAAATCTTGCGTCTAACACCTTCCTAGCAGTTTTGTTTGCCCCAAAGTGGCCCCCACATGCATGAGAATGACAAAAAGCTAAGACAGATTGTACCTCGTTATCCGAAAGACATCGACAGATTACCTGGTCAACACAGTGCCTCCAAAGATAGGGGTCATCCCACACATAGAATCGAGACTCAAGTCGTATCTTGTCCTTTTGTGCTTTAGAGAAATTAGGCGGGAACTCTTCTCGAACAAGAAAGTTTACCAGGTTAGCATACCACGGCTTGAATGTGTGGAGCCCAAGAAGTAGTTCTTCAGAAACAAACTCGGAGGAGGGGCCAAGGGCCCACCCTGCGGTCGCGGTGATTTTTCGAAAAATTTGACGAGACAGACACTTGCTCCAGGGAAATTTCCGCGATTGCGGAAAATTTTCCGTGATCGCGGAAAACTTTCTGTAGAAGGGCTTGAAGCTGATGATGACTCAGGGAAATTGCCGCGGTCGCAGAAAAGGTTCTGTTGTGATGCCGCACAATGTTTTGTCGGGAAAATCGCCCTATATATGTGCCTCCTTCTTTTCTATGTCCTCGTCCAGTACGAGCCTGCTTAAGTGAACAGCTACCAAGTTCTCAGCTCCCTTTTTATCCCTGATCTCCACATCGAACTCACTCAGCAGCAATATCCATCGAATCAATCTTGGTTTTGCCTCTTTCTTTATCAATAGATAACGAAGTGCTGCATGATCTGTATAGATAATCACTTTGGTGCCCAATAAGTATTGCCTAAATTTCTCCAAGGCAAACACGACAGTGAGCAATTCTTTTTCAGTGGTGGAGTAGTTCTGTTGTGCGCCATTCAGAGTCATGGAAGCATAGTGAATCACATGAGAAGCTCTTGCTTCTTCCTGCCCCAGAATTGCCCCCACATCATAATCACTAGCATCGCACATTATCTCAAAGGGGCGCGACCAATCTGGTGCTTGAATAATTGGTGCACTAGTGAGGCGAGCTTTCAATTCATCAAATGCCTTCTTGCACTCATCATTAAGCTCAAAATCCACCTCCTTCTTCAGCAGCTCGCATAGGGGTGATGAGATCTTTGAAAAATCTTTAATAAATCGGCGGTAGAAACCTGCATGGCCTAAGAAAGAACGTACTTCACGCACATTAGTAGGATAAGGTAAAGATTGAATTACATCAATCTTTGCCTTATCGACCTCAATACCCTTAGATGACACTATATGTCCTAGCACAATTCCTTGTTCAACCATAAAATGACACTTTTCAGAATTAAGAACCAAGTTGGTTTCTACACATCTTTTAAGCATAAGTGATAAATGGTCCAAACATGCATCAAAACTATCACCATGGACTGTGAAATCATCCATAAAGACCTCAATAAACTGCTCCATATACTCAGAAAAAATGCTTACCATACACCTTTGAAATGTCCCGGGTGTGTTACACAACCCAAATGGCATCCTGCGATATGCAAAAGTACCAAAAGGGCATGTAAACGTCATCTTTTCTTGATCCTCTAGTGCTATGGCCACCTGAAAATACCCTAAGTATCCATCCAGAAAACAATAATAGGGGCGACCAGCAAGTCGCTCAAGCATTTGATCAATAAAGGGTAAAGGGAAGTGATCCTTTCTAGTCACCGCATTCAGCTTACGGTAGTCAATGCATACTCTCCATCCTGTTTGTACTCGGGTGGGGATCAACTCTCCTTGCCGGTTCTCCACAACTGTGATGCCTCCCTTCTTTGGAACAACTTGTGTCGGGCTCACCCACTTACTGTCAGAGATAGGAAAAATCATTCCAGCATGTAGGAGCTTCAGCACCTCCTTCTTCACCACCTCCATCATTGGTGGGTTGAGTCTTCTCTGTGGCTGTCTGGATGGTTTGGCTTCGTCCTCCAGCAAAATTCTGTGCATACAGGTGGTGGGGCTAATCCCCTTTATGTCTGCAATGGTCCATCCCAGGGCTGTCTTGTGCTCCTTAAGCACTACCACCAACTTATCCTCTTGATCTTTGGAAAGCTTGTTAGAGATAATGACTGGTAATGTATCACCCTTTCCCAGAAAGGCATACTTGAGGTGGTCTGGTAGCGGTTTGAGCTCAATATCTGGTGCCTGCACAATGGAAGGTAAAAGCTTCTCGCTTGGCACTGTTAGTGGAATGGGGCCACCGCCCAAAGGATTGAGATGAGGCTTACCATAGGCATCCAGGTGAGCCACAGTTTCCTGCAGGTTAGTAGACAAAGCAAAATCTTCTTGTGGATCTACTATCTCATTTTCTAAAACAGATTGTAACTCATCTGAGCCAGTAGTATCAAAGACATCTTGCACAATAGGATCAATCACATCAATAGCACATATAGAATGATCATCAATGGGGTGTTTTTGATAGCATCATATATGTTGTACTCTATCTTTTGCCCATCAAATTCCATAGTAAGGGTTCCACTACTTACATCAATCTTTGTTTGGGATGTTTTAAAAAATGGCCTACCTAATAGTATAGGGGATGCATGCTTATCATGGTCCATATCCATCACAAAGAAATCCGTAGGAAAAATCAGATTATCAACCATTACAAGGACATCTTCAACTACCCCTTTTGGGTACACATTAGATATATCTGCCAATTGAACGACTATTCTTGTCTCATGCAAAAGTCCTAATCCTAATGATTCATACAAAGAATAAGGCAAGACATTTATAGATGCACCTAGATCTAGCATAGATTTCTCAAATTTAGTGTCACCTATCACACATGGAATACTAAACATGCCTAGATCACCACACTTTTTAGGCATACGCCTTTGAAAAACAGCAGAAACATGTTCGCTCACCTTAATCTTTTGCTTTCCCTTCAATTTCTGATTTCTTTTAATGGTACACAGTTCTTTCAGAAATTTAGCATAGCAAGGAATACTCTTGACAAGTTTGAGTAAGGGAATGTTTACCTCGCATTTACTGAAGGTCTCGAAAATTTCCTTGTCGTTCTCCGGCCTTCTCGTGTCCTTCAACGCTTCTGGGAATGGCACGGGTCGCTTCAGCGAACCGAGCGGTGGGAAATCTGGACGAACATAAGAATCTCGGGTTTCAGCTTCAGATCCACGGTCGCGGCTGTCTGCCCGCGGTCGCAGAAAATCGGCGATTTCTGTCTCCCGATCAGCATTGTTTCCGCGGTCGCGGATCTCATTCCGCGATCGCGGATTGCTCTTGACTTTTTCTTCTTCAGTGATATATCCGCGATCGCGGATATCCCGCCGCGGTCGGGGCAACGGTTCTGTGACGATCTCTTCTGTGCGTTCATCATCGTGTTCAGCCATATTTTCTTCCACAAAATTTTTCCTTTTAGGCATGGGATTAACCTCCAACTCTTTGCCATTCCGTAGTGTCACTGCACAAACATTCTCTCGCGGATTTTCTACCGTTTGAGATGGTAGTTTCCCCGAAACCCTGGCCTCCAACGTACTTAATGTTTGAGCGACTTGGTCAAACTTATTTTCCAAGTTTTGAATGCTAGATTTTGCCTCTTGATTGTGTTGGACCAACGTTGTAACACTCTGAGCGAGAGATCGAACCATGTCCTCGGTAGACATTGAGGAACTCGGATTTGGTATTGGTGGTCTATGCGTGTATGGATGCCCGTACTGTTGTTGATTTCCATATTGATGGAATTGTTGTTGGCTGGGATTGAACTCCTGGTAATCATGGTCTTGGGGCAGATATTGCTGAGTCCCGTATCTCGGATTGGGGTGATCCCTCCACCCTGGATTGTAGGTGTTGAGTACGGGTCATATCTTGGCCTCTGCGGACCAAAACCTCTTACAATGTTTACTTCAGCTGCAGGTTCAAGAAGTGTTGGGAACTCGTCAGTGGGGTGCAGCGGATCATGACAGATTCTGCAGGATTTAACTGCCTTTGCTGCACAGGGGTTGGCCCTTTTTATGAATTGTCGTGAGCTCTCAGACAGCTCAAAGAATAACTCAAATGTTGCAGCTGGCGTCTTGTTTAGAATGCTACTGCCACAGGCTGCGTTTACCAATCTGCGCTCATCCTCAAAGAGCCCGCCATATAGATATAGAACGAGATCTTGGTCAGAATAACCATGGTAAGGGCAGCTAGATATCAATCTCCTGAATCTCTCATAATAGTCATACAACGACTCAGTAGCATGTTGTTCGATGTTGCTAATGCTTCTCTTCAGGCTATTGAGTTTTATTGCAGGGAAGTACTTCTCAAGAAAGGCTTTCTTCATCTCTGCCCATGTATCTATGCTTCCCAAAGCCAAATAATAGAACCAATCATTGGCCGCATCCTTCAGAGAGAAGGGAAAGGCCCTCAGCTTGATTTGGTCCTCAGTGATGTTCCTTGGCTTCATACTAAAGCAGACGGCGTGGAATTCAGAAAGATGCTTGTTAGGGTCTTCTCCATTCAGCCCATGGAAGTGGGGTAATAAATGAATCAACCCAGATTTTAGCTCAAAATTCACGCCATCCTTAAGATCTGGAAACTGCACAGCAAGTGGTGTCTGTTCGAAGTTCGGGGCAGTCAACTGCCTCAAAGTCGGTGTTGCTTCAGCCATTTCTATATCAAAATCAAAAAGGGAAGAGTCAGTAGCACGGGTGTGTACCGTAAGATAGGTCCACACAAAAGTTGACACACAATTAAACACAGAGAAAAATTAAAACTTGCCTCCCCGACAATGGCGCCAATTTGATAGGCGTTATCGCGACACTTAAACAAAATAATCATAAACAAACCTAAACCAGTAGCAAAGGCAAGCAAGAGTCGAATCACACAGGAGGAAGTAATCTTTCAAAGTGCAAAGTCGTATGTCAAAGGTAACAAAGGGGGTTTTTGTTGATTTGGTTTCAAAGTAACAAAGTAAATAAAAACAAAGGTTGAAATCAATTGGGAAAAAGTACTTAGCCAGACAAATATCCACCATTCATTCGATTGGTTGATCCTAGATTATCTCTAATTCCTTCCTATGAATGTTCCTATTCCTTTTCGTTAGTTTATAAACAGGACAAACAGACCCTGAGAATACTAACTATCAAATAACCATGAAAACCTCACAATTCAGTTCAACAGCAGCAATGAGCACATGAATTTCGATAGATACATGCAAGAGTAGCAAACAGTCATACTATTACATGCAATTAATTCTCTCTCCAATAAACCAGTCCAAACAGTTCTTAGAATATTGCAGTTGCTACACATGAATTAGGTAACTCAAACAGTAATTACCAAATCCTGGCAATAGACAATTACTAATAACAACTAGTTGCGTCCAACAAGCGAAATCAATAATAATCAATGGGATGAAGCACAAGAGAATCAATACATTCAAAGGAAAAGAAATAGAATTAGAATCTCACAACCATTATTCAAATGAAGGCGTCAATTGTCGGACTAAGCAAAGGTTGCTTAGTTCTTCATAAATCAAAGGGAAAATAATACTGAATGGAAACTAAACTGAATGAATGAAAGTTCGATGATGAAAAGTGGCAGCTCGGAAACTAGGTTAAGAAACCTAGCAAAACTAAAGCTAAAGATAATAAACACAATCTAAAAGGAAATAAAATAAAGTAACCAGAATAAAGAATTAAAAGGAAAAAATAAATAATTAAAATAAAGTAAACTTCGGACGAAACGACAATTCTCGGAAGCGCTGACGAATGGGATTTCCGCGATCGTGGATGAATTTCCGCGATCGCGGAAAAATGCAACTCTGACTCCTTTGCTCTCGAATTAACCGCGACCAAACCGCTTGCTCGCCCGCGATCGCGGATTTGCCTCGTACTTTTCTTCTCTCCTCTCGTAAATATCTGCGATTGCGGCCTCAGTTCCGCAATCGCGGCTTGGACTATGTTGCTCCTCTTCTCTTCTAACTTCGTCCTCTCCTCGGTCTTCTCAAGTGGTTCTCTTCCCATCTTCTTAATGTCTGCGTTTAAGCTTCTCCAAACCACCATATCTACACTTCTACTTTTCAACTCCATTTTCCATAGTTGTGCTCTAAACATCTCCAATTGGTACCCAAAACACCGGTAACAACTCCTAGTTAAACCCTACAAAGTAGCGCTGATCAGTCACACTTGAGGCTCTATTCTCCAGGGTGATCCCAGAAACAAGTTTTGCATCAAAAGGTATGTTACTCTTTCATATATGATTCGTATCAAGTTTATCCATGAGATCTTAAGTTAGATGTTAGAAAACTGTTTTTCGAAATTCCACGTAAGGCATCTAAATCCATACAAGATGCTTGGCAAAGAGAGTCTCTCTAATAACAATTAAGAGAAGATAATTTTGAGGAAATCTTTCTTGGCCACTTTCATTAATCACACGAGAGTATATATAGATACAACGCATATGAAAACCTAACTTGTACAAGAAGACACAATATAATAACATAAAATAATATATTAACTCCAATACGCCTCCTCAAGTTGGAGCATGAGGATCGATGATGCCCAACTGGAACTTCCCAAGAGCCTTGGTAAATATATCAACTGGCTGATTACTCGAAGAGTCATAGTGAGTAGCGACTTTACCAGACTGAACCTGATCTCGAACTAAGTGACAATCGATCTCTATGTGCTTGGTGCGCTCATGAAACACCGGATTAGAAGCGATGTGAAGAGCGGCCTGGATGTCGCAAAACAACCGCATGGGAGTGTCGTGACGGACTCCAAGAGATCGAAGAAGAGATTTGAGCCAAATAAGCTCATAACAAGTAGAAGCCATAGCGCGATACTCAGCAGAAGAGCGAGAGATAGTAACCTGCTTCTTAGTTTTCCAAGAAATAGGAGACCGACCGAGCATGACAAAGTATCCCGTGATAGAACGACGGGTCAGAGGACACGATGCCCAGTTGGAATCACAATATGCGATCAATTGTAAGGAGTTGTCGACTGATAGAAGGAGCCCTTGGCCTGGGTGACCCTTCAAGTACAAGAGTATGCACGTCATAGGACAACTCAGGACGCGTAATAGTGAGATAAATGAGACGACCCACAAGGTGACGATACTGCGCAAACGACTCAAATAAAGGACTGTCCAAAGTGGCAAGCTGGTGATGTTGCTTCATGGGAAACGGGGAAGGTTTGGCTGCAAGCAAGCCAACCTCAGACAAAATATCGAGCGCATACTTGTGTTGAGAAAGAAATAAACCCGAAGAGTTGCGAGCTATCTCAATGCCAAGAAAATACTTCAGAGGGCCTAGATCTTTCATGTGAAAACACGAACACAAATACCCTTTGAAGCGAGCTATAGTGGAAGAGTCATTGCCTGCTATAATTAGATCATCCACATAAACAAGAACCTGCAGAGTAGTAGCACCCTGAACATAAGAGAAGAGTGAGTAATCAGCATAGCTCTGAGTGAAACCAAAAGCACGCAGAGCTACGGAAAGCTTTACAAACCAATTGCGGGGAGCCTGTCTAAGCCCGTAAAGGGACTTCTGCAAGCGACAAACATGACCTTGAGGCACCCCGAGAAGTCCAGGAGTTTGTTGCATATATACCTCTTCATCGAGATCACCATGAAGAAAGGCGTTATGAACATCCATCTAATTCAACTCCCACCCTCAAACAGCAGCAACATACAGGAAAACACGGACCGAGGCCATCTTCGCAATAGGAGTGAATGTCTCATTGAAATCAATGCCTTAAACCTGACGGTTGCCAATAACCACCAGACGGGCCTTATGACGCTCAATAGATCCGTCAGACTTGTACTTGATGTGATATACCCATTTGCAACTGATGGGTTTCTTTCCATAAGGCAGGATAGAAAACATCCAAGTACCATTACGAGCTAGGGCATCCAACTCAAAAGTCATGGCGTTATGCCATTTAGGATAACGAACAACCTTGTGAAAGGACGAAGGCTCAGTTCCTGCAGTAACCGCTGTAAGAAATCTAGTGTGGGATGTAGAGAAGTTAGAACATGACACATAAGCTGCTATAGGGAAGAGAGTATCTCAGGACGATGATCGTGATGTGAGTGACGTGGGTATAGTGGGGGGGGGGGGGGTCGAAGAACAATGCGAAAAAACATAATCACGTAAGCGAACAGAAGGCTGACGAGTACGTACACTGTGTCTAATAGGCGTCGGAGCAGATGCCTGAATATCATGGACAAGAGATTCCGAAGAGTCGGAGCTCCCCCTGTCATCTGAGGGGACAGCCGGCTCTACTATGCCAGAAGAAACGTCAGGTGTGGAGTAATAGTGAGATAAATGAAACGTCGGGAGATTCTCTTAATTCTTATTATGGTATCAGTCACATGACAACTCAGGGCGAGTAATAGTGAGATAAATGAAACGTCGGGTGTGGACTGTAATTGGACCATAAAAATGGATGTATTTAAGGTTAAATGAGATATATTTGTTATAACAAAAACATATTACGGTCCGGACCGGACTGTAACCCGTAAACCTTTAATACCATGGACTGTGGACCGGCGCTACATATATCGTCCAAGACCGGACCGTAATTTCCGGTCCGGTCCAAGTTTACGTTTCGATCCAAAAAAGAACACCCCTAAAATCACTAAATATAGGATCAAGTTTTAATCTCAACCCACCACGTGTTCCACATTATCTAGTTGTGAGGTTGAGGTTTATCTTGATGAACTTTTGTTGACCCATGGTTAATGAAAATATATTTGAATATGGTATTAATAATAGAGAGAAGTTAAACAAGATTTTTTTGCAAAAAAGGGTCTTGTCAGCTTAAAAATCATTATTTTTTTTGTGACATTATTTGAATCTCAAAAATGCAAATTTGTTTCTAGATGGTTTAATGATTCAAGTTATTGGTTGGAATATAGTATATCAAAAAATGCTACATTTTACTTATCTTCTATCTTTTCAAACTTGATTGTGTAAACAATGAGGCCTTGTTTGGCCAACATTTTATCAAGATTTTATTTCAAAAAGGTACTTTTTTATCTCTTTCATCATTCCTAATAACACCCAAATTTCAAAAAATACTTTTACTAAAAAAGTACTTTTTAATCAAAAAAGTCTTTATAAGTAGACTTATCAAACAAACCCTGAGATGGTAATTCATTTGTCATATAGAAGGGTTTAGAAATTAAAAAAAAAAAAATTATAATGTTGATCATAACATTGTTGATAAGTGATAACACATGCATGTGCCCATGTATGTGAAAATTTGATACATCATCGACAACACATAAATATTTGTCTATTTAGACATATTAAGTAAATTTGAATAGATTATTATACTAAATAAATTTTATTCAACTTTTAATATTTTAAGTTTTGAAAATTTTGTTTGATAATCCTGAGTTTTTGACAATTTCACCTAATAATCCTGAGTTTTTTTTTTCGCGAAATCCACTCAAATTTTGACAATTTCATGTGGCAATCCTGAGTTTTTAATTGTTTCGCCGGATACCCCTCCATCCATTTCACTTAAAAAACGTTAACTTTAATTTTTTTCGCGAAATACCCAAATCGTTAAATACAAAAGTTTTTTTTTAAATAAACACTAAACCCTAAAAAAAATAGGGTTAAGGGCTTATGGATTTAGGGTTTATATGTAGGGTTTATGTTTAGGGCTTATGGGTTTAGGGTTTAGGATTTTGGGGGTTAGGATTCAGGGTTAGGGTTTTTGCGAAATATCCAAATCGTTAAATACAAACGATTTCAATTTTTTAAAAAATAAACCATAAACCCTAAAACGTTTTATGGATTCAGGGCTTAGGGATTTAGGGTGTAGGTGTAGGGTTTATGTATCTAGGGTTTATGATTTAGGATTTCAATTTCGACACTTAAAATAAATATAAACCCTAAATATAAACCCTAAATGCCTAAATCCTAAATCCCTAAGACCTTAACTCTAAAAACGTTTTTAGGGTTTATGATTTATTTTAAAAAAAATTGAAACTGTTTGTATTTAATGATTTGAGTATTTTGCGAAAATCCTAACCCTAAATCCTAAACCTCTAAATCCTAAACCTAAATCCTAAACTCTTAAGCCCTAATAAAATTAAAGTTAATATTTTTTTAAGTGAAATGGATGAAGGGATATTCGGCGAAAAAATTAAAAAATTCAGGGTTATCACACAAAATAAAAGTGAGGAAGAAAATAAGAGTGATAGGATTGTAATTTTGGAATAAATTTTTAATATTTGTGTAAAAAAGACTCTATTTAAAAAAATAGAGTGGATTTTATTTAAAAATGACCTAGATTTATGTTAATTCCCACTAAATAAAATTCCGCATCCGGCCACCTGTCTTAGAGAGTCCATCCTCGAGGGTCATGGTCAATTGTCAATACCTTCTTTTTCTTACCATGTGTCCAATACTTGTAACACCTGGCAATCTCAACAGACGACACACAGGCCTGGATAAAACCTTTCTACCTCGTCTATCTTCGCGCTCCTCTCAATTTCTTGGGTTCCAAGCTCAACGACAACAACTATGAGCGGCAGCTGACATCGCTTTCACGGGATCAATCCCCACTTATGGTTTGAACTTTTATTATCGCTTTTACACTTCTCTTCACGTTTTCCCTCTCCCTTCTCGTCTGAAGCTTTGACCAACTCATTCTAATTATCTACCATCGATCGGAATCAACTAATCAAGATTTCCTGATTTAAAAGCTTTTCTAAGCGATTGCACTTCAGATTTGTGCTACCGGAAGGATTGTGTTGTCTATCAGTTAATACACTTTTCCAATTTCATCTCTTTAGGGTTTTTTGTTAGGTATGGCTGATTGTTCGTATTGAATTTCTTTCGTTATGTAGTTTCCCTTAACTTTGTCATTGGTTGTCGTTCGGCTTAGCTTAATTAGTTGCAGTTAATAATTTGTTTAACCATACTCTATCTGGGTATCGGTGCCCCTTAGGGCATTGAATAGCAGTGCTCTTACGTTCTATATATAGTGTTATGGAATTGAGTTACAGCAATTGACTCTTGAATATCTGGATGCCTTTTGGTAAATTGGTTAACCCAACTTGAATGTATTCATGTTTTAGCTAGGTGTATGCATGTTCATTGAACTGATCCTGTGTTCCCCCTAATTGTAGCTTATA
Source organism: Rheum nobile (assembly GCA_027886185.1). NCBI lineage: Eukaryota > Viridiplantae > Streptophyta > Magnoliopsida > Caryophyllales > Polygonaceae > Rheum > Rheum nobile. The sequence continues at coordinate 543,408 of WOAB01000671.1, read as the reverse complement.
TGTTTCCAATCTCTGATAGTTTAGTGTGGATTATTATTTTGCTGATTGATAGTTGGGGCATTTAAATGCAGAAATTGAGGCGTCCAACTAACAACCAAGCTTCAATAGAAATGGGGGGATATGATAGAACAGACTATGTTGGCCTTGATGATACGGTTGCTTCACCCAAGTCCAATGATAAGCTGAAGAAGGTGTCACTCTTACCTCTTGTATTCCTCATTTTCTATGAGGTTTCTGGTGGTCCATTTGGGGTCGAAGACAGCGTCGGGGCGGCTGGCCCCCTCCTTGCCCTTGTGGGTTTCTTGGTCTTCCCATTCATATGGAGCGTGCCCGAGGCATTGATCACTGCAGAGATGGGCACGATGTACCCCGAGAATGGCGGTTATGTGGTCTGGGTTTCATCTGCTTTGGGGGAGTATTGGGGTTTCCAGCAGGGCTGGATGAAGTGGCTTAGTGGGGTGATTGATAACGCACTCTACCCGATTCTCTTCCTTGATTACCTTAAATCAGCAGTCCCGGCCGTGGGCCATGGTTATCCCAGGGCTATAGCTGCATTGGGCCTGACAGGAGGCCTTACCTTCTTGAATTATAGGGGCATGACGATTGTAGGATGGGCTGCTATTCTCTTGGGGGTCGTCTCCATCCTCCCTTTCGGAGTTATGGCGTTGATCTCAATCCCGAAGTTGGAGCCCTCTAGATGGTTGGTGGTTAATTTGGATGGTGTGAATTGGGGACTGTACCTGAACACACTTTTCTGGAATCTGAACTATTGGGACTCCATCAGTACACTGGCCGGTGAGGTGGAGAACCCGAAGAAGACGCTACCGAAGGCTCTGTTATATGCATTGATATTTGTTGTCGCTGCATACTTCTTCCCTCTTCTAGCTGGCACCGGAGCTATCCCGCTTAACCAGTCTGAGTGGACTGATGGGTATTTTGCTGAGGTGGCTAAGCTCATAGGTGGGGCGTGGTTGAGTTGGTGGATTCAAGGTGCAGCTGCCATGTCTAACATGGGTATGTTTGTAGCCGAGATGAGCAGCGACTCGTTTCAGCTTTTGGGTATGGCTGAGAGGGGAATGCTTCCCGAGTGTTTTGGTAAGAGGTCTCGCCATGGTACCCCATTGATCGGGATCTTGTTCTCTGCTTCGGGTGTAATTCTGCTCTCCTGGTTGAGCTTTGAGGAGATTGTTGCTGCAGAGAATTTCCTGTATTGCTTTGGTATGATTCTGGAATTCATTGCGTTTGTGACACTGAGGATAAAACAGCCGAACGCACCACGCCCTTACAAGATCCCGGTTGGGACAGTTGGATCAATTCTGATATGCATTCCTCCGACCATTCTGATATGCGTCGTGCTGGCTCTCTCCACTGTCAAAGTCATGGTGGTTAGCCTCATTGCTGTGGTGATAGGGCTCGGTTTGCAACCGGCTCTCAAGATTGCGGAGAAGAAGAGCTGGATGAAGTTTTCTGTGTGTGCAACTCTTCCTGACCTGCAAGATACTTCCCATGACCCAAGCGAGTCATTGGTGGCTTAGCGGGTTCACAGATTGCAGACGCGGGATTGAGCTTAGGATCAGAATGTGTGGCAAGCATATGGAGAATAGCTCTTGATCAAGGTGAGTGAACCTCATCAGTACGTGTCATGTAGATTTGGCTTAGCTTAGATTCTCCTTGTACCAGCCCTAATGTTCATAAGTCATCCTTGTTCACGGAAGCAAAGACAGTTGAAAACAGTTTCTGAATATTGGTTAACTACTTTTGTCATACTTTACACTTTGCATTCATAAGATTCAGCAAGTCATTTGGCTCTTTCATACTTGGAATCCTCAGGTAACTAGTCTGATGAGCTTGGCATCTGATACTAATCCTTGTTAGACGTTGTCCCCGAATGTAGGGGTGGACACAAAAAACCGGAACTGAATAACCGTCCCAAAATTTGGTATGGTTACTGACTTACTGTTAGTGATATTTTTAGTTTTATTTTTAGTTTGGTTAATCGATTAATCAAAGATATAAATAATATATCTTTATAACGAGAATAATTTAATTTAGTGAGGGGCGGAGACAGGATTTGAGCCCCGCTAGCCCAACGGTAATAATTTAATTTAGTGAGGGGCGGAGCGGAGGCAGGATTTGAGCCCCGTTAGCCTAGCGAGGCTAAAATCTTGTGTAATTAATTTTAATTTTAATTTAACACAAATTATTAAAAGTATATTAATTTTTTTAGCACTTGATCAACATACAACTATGATGATCATCTTCAACTTTAAAATTAGATAAATTTAAAATACTTAATAAATTCACTGAGTTAGGATTAGAACTTGATCTGGGTTAGGATTAGAACTTGGTCTAATTGGTGATTTTGAATTTTGTAAATCTTGTAAAATATTTATCCATCTATGTATTTACTAATTTAAATACATTTATTGATATGATACAATAATTATAATGTTATTTAATTATAAAGAATTAAAATTAATCTATGTATTTGAATTATAGAATAAAGCTAATAAAAAATATTTAACAAAAATAAAATGTATACACTATAAAATTATATAGCATGCAAAAAAAGAAAAAGAGAAAAAAAAGAAAAATAAATATAATGTAAAAAGAAAAAAAAAAAAAAAAAAAGAGATAAGGAGGAGGTTGGTTAAAATAGTTGAAAGGAAAAATAAAGGAGAAGGGGCTCTCAAAATTTGAACACCAGTTCACTTACATATCATTAAATGAAGAGAGTTACATTAATCACTAGACTAGAAAACTTTTTAGTACACTACTAATCTTTTTTTTCCAGAGGGGGCTATAGCCCTCCCCCCCTCGGCCTTGGGTAGCTCTGTCACTGAATTTAATGATTATAGACACATTTTAATGGTTCTCTTTCATGGTTCAAGTTTACCTAGTCCCTCGTTATTCTAATTTGTATATATTTGCCTTTAGTGTTTTTTTTATTATAGCAAGCTTTAGGACCCATCTAACTAGATGACAATCCTAAATCATTCTAATGGATGATCTTTACAAACTTTGTACCAAAAAAATCAAAGTTATAGTTCAGAGTTGTGAACTCATATCGTGTCACGTAGCAATGAGGAGAGTGAAGGGTCGGGATGGGATAGTATAATTCGTTGAAAGTTGTGTAGTACGGAAGGAGGAAGACTATGTCCAGCAAGGTGATCCGCGGCACGGTTGGCTTCGCGGAAGCAGTGATGTACCTGAAAAGACAAGAAAGACAACAAAAGTAGAATGATGTCTTTGACAATGGTATGTATTTTCCATGGAATTTTTCAGATTCATCTAATCGAGTTAATGAAAACTAAATTATCATCCTCAACAATTAAGTGAGTTACATTCAATCGAGCCACTTGCTAAATCCCAAAAAGAGCAGCAAGGGCTTTAGTCCTTCGGACTGAGGCCATTGATATGGGAGCTAGCGTCGTTTCTTCTTGAGCCGTCGAAGTTTAGTTTGTGCCAATGAGGTGGTGGTTTCTTCCAAGTGCGATTAGAAAGGCGTAGGCGGTTACGTCGCACTGGAACTGGTGTGGGAGGAGAAGTGAGTGTAAGCCAGTCTTGATGATAGTAAAAAGCTTGGGTTACTGGACAAAGATGGGACTGATTATTGTGCGGTTGAAAGATTCAAGAATTCCGGTACATCCAGATGGACCACCATAAGAAAAGAAGTGGAATAGGTTGGGAATTAGAGTGTTGATAAAAGTCACAGTTTTGGATAAAATTATCAGAGTCTGAGAGAGAGAGACAAATCAATGCAATTTTGATTCTAAATACTAAATCATTAACTTAGTATAGGGACAAGTAAAAAAGAGGTGGTTACGGTCCTCATTGTAAGACGAACATAAGGTGCAGGTGGAAGGGACCGTTGAATAATAACGGTGTAGGCGTTCAAAAGTTGGCAATGCATCCACCAGACATTTCCAAATGAAGTTTTGGATTTTGGGTGGAAGTTTTAACATCTAAAGCCACAGAAGAAAATCAGAATGGGGAGTTGTTGTAATATCCTGAGTGATCTTACGAGATGATTTAATCGAAAAGGATTTGTCAGAGCTTGGGCTCCAAATCAATCTATCTATAGTGTCTGATATAGGAATATAAACGGCCAAAAATTTTGTGACAATATGCGAGGGTAATAGGGATTGTAATTTATGGAGGTCCCATTTAGAATTTGGAGTAAAGAAAGCGGAAACCATAATTAGTGGGTCTGTCATGTTATTATAATAAGGGAAAATGACACAACTCGGGATCCAGGAATCAGACCAGAACTTAGTTGTACGTCCATTTCCAATTTCCCAGCCAAGACTCAAACGGAATTCGGAACAAAGATGTAGTAGTTTTGAAAACTACCAGGATTGTTTGGCTTTTTTCCGGTATGAGAAGAGTCCGATGAGCGGTATATTTTTCATGAATGATTTTACACCATAAGTTATCAAGTTATGTGAGTATTTTCCATAGAAGCTTCATTTGTAATGATTTATTTAGATCGGCTGCCTTATGAAGCCCAAGGCCACTTGTAGATTTAGGTTTACAAATGGAATCCCAACTAATTAAAGGGCGATAGGTTAGGTTAGTTTTGTTCCAAAAGAAGTCCTTAAGAATTTTATCAATCCAGTTACAAATTTCTATCGGAAGCAAAAAGCTTTGCATTAAATAACTGATGGTCGAAAGTAGATTAGATTGAATTAGAACTAAACGACCAGCTTGAAGTAGAGAGTTAGTCTTCCATTTTGATAGTTTTTTTTTTAAATATATGTATCAAAAATTTCATTATTAACTCGACCTTGAACAATCGGGATGCCAAGGTATCTTTCTAAAAAAGTGGTAATGGGAATGTTCAGCACGTTGCAGTTTGAGGGGAGGAGATGTTAGAAGAGGTCTGGAGGGAGATTTTGGAGAAGTTGACATAGAGGCCTGAAGTGAGGCTAAACTTGTGATGTAGATCCTTGATAAAGAGCATGTTAGAGGTAATGACATTAGCAAAAATGAGAGTGTCATCATCAAAGGTAAGAAAGGGAATACAAGTGCTATTCCGAGTAAGTTGTATCCCCACTTTCCGTTGGCGGTTTTGCGCTTCTCTTGTGAGTGATTTGGAAATAAATTCAGTGGCAAGGATAAAAATGAAAGGGGCTATTGGATCACCTTGTCGTAGGCCACAAGAAGGGTAAAAGACAGGTCAATGCTCATTATTGACCAGGACTGAGAAAGAAGTAGATTTGACACACGTCATTAAAAGGTGAACCCAAGTTTCTGAGAAACCAAATCTAATCAAAATTTGTTGTATGAAATTTCAGTTGAGTTTGTCGTATGTCTTTTCTATATCCAATTTAATAGCCATCCACCCTCTTTTGTCTTTCTTTTTGGAATGAAAGGAATAAAAGATTTCATGTGCAATCAAAATATTGTCTTGAATACATCGTTTAGAAACAAAGGGACCTTGTTGAGTACTGATAAGTTTTGGAAGGATAGTCTTTAATCTGTTTGCCATAATTTTGTACATTGTATTGCAGAGGCTGATTGGCCGATAGTGATTAATAGTTAAAGGATTATCTTGTTTAGGAATAAGTGTAATACAATAGTGTGCACAATCCTTGACTAACTGACCAGAGTGAAAAAAGCTTGAATTGCAGAGATCAGGGATTTACCGACATATTTCCAGTATGTTTGGTAGAATTCTGCCGAAAAATCGCCAGGTCCCAAAGTTTTATGAGCGGGTAAAGTGAAGGCATTTTGTCGTATTTTCAAAGCAGTAGGAATTGCTATTAGGAAGGAATTGTCAGCTGGAGTGATAAGGGAGGGAATAATGTCAAGATCTTTCAGAGCTAATGGTTGGGATGTTGGAGGTAGAAAGCGGGATTGGAGTTCTGAGGTGATCATACGCTGGATGTCAGACTGGTCATGGAATGTACAATCATCTCATGTTTGAAACGATTTAATGTGCTGTTTATATGTGCGGATTTTTGCTATGGATTGAAAGTAAGAGGTATTCTTATCCATGTTATTTATTTGAATAGATTTTGCACGTTGTTTCCAGAACGAGTGTTGATATTCAAGGAGTTTATGGTATCTAAGGAGGTGCCTTTTATACTTGAGGAAGAGCTGAGAGGAATTATTTGACTGGATAAGGGATGTTTGTAGTTGGAGCAGAGTTTTCTCTAAGTTTTTTAGTTGTTCAAAAATATTTTCGTTTTTGGATTTGTACCAAGATTTGGAATAAGTTTTAGAAGTGTCTATTTCTTGTAAAATTTGAACATGAAGGATCCTAAATGTTTATATTTCCATACTTTGTGGACAAGTGTCTTGTAGGATGTGTCGTTGGTCTAGGCCAGTTCGAACCGGAAAGGGTACTTCCTAACATAGTCATTATGTCCTAAAGTGTCAGTGAGTAAGCAGTGATCAGATGTAGTCAAGGGGTGGTGATGAACATTAATGGACGATAATACTGTAATAAGAGATGGATGTATAGGAACATGATCCAATCGTTCATAAGTAGTGTCAGACTGAGTAGTTGACTTCCTCCAGGTAAAAGGAAATCCGGAGAACGGAGTTGTAACTAACCCAAATTCAGTAAGGAAGTTGTTTAGTATGTGAAAACGAATGTAGGTAGGTTCTACCACGCCTAACTTATCCTCAGGGCTTAAAATATCATTTAGATCACCAATAATCATTATAGGAATATTATTATTAGTAATTATAGTCCCAATTTTGTTCCAGTAGTCCGTGTTTTTATCCTCACAACTGGGTGCGTATAGGAAAAGAATAAAGAATTCAAAGTTATTATGTAAACAATTAATTGCCAGGATATTAGAGTCATTGAAAAGAACTGACATAGTTCGTGTTACGAGAGAGTCCTTAAGTAGGAACCAAAGTCCTTCTCTTGTACCCAACGCGGGACAAAGTATAATAGAGTTAAAGCCTATTTTATTAAGAAAGGTGACACTAGGGTGTCATTAGTTTTAGTTTTTGATAGGCATAACATGTCTAATTGGTTATGTCTTTTTAAGAATGTCATTTCAGTCCAAAAGTGAGGGCGACGAACGTCGCATGAATTCCAATATCCAATTTTCATTTAATTATTATAGGTTGTATGGACATTGTATCCAAATTGGTGTAAATGCTCATTTCTTCATACGTAAACAATGGTAAATGATAATCTTCACTTAGAATAGTTGTCATTGAGTACGAGTGGTAAATATTGAACAGATTGGTAGTAGTAATATGTATGCGAGTATGAGTCATCGATATTTCATAATATTTGTCATAGTAAGTGTCATAGATTTGGGTCATGAAATGTTTGATGGGCCGCAGCTAGACCTGTCAACTGGGTCGGGTTGGTCGGGTTTGGATTCGGGTCATGTCGGGTTCGGGTCAAATCGGGTTCGGGTCGATCGGGTTGGCAAAATTTTCAGGTCGGACGGGTACGGGTTCGGATTGACCCGACGGGTCGAACATGTCATTTTTTTATGATTATTATTATGATTTTTAACTTTAATAAAATAATTATAATAATATAATTAATATTATATTATTATTTAATAAAGTATATTAAAATATTTAATATAAATGAAATAAAATATACAAAATAAAGGGACCCGTGAGCTCGAATTTGCGTTCAGGTCGAGACGGGTTCGGGTCCTTCGGGTTCGGATCCTTCTTGACCCAGTGATGTTCGGGTTGGGTTCGGGTTCAGGTCGGGTCGGATTTTCGGGTTGGGTCGGTTTTTGACAGGTCTAGCCGCAGCCCAATAGTTGTAAAACAGATAGAAGGAGAGGAAGAGAGGGAAGATGGTGAATAAAAGACCCAATTCAGTGGCCTAACACAGCAGGCCCAAAGCCAGAGTTGTCAGCAGTTAAAGTAAACCAGATGAAAACCATCTCCAAGGCTTAAAGGCCCAGGCACACAATGAAAAATGACACATCCATTAATAAGATTTAACCAAAAGAACAGGTAGTAAAAGTTGAAGTCCACATAACGTAAAAAAGAGAGCGGAATAAACAAGAGTGCAATGGATAGACCATTCAAAAGAAAGGAGAGTATATGAACATTAGGAAATACCCAAAAATGGTGCGTACACAACCAAGAATTTAGAAATAGAATCACAACAAATAAATAAGTCAGAATATCCATAGCCAATGGTAAGGGGCATGTTAACATGAACAACTCATAAACCAATTGGGAGAGAAGATATGGGGACCTTTGCACTAAAGCGTTATTATAAGAGTACAGAAATCAGATGGGAAAGCAGAAAAAATACAAAGGAGTTAAGAAGACTGGTAATTGGAAAGCTGTAATTGCATTCACAGGGAAAACAATAAGAATTGAAAGCAAGAAAACAAGTAATAGTGGTAATCAAACACCTTGAAGTATAGACTGTAATCAAGATAGAAAAATCATAGATAAAATTAAGGATAAAAATGGAGATTGAGTATACGAAACGTATCTGGTCCATATGTTGCTTAAAGTTTTTGAGAAGATGAAGATGAAGATGAAAGGGTTGAGCAAGGCCGGCGGTGCGTAGTTGGTGGTTGAGGTACGGGGATTGTCAGTGTCGGACTCTTGTGCGTTGGCTTGCTAATTGAACGGATGAGAAATCGGCACAAAGAGTTGTGGGGACCAAGCAAAGGTAGGTCGATGGTGATTCATGGAGGAACGAGATCTCAGAGGGGAGATTCGAACCGGGATGGGGTTCAGATCTGTGGGGATGAAGAACTGGTTGGAGACCGAGAAGAGGCTGAAGAGCTGTAGGGATTTGTGCTATGTGGTTCACTTGGAGGGGTCCAGATCTGGGTTTGAACGAAGCGGATGAGATGTCGGCACAAAGGTGCGAACCGAGATGGCCAGGTCTAGGGATGAACCATGTAGGTCGGTAGAGATTCGTGGAGGGAGGAGAAAACCCACGTTCGTTAACCATGTAGATCAGGGTTAGATAGATGAAAGTTAAGGCGGTGGAAAACATAGACTCAGGGCTTGCGTATATTAGGAGTGACTTGGAGATGTTGACTCGAGGGCCCATGGAGGTCCAGAGGGCCCATGGAGGTCCAGAGGACCCTAATTTGGTTGTACGAGCCACTTTAGCTACATTTTGATTCACTCACATTCCTGGAATGTTGTATGTTTATCCATAATTTTTATTTTAAAGGCTTATTATTAGTGGCAGTTTGTGAGATTGTAAATTTCTGTTTTATTATTTTGGTAATTTTTAACTACGCTATATTTTGTATTTCCTTTTATTTTTCTTAGACTTAGAATTAGTTTTAGAAAAGCTAGGACCGGTCCTATAGGGAGCGTGCCATCTCTTGCTTTTATATCTTATGTTTCCTATTTATACATTGGTTTTATCTTAATGAAAGGCGGATTGAATTTTGAGAGCAAATTGGCTAAGTTGTTTTCAAGATTATTCAGTCCAAAACTTCCTCTTTTCCAGCAATCATTCATTCCAAAACAATCAAACGTTTGAATCCCTCAAACACACAAACTGGAGATCAATCAACCGAAATCCTAATTTGCGGCAGCACCTGCGACACGATTTTAGAATCACTATAACTTTTGATTCTGTGATCCAAACGCTCTGCCATTTGGTGTATTTACAGTAGACTTCTGGATCTTTATTCTCGCGCTAGAATCACTCAATTCGGAGCAAAAACGCATACTTTGCCAAAGACGGGACCAAAAACAGAGATCTCTTGCGCATCAAGGCGAGTTATTTTCCTTCAACTCCTTCAAGAACGTGGCAACCAAGGGGTTTCACATCAAGTGCAATGGCGGAACTAGAGAATTCTGAAAGAGGGGCACAATTTTTTTTAATATTATATCAATATTAAATAAAATAGTTATAAATAATATTAATATCAATCTCACATGCATTCTCCTTTCATACTTTTCTTTCTTGAAAACCAACATTAATCTTCATCAACGTTTTTAGGTTTATTAAGATTAGTCAGAGACTCAAACACTTGAAATTTATAACCTCTTACTCGCACAATAAATTTGTCTATATTCCTTTCTAGAATAATTCAATTTAATAAAAGTTTGTTAACACGTCAATCAAATTAAATTAAGTTTGAATTATAAATAAATTAATTCAAACAAATCTATACCTAAATCGAAATACCCTGAACATCACGATTCAAATTTATAAGATCGAAAATGAGTTGTTGTTTCAGAATTCAAATTGAGATGGTCCGGGTATGAATTTAGATGTTTTATTAGCAAATCCTCCTAATTTGAGTGCAAGAAATACGTGAAGTTGGACAGGAGTACCCTTAAACTCAAAGATACCCACCGAAATTCCTAAAATAATTAATATAAAGAATGAGCGAAGCGAAAAAAGAAAACAAAAAACTTGGGACGAAAGGGGGGGGGGCATGAGACCCCCCTGCCCCCCTAGTTCCGCCCCTGTCAAGTGGTATCAAATTTCTAGGTTGAAGCAAGTATTCCTTGATTTTGCTGTATCAATTCTTCAAAATTTTCAGCTTTTAACATCTTTCTTGACCGATCTACAATCCTACCATCCAAGATCTTGATCTTTACTTGTGTTTCTTGCACCTATTCCACCACCACCCCACCACCACCACTCGACCACTCCTAGACTACCTTATTACTACCACCACCACACCCTTCCACCACCCATACGACGCACCACACCCCCAAGGCCAAGCCATTGTCGTGCACACTCTACCTTGCTGCCGAACCCATATCTTGGACTTTATGTTGTGCGCCCCAAGCCTTCACCTTTAGGAGTTAGTTTGGATTTTGTTTGCTTTGTTTTTCTTGTTTATCATTGAAGTTGTTGTTTTGCATGATCTTTCTTGCTTACGTTCAATTCTTGCATGCTAAGTTTTGAGTTTATGGCTCTTGAATTTTCTTGCATAACAACATGCGTTTTCTATCCTATCTTTTTCTTCTTTTTGCAGTCGTTTTTTCCCTTCTTGTTATTTTCTTGAACGTAAAATCATAACTACAAAAAAAATTGCTTTCTTGATTGCTTTCTTGCGCAACAATACTTCTTTAAGATTGATGAAGATCACGGCCATAAGGCCAAGAAACGTTCAAAAGAGGCTTAGACAAGATTTAACTAGGGTGATTGAGTGAGTTTTCTTGCAAAAATCCTGTCCCTTTATTGTGTGATATGCAAGCAAGGCAAAGACTTGAACTTGCACATACAAACCTTTCTTGTTCTAGCCATGCATCTTGGTTTCTTGATTCAAGATTTGATTCCTTGTTGCACATTGATGCCCTACGTGATTATTTGTTGATTAAGTCACATTTTCTCTTGGTTAGCCTTGCATATATAGGTTGTTTTGCTTGATTCATCTTGATTAGGGTAATTCAAACCTTGTTTGCAGCGTTGCCCTTTAGTAGGGAATTCTTGCATTGCTCTTCTTGTTTCTTGAACTTGATTTTTTTGCATCAAATTCCTTACTAACTTAGTTGCCCTATTACCATTATTTTCCTTGAAAACCCTCTTACACCCTAAGCTGAAATCATTGGGGTATTGAATTAGCTAACAAGGCCTTGTGATACTTGAGGCATCTACTTGTTGTTTTCCTTGTGTTAGTTACGATGTCTAAGAGCAAGGAATATGATGGTCCCAGCGAGAGCTCCACTATTCAGCTAGAGATAGCCACCTTTGTGAATGAGTCCATACGCCTAAACAACCCATTGGTGGTGAATATGGTGTCGTCTGACCTACAAAAGAAGTGGGACCACAATGATCTTCAGTTGGACGCCCTTAATGATCGTTTGGCGGCCTTGGAGACTCTCCCACAACAAATGGAGCACTTGACGCAACTTGTCACCAAACACTTCCGCCATGATCGTGAGCCCACATATAAGGAGGTACGAAGACCCACTACTTGGTCTTTAAACGTCCTAACAAGGTACCACTCTAGCCCTTCTTTCTGTGGTTCTTACAATTATTCTTCTAACCCTTCCTTGTAGCCTAAGGAAGTCTATGACTCACCTAAGTATAATATTCGCACGTCCAAGGGCAGAGAAAAGGCGACTATGCAGCCCCGGGTTAGAACACATGACATTATATGCGTTATGTGTGAAGGGCGGGGCCACTTGGCTAACATTTGCCCTAGTCGCATTTACATCCACGGGGAGGAAGATGGTGTGATCCAATCCTTAGCGAGGGATGTTTTCGTGGATGCTGCTTGTGACGGCATGGAGGCCTTGCCTAGACCTAGTGATAACCATGATCACCTAGACGTGGTGACCGAAAAGGAGCAGCCTATGGATCATGATGTTACAACGAAGGCCGAGACAGATACCAATATGGTGCCTATTATCAGCAAGGATGACACACCTTTGGCCACACCATCAATACCGAGTAAGGAGGATGCTTTGGAGCCTACGGAGTTTCCTTTTGCCCCTCAAGCGGATCAACATCAGACCCCATTGGTTCCATTCCAAGGAAGTTGTGAGGACCACACTTCACGTAGCTCTTATCACCATGTGCCTCTCACAATTGAAGGGGGCATCTCATACCCTTTCCTTGTTCTTCATAGTTCTTTTCTCCATGGTTTTTATATGTCTTATTTTCCTACTTACCCCAAGTCTTGGGAGTATAGTGTGCCTTGTGTGTGCTTTGTTGTGTGTAGGTCACCTCGTTAAGCGCCATGGCCGCCACCACTAGCTTTGGCGCCTGCTGCACAACCACCATCACCTACGGTGTTATTGTCATTACCTTGGGAGGAGAACTTAGATGCTTCGGTGTCACCCATCTCAGCCCACCGCCTCTTGTTGAGGCATTGCTCAACGACACTTACGGTTCCTACTCTTCGGCCATGGACTAGGCCAATTGACTTCAAGGAAGAGGGGTCAAGGCTGCATGTTGAGGTATTGAAGGAGCCCCCCGACCTTGGAAAGTATAGCCTTGTGACGTGAGAATATTTCCCACCCTTGCCCCGTGAGGAGACTAGCTATCACCCTCCTAGGAAACGCAAGCTTGATCCTGATGCATCAAGTTCATGGCGCAAAGTGAAGAGAATTAGGACTATGATTATCATCTCCATGTGCCCAACGATATCCTGATTTATACACCCATGGCTGTACTTTCTTCCTTCTTCACTTCCTTACTTGTCGCATCGAGGACGATTCGAGGCCCAGTGGGGGAGAATGATGACTCGGGGCCTGCGTACACTTGGAGGGACTTGGAGATGTTGACTCGAGGGCCCATGGAGGTCCAGAGGACCCTGATTTGGTTGCATGAGCTACCTTAGCCACATCTTGGTTCACTCACATACAAGGGATGTTGCATGTTTATCCAAAGTTTCTATATTAAAGACTTACTATTAGTGGCAGTCTATGAGACTGAAAGTTTCTGCTTTGCTATTTTTGGTATTTCCTAGCTACGCTATATTTAGTATTTCCTTTTATCTATTTTTAGACTTAGGATTAGTTTTAGGAAAGCAAGAGCCGGCCCTATAGGGGGTGTGCCATCTCTTGCTTTTCTATCTTATGTTTCCTTTTTATATATTGGTTTTATCTTAATGAAAGGCAGATTGAATTTTGAGAGCCACTTGCCTAAGTTGTTTTCAAGATTATTCAGTCCAAAACTTCTTGTTTTCTAGCAATCATTCATTCCAAAACAATCAAACATTAGAATCACTCAAACACATAAACCAGAGATCAATCAACCGAAACCCTAATGTGCGGCAACACCTGCGACATGATTTTAGAATCACCATAACTTTTGATTCTAGGATTGAAACGCACTGAAATTTGGAAAAATTAAATTAGACTTCGGGATCGTTATTCTCGCGTTGGAATCACGCAATTCGGAGTTCGGAGCAGAAAGTTATACTTTGCCAAAAACGGGACCAAAAATAGAGATCTCTTGCGCGCCAATGCGAGTTTTTTTCCTTCAAGAACGTGACAACCAAGGGGTTTCACATCACAAACAGTGGACACATAATTTATAAGTATTTCATCAAGGTCGTTATAAACAGGAGAAGATGCACATATATTGTTGTGCTCAAGCACATGCCAGGATCCAAATCAGTAATCAGTACAAGGTGAAGGGCGACGAGACTTTGTTTAGCAAGGTCCCGACAAAATGCTCAGAGTTGATATGTTTTGTGTTTCTTTTTGGAAAGAGAAAGATATAACTCTTCTAGACGGTTCTAGACGAGTTTGGGATATAACTCTTCAAGTATGATCTTGAAGAGTTTGGGATAGGCAACTCACAATCCTCGGATACAACTCACCAAGAAATATGAGAAGATATTGATTGACCATGGATGTAACGCACCAAGATCAAACAACCTTCTTTGGATATGACGCACCAAAGGGCGTCTTGGATATGACACACCAAAACAAGAACTTAAGCATTCTAGGATATGACACACCAAGAAGCCATCATTCACGTGAAGCTTGGAATTTAAAAAAATCTGTTTTTTCTCAATTCAAGCTTACCTTACAAATGATGGGAAACATGCCTTAAATAGGCTATAAAAGTGAATTAAAGAAAATGCTAGAAAATGCTAATATTCTAGCACTAACTCTACCCACTAACTAATCCACTAACTTAACTAATTTAATTAATAAAGAAAATGCTATTAATCTAGAACTACTTTACCCACTAACTTAGCTAATTTAATTGATTTCTAAATTAAATAAATAACTAGAAACACTTAAAGCAACTTCAACTTCAGTCTTCTCGTCTTATGCACGAACCGAGCCATTGATGGGATCCATATTCACATCATCCTCTCCTCCTTTGAGAGGATTCGACCTCGAATCTTCATTGTTTTGTGCAAGGAAAGGCTTCGAAGTTCCTTCTTCAGCTCGGCCATCAGTTTCCAGAAAACAGGTCTGTCTTCAACTGGATCGTTCTCTCTCGTCCGGAATCTGAATTCAGTAATTCCAAAGCCCGGAGTTAGATCTTGAAGTCTAGTTTATTCCCTAAAAATTTGAGAATTTTCTGGGTGGGGAATAAAAAGATATGCCTATTTTACTGAGATGCTGTTGAAAGATCCGGGATGGAAATCTTGGCTGGCCTTCTCTTGTTTCAATGACTTGGCTCTTTCTTCGACGCACCGACGAGGGTCGCTTCGCCTTGAATGGCTCTGATACCAATTGTTGTGCTCAAGCACATGCTAGGATCCAAATCAGTACAAGGTGAAGGGCGACGAGACTTTGTTTAGCAAGGTCCCGACAAAATGCTCAGAGTTGATATGTTTTGTGTTTCTTTTTGGAAAGAGAAAGATATAACTCTTCTAGACGGTTCTAGATGAGTTTGGGATATAACTCTTCAAGTATGATCTTGAAGAGTTTGGGATAGGCAACTCACAATCCTCGGATACAACTCACCAAGAAATATGAGAAGATATTGATTGACCATGGATGTAACGCACCAAGATCAAACAACCTTCTTTGGATATGACGCACCAAAGGGCGTCTTGGATATGACACACCAAAACAAGAACTTAAGCATTCTAGGATATGACACACCAAGAAGCCATCATTCACGTGAAGCTTGGAATTTAAACAAATCTGTTTTTTCTCAATTCAAGCTTACCTTACAAATGATGGGAAACATGCCTTAAATAGGCTATAAAAGTGAATTAAAGAAAATGCTAGAAAATGCTAATATTCTAGCACTAACTCTACCCACTAACTAATCCACTAACTTAACTAATTTAATTAATAAAGAAAATGCTATTAATCTAGAACTACTTTACCCACTAACTTAGTTAATTTAATTGATTTCTAAATTAAATAAATAACTAGAAACACTTAAAGCAACTTCAACTTCAGTCTTCTCGTCTTATGCACGAACCGAGCCATTGATGGGATCCATATTCACATCATCCTCTCCTCCTTTGAGAGGATTCGACCTCGAATCTTCATTGTTTTGTGCAAGGAAAGGCTTCGAAGTTCCTTCTTCAGCTCGGCCATCAGTTTCCAGAAAACAGGTCTGTCTTCAACTGGATCGTTCTCTCTCTTCCGGAATCGGAATTGAGTGATTCCAAAGCCCGGAGTTAGATCTTGAAGTCTAGTTTATTCCCTAAATATTTGAGAATTTTCTGGATGGGGAATAAAAAGATATGCCTATTTTACTGAGATGCTGTTGAAAGATCCGGGATGGAAATCTTGGATGGCCTTCTCTTGTTTCAATGACTTGGCTCTTTCTTCGACGCACCGACGAGGGTCGCTTCGCCTTGAATGGCTCTGATACCAAATGTTGTGCTCAAGCACATGCTAGGATCCAAATCAGTACAAGGTGAAGGGCGACGAGACTTTGTTTAGCAAGGTCCCGACAAAATGCTCAGAGTTGATATGTTTTGTGTTTCTTTTTGGAAAGAGAAAGATATAACTCTTCTAGACGATTCTAGACGAGTTTGGGATATAACTCTTCAAGTATGATCTTGAAGAGTTTGGGATAGGCAACTCACAATCCTCGGATACAACTCACCAAGAAATATGAGAAGATATTGATTGACCATGGATGTAACGCACCAAGATCAAACAACCTTCTTTGGATATGACGCACCAAAGGGCGTCTTGGATATGACACACCAAAACAAGAACTTAAGCATTCTAGGATATGACACACCAAGAAGCCATCATTCACGTGAAGCTTGGAATTCAAACAAATCTGTTTTTTCTCAATTCAAGCTTACCTTACAAATGATGGGAAACATGCCTTAAATAGGCTACAAAAGTGAATTAAAGAAAATGCTAGAAAATGCTAATATTCTAGCACTAACTCTACCCACTAACTAATCCACTAACTTAACTAATTTAATTAATAAAGAAAATGCTATTAATCTAGAACTACTTTACCCACTAACTTAGCTAATTTAATTGATTTCTAAATTAAATAAATAACTAGAAACACTTAAAGCAACTTCAACTTCAGTCTTCTCGTCTTATGCACGAACCGAGCCATTGATGGGATCCATATTCACATCATCCTCTCCTCCTTTGAGAGGATTCGACCTCGAATCTTCATTGTTTTGTGCAAGGAAAGGCTTCGAAGTTCCTTCTTCAGCTCGGCCATCAGTTTCCAGAAAACAGGTCTGTCTTCAACTGGATCGTTCTCTCTCGTCCGGAATCTGAATTCAGTAATTCCAAAGCCCGGAGTTAGATCTTGAAGTCTAGTTTATTCCCTAAAAATTTGAGAATTTTCTGGGTGGGGAATAAAAAGATATGCCTATTTTACTGAGATGCTGTTGAAAGATCCGGGATGGAAATCTTGGCTGGCCTTCTCTTGTTTCAATGACTTGGCTCTTTCTTCGACGCACCGACGAGGGTCGCTTCGCCTTGAATGGCTCTGATACCAATTGTTGTGCTCAAGCACATGCTAGGATCCAAATCAGTACAAGGTGAAGGGCGACGAGACTTTGTTTAGCAAGGTCCCGACAAAATGCTCAGAGTTGATATGTTTTGTGTTTCTTTTTGGAAAGAGAAAGATATAACTCTTCTAGACGGTTCTAGACGAGTTTGGGATATAACTCTTCAAGTATGATCTTGAAGAGTTTGGGATAGGCAACTCACAATCCTCGGATACAACTCACCAAGAAATATGAGAAGATATTGATTGACCATGGATGTAACGCACCAAGATCAAACAACCTTCTTTGGATATGACGCACCAAAGGGCGTCTTGGATATGACACACCAAAACAAGAACTTAAGCATTCTAGGATATGACACACCAAGAAGCCATCATTCACGTGAAGCTTGGAATTTAAACAAATCTGTTTTTTTCTCAATTCAAGCTTACCTTACAAATGATGGGAAACATGCCTTAAATAGGCTATAAAAGTGAATTAAAGAAAATGCTAGAAAATGCTAATATTCTAGCACTAACTCTACCCACTAACTAATCCACTAACTTAACTAATTTAATTAATAAAGAAAATGCTATTAATCTAGAACTACTTTACCCACTAACTTAGCTAATTTAATTGATTTCTAAATTAAATAAATAACTAGAAACACTTAAAGCAAGTTCAACTTCAGTCTTCTCGTCTTATGCACGAACCGAGCCATTGATGGGATCCATATTCACATCATCCTCTCCTCCTTTGAGAGAATTCGACCTCGAATCTTCATTGTTTTGTGCAAGGAAAGGCTTCGAAGTTCCTTCTTCAGCTCGGCCATCAGTTTCCAGAAAATAGGTCTGTCTTCAACTGGATCGTTCTCTCTCTTCCGGAATCGGAATTGAGTGATTCCAAAGCCCGGAGTTAGATCTTGAAGTCTAGTTTATTCCCTAAATATTTGAGAATTTTCTGGATGGGGAATAAAAAGATATGCCTATTTTACTGAGATGCTGTTGAAAGATCCGGGATGGAAATCTTGGCTGGCCTTCTCTTGTTTCAATGACTTGGCTCTTTCTTCGACGCACCGACGAGGGTCGCTTCGCCTTGAATGGCTCTGATACCAAATGTTGTGCTCAAGCACATGCTAGGATCCAAATCAGTACAAGGTGAAGGGCGACGAGACTTTGTTTAGCAAGGTCCCGACAAAATGCTCAGAGTTGATATGTTTTGTGTTTCTTTTTGGAAAGAGAAAGATATAACTCTTCTAGACGGTTCTAGATGAGTTTGGGATATAACTCTTCAAGTATGATCTTGAAGAGTTTGGGATAGGCAACTCACAATCCTCGGATACAACTCACCAAGAAATATGAGAAGATATTGATTGACCATGGATGTAACGCACCAAGATCAAACAACCTTCTTTGGATATGACGCACCAAAGGGCGTCTTGGATATGACACACCAAAACAAGAACTTAAGCATTCTAGGATATGACACACCAAGAAGCCATCATTCACATGAAGCTTGGAATTCAAACAAATCTGTTTTTTCTCAATTCAAGCTTATCTTACAAATGATGGGAAACATGCCTTAAATAGGCTACAAAAGTGAATTAAAGAAAATGCTAGAAAATGCTAATATTCTAGCACTAACTCTACCCACTAACTAATCCACTAACTTAGCTAATTTAACTAATAAAGAAAATGCTATTAATCTAGCACTACTTTACCCACTAACTTAGCTAATTTAATTGATTTCTAAATTAAATAAATAACTAGAAACACTTAAAGCAACTTCAACTTCAGTCTTCTCATCTTATGCACGAACCGAGCAATTGATGGGATCCATATTCACATCATCCTCTCCTCCTTTGAGAGGATTCGACCTCGAATCTTCATTGTTTTGTGCAAGGAAAGGCTTCGAAGTTCCTTCTTCAGCTCGGCCATCAGTTTCCAGAAAACAGGTCTGTCTTCAACTGGATCGTTCTCTCTCGTCCGGAATCGGAATTGAGTGATTCCCAATCCCGGAGTTAGATCTTGAAGTCTAGTTTATTCCCTCAAAATTTGAGAATTTTCTGGGTGGGGAATAAAAAGATATGCCTGTTTTACTGAGATGCTGTTGAAAGATCCGGGATGGAAATCTTGGCTGGCCTTCTCTTGTTTCAATGACTTGGCTCTTGCTTCGACGCACCGACGAGGGTCGCTTCGCCTTGAATGGCACTGATACCAAATGTTGTGCTCAAGCACATGCTAGGATCCAAATCAGTACAAGGTGAAGGGCGACGAGACTTTGTTTAGCAAGGTCCCGACAAAATGCTCAGAGTTGATATGTTTTGTGTTTCTTTTTGGAAAGAGAAAGATATAACTCTTCTAGACGGTTCTAGACGAGTTTGGGATATAACTCTTCAAGTATGGTCTTGAAGAGTTTGGGATAAGCAACTCACAATCCTCGGATACAACTCACCAAGAAATATGAGAAGATATTGATTGATCATGGATGTAACGCACCAAGATCAAACAACCTTCTTTGGATATGACGCACCAAAGGGCGTCTTGGATATGACACACCAAAACAAGAACTTAAGCATTCTAGGATATGACACACCAAGAAGCCATCATTCACATGAAGCTTGGAATTCAAACAAATCTATTTTTTCTCAATTCAAGCTTACCTTACAAATGATGGGAAACATGCCTTAAATAGGCTACAAAAGTGAATTAAAGAAAATGCTAGAAAATGCTAATATTCTAGCACTAACTCTACCCACTAACTAATCCACTAACTTAGCTAATTTAATTAATAAAGAAAATGCTATTAATATAGCACTACTTTACCCACTAACTTAGCTAATTTAATTGATTTCTAAATTAAATAAATAACTAGAAACACTTAAAGCAACTTCAACTTCAGTCTTCTCGTCTTATGCACGAACCGAGCCATTGATGGGATCCATATTCACATCATCCTCTCCTCCTTTGAGAGGATTCGACCTCGAATCTTCATTGTTTTGTGCAAGGAAAGGCTTCGAAGTTCCTTCTTCAGCTCGGCCATCAGTTTCCAGAAAACAGGTCTGTCTTCAACTGGATCGTTCTCTCTCTTCCGGAATCGGAATTGAGTGATTCCAAAGCCCGGAGTTAGATCTTGAAGTCTAGTTTATTCCCTAAATATTTGAGAATTTTCTGGATGGGGAATAAAAAGATATGCCTATTTTACTGAGATGCTGTTGAAAGATCCGGGATGGAAATCTTGGCTGTCCTTCTCTTGTTTCAATGACTTGGCTCTTTCTTCGACGCACCGACGAGGGTCGCTTCGCCTTGAATGGCTCTGATACCAAATGTTGTGCTCAAGCACATGCTAGGATCCAAATCAGTACAAGGTGAAGGGCGACGAGACTTTGTTTAGCAAGGTCCCGACAAAATGCTCAGAGTTGATATGTTTTGTGTTTCTTTTTGGAAAGAGAAAGATATAACTCTTCTAGACGGTTCTAGATGAGTTTGGGATATAACTCTTCAAGTATGATCTTGAAGAGTTTGGGATAGGCAACTCACAATCCTCGGATACAACTCACCAAGAAATATGAGAAGATATTGATTGACCATGGATGTAACGCACCAAGATCAAACAACCTTCTTTGGATATGACGCACCAAAGGGCGTCTTGGATATGACACACCAAAACAAGAACTTAAGCATTCTAGGATATGACACACCAAGAAGCCATCATTCGCATGAAGCTTGGAATTCAAACAAATCTGTTTTTTCTCAATTCAAGCTTACCTTACAAATGATGGGAAACATGCCTTAAATAGGCTACAAAAGTGAATTAAAGAAAATGCTAGAAAATGCTAATATTCTAGCACTAACTCTACCCACTAACTAATCCACTAACTTAGCTAATTTAACTAATAAAGAAAATGCTATTAATCTAGCACTACTTTACCCACTAACTTAGCTAATTTAATTGATTTCTAAATTAAATAAATAACTAGAAACACTTAAAGCAACTTCAACTTCAGTCTTCTCATCTTATGCACGAACCGAGCAATTGATGGGATCCATATTCACATCATCCTGTCCTCCTTTGAGAGGATTCGACCTCGAATCTTCATTGTTTTGTGCAAGGAAAGGCTTCGAAGTTCCTTCTTCAGCTCGGCCATCAGTTTCCAGAAAACAGGTCTGTCTTCAACTGGATCGTTCTCTCTCGTCCGGAATCGGAATTGAGTGATTCCCAATCCCGGAGTTAGATCTTGAAGTCTAGTTTATTCCCTCAAAATTTGAGAATTTTCTGGGTGGGGAATAAAAAGATATGCCTGTTTTACTGAGATGCTGTTGAAAGATCCGGGATGGAAATCTTGGCTGGCCTTCTCTTGTTTCAATGACTTGGCTCTTGCTTCGACGCACCGATGAGGGTCGCTTCGCCTTGAATGGCACTGATACCAAATGTTGTGCTCAAGCACATGCTAGGATCCAAATCAGTACAAGGTGAAGGGCGACGAGACTTTGTTTAGCAAGGTCCCGACAAAATGCTCAGAGTTGATATGTTTTGTGTTTCTTTTTGGAAAGAGAAAGATATAACTCTTCTAGACGGTTCTAGACGAGTTTGGGATATAACTCTTCAAGTATGGTCTTGAAGAGTTTGGGATAAGCAACTCACAATCCTCGGATACAACTCACCAAGAAATATGAGAAGATATTGATTGATCATGGATGTAACGCACCAAGATCAAACAACCTTCTTTGGATATGACGCACCAAAGGGCGTCTTGGATATGACACACCAAAACAAGAACTTAAGCATTCTAGGATATGACACACCAAGAAGCCATCATTCACATGAAGCTTGGAATTCAAACAAATCTATTTTTTCTCAATTCAAGCTTACCTTACAAATGATGGGAAACATGCCTTAAATAGGCTACAAAAGTGAATTAAAGAAAATGCTAGAAAATGCTAATATTCTAGCACTAACTCTACCCACTAACTAATCCACTAACTTAGCTAATTTAATTAATAAAGAAAATGCTATTAATATAGCACTACTTTACCCACTAACTTAGCTAATTTAATTGATTTCTAAATTAAATAAATAACTAGAAACACTTAAAGCAACTTCAACTTCAGTCTTCTCGTCTTATGCACGAACCGAGCCATTGATGGGATCCATATTCACATCATCCTCTCCTCCTTTGAGAGGATTCGACCTCGAATCTTCATTGTTTTGTGCAAGGAAAGGCTTCGAAGTTCCTTCTTCAGCTCGGCCATCAGTTTCCAGAAAACAGGTCTGTCTTCAACTGGATCGTTCTCTCTCGTCCGGAATCGGAATTGAGTGATTCCAAAGCCCGGAGTTAGATCTTGAAGTCTAGTTTATTCCCTAAAAATTTGAGAATTTTCTGGGTGGGGAATAAAAAGATATGCCTATTTTACTGAGATGCTGTTGAAAGATCCGGGATGGAAATCTTGGCTGGCCTTCTCTTGTTTCAATGACTTGGCTCTTTCTTCGACGCACCGACGAGGGTCGCTTCGCCTTGAATGGCTCTGATACCAAATGTTGTGCTCAAGCACATGCTAGGATCCAAATCAGTACAAGGTGAAGGGCGACGAGACTTTGTTTAGCAAGGTCCCGACAAAATGCTCAGAGTTGATATGTTTTGTGTTTCTTTTTGGAAAGAGAAAGATATAACTCTTCTAGACGGTTCTAGACGATTTTGGGATATAACTCTTCAAGTATGATCTTGAAGAGTTTGGGATAGGCAACTCACAATCCTCGGATACAACTCACCAAGAAATATGAGAAGATATTGATTGACCATGGATGTAACGCACCAAGATCAAACAACCTTCTTTGGATATGACACACCAAAGGGCGTCTTGGATATGACACACCAAAACAAGAACTTAAGCATTCTAGGATATGACACACCAAGAAGCCATCATTCACGTGAAGCTTGGAATTCAAACAAATCTGTTTTTTCTCAATTCAAGCTTACCTTACAAATGATGGGAAACATGCCTTAAATAGGCTACAAAAGTGAATTAAAGAAAATGCTAGAAAATGCTAATATTCTAGCACTAACTCTACCCACTAACTAATCCACTAACTTAGCTAATTTAACTAATAAAGAAAATGCTATTAATCTAGCACTACTTTATCCACTAACTTAGCTAATTTAATTGATTTCTAAATTAAATAAATAACTAGAAACACTTAAAGCAAGTTCAACTTCAGTCTTCTCGTCTTATGCACGAACCGAGCCATTGATGGGATCCATATTCACATCATCCTCTCCTCCTTTGAGAGGATTCGACCTCGAATCTTCATTGTTTTGTGCAAGGAAAGGCTTCGAAGTTCCTTCTTCAGCTCGGCCATCAGTTTCCAGAAAACAGGTCTGTCTTCAACTGGATCGTTCTCTCTCATCCAGAATCGGAATTGAGTGATTCCCAATCCCGGAGTTAGATCTTGAAGTCTAGTTTATTCCCTCAAAATTTGAGAATGTTCTGGGTGGGGAATAAAAAGATATCCCTGTTTTACTGAGATGCTGTTGAAAGATCCGGGATGGAAATCTTGGCTGGCCTTCTCTTGTTTCAATGACTTGGCTCTTGCTTCGACGCACCGACGAGGGTCGCTTCGCCTTGAATGGCACTGATACCAAATGTTGTGCTCAAGCACATGCTAGGATCCAAATCAGTACAAGGTGAAGGGCGACGAGACTTTGTTTAGCAAGGTCCCGACAAAATGCTCAGAGTTGATATGTTTTGTGTTTCTTTTTGGAAAGAGAAAGATATAACTCTTCTAGACGGTTCTAGACGAGTTTGGGATATAACTCTTCAAATATGATCTTGAAGAGTTTGGGATAAGCAACTCACAATCCTCGGATACAACTCACCAAGAAATATGAGAAGATATTGATTGATCATGGATGTAACGCACCAAGATCAAACAACCTTCTTTGGATATGACGCACCAAAGGGCGTCTTGGATATGACACACCAAAACAAGAACTTAAGCATTCTAGGATATGACACACCAAGAAGCCATCATTCACATGAAGCTTGGAATTCAAACAAATCTATTTTTTCTCAATTCAAGCTTACCTTACAAATGATGGGAAACATGCCTTAAATAGGCTACAAAAGTGAATTAAAGAAAATGCTAGAAAATGCTAATATTCTAGCACTAACTCTACCCACTAACTAATCCACTAACTTAGCTAATTTAATTAATAAAGAAAATGCTATTAATATAGCACTACTTTACCCACTAACTTAGCTAATTTAATTGATTTCTAAATTAAATAAATAACTAGAAACACTTAAAGCAACTTCAACTTCAGTCTTCTCGTCTTATGCACGAACCGAGCCATTGATGGGATCCATATTCACATCATCCTCTCCTCCTTTGAGAGGATTCGACCTCGAATCTTCATTGTTTTGTGCAAGGAAAGGCTTCGAAGTTCCTTCTTCAGCTCGGCCATCAGTTTCCAGAAAACAGGTCTGTCTTCAACTGGATCGTTCTCTCTCTTCCGGAATCGGAATTGAGTGATTCCAAAGCCCGGAGTTAGATCTTGAAGTCTAGTTTATTCCCTAAATATTTGAGAATTTTCTGGATGGGGAATAAAAAGATATGCCTATTTTACTGAGATGCTGTTGAAAGATCCGGGATGGAAATCTTGGCTGTCCTTCTCTTGTTTCAATGACTTGGCTCTTTCTTCGACGCACCGACGAGGGTCGCTTCGCCTTGAATGGCTCTGATACCAAATGTTGTGCTCAAGCACATGCTAGGATCCAAATCAGTACAAGGTGAAGGGCGACGAGACTTTGTTTAGCAAGGTCCCGACAAAATGCTCAGAGTTGATATGTTTTGTGTTTCTTTTTGGAAAGAGAAAGATATAACTCTTCTAGACGGTTCTAGATGAGTTTGGGATATAACTCTTCAAGTATGATCTTGAAGAGTTTGGGATAGGCAACTCACAATCCTCGGATACAACTCACCAAGAAATATGAGAAGATATTGATTGACCATGGATGTAACGCACCAAGATCAAACAACCTTCTTTGGATATGACGCACCAAAGGGCGTCTTGGATATGACACACCAAAACAAGAACTTAAGCATTCTAGGATATGACACACCAAGAAGCCATCATTCACATGAAGCTTGGAATTCAAACAAATCTGTTTTTTCTCAATTCAAGCTTACCTTACAAATGATGGGAAACATGCCTTAAATAGGCTACAAAAGTGAATTAAAGAAAATGCTAGAAAATGCTAATATTCTAGCACTAACTCTACCCACTAACTAATCCACTAACTTAGCTAATTTAACTAATAAAGAAAATGCTATTAATCTAGCACTACTTTACCCACTAACTTAGCTAATTTAATTGATTTCTAAATTAAATAAATAACTAGAAACACTTAAAGCAACTTCAACTTCAGTCTTCTCATCTTATGCACGAACCGAGCAATTGATGGGATCCATATTCACATCATCCTCTCCTCCTTTGAGAGGATTCGACCTCGAATCTTCATTGTTTTGTGCAAGGAAAGGCTTCGAAGTTCCTTCTTCAGCTCGGCCATCAGTTTCCAGAAAACAGGTCTGTCTTCAACTGGATCGTTCTCTCTCGTCCGGAATCGGAATTGAGTGATTCCCAATCCCGGAGTTAGATCTTGAAGTCTAGTTTATTCCCTCAAAATTTGAGAATTTTCTGGGTGGGGAATAAAAAGATATGCCTGTTTTACTGAGATGCTGTTGAAAGATCCGGGATGGAAATCTTGGCTGGCCTTCTCTTGTTTCAATGACTTGGCTCTTGCTTCGACGCACCGATGAGGGTCGCTTCGCCTTGAATGGCACTGATACCAAATGTTGTGCTCAAGCACATGCTAGGATCCAAATCAGTACAAGGTGAAGGGCGACGAGACTTTGTTTAGCAAGGTCCCGACAAAATGCTCAGAGTTGATATGTTTTGTGTTTCTTTTTGGAAAGAGAAAGATATAACTCTTCTAGACGGTTCTAGACGAGTTTGGGATATAACTCTTCAAGTATGGTCTTGAAGAGTTTGGGATAAGCAACTCACAATCCTCGGATACAACTCACCAAGAAATATGAGAAGATATTGATTGATCATGGATGTAACGCACCAAGATCAAACAACCTTCTTTGGATATGACGCACCAAAGGGCGTCTTGGATATGACACACCAAAACAAGAACTTAAGCATTCTAGGATATGACACACCAAGAAGCCATCATTCACATGAAGCTTGGAATTCAAACAAATCTATTTTTTCTCAATTCAAGCTTACCTTACAAATGATGGGAAACATGCCTTAAATAGGCTACAAAAGTGAATTAAAGAAAATGCTAGAAAATGCTAATATTCTAGCACTAACTCTACCCACTAACTAATCCACTAACTTAGCTAATTTAATTAATAAAGAAAATGCTATTAATATAGCACTACTTTACCCACTAACTTAGCTAATTTAATTGATTTCTAAATTAAATAAATAACTAGAAACACTTAAAGCAACTTCAACTTCAGTCTTCTCGTCTTATGCACGAACCGAGCCATTGATGGGATCCATATTCACATCATCCTCTCCTCCTTTGAGAGGATTCGACCTCGAATCTTCATTGTTTTGTGCAAGGAAAGGCTTCGAAGTTCCTTCTTCAGCTCGGCCATCAGTTTCCAGAAAACAGGTCTGTCTTCAACTGGATCGTTCTCTCTCGTCCGGAATCGGAATTGAGTGATTCCAAAGCCCGGAGTTAGATCTTGAAGTCTAGTTTATTCCCTAAAAATTTGAGAATTTTCTGGGTGGGGAATAAAAAGATATGCCTATTTTACTGAGATGCTGTTGAAAGATCCGGG
The DNA here is from genome assembly GCA_027886185.1 of Rheum nobile. Lineage (NCBI taxonomy): Eukaryota > Viridiplantae > Streptophyta > Magnoliopsida > Caryophyllales > Polygonaceae > Rheum > Rheum nobile. The sequence continues at coordinate 516,262 of WOAB01000671.1, read as the reverse complement.
ATGGAAATCTTGGCTGGCCTTCTCTTGTTTCAATGACTTGGCTCTTTCTTCGACGCACCGACGAGGGTCGCTTCGCCTTGAATGGCTCTGATACCAAATGTTGTGCTCAAGCACATGCTAGGATCCAAATCAGTACAAGGTGAAGGGCGACGAGACTTTGTTTAGCAAGGTCCCGACAAAATGCTCAGAGTTGATATGTTTTGTGTTTCTTTTTGGAAAGAGAAAGATATAACTCTTCTAGACGGTTCTAGACGAGTTTGGGATATAACTCTTCAAGTATGATCTTGAAGAGTTTGGGATAGGCAACTCACAATCCTCGGATACAACTCACCAAGAAATATGAGAAGATATTGATTGACCATGGATGTAACGCACCAAGATCAAACAACCTTCTTTGGATATGACACACCAAAGGGCGTCTTGGATATGACACACCAAAACAAGAACTTAAGCATTCTAGGATATGACACACCAAGAAGCCATCATTCACGTGAAGCTTGGAATTCAAACAAATCTGTTTTTTCTCAATTCAAGCTTACCTTACAAATGATGGGAAACATGCCTTAAATAGGCTACAAAAGTGAATTAAAGAAAATGCTAGAAAATGCTAATATTCTAGCACTAACTCTACCCACTAACTAATCCACTAACTTAGCTAATTTAACTAATAAAGAAAATGCTATTAATCTAGCACTACTTTATCCACTAACTTAGCTAATTTAATTGATTTCTAAATTAAATAAATAACTAGAAACACTTAAAGCAAGTTCAACTTCAGTCTTCTCGTCTTATGCACGAACCGAGCCATTGATGGGATCCATATTCACATCATCCTCTCCTCCTTTGAGAGGATTCGACCTCGAATCTTCATTGTTTTGTGCAAGGAAAGGCTTCGAAGTTCCTTCTTCAGCTCGGCCATCAGTTTCCAGAAAACAGGTCTGTCTTCAACTGGATCGTTCTCTCTCATCCAGAATCGGAATTGAGTGATTCCCAATCCCGGAGTTAGATCTTGAAGTCTAGTTTATTCCCTCAAAATTTGAGAATGTTCTGGGTGGGGAATAAAAAGATATCCCTGTTTTACTGAGATGCTGTTGAAAGATCCGGGATGGAAATCTTGGCTGGCCTTCTCTTGTTTCAATGACTTGGCTCTTGCTTCGACGCACCGACGAGGGTCGCTTCGCCTTGAATGGCACTGATACCAAATGTTGTGCTCAAGCACATGCTAGGATCCAAATCAGTACAAGGTGAAGGGCGACGAGACTTTGTTTAGCAAGGTCCCGACAAAATGCTCAGAGTTGATATGTTTTGTGTTTCTTTTTGGAAAGAGAAAGATATAACTCTTCTAGACGGTTCTAGACGAGTTTGGGATATAACTCTTCAAATATGATCTTGAAGAGTTTGGGATAAGCAACTCACAATCCTCGGATACAACTCACCAAGAAATATGAGAAGATATTGATTGATCATGGATGTAACGCACCAAGATCAAACAACCTTCTTTGGATATGACGCACCAAAGGGCGTCTTGGATATGACACACCAAAACAAGAACTTAAGCATTCTAGGATATGACACACCAAGAAGCCATCATTCACATGAAGCTTGGAATTCAAACAAATCTATTTTTTCTCAATTCAAGCTTACCTTACAAATGATGGGAAACATGCCTTAAATAGGCTACAAAAGTGAATTAAAGAAAATGCTAGAAAATGCTAATATTCTAGCACTAACTCTACCCACTAACTAATCCACTAACTTAGCTAATTTAATTAATAAAGAAAATGCTATTAATCTAGCACTACTTTACCCACTAACTTAGCTAATTTAATTGATTTCTAAATTAAATAAATAACTAGAAACACTTAAAGCAACTTCAACTTCAGTCTTCTCGTCTTATGCACGAACCGAGCCATTGATGGGATCCATATTCACATCATCCTCTCCTCCTTTGAGAGGATTCGACCTCGAATCTTCATTGTTTTGTGCAAGGAAAGGCTTCGAAGTTCCTTCTTCAGCTCGGCCATCAGTTTCCAGAAAACAGGTCTGTCTTCAACTGGATCGTTCTCTCTCGTCCGGAATCGGAATTGAGTGATTCCAAAGCCCGGAGTTAGATCTTGAAGTCTAGTTTATTCCCTCAAAATTTGAGAATTTTCTAGATAGGGAATAAAAAGATATGCCTGTTTTACTGAGATGCTGTTGAAAGATCCGGGATAGAAATCTTGGCTGGCCTTCTCTTGTTTCAATGACTTGGCTCTTTCTTCGACGCACCGACGATGGTCGCTTCGCCTTGAATGGCTCTGATACCAAATGTTGTGCTCAAGCACATGCTAGGATCCAAATCAGTACAAGGTGAAGGGCGACGAGACTTTGTTTAGCAAGGTCCCGACAAAATGCTCAGAGTTGATATGTTTTGTGTTTCTTTTTGGAAAGAGAAAGATATAACTCTTCTAGACGGTTCTAGACGAGTTTGGGATATAACTCTTCAAGTATGATCTTGAAGAGTTTGGGATAGGCAACTCACAATCCTCGGATATAACTCACCAAGAAATATGAGAAGATATTGATTGACCATGGATGTAACGCACCAAGATCAAACAACCTTCTTTGGATATGACGCACCAAAGGGCGTCTTGGATATGACACACCAAAACAAGAACTTAAGCATTCTAGGATATGACACACCAAGAAGCCATCATTCACGTGAATCTTGGAATTCAAACAAATCTGTTTTTTCTCAGTTCAAACTTACCTTACAAATGATGGAAAACATGTCTTAAATAGGCTACAAAAGTGAATTAAAGAAAATGCTAGAAAATGCTAATATTCTAGCACTAACTCTACCCACTAACTAATCCACTAACTTAGCTAATTTAATTAATAAAGAAAATGCTATTAATATAGCACTACTTTACCCACTAACTTAGCTAATTTAATTAATTTCTAAATTAAATAAATAACTAGAAACACTTAAAGCAACTACAACTTCAGCCTTCTCGTCTTATGCACGAACCGAGCCATTGATGGGATCCATATTCACATCATCGATAATGTGCGTAAGCACATGCCAGGACCCGTACAGTACAAGACGAAGGGCGCCAAGAACTTGTTGTTTAGGAAACTCTTGGCTAGACTCTCAAAGACGACACTCTAATGTGTTTTGGGTTGTTTTTGGGTTTTTTACTTGATGGAGATTGGACTACAAAGGGAAATGGATATAACTCATCACGATGGATTCGGGACGAGTTTGGGATAGGCATCTTTGAGTCTTGGATACAACTCACCAAGAAACACAAGACGAGATTGATTGATCATGGATGGAACGCACCATGACCAAACAATCACCTCTGGATGTGACACATCAAAGGGTGTTTTGGATGTAACTCACCAAAACGCGACTAAGGATTCGAGGATACAACTCACCTCGGAAACCATCGTCATGAGACTTGAAATGTACTAAACACTCTTTTTTATCTCCATTCAAATCTAACAATTACAATGCACTTGGCTACCTATAAATAGGTACCAATACAAAAAAAATAGGAAAATACATAAATTGACTCCACTAACCTAGCACTAACGTAGGGCACTAACACCACTACTTAGAGCACTAACTAACTAGCTAAAATAAGAAAAATACATAAACAACAAAAACAACTAACTAATTAACTAGGTAACTAAAGAAAATACGTAAACACATATTAACTAGCTAATTACCTAATTAAGTAATGAAAAGGGAAATACTAGCAAAAACACATAGAATATCACTTCCTAGTCAATCTTCACGTCCTTGCATGAGGCTCCACCGATTGTTGGATGATCTCGTCTTCTGAAAGGTGTTCGATGGGATCCATGATCTCATCACCCACCTCTCCTTGAGGAAGATTCGACCTCGAATCTTTGCTCATTCCCATTGCATAGTCTCTGGTTTGTTGGAACATCCGTTGGGCCAATCCCTTGGCTCAGAAAAATTCAGCTCTACTCATTGGATCCAACGTATACAATATCAAATCCTTGACTATGTGGCAACGGTTTCGTCGACCTTCATGCAACACATTGCGGTCGAACTGCCATGGTCTTCCTAGGATAACGGCATTGGTTCGGCTCGGCATTACCAAGCAAGTTACCATATCCGTATACTCCCCTAGACGAATGGCAATGTTGACTTCTTGAGTCACCTGAATACGGTGGCCTTCATTGATCCAAGCGATTTCAATGGTTGGCACCAAAGCTCGGGTCGGGAGGCCGAGGTGCTGGACCACATGCTCCGCTAGAATGTTGCGATCACTTCCGGTATCGACTAAGGCTATGAATGGCTCGAGACATCCACCAATGAAACACTCAAGATGGAAGCCCATCTCACGTTGATCGAAGTCGACCCAATCCTCAAGTGTCATCTCGGGCATGTCTTGGAGGAACTCCTCTTTAAGGAGGTCGATCTCGAGTTGATCCTCGAACGTGTGCAACAGTTCACAAGGCTCGTACTTAGGCTCCATGTGCGTCCTCTCGGCTGGACGCTAGGAGGATTAGCTTGTTGCGGTGAAGTTGACGACGAGGAAGACGGTGGTCGTCGGAAAGGCACGTCGGGGCTGCACTTGGCGTCGCCGGATTGGACTCTGGTGGTCGTGCAGCAGCTTGGTGGATCTGGGAGAGGGCTAATTAATTAGCATAATTGCAACAGCTCAAGGGAAGGATGGGACGTGTGGGAGTTGGATTTGTTGGAGGTGGAGATCATGTAGGGATTCAGCAACTAGCTTCCACAATTTACGAACTCGGCTGAGATATGAAAGATGGGAAGCTGTTGGTGGGCAAGTGTGGCGGGAGGTGCTGAATTTGAAAGGAGAGAAATAATAGGGGAATTGGTTAGTGGGTGGTTAGGATATGACTCACCCAACCGCAAGCCTTAAACCGCAAGCCTATTTGCTCTCTTCTCTCTCTTTTTTTTTTTTTGTATTCCATACTTAACCAATTAATCCTAATTAATTAAGTAGGAATAAGGCTTTGGACGTGGGAGCTGATGGGTAGTGATGATGGCTAGACGTGGGGAGTGGAGGCTAGAAGTGGTGGTGGGTGGGTTAGCTGCAAGCTAGAAGCCTCACTTAGCCATGGTCTGCCCTTGCTCTTCTTGACTGACCCGTGCCTTCCTTGGGCCTCCTCATGGTTAGAACTTCCGCTTAATTAAGCTTCCGATGACTCCTAGACCGAGACGATGTGGCTGCGGCATTGGCGTCGAACCACGAATCTCCTCGGCATTGAGTCGGCTTGAATGATCATCCCTTCGTCTTGAATAGTTCTGATACCAGATAATGTGCGTAAGCACATGCCAGGACCCGTACAGTACAAGACGAAGGGCGCCAAGAACTCGTTGTTTAGGAAACTCTTGGCTAGACTCTCAAAGACGACACTCTAATGTGTTTTGGGTTGTTTTTGGATTTTTTACTTGATGGAGATTGGACTACAAAGGGAAATGGATATAACTCGTCACGAAGGATTCGGGACGAGTTTGGGATAGGCATCTTTGAGTCTTGGATACAACTCACCAAGAAACACAAGACGATATTGATTGATCATGGATGGAACGCACCATGACCAAACAATCACCTCTGGATGTGACACAACAAAGGGTGTTTTGGATGTAACTCACCAAAACGCGACTAAGGTTTCGAGGATACAACTCACCTCGAAAACCATCGTCATGAGACTTGAAATGTACTAAACACTCGTTTTTATCTCCATTCAAATCTAACAATTACAATGCACTTGGCTACCTATAAATAGGTACCAATACAAAAAAAAAAGGAAAATACATAAATTGACTCCACTAACCTAGCACTAACGTAGGGCACTAACACCACTACTTAGAGCACTAACTAACTAGCTAAAATAAGAAAAATACGTAAACAACAAAAACAACTAACTAATTAACTAGGTAACTAAAGAAAATACGTAAACACATATTAACTAGCTAATTACCTAATTAATTAATGAAAAGGGAAATACTAGCAAAAACACATAGAATATCACTTCCTAGTCAATCTTCACGTCCTTGCATGAGGCTCCACCGATTGTTGGAGGATCTCGTCTTCTGAAAGGTGTTCGATGGGATCCATGATCTCATCATATATTCTTAGCAAAGTATTCAAGGGAGGTAAAGGGTAAATCATGTTTCACAGAGAAGAACAAATTGAATAGTGATGTTTCAATAAACAGTTCATGAGTATTAACAGGGAGAGAAGAAGTGAAGAAAGAAAGAAAGATAGATGACATCATAATTTAAATTAAAATCATTATATTTAGAGAAAGGTTCATACAGAAATCTTGCATAATATTCATTAGAGATAGTAGGTAGATTGTGATTCATGGTGAAAAGCAAGTTCAGTATTGATTTTTCATTGGTAGGTTCATAATTATATACAGAAAGAGAATAAGAAAAGAGAGATACAAATAGGAGGATAAACAAAATAACTACATATGAAGAGAACCATAGTAGGAGGGAAGGAAGAAGAAGAACATTATGTACATGAACCAGCCGAAGCTGGAAGAAGAACTGAAGGCGGTGCAACAGTGAACATAAGAAGAGAGAGGAGGGAGCTTTTCTGCCCGTACCTTCCTTGTCTGATAGTTATTTTATATTTGCCTTTAGTTGAACCAATAGTGATTTAGATTGTATAAAATGATCAATAAATGAACTTGATCATAATACAAATCAAATCTTGTGGTATTGTATATGATTCGTATTATATAGATGAATGTATCTGTCGTCTATATATTATACTAAAGTCCTAATTATCTCTTATAGGTGTCAGTTCGTGAACTTTGTCACGTAGGCAAATCTTAAAGTACAGTTACAATTATATCATTCCCTAGTTTTGATATTTACATATTATATTTTTTACTTACTTATTTTTTACGTAAACTAACTTACTTTAATTATATTAATAGTATCATCTAAAAGAGTAATTATATCTTTATGTCTTATTAGTTTCTTCTTATTTGTAAATAAAATTATTTATAATATACTTTTATCTTATCTGTAAATAATTGGTAATATATGATTCATGATGCAAAAGTTGTAATATATATTAAAAATATTTGAAATAAATATATGATATAATTCAGCCATTTTTCCCTTTTAATAAATTATACATAATAAATATTCACATTACTTAAATCTAAACTTATATGTATTCTTATTCAGTTATTTGTATGATATTTTTAATTATACAACTCCGCATATATACTTTTAATTCTAATTGTATGAAAACCTTATCATCATATGTGTCAAGAGTTTAATATTATAATTTACCATATTAGTTTTTATAAACATTTAATAATATTTTAATTCCAAGCTTTATTAATTAAGTTCGTGCAGGGTCGGGGGACATATGCTAGTATTTTCTATAAGTATAATAGAACAACTTATTATGAGTTTATTGGAACAAAAGGGTTTTAGGCTATCATCATATTACTTATAAAAATAAATAGGTTAAAACTAGCCAATGCTTTAAAAACCATATCGACTATGTGTAAATGACAATTTTCTTCCAATCAAAGTTGTATCACTTATCAATTTACATTATTATGTTAAATTCTCATTTGATAATTAATAGTTTATGTTATGATCAACCCTAAAGAGAACGGATAATAAAATCGGATCAAAGATAAATGTTTCATATGAATTAAAAGTTAAAATCACTAAATGGGAATATATTTTTGTTAAAATAGAAAGTGATTGAAATCTTGATTAATCGATTAATTGTACCGTACCGAAATATTGGTTAATCGATTATGACATGGTTACAGTTTGAAAATTAAGAAATCGAAACTACTGTTGAAAGCCCACGCCCACCTCTACCCGAAAGGGCCGCTGCACGAGCCGAACTCATATTAGTTGGCTAGTGGGCCAGACCAATAAAAGATACATTTATTATGTTATGGGTAGCAACTGGGCTGACCCCTTGGGATCAGTTGGGTCGTTTATACTTTTTTTTTTGAAACAACGAGGCCCATTGCTCCTTTTCTTAGTTGTTATTTGAAAAATATCCCACTATATCTGAACTTTAGACTTTTGACCCCTATCCTCTTCTACTCACAAGTAGACCTGAGCAAACGCAGGCCGATCCGTCCGCCTGCCCGGTCCGCCCGGTATAAATGGGCGGATATGGATATTATATTTAGCCCATTTTACCCGGATAGCCCCGCCCGTCCGTTTATATAGGCGGGATATGGACACTGATAATATCCCATTTAGACCGGATAGCCCGCCCGAAAGCCCAAATTAATTTTTAAATAAATTAATTTTTAATATTAAATAAATTCATAAAATATTATATAAAATAATAAAATATTTATACTTAAGTCTCTAAGCAGCCTAATAGTCTAATAGACTAATATTGTACACGACACTTTCCATAAAAAAAACAACTAAGGCTCTGTTCGGTAAAACAATGCTGATATTTACTTATGCTGATGCTTATGCTGGTGCTGATGCTTGTGCTGAATTATATACTTAATCGGATGCTGATGCTCATACTTAATTTCGTATTGACATGTTCGGTAAATAATATTTTTTGATACTTAAATATCAAAAATAAAAGATCAAAATTACCATAAAGGTCACCAAATTTTACAGCTTATTAAAATTCCTTCCTTTTTCTAGTAGATTCTGCAAATCGCTTTATCAACTCAGGCATCCATTGAAGGCAAGAAATGAAACTCAAACTCTGACATTAATAATCTTCATCTCACAGCAATGCAATTAATTCTACGAATTCATGTCCGTCTTCTTCTTCACCCTTCCATCTCCATCTTCATCAGCCACCTCCAATTTCATCTTCTCCTTCACCAAATCAATCTCCCCATGGAATCCCTCCCAAAACCTCACCCTCCTCTCCCCAAACTCCACCTTCGTCGCCGGCTTCCTCCCCCTCCCAACCACTCCTCCATCCTACGCCTTCTTCGCCTGGTACCAGTCCAACACCTCCGACAAAACCGCCGTCTGGTCCATCGCCGCCTCCGGATCCCTCTCAATCACCTCCTCCGACCAACTCTCCCTCCGCCACACCTCCTTCGGTTCAAATCTATGGCCGAACTCCTCCCTGGCCACCGGATCTGCCTTGTACGTTGTTCGTCTTCTTCGGGGAAGTCGGGGGCATGTGTCGGGGGCATAAATGGGCATCCAACTTAGAATTAGATGAAAGTACCCAAAAGTATGCCATCCCACCTTTTTTTCTAGAGCCAATTTGAGTATATGGAAGTAGTTCCAAGCAATTTTGAGCATCAACTACCGAACGAACATAAATTACTTATTTTTGCAGAAAAAGCACGAGGAAGGAAAATAAGTATATTTAAGCATAAATGAGGAGGTTACCGAACGGAGCCTAATACTCGGCAGTCGGCACTTTGTGAACCCTTGTTTCCTCAATTCCTCTCAGTCCCACGGCCGCCATCTACCTTCTTCCTCTCAGTCCCAAACTACTCCCAGTTCCAGTAGATCGACCAACAATTTCATCTAGCTTCTTCCTCTCAGTCCTTGCAGATCGACAAGCCGACAGTCCAACCCGGATTTCACCTTCTTCCTCCTAGTCCCCGCGAGCTTGTTTTCTGCCTCTTCACTTGATCGTGTAAGCACCTTCGCCTCTTTCAATCTCTATTTGATTTGCAAACTTAAAATTCTTATAATAGGGAAGAACTGATGCTTTGTTGTTGTTTTGAAAAAATTATAGGTAGAGAAGAAGTAGAACTAGATCATCTTGGTTTAATTTTGGTGTCATTCTTGTGTCAAATCAGATGAGAGTTGTTTGAGCCTTTTTTGGAGTTTGATAGAGAATAACTAATGTTATATTAATCCTATTCTATGCAGTTTGATAGAGTAATGGCAGAAGACTCTGTAAACATGGGACAAACTGTGGAGAATAAGCCAACCCAATGCACCGCAAAAGGCAAAAAAACTCACGTCCATGGTGTGGGTACATATGACTAGAGAAGTGTTGGATAATGGAGACATCAAGGCTACCTGCAAGCATTGTAAGTCTTTATTTGCTGCAAATTCACATTCTGGGACTAGTCATCTTAGTAGACATGTAAATACATGTTCTACGCGTCGTTACCGTGATAATAAAAGCTTTGCCATATCTGGTAGTGTTAGTGCATCTAATAGTAACTCTACTCCAGATCAAATCACAATGAGGAAACCTTTTGTTAGTTTAGATGATATTCGTGAAGCTTTGAGTGTTTTCATTGTATCTGGTGGTCATGCATTCAGCTTAATTGAGGAATCGGGTTAACTATGTTTACCGTTTGTAATAAAAAGATAATTTCTTATGGATATTGTGTGTTAAATTATATTTATTATGTTTTGTTTTATAACAGGATTGACAGGTTTGTCTTAACTCGCGGGCTAAATGGGACCCGCGGACTACCCGGATCCGGATGTCTGGGCGGATCCGGGAAGCCTCCCCAGCCTGTTTCCTTGGCTTGCCCGGATCCGGCCCGCCCATCCGGGCATGATTTTTGTCCAAAGCCCGACCCGATTCCCGCCCGGATCCGGGTTTGATCAGTCTACTCACAAGCTAACACATTTGGGCTAATTGTCTCTCTCCTGCTCACGATATTTTCGGCGCTCGCTCTCCCATCTCCGGCTCCGACCTCCATCTCCTTCCATCTCTGACCTCCATCTCCTTCCGAGTTGACTCCGACTGCCATATTTGAAACCATAGATGATTCATCATTTTCTTTCTCTGAGATCTCCGACCTTCATCTCCAGATTTATGCGTTGGACACCGGAGAAGGAGAGTAGGAGACGACGCACCGGAGAGCGGACGAGGCAAGGACGACGAGCACTGTGCAAGAGACGAGGACGCCGACAAAGGAGACGATGGAGCGATGAGGCGACAAGTCTGGCGAGTCGGCTGTTGGAACTTGGAAGGACGGGGAGCGGACAAGGTGGTGCACTTACCACTCGTATCTGGTGCTTTTCACCCGAATTGAGTAATTTAGGTATACTAAAGTTTTGTGATTGCAAATTGAGTATTTGCTCTGGTGTTTGTGTGAATTTCAACCTTTCAAATTGAATAGTTTAGTCCAAATTGAGTAGTTGGTCATGCTGTTCTTGTTTGTGCGAATTTCTTGGTTGCCAATTTTGATTGTTAAGCTGCTAGTCTTCTATCAAATTTTTTGTATGTGAATTTGTTGTTGAACACTTGAATGATATTATTGGTAGGTTTCCACCCCTATCTTTTTTTTGTAAAGGAAGGCGAGTCTAGATACATAAGATACCAATTCATGTCTGTCAAAGGTAGATCTATAATTTTGTACTAAACTGTCACTTTGGTTTCTTAATTAGTGAATTTTCCCCTGATTAAGACATCTTGAATTCCTTTCATACTCTTAATCTTCAACAGTTTATAGTGCTAGAAATTGGATTTAGATGGCATCATAGCAAGAAGCAAATTTGGGGACAATGGCAATGAAATGCATTGTCCAACTAAAAGTAGCTATTTTCACTAGAAGAAAACATTGAACCTGATATATGCAGCGACCGCTAGGCTCACCAGAGTTCTTCTTGACACATATTTGATCCACTAGCTTTGTTGCTCTTTCAAAGTTCTTCCCAAACAAGAAGTGAAATTTGTGCATTTAGATCATAATACATTATTCCTAAACTAATTTAGCGGCAAAATCTTTGGAAGTGCACAACAAAATCTATAAAATGTTCAAATTTGTTTTTTTCTTTTATTTAGAAGGAAAAAAACTCCTAAGAAAGCTGATGCTACCAAATAAGCTCCAATTGGTTGTTATGCCAAACATAGCCTTGCCCGTTTAGTTCATTCATATGCCTAATCGATATTTAAAATTTTTTGCTATTGACCCTTATGTCCATTTTCTATAAGGTTGGTAGTGGTGGTGCTGGTTGTATCTGGCCAGTTTGGGAAGGAGGTTCTGAAGAGGAATGGAGGTACTCAGTTGCACCACTTCCTACTCATAAGCTTGTTGAGATCATTTAGGCAGTAGAGAATGATTTCGATGCACCTCAACAAGATGGAAGCATGCTTCCTCCTTCAGGGGAATTGACTACTAATAGTGTAGCTTCTTCTGCATCGTCCTTTGAAGGTGGAAGCAACATTCCTGAGAGCAGTTCATGAAAATATCAGTGTGAAGAATGTTATCTTAGTGTTGGAAAAATCAGAACAATAGAACATAATAAAAAAATGACTTTGCAGAGCCGAAGAAAACTTCTGCACTTGAGCGAAAAACCGCCTAATCTCGGTGCAAGATAACCAAGACGGCTCACTCCAGGGTTAACTCTGCTCTCTTCTAATTGTGCACTCAATCACGAAGAGATGGCACTCTCATTGATTTTTGAAAGGAGGGAAAGACACATCAGGAAGAAGAAGTTGTAGAAAGATTTGTGTGTTTCTTTTCTATCAATCTGACTCATCCTTTTAAAGTAAAAGATACTGGATCAGGAGATATTTCAGCACCCTTCAACAGCCACTCTCCAACAACGTTCACCAATTCAGGTGAGAAAATCAAGCCATTCACTTTGACTGCTTCTTTTTACAAAAACAATTTAGGGTTGTAGAAGAAAATCCAGCAAAACAATTAAACTGATTTATTTGTACCTGTAATATTTTCAAGGCCCAATGGAAATATGCAGCCCAATTTTAGAAACAGATCCAACAATCCCCCATATGTTTCAAAATTAAATCAGTGACAGTAAACAAGCTGATGTCTTTTGGACTTGAATCAGCAAAACAAAATCTGAGAGTTCCGCATTATTAAAACTATGCAATTACAGGCCTAGTATATAACCCTGCATCACCAGTGTCCTAGTGAGTTTGCCTACAACTCATCTAGTTAGGCAGCCTTATACCCAGACACTAGTTTAGGTGACTCATCAAGTGTGTGTTGATGCACACCCCTATACAGGAATGAGTTCATTAAGAGATCAAATATCTCAACCTTCCATCTATCAACATAATAGGACTTTTATTTGACATCAGATTATCATCATACCTTAGTTTGACCTCATTGAACCAGAATTCTCAATTTGCTTGAATTCTTGGTTGGGTATCCAGAATGATTCTAATCCGAAATAGGCTTTAGTCCCATTTCCCTTGCTGTGTCCAGGACCATTCGTCCACACAGTCCTTTCGTCAGGGGGTCGGCCAGGTTCTGCCCTGATCTAACAAACTCTAGTGAAATCACACCTGTTTCAATCAGGCTGCGTATCACCTTATGTCGCATACGTATATGCCTTTTCTTCCCGTTATAGACTGCGTTCATTGCAACTGCAATCGCAGCTTGAGAATCACATCTCATGGAGATAGAGGGACATGGTCTTCCTACCATCGGGATGTCAGCCAGCAGATTTCTTAGCCAATCATCTTCTTGTCCTGCCAACTCAACAGCAATCAATTCAGATTCCATGGTGGATCGAGCAATGCAAGTCTGCTTAGCAGACTTCCACGCTACTGCTCCTCCACCTAAAGTAAATAGATAACCACTTGTAGAATTGACTTCATCATTATCAGACACCCAATTAGCATCACAATATGCTTCAAGTATACAAGGAGAACCAGAGTAACACAAATTCCAATCAACAGTTCCTTTCAAGTAATGCATCAATCGAGTCAGTGCTAACTAATGATCTGAATTGGGATTATGAGTGTATCTACTCAATCTGCTAACAATATAGGCTATATCAGGTCGTGTGCAATTCATCAAGTACATGACACTGCCCATAATTTTAGCATATTCAGACTGTTTTACAGCAGCTCCTTTATTCTTACACAAATGCAAAGAGGAATCATATGGAGATTTCACACTAGGTTCATCCCAAAATCCAAATTTCTTAAGAATCTTTTCAATATAGTGAGATTGATTTACAAAGAAACTAGAACTAGACTTTCTTATTTTCATTCCAAGAATAACATCAACCTCATTAAGATCATTCATGTCAAATTTAGAATTCAGAAAAGCCTTAGTTTCACAAACAATGTCCAATGAAGTTCCTAGAATAAGCATGTCATCTACATATAAATATATAATGACATATCCAGATTCATGCATCTTAGAATAAACACAGGTATCTCCAAAGTTAGAAACAAAGCCATTATCATGCAAGGTATCATCAAATTTCTTAAACCATTGCTTAGGAGCTTGTTTAAGACCATATAAAGATTTAATCAATTTACACACTTTTTGTTCCTGTCCAGGTACAACAAAACCTTCAGGTTGTATCATATAGATCTCTTCATGCAAATCACCATTCAAAAATGTTGTTTTCACATCCATTTGATGCACAACTAATTTATGAATAGATGCAAGTGCAAGCAATATACGAATGGTAGCAATTTTAGTAACAGGAGCATAAGTATCAAAATAATCAACTCCCTATTTTTGAGAAAATCCTTGTGCCACTAGCCTTGCTTTAAACTTGTCTATTGAACCATCAGCTTTGAGCTTTTTCTTTAGGATCCACTTGCATCTGATTGTTTTGCAACCTCTAGGCAAATCAACAAGCTCCCAAGTATGGTTAGACATAATAGAATCAATTTCATTATTAACAACTTCTTTCCAAAAAACAGCATCTACAGATTTCATAGCTTCAGAGAAGCTTTTAGGATCATCTTCTAGCAGAAAAGCATGCATAAATTCTTCACTAATCTCGTCATATTCAGCTAGAAATGCAGTGACAAAATCAGGTTCGAAATCAGTTTCTGTCCTAGTTCTCTTACTTCTACGAGGTTCTTCAAGAATCTCATCAGAAGCACTTTTATCTACTGTATTACTAGTCGAAACAGATTCAGTTTTCCTATTAAAAGGAAACACATTCTCAAAGAATTCAACATCTCTAGATTCAATCATGCTATCAAATTGTAAGGAATCAGATTTAAACGTTAGACATCGATAAGCAGCACTGTTATGAGCATAACCAACAAACATAGCATCCACAGTCTTAGGACCAATGTTAGTCCTTTTAAAAGCAGGTAAACCAACCTTAGCAAGACAACCCCATATCCTCATATAGCTTAAATTAGGAGAGTAACCTTTCCAAAGTTCATAAGGAGTTACAGGAATTCCTTTATGTGGCACTCGATTCAAAATATAACATGCTGAAAGAATTGCTTCCCCCCACATTTGGTCAGGTAAACCTGAACTAAGCAACATAGCATTCATCATATTTTTCATAGTACGATTTTTCCTTTCAGCAATACCGTTTTGTTGAGGGGTATAAGGTGCTGATTTTTCATGTATTATGCCCTCTTTTAAACACAAAGATTTCAGAAAATCAGATTCATATTCTCCTCCTCTGTTAGATCTAAGTCTCTTAATTTTCCTATCAAGTTGATTTTCAACTTCAGCTTTATATTGCATAAACATAGCAGAAGCCTCATCTTTAGATCTCAACAAATATACTTTAGTGTATCTAGAAAAATCATCAACAAAAGTAATATAATAGTGCTTTCTACCTCTACTAACAGTACTTTTGAAATCAGCCAAATCAGAGTGTATAAGCTCAAGCAATTCAGATTTTCTATTAACAGGAGAATGAAAGGGCTTTCTAGCATGCTTAGCCTCTACGCAGATTTCACATTTAGTAACATTCTTTTCCAAGTTATCAGGAATCAGATTAGCATGCCTTAAACGTTTGATAGAACTGAAATTTAGATGTCCCAATCTGCCATGCCATTTATCTAAAGCACACACAACATAAGCAGAAGCACTAGCATTCATTTCATTCATAATGTCAAGAACAAATAGATTCCCATTACAAAAGGCCTTAGCTATATATGCCCCATTCTTAGTGATTACTAATTTTCCAGCCTCTAAGGTTTGCTTAAATCCAGCCTTCATCAGCAAGGCACTAGAAATTAAATTCCTACGCATGTTTGGAACAAACAAAACCTTAGTTAAAGTCAAAACTCTTCCAGAAGACAGTTTCAAAGCAATATCACCAATTCCAGCAACTTGTAGGGCTCTAGCATCTCCTAAGTAAACATTATCATGCGGGGTTTCATTCAGAATTTTGAACAACGACTTCTGGCTGCAGATGTGACGTGTGGATCCAGAATCAACGATCCATTCCACCACATCAACTGCAACATTTACCTCAGTTGTAACAGCAACCAGGTCCTCTTTGTGACTGCCCTGGAATTTGTTAGAATCCCTTTGCTGGGGCGGAAGTCGACAGTCTTGCTTCGTGTGGCCAATTTTGTTGCAATTCCAGCATTTCATCTTCTTTTTGAATTCAGCAGATGGTTTTGCAGCAGCCTGACCTTTTCCTTTGCCTTTCGGAGCCTGAGTTCTGTTTTTAACACTAGTAGAATTTTCTACTATGTTAGCATTATTTGGCAAAGAACGAGAGGCATTAGAGTTACCTAAGTACTTCATGTTTGCATCTTCAATCATGATGTCTGCAATCAGTTCATCCAGCGACATCTTCTTTTTGTCATGCTTCAGTTTGGAACGATAGTCACTCCAAGAGGGAGACAGCTTGTCAATGAGCACAAATGCAGCCAAGTGCTCATCCATTGGAATACCTTCAGCCTGGATCTTGGAGACAATAGCTTCATAATCATGAAGCTGATCAAGAATAGGCAGATCATCCTTCACCTGAAACGAGGTCCATTTGGAAGTGATGTACTGCTTCTTCCCTTCATCTTCAGCCCCGTACCTCTTCTTCAAGCTGTCCCAAATCTCCTTTGCTGAGTCATAATTGACATAGATGTCAAACAACTTCTCAGAAAGGTGGCGAAGAATGTGACCGCGACAAGTGCGATTGTGGTCTTCGAAGCTTCCTTCAGGTTTTTGTTTTCCCAGGAGCTTGGCCTTCTCACTCGGAATAACATCCTTAGAACCGACTTGCTTCTCTTTGCCCAGAGCAGGAGTAGATGTCTGGGGCGGAGGAGTCATCTGTGCAACGTCAATGGCCATAGTCACTGATGAAGCCTCAACTTGTTTGTCCATAAGGAGGACATAGTGCACACCTAGTTCCTGGAAAAAGAACAACAACTCCTCGGACCAACGACGATAGTTTGGTCCGGTCAGCGGCATCAACTTTGACAGATCAGGGACTGCGGGATTCTTCGGCATTCTTCTGATTTCAGCAACAGTAAATAATAATATTTTTCGCTCAAGATTGTTGGAAAAATCAGAACAATAGAACACAACAAAAAAATGACTTTGCAGAGCCGAAGAAAACTTCTGCACTTGAGCGAAAAACCGCCTAATCTCGGTGCAAGATAACCAAGACGGCTCACTCCAGGGTTAACTCTGCTATCTTCTAATTGTGCACTCAATCACGAAGAGATGGCACTCTCATTGATTTTTGAAAGGAGGGAAAGACACATCAGGAAGAAGAAGTTGTAGAAAGACTTGTGTGTTTCTTTTCTATCAATCTGACTCATCCTTTTAAAGTAAAAGATACTGGATCAGGAGATATTTCAGCACCCTTCAACAGCCACTCTCCAACAACGTTCACCAATTCAGGTGAGAAAATCAAGCCATTCACTTTGACTGCTTCTTTTTACAAAAAAAATTTAGGATTATAGAAGAAAATCCAGCAAAACAATTAAACAATTAAACTGATTTATTTGTACCTGTAATATTTTCAAGGCCCAATGGAAATATACAGCCCAATTTTAGAAACAGATCCAACACTTAGAAGTAATTTCCCTTTGGTATGCTTTCTTTTATACCTTCTTAAGTTTTAACTGTCGACAATTGTTTGTTTACATGCTTTGTTGGTCCTAGGGGAAAGGTTTGAATTGTGATGTTTAGTTCTTCAATGTCTTCCAATAGTCATTCGTTGAATTTCAATTGTATCAGAAGCTCTATTCACCTAGTTTTCTGGGCAGGGAAACATTTAATAGTTAGTCCTCACCATGGATGCATAAATTGGCCACTTGATTCACTTGTTAACTTCTAATGTTGTATTGCTTTATCGTTGTTTTTCTGTAGGTTGTCCTACAATATGATTGCATCAGACTGATCTTTAGTGTTCCTCTTTCCTCTTATATAATAAAAGCGGAATCGATATTTTTGTCATACCATAGGAGTTGTGATGCGATTCTTGGTGGACCCCACAGGCCATGGACTCACCTGGGTCCTGTGGGCTGTCAACCACCCAGCCAGTCCCTCAATCGGAGCACGCCGGCTGGCGAGGCCTAGCCCAACCAAGAACGCCATGGGCTGCAGCCCATACACCCCAACCTGCAAGGGCCTATTAGGCTTTAATTGCAGGATGTTGCCAGGGGGGATCGAACCCCTGACCTTTGACATATTCCCAATTCCATGGGAGATATGCCAACCAACTACACTGCAGTGTAGTTGGTTGGCATATCTCCCATGGAATTGGGAATATGTCAAAGGTCAGGGGTTCGATCCCCCCTGGCAACATCCTGCAATTAAAGCCTAATAGGCCCTTGCAGGTTGGGGTGTATGGGCTGCAGCCCATGGCGTTCTTGGTTGGGCTAGGCCTCGCCAGCCGGCGTGCTCCGATTGAGGGACTGGCTGGGTGGTTGACAGCCCACAGGACCCAGGTGAGTCCATGGCCTGTGGGGTCCACCAAGAATCGCATCATAAAAGTGCACTTTTATGATGCGATTCTTGGTGGACCCCACAGGCCAAACATCTTTCGCGGAGACAGTTTCTGGCCTAGTTTCAGAATATTCGTTCCCGTCCGTGATCGGAATGGAGTGATTCCAACGCCCAGAGATAGATCTTGAAGTCTAGTTTCACTCCTCAAAATTTGAGAGTGATCGGAGTTGGGAATAAGAAGATATAACACTTTTACTGAGGTGACCCATGGTCACATCCATGCAACTCGATTGCTTCTTCTTCTTCATTGAACCGACTTTGGCATGTCCTTGAGGGGTGACCCATGGTCACATCAAGTTGGCACTTTGTGAAATTCTCATGATATACCTCATGGAAACCTCTAATGTGTTAGGAACTCTGTACGTCTTGGGAACTGCGGTAGGGAACTGCTGCAGAACACGACTCTCCAAGGGATCAATCGATGACGGCTGTCTTCGGATAAGATTTGAATCGTGATGAACACTTTCCGAAATCAGTATTTTGCCCCTTATAAGCCTCAGGGAATCCGCAAAATCTGAAGTGAGATAAGACAAATCTACTAGTTCCTTTCAAGGCTTCTGAAGAGAACTAAACTTATAGAAATTGTGTTTTGGATTTCAACTTTCAGCAAGTTCTGTAGAATGACAGATAACTTGTGTATATATCCAACACTAAATCCCGAAATCCTTTATATAGGCATTAGGGAGAACTTCCAGAATCAGTTACGGAAGTTATAGGAAGTTACAGCGGCAGTTGAAAACGGTTACCAACTGATTTCAGCGGTTATCAACCGTTCCCAACCGACACACTACAGTTACCAATGGTTACTTTCAGTTACAAAACGGTTATGACGGTTATAGCAGTTACATAGTTGGTTTTACCAACAGTTACAAGCACATTAAACACGTGCCAAGAAAATCAACCAGCCATACACATGTGTCTAGCCCCGTAAAAAGGAAATAACGCTCAGTTCCCTTCATATGAAGTGAACTAATATCTAGTTCCCTTTACTGAAACTATTTCCAGGGAACTAGAGCTTTATACAAGCTGTTTCAAGGGAACTTGACCCTTACATGTAACATATACTTTGTTTCCCTCTAGAACTCAAGTCGTTTACACAAGCGTGTACTCCACACACCCGAGCTCGTATTATAACGAAATGAGTTCCCTTAGTGTCACATGAATCTCGATTACATTAAATGGAAACGATTTCACTAAAATCACCAACAATCCTCCCCCATTTTAGTGTAATTCTTGATTCACAAAATAAGCAAGTCTTTAACCCCAAACTCTATGCATAAACGAAAATGTCGAGACGATTGAATTTCCGCTTAGTGTAATTACACATTCCAAACACCCGGGAATCATGGTGTCGTAACGATTGAACCAATCAACCTCGATGGGTGCATGAAGATAACACACACATGAGTTACTTTACAATTCTATAGTATAACTTGACTCCTTAACGGCCCTGAGTCCTTATCCATTCATAAGCGTATGTGAAGTCAACCCGAAACTTCATGAAGCGGCCAAACTCCACGCTCACATAGGTAGATCCTTTAGGGAAAACAAGCCCTCAATCGTGCATCTACAATCTGCACTTTTTCAAAGGAACTATTAAGAAATACTTTTCAGCCTCTTAAACTTGTAGGAACTGAGCACATACTTGGGGACAGTTCCTTTGTGCTCTTCAGTCTTCTAGGTGTGGGCTTTCCACATTGAATTCGTTCCCAATGTTAATCAGGAAGGAATTGGGTATCCCACCACTAGAAAGCTTATATGGGTTTTAATCCCATCCCCTTTGCTGACTTGAAAACCAAGTCCCTTGGCAATCCTTTTGTCAAGTGATTAGCCAAATTTTGTTGTGAACGAACAAAATCCACAGAAATCACCCCATGCGTAATGAGCTCTCTTATCGCACTATGCCTCACGCCCAAATGACGTGATTTCCCATTGTATACATGACTATATGCTTTAGCCAAATTTGCAGCGCTATCACAATGAATATATATAGGTGAAACTGGTTTTTCCCATAAGGGAATTTCATATACTAAGTTCCTAAGCCACTCTGCCTCTTTACTAGCAGCGGCCAAGGCAACAAATTCAGATTCCATTATGGAACTTGTAATGCAAGTTTGTTTCTTGGAAGCCCATGAAATGGCCCCACCACCAAGGAGGAACACCCATCCACTAGTGGAAGAATTATCTTCTTCATTCGTAATCCAACTTGCATCTGAATACCCTTCTAAAACCGAAGGTGATCCCACATATGTAAGACCAAGATCTATAGTTCCCTTCAGGTACCGAAGTACCCTTCGAACGGCTTGCCAATGATATATACTAGGGGAACTAGTATATCGACTAAGTTTCCCTATAGCAAAAGCAATATCCGGTCGAGTACTTGTCATAGCGTACAACAAGCATCCAATAACTTTTGAATACTCAAGTTGTGACACTGCAGTTCCCTTATTAGGGAACAATTTCAAACTTGGATCAAATGGAGTCTTAACAGGGGAACTCTTGTCACAATTAAACTTCTCCAACACTTTTTGAATGTAATGAGATTGAGACAAGGATATACCCTCTGTTTCCCTTTTTATCCTAATCCCTAGGATAACGTCGGCCTCCCCCATGTCTTTCATGGAGAATTTTGATGACAAAAATTCCTTTGCAAGATCTACTCGCCCTTGATCAGTTCCAAAGATCAACATGTCATCCACATATAAACAAATTATAACTCCATTTCCAGAATTATCAAATTTGCTATACACACACTTGTCCGCTTGATTTAACTTAAATCCATTGGACAACACAACCTCATCAAACTTTTGATGCCATTGCTTTGGTGCTTGCTTCAGCCCATACAAGGACTTGATCAATTTGCATACCTTATGCTCTTGTCCGGGCATAACAAACCCTTCAGGTTGTTTCATGTAAACTTCCTCTTCCAGTTCCCCATTAAGAAATGCTGTTTTCACATCCATTTGGTGGATAACCAACTTGTGAATAGCCGCTAGGGCAATCAACATCCTAATGGTGGATATCCGAGCAACCGATGCATAAGTATCAAAGTAGTCAGTTCCATACTTTTGTCTAAAGCCTTGGACAACCAATCGAGCCTTAAACTTGTCTATGGTTCCATCCACTTTCATCTTTCTTTTAAAGATCCACTTACTTCCCAATGGTTTACATCCAGGGGGAAGATCAGCCAAGACCCACGTATTGTTACCCATGATGGAATCCATCTCATCATTTATGGCCTCCTTCCAAAAAGACACATCTTGTGACTTCATTGCCTCAGCAAAGTTCCTTGGATCATTCTCAATACTATAACAATATAAGTATTGGGAACCGAGCTCATCCCTTGTTCCCTCAACCAAATAAACTTGGAAATCAGGACCATTACTTATATACTATAGTACTTCATGAAATTTCATATAGTTACACTTATTTACTATAGTATTTCATTATAATTAAGTATTACGAACTTATTACTTATATACTATAGTTACACATTAAGGTTAAGTATTATGAACTTAATACTTATATACTATAGTTATGTATTATAGTTAAGTATTACAAAATATATTAGTTATAAAGTATAGTTATGCATTATAATTAAGTATTACATACTTATTACTTATATACTATAGTTAAACATTATGGTTAAATATTATAAACTTATTACTTACATATTATATGTCGGGCACCAAATTGATCCTAAAATATTTTTCACTAATCTAGATTAATTAATTAAACCAAGATTAAGACAAAACAAATGAAGAATACCCCAAAAACCGCAAAATGGGCACAAATTCAATCCCGCCGGAATACCTTCTTGACACCTCGTCGGAAAAACTCCAAATTGAATGGAAGTGGTCTTTTTCCGGCGATGTAAAGAGAGGGCTTTGAAAAAGGACCAATTTTCAAGGCTAGTAGTACCAACAATTGCAAGAATAAAGCTTCCATGTGCTCGAATTTCGGTCAAGACACAACTGGTAACGGGATTTAGGATTCATGAGTTTTGACTTCAAAATTGGATGCATTGGGGCAACGATTGAAGGAGATTTTATAGGCATTTTGAATCTTAGGACACCCTCAACAAGGCCCTATGGTTCATGCCCTCCAATTGAAGATGATTTGGTCCAATTTTGAATTTGTTCAAATCGGCCCCTTGGACGACACGGTGACTTTGGGGATAAAATTATACGATTTTAATCGACATTCAATCCGATTAAATGTGGAATTACGTGTATGATAAGGTCCTCTTAAATGCCCAATAGTTAATGGCTTCAATCGGATCCAAGAAATTTGCCAAATCTTCCATTGAAGCTTATAAAAGCTTACGGATGGGCTGTTCGAAGAAGATACGCGCGCGGGTTGAAAGATTCGTTTTTTGGGCTTTTGGAGGGGCAAACGATGTCCGTTTTGGACGAATTTTATATGTACGGACTCGTATTGAAATTATCTACATGATTATTGCAAAAATGAAATTTTGGGAATTTTTTTTGTACTGTACGCCTAAGATAAGCGTGTGCTTTTCAACTTGCAAAAAAAAAAACTACACGCTTAGCTTAAGCGTGTAAGAACTGTGGGCTTTTTTTTTTTAAATATCAATAATACCCCTACACGCTTAAGCTAAGCGTGTAAAACCGGACGCTTAGCTTAAGCGTGTAGTTTCGCGTCCATTTAACTCCATTCTCGCGTGTATTTATCCATTGCCATAATATATCTTATAACACTCCCCCATGAATATTTATGTTTTTGCAAGGTGATAACACATAATTTACAAATATTTTAGAGGTCTAATTGCATCTTAGACTAATTCATTTGTATGCATATTTCCTATGTTTTATAAATAATTTTGTATTATTTTATTTTCAGAGTCTACACTCGTATTTTTATGATTTCAGGTATTTTAGGTCTAACTAGCATAGTACCCGTGTCAAACACGGCTTTATATTTATAAAATGTTTTATGATTGTATACATAGGGAAAAGGTCAATAATTATACGTACAATTGATAAAAAAAAAATCTCACTTTGATAAATTTATCAATTATATGGTTAGTCATTTAGCACTTTATCGAATTGAAACTTTTGCTTTTGTATCTGATTTGCCCTGTTATGTTTATTTTTTTATATAGATTATTACGTATTTTCTTGTAAAAAAATAAAAGTTAGAAAATCTAATGTATTCAATATGATAAAGTATAAACATAATGATCAAATCTCTTGATAAATACTAAATACAAATATATATATATATCAAGTCATGATACGATTTTATTAATTTTGTAGAATTATATATTCTCAATGAGGATACTTGTAAATAATAAAATAGGTTTATTATAAAAAATCAATTAATAAATTTCAGAAAAATAATTACGATTCATTATCATCTAATAGAATTCAAATCATGTTGATCTCGAAAAACAATTTTTTTTACCCTTATTTATCATATTCATATTCATGCTTGTGTTTAATTCAATTCATTTAGCTAAACAAAGTTATTATATAATTAAATCGGACCTACTGTTATAATTTCTTTTGTAAGATTGGATGGTTTGGCGGATGATGGCTGGATGGTGATGACCCTCGTATGCACTTGAACTTGTAATGGGATGTAGAATTTAGGTTTCTCCTTTAATATATTCATATAGATATAAATAGATTCCATATATGCATAAAACAAACTTGAATCTTCCAATTGATAGTGCTTTTACCTTTATCAAATTTTCTCACTATTAATAAATTATCAATTATATGGTTAGTCATTTATCACTTTATCGAGCACTTTTTTTTAATCATATATCAAGTAGGAATTTCCATGAATATAGTTGAATTTTCTTTGTACGGTCTCAACAATGGTAGTTCAATATTGATTTATCAAATTATTTTCATCAATATATTATATTGAACTTAATATTTAATTATAAAATTAAGGGAAAAGATAAGGTGAGGATGAGGGCTTATGAGAGAAGTGAGGACGCTCCAAGACCGTCGGATCAAGAAATAAGCGCGCAGATCAGCCAATGAAAGAATTCAGATATAATTCGGCATAGCCGATTTTTTCGCGAAAAAAACACGCCTCGCGTGCACATGCATTTTGCTCCATATGCACACATACGTTGTTTCACATGCACAAACACATTGTTTTCATGTGCACACACAGGCCATTTCCGTATGCACATGTAGGTTCTTTTTCGTTTGTTTTTATACGTATGCACACATGTTATTTTGTACGTGTTTTGAGTCATTTTCGCATGGACACATATACTATTTTTGTGTGCACACATGCACACCTACGTTGTTTCACATGCACACATAGCACGTAATGCATTTCATATGCACAAACATGTCATTTTCACATGTACATGGTAGTATACTTCGCAAACACACGATAGTATATTTCGCATGCACACAGTCGTGTTTTCATGTGCACACGTTTTGTTTATTCCATATGAACGCACATGTTTTATGTATGCACACAAAAATGAGTTTCATGTGCACACCGTAGTGTATTTGGCATGCACACAACACTGTATTTGGCACGCACACATATCTGCACTTCACGTGCACGCGAATCCGTCTTTTTCGAGAATAATTCGGCCTTGTCGAATCTTTTCCAAATTTATAAAAAGTGATTTGGGCACTCCGTTTGTTTTCCATCCGACAACTCTCATGCGTTCTCATTCCTCTCGTCTCTTCTCATCTTCACCGGATCTCAGCCCATAAAATTATTTTTATTAATATATCATATGGGAACATTATATCTAACCGTCCAAATAATTCTTAGATAGATTGCAACATAATATTTTATATGGATTTATATTTGATCGGTTGTATGTATCTTTTTTTTTTTGATAAAGTAAAAATTGAAGACTCCAAAACAACCAAACTTGGAGACTTGAGAGGCCGAATAAACGGCGTCGGAACACCCGACAAGCAACCAACAAACAGACCAAACAACAAACACATCAACAAAAATAAAACAAAAAACAACAACATACACAACAAAAAACATATATAACTGCGCAAGCAACCAACAAGGCAAATCAATGAGAAGGTCTTCAAACAGGGGTTGGAAAACACCAACAGGTCATATACTATTTTTCATCATTTTTCTAATATATGATGTAATGATTTATTCTTTGTCCCGTTTGTTTAGTTTCACTTTCTTTTTTAAATATTCCCAACCTAGTAATGTAGATAGAAATATTTTACCTAATTGCCACTTACCTTAATTACTTAACGGAATATTTTCTTATGCGGTTTATAAAATTTTAAAACTACATAAAATCCACTCAGTCCTAATACTCCTATTTTATCAACGACACACTTATGTTCACTTCCCTAACTCCGGAAAAAATCATCCACCATTGTTGTCCTCGAGTGGAGTAATACTTGGAGGTTGGAAGTTGAGAATGAGTCCCAAAGTGATGCAATCCTACACGTCCAACATCGGGTCTACTACGCGCCCTGCAAGGCCGCGACCGTGGCGGCCCCCTTGGCCTCCCAATGCCTTTCTACTTATAGTATTTCTGTTATTTTGATATGCTTTCTATTATTATACATTACTATGTTTGTTTTGCCAAGTTTAGTATTTACTATTTCGGGCGTGTGCTCCACTTATGTTAGTGGGATAGCCCAATAAGCGTCTCGACCCATCCGAGATGCCCTAGCTCTATTTAAAACCAACTTTGGCATCATTTGTAACCACGTCTAAATTAATGGTTAAATTGTCAAGTTGAGAGATACTCATTCTTTAACCATTTGGGCGTCACCAAACCGGTTACTTGTTCGTCAATCAAGACATCACTTTGGCTACCATCAAGAGATCGAGAGATCCGTTCGAGTCAAGTCGAAAGCTTTCCTGATCTAGATTCGTCCGCAAGACGAGTCGACCCCATCGATTCGTATCAATTGACATCAGAGCTCCAGGGATCAGGTTAAGTCAATCCTTTTCTCCATTCATCTCTTTATCACACTCTTGCTTATCCCTATCTATCCTTCGATCCACCACCACAAAATCGCTTCCGGAAAACCACCATTAAAAAAAAAAAAACATACGTCGATTTCTGCCCAGATTTCGTCCAAAACAAATTTCATCCTTTCTGCAATTTTATTTCATAATCTTGTAGAAAATTTCGATACGAGTCCGTACATATAAAACTCGCCCAAATCGGACCTCGTTTGACCCTCCAAAAGCCCCAAATTCGCACCATTCACCACCGCAAAACCCTAACCCGCCGCGCGCCCCCTAGTCGAGCCCTAATTAGGCTCTTATCTCTTTCCCTTCTCAAAAGATTTGATTCCCATAAAATCTTATTTTTTTCCAAAATAAAAATAAAAATAGAATCATATCTTATATTTTCTCTCTCCTAAATTAACAAGAAGATAAGCTTGCTTTAATTATTTCCATATTTATCTTGCTTTTCTTTTCTTGTTACTTATTCCATATTATTACTTGCCTTTTTTTTGGACCTTCCATTCGAGCCTCGCCCTCCTCACGAGCAGCCCATAATCCGCCCACTCGAGCGTTGATTTTGAGTTGTTTTTGAGTCAAGGCTTGACTCGACCAATTGGTTCCCCGCCTTGATGCTTTGACTTTCGTTCGTCATGTCTTATGTAGGTCCTCGACTGCTTCCGCGCCAAAGGTTGCGTCTTGAGTGCTTTGCCGGTTATGACAACTCCGAAGAGTTCTTGGAGTGGACTCGACATATGGCGCGCTACTTTAGCCAATGGGACTACACCAAATATGAGAAGTGTGACATCGCCATTGATTGCTTCACCGGCTACGCTCTTGACTGGTGGTTCGATCTAGAGGATGATCGATGGGACCGTGGTTGGCCTCCTGTCGAAACTTGGGGAGAACTCGTGTATGAAATGACACGACACTTTTCCCCGAGAGTGGATGCGCAAGCTCACGCAAACCGTACATGTCATCGGTCCAGATCGCCGCTTGTTGTCCTCGCATCAGCACCGGCGAGACCTCCAGTGCTCTTCTCTGAACCAGTGCCCCCTGCAGCGCTCGCTTGTGCCCCGGTTTCCCTCATAGTGCCCGTGCCAGCGCCTCTAGCGCCCACTGCCCCGGTTCCCAGCCCAACACCCGCTCCGGCTCCTGAGGCACTCACTCCCGCACCACCGCCTTCAGCGCAAGCCGCCCCGGTGCCTAGCAAGGTGCTCACGCCAGTACCTCCAGCAGTGCCATCCCTTGTTGCCCCGGTGCTCGCTCCGGCATGGGAGCCGTGCGCGACGATCATTTCGGTGCCCAACGCATTACCCGATCCAGCGCCAACACCTAGTGAGCCGATGTTCTTGGTTCCATATGCGGTCCTAACGCGATTCTGCACCGTGATTGTGTCACCATTATTGTTGATCACATGTTTGCCCTGGCCCTCACAAGCTCGAAGCGACGACGCTTCGAATCTAAGGGAGGGAGAATGATGCAATCCTACACGTCCAACATGGGGTCTACTATGCGCCCTGCAAGGCCGCGAACGTGGCGACCCCCTTGGCCTCCCAACGCCTTTCTACTTATAGTATTTCTGTTATTTTGATATGCTTTCTATTATTATACATTACTATGTTTGTTTTGCCAAGTTTAGTATTTACTATTTCGGGCGTGTGCTCCACTTATGTTAGTGGGCTAGCCCAATAAGCGTCTCGGCCCATCCGAGATGCACTAGCTCTATTTAAAACCAACTTTGGCATCATTTGTAACCACGTCTAAATTAATGGTTAAATTGTCAAGTTGAGAGATACTCCTTCTTTAACCATTCGGGCGTCACCAAACCGGTTATTTGTTCATCAATCAAGACATCACTTTGGCGGCCATCAAGAGAACGAGAGATCCGTTCGAGTCAAGTCGAAAGCTTTTGTAGAGATCTAGATCCGTCCGCAAGACGAGTCGACCCCATCGATTTGTATCACAAAGTCTTGAGATGAAAGCTCAATTGATTTTAACTTCGATAACTCCATGTATTGACCAAAAAATAATAACCATAACAATATATTAACAAATTCATCGGAACTACTTCTACCAACTACTATCTATCTAATTTTTTATTAACTAAAAGATAATTATGTATAATATTTTAATTAATTAGTCTTCACCCTATTTTTGTATCTATTTTATACAAATCGTATATGAATCTTGCAACCAAATGATTTTCTAATAATTAAACGAAACTTAATATCTGTTAGCATTAGAGCTGTCAAAATTTGACCGAACCCGAAATACCGACCGAAATCGACCAAAATTTTCAACTTAAAACCCGAATAATTAAATCCGAAACCCAATTTAACCCGAATCCGTCAAACCCGAAAATTTTCGGGTTCGGATAAGTTGACCCGCCAGGTCATAAAAATTAACATCAACATTTGATGTTTATTTGAATATTGGGCTGGGCGGGGAAATTCTACCAATTCCCGGGTGGAATACTTTCGGTGTTGGGCCTTTCCGCCTTTATCTCAAAATTAGTACTGAAGTAAAAGAACCCTAATTCTCTGGTCCATTCCCGATCTCCCTCCCTCTCAAGCACTCGCATCCCAATCTTCCACCAAACTCGAACCCTCACCTTCGGCGACCACACCACCACATACCAGAACCACCGCTCGCGAACCCCACTAAGCCCGCATCTCGTCTCTTCGCGCGACTCACTCCGCCACCTACCAAAACCACCGCTCGCGAACCCCACCAAGCCCGCATCTCCTCTCTTCGCGCGACCCACTCCGATCATCGCGCTCAGATTTATCCATGGCACGACCCACCACATAGTCTCTCCCTCATCCTCACCACTGGCGAGCACACCACACCGAGCCGCCTACCCTCTGTTCGTGAGCCTCTATACCAGCACCACCCACGCCCAGACCCGCCACCGCTGTTGCACCTCCTCCTCAGGACCAACCGCACCCAAAACCTCTGATCACGACTCTGTACAAGTGCGTGCTCTTTCTCTCATGTGTTGTAGAAGAGGTCTTCTAATTCTTCTCCAGCATATTGTGGGAGCATAATTGCAATAATATGAATATCTGTATCATCCTCCTCTTCACAAACCATCTTGAACAAACCTGCAAGACAATTGGAAGTTAAGTTTATTAAATTTTGAAGTTTAATTTAACTTCAAAAGCTTTCTTTTGGGATAAAAAAGAAACTGCGGAGTAAAATGGTTAATCTGGTCACTTAATTATAGGCATACCCTATATGCACACGTTTGAGTATCTAAATGCATACGAAATGGTGTGTTTAATGTAAGCGTACACTTTTTATGCGCTTACATTAAGCACACAGGGTCAATAGTGGTATTAAAAAAATATGGGGAGAGATAAGAGCAAATCCTGTGCGCTTATAATAAGCGCACATGCCAAACCTTGTACTATCTTGTGCGTTTATACTAAGCGCACAAAGTTTGTACGATCCGGCCGTTGGTACGCTTAAACTAAGTGCACCAACGGTCTGATTTTTTCAACGGCCGAATTTGTAGTCTATAAATTGCCATAATAATCAATCTTCTTCCACACCATCATCTTCCACACCATATTCTTCCACACCATCACAACATTTAAATGGATTTGCAAATTGAAGATGAGGTGCGAGATTGGATACAAGCTCGAGAAGACGAAGAAGTGGACGAAGAATGGAGCGACTCGAACTCCAAAGACGGAGGAGATGATTGTGATTTGTTCAAGGTTAGTGTTTAATTCATAACTTATAGGTTCTATTTTAGTAGGTAAATTTGCTATGAATTAATGTCTTTGCAAATTTGTTGTATTTATTAGTTTGTTCTAATTATAGGCAGTGTAATTATTAGTTTGTTCTAATTATAAGCAGTATAATAATTCATAAATGAAAAATAATTATAGGGTGAAGATTATACGGGACATTTCTGTAGAGGCCTAATTTGGGAGAGTATGGATGAAATGATTCAATGGGCGAGAGCTAGAGCAAAAGAGGTGATGATAGTTTTGGTGAAACATACCTCAAGTTCGTATGTAGTTAGTTTGACATGCGATAGATATGGTGATCCTAGATTTGGGAGACCGAAAGTTAATGTAGAAAATCCGGAGTTGTCGGTTTCAAGGATTCGAAAATGCAGATCGAAGAAGTGCGGTTGTAAGTTCGAGTTGTATGGGTGTCGTTTGAAAAGCGAGCACGGGTTTCTTACATCAAGATGGGTATTGGATGTTATACATGGCACCCACAACCACAAGCTTCAGACTAGCTTTCACGGGAATGCATTCATGGGTCGAATGACCCAGGAAGAGGAGGTCATTGCTAGGAAATTTGGCGATTGTCGAAAGACTCCGAAACAGATTGTATTTGAGTTGAGGAAAAACTTCCGGGAAATGTAACATCAATGAAGCAGGTTGCCAATGTAATATCCCTTAATTTTTAGTAAGGATATTTGAGTAATTTTTCCCATCCTTCGTTCGATTAATTATTTCGCTTTCAGTGGAGTTCGGATTTTCCGTTACATCCATGATCTCCGAAATAATTCCTTGAGTGGTATAAAATACATTCGATGTATTTTCGGGACTTAGAATATTTGTTTGGATACAAACATATAATTTCCGGAGTTTAAAACCCATACCAAAACCATTTCTCATAAACACTGCCATAAATTCCCCCCCTGTGCTAATCCTGCCACGATACTCCCCCCCGTGTAAACTCTTGTCGGGGCACCTGTCCATGTAATGGTTGGGCACGCCTCCTCTCGGGTTACAAGGATGATTCTCCTGGAGCTATATAAGAAGCTCGTTGGAGAAGCTGAAAACACACCACTTCCGTTCCCTGCTTCACCATTTCCTCTCCCTCTCGGTAGCTCCTTCCCGGCGACCCGAATTCAATGAACTGCAGCTTCTTCCTCGGCGTTGTGGTGCTGTTCGAGCTGCTGTTGTACTGCGTGGTCGTGGTACTGCTGCTCTCCCCGGCAAAGACCCCGACGACGAGCGTTCTTCCCGACGAAGACGGAGCCGAGATGCTGCCGCGCCGAGCTACAACCGCTGCTGCCGATGCTGCCTCGCCGACGCTGCTGTGCTGTTCGCCGCCGTCGTCGTGGCTGCCGCTGCTCTCCCCAACGACGAGGCGGAAAAGCCTTCCCGGCGTTGTGCTGCCGCTGGAATTCTTGCGTTGTGATGTGTTGTTGTTGAAGGAGAGAGGTTGAAGACAAGGTGGTGGACCCCTACTTAATTAGCTCTTGTGTTGGGCCGTGAAAGCCCAATTAATTCCAGTCCAGATTTAACCCGAAATTATACGAGCGGTATAATTTCGATTCCCTTTCATCCGTATTTTTCTATAGGAAAATTTAATAAATATTTTTATGATTTATAATCATAAATTTTTTATTAATATTAATTCCTTAAGTTCGTCCAGGCAAATTAATTGATAATTAATTAATTTGTTAGTTAGAACGTGATTCGCTGGATCGCGTGTGGACTCGTAATCTGTTGGAGCTATCTGAAGCATAAACCATATCCTTGGAAATGATATCATCAGTAGTCATCTCGTCTAGATTCATCGCCGAATCTACTCCAGGCAAGTGGCGGTTCGCTCTTGCTTATCATTCCATATTTCCATTAATTATCAATTGCTTAATTGTTAATTAATTTGGACTGATTATTGTTCATGTCTGGAAAAGATTTTATAAACTGTTTTGGAAAATCATATAATAGGTTGTATATCTGCTAGAACGACGCTATTATTGATGATCGCCTTTCGGGCCTTTATGTGGATTTATCCTAAATTATTATTGTGCTATGATTGTTAGTTAGCACGAGTATTTGTAGGAACGCCTGGATCCTGAGAGTTCCATGCGCGTTCCTTTATAACTGTAAGGGCGATGAAGACCCAACGATTGTTGAAGTTTGAACTCAATGAGGTTCATTCTTTTAAAGGGCGAGCAAGACCTTGCGATAGTAGAAGTTTGGACTCTGTGAGGTTCATTCTTTCGATATAGATTCAGAGGTTTGGACTCGGTGAGGTTCATTCCTTAGATATGGGTCCTGCGTGACAGGGACATATATTAAAAGCTTTTAATGTGTTAATCGTTTTGGAATTAAATAAGATAAGGTGCCCGAGAGCACTTAATTAATATACCTTTGGCGAGTAGTGCAGCTAAGTAAATAGTGCAGCTAGGAAAACTCATATTGACTTTTGATCAGAGTACGTTCTCTTTCCAATCTGGATTCGCTGTAAGCGATGAGGTTGGTCGTGAACCGAAACATCTTAGTCAGTTTTTAAATCATCGTTATGTGGTTCTGTAAAATCCAGACTTGAATATAGTACGTTCTCCTTCCGATCTGGATTCGCTGTAAGCGGTGAGGTTGGTTGTGAGCCGAAGCATCTCAGTCAGCTTTTAATCGCTGTTGTTTGATTCTGTAAACATTCCAGATTTGTCATATTTTCTTAAGACTCAATCTCTTGGAGTCTCTTTCGGGTCGGTCTCTGTGGAGATTCAGTCTTCCAAAGTCGTCTCTTCTGCATATCTCTTGTTGTATTTCAGTAGGAGTGTGAAGGTTGACTATCATACTCGGTTATTATTCGAGGGATGATGAGTTTAAACCTAGCACGACTACTTCAAACCTTCTGCTTTGGTCACTTGCTAGTCTATTCAGTAGACTAACCCACGGTATTTTTGTTATCTGCATCGTCATGGTTGGTGTCGTCCGTCCGTTTTGACACATCAGATAGGTTGCAGGATCCATGAAGGCTAGAACGACTATGAAGATGAACGGTGTTTTGACAATGTTTTAATCAGGCTACGATCTTTGGGCGTTGACTACTGAAGTCAATACTCTTGTAAATTATTTTAAGTCTTCCGCTGTATTGTAATAACTCTGTATTTTGTCGCATTTGGAATTATGTTGAAATTCCGCGACTATGTTTTAAATGAAAGTTATGGTAATTTTGTATCATAATTGTTCTTATGAATTGTGTTTCAATGGTAAAGCCTGGGGTGACTTCGATGTGAAAACCGAGGTCACTGGCGGTAATACCTTTCCAAATGAGTTAAAATTTGGGGGTGTTACAGCCAACTTTTTGCAGAAGCTCCATTTCGAGGATCGTGGTGAATTGACGGTTACTCAGTGGTCCCTTCAATTTTTGAAAGACAACGGGTATCTTTTCTATCCTCTTAGGAATGTGAAGAAAGAGGACGAGGTAGAGATTCAGTTTTTTGCACACCCGGAGTCGCTACGGTTGCTGAAAAAGTTCCCGCACGTTGTGATCATTGATGCCACATATAAGACAAATAAGTATGTAATACATTTTAATAGTAGTTAGATATTTTGCTATGTGCTACAATTTGATTAGTTATATTCACTAAATATTGGTATTTTAATTTCTTATGTCTATGAATAGATATGAATTGCCGTTGGTGGAGATTGTTGGTTTTACGTGCACTCACAAGACGTTCAACATTGCGTACGCATTCACCCGAGCGGAAAAAGTTTTCCATTATCAGTGGATGTTAAGGGCCCTTCGGAACTTGTTTGAGGAGTTGGGAGTAATGCAAAAGGCTATAATGACCGATTGTGAAAAGGCTCTCATCAAAGCTATTAAGATAGTTTTCAAAGACGTCCCGGTAAGACATCTCTTGTGTTGGGTCCATATTAGAAACAAAATCAAGGCACATGCCGACAAGGTTATAAAAGACAGTGCCAGAGTCGATATGTTTACAAATCAGTGCTGGAGTCTTTTTTGCTCGACCACCGAGGAAAGCTATGAGGAGAGGCTCAGAGCATTGAGGACGTCGTGGAAGAGAGGCCTTGTTGGATACGTCGAGAGGGAATGGTTGACTCCTTACAAGGAAATCATAGTAAGAGCTTGGACGGATTACACCCTTCACTTCTTCACGAGGACTTCAAACAGATATCCTTTGAACAACTTGTAGTTGATTGTTTGTACTTATGAGTTCCAAGGTCGTGCTAAATGTTTTTTGTGGGGTCTAGCATCGTGCTTTTTGTTTTGATAGGGTTGAGGGGATGCATCGTGTCTTGAAAGATATTGTGGGGTCTAGCAGAGGCGGCTTTAACAGAGTGATCGTGAGGATACACCATGCAATCATTCTTCAAATCGACACGATTAGGGCGACCGAACAAGTCACTGTCTACAAGACCAATGGAGTTCAACGATCCAGGGTTTCCGGCGCTTGCCCAAATGGTCTTTTCAAGACTCTTCTATAGAGTGTCAGATAAGTGTTTTGATTTGTTGTTGGCTATGTATGATAAGTTAGTCAAGGAGGACTATTCAGAAGTATGTGATGATCATTGGGTGAGAGACTGCCTTGGATTGCCGTGCATACACGATATTGAAAACACCATCATTATGAGGACATCTCTCACTCCAGACGACATTCACGACTTCTGGAAGGACTTGCATTGGGAAGAGGACCCAACAACATTTGCGCTTGCTGACGACAGTGTTTCGATGTCCGTTCCAGAGTTGAGATTGCGTGAGATGTGGTCGAGAGTGGAAAGCCGAACTTTGAGCCAAGCCACGTTATGGCAAGTGAGTGATTTGTACATTGCCTTGGAGCATTCGGAACAGAGTACGTTTATGGAGCCGACGGACATCTCTAGAAAGGGAAGGCCAAGTGGTGCGAAGAACAAGGCAAATGGGTCGCCGACTAGGGAAAAGAGCCTGCATGAGCACGTAAGAGAAGAGCTACTGAAGTCCGAGAAGGCAAAGGCAAATGAGAAGGTGAAAGGGCCAAGTCTCCCCAGAAAGCAAGCAAGTGTCGTGGTGCTCAACGCTGAGGACATGCAGACCCAGCCGCAACCAGAGGAATCACAATTGGAGGAGTGGCCTGAAGAACAAATGATTCATCATGGGGTGGACTTTGGGGTTCGCAATATAGATTACTTCTGGTTTGGGTACATTAATGGTGCTATGGATGTACATTCAGACAGACATTGTGGTTATCGGTCTTTGGCTGTGCTTATGGGGATGAGTCAGGGTCAATATCCCTTGATTCGCAGCGCGATGGCAAAGGAGTTGCGTGCCAACCGACAAATGTGGGAGTCGATACTAGAGGCTACACGACCAGGGTCATGGGACGATCTAATGCTTCAAATTAACTATGTGAAGAGCCCTTGCGGCCCGAATTATTGGCTTGACATGCCATTCATGGGTTTAGTGTTTGCCACGGCGTATAATGTTGCTGTGATCGTCATATCTCAGTACCCTTTATTGTGCTTACCAATTAGGCCGTCTGGACCATGTTTCACACCTCCCTTACAAATGTCGGGGATAGCACACGTAGGGGATCACAACCACTGGATACCGGTAATGTTTTGTTTCTGTACTTGTACTTTGATGTTTCATTTGCAATATAGGGTATAATAATTTTGCCTTTTTTGTTTGTATTCGTATAGGTGACGCTCAGTTCCGACTCTCCATTACCACCCATTACGTATGCATGGCGAAGTCATTGCGATCCAAGAATCCTGTGGTGGGAACAAGTGTATGATTCGAAATTGCAAGAGTTTAGGGAATGCCGCAAGACAGTCGGTCAGAATCCAGATTATTTGGCTTAGTTGATCCACATTATCAGTACTTCATGTAAAACTCTAAGGCAATTTGTAATGTAATATAACTTTATATGTGAGCGGGTCTCTTTTGGTTAATTCCTCTAGATTTTTGCTTTGGTGGGTTTCATAGTAAAGCTTATGTAATGAAAAATACATCAAACTTATGGAGTCACAAACTATTATAACCATAATATATTACATTACAAATCCAACGATTACAAGTTTTTCATAAACTTAGAAATCATAAGACAAAATAAATGACATCGCCTAGTATCTTCAAGCGCCGCTTGAGTTCGAAAAAGTTGAAGAGAAATGACCGTGGTGCGCTTACAATAAGCGCACCACTGTCACATTTCGTTGTTGCTTTGGCATCTTGGGCCCAAATACAGGCCCAAGTCGTGTACGCTTATTATAAGCGCACACCTGTACGCTTACATTAAGCGTACAGGTGTGCGCTTATAATAAGCGCACAACATCTATATGACGAATTTAGGAATTTATACTTTACTTGACACTATAGTTACTAATGTGATATGACAGAGTCTTATGAAGAGAATGAAGTACGATATGAATTCGATTGTTTGGTTTTTACTAATGAATTGATATTGTTTCTTAAGAAGTGATCACTCTTATCATATACTAATGTAAAATGACGGAGTCTTATGAAGTTATAATGTGATATGACGAAGTCTTATGAAGTTTTATATTGAACTCTATAGTTACGCTATAGAATGAAGTACGATATGAATTCGATTTTTGGTTTTTACTAATGAATTGATATTGTTTCTTAAGAAGTTATCACTCTTATCATATACTAATGTAAAATGACGGAGTCTTATGAAGTTATAATGTGATATGACGAAGTCTTATGAAGTTTTATATTGAACTCTATAGTTACGTTATAGAATGAAGTACGATATGAATTCGATTTTTGGTATTTTTGGCCCATTTCACCATTTAGAAGTGTTATTGGGCCTAGTTTGGGCCCATCAATGATGTATTAGTTCTAATACATCATTGATTTTCACTTTATGCCAGAATACAAAACCATTGAACCTGTTGTAGTTGACCGTTACACAGGCATTGGGCCCAAAATTAGGCCCAATACCTGTGCGCCTACATTAAGCGCATAGGTATGCGCTTAGTGTAGGCGCACATGTATTGGGCCTAATTTTGGGCCCAATGGCAACATTCTTATGAAGTTAATGCCAACCAGTCTTATGAAGTTATACAAAATAATATACTACTATAACCCGAAACTCTTGATTTGTGGAAAACCGAAATAAATTACGATAAGTCATCCAGGAAAAGTATGACAAATAACATAAAATGTACATAATATAATATTATACATAACAGTCTGTGATCATACATAAGAACCCTAATCGCCACCCGACTGACTTCCACTACCCTCCCCAGCCTCGTGTGTAGAATCCGTAAAAAGTTGTGACTGAGACGCACGAGGTGGAGGGGCGGCTATCGGAGGAGTGTCATGAGTCAACATATGCAATAGACGCCCCATGAACACCCGAACCTCCTCGAAGGTAATAACACTCCTATCCATCGGCCTACGTAAATATGCACGGAGCTCACCTGCAACCAACTGGTTCCGCTGCATTCGTAATGACATTACCCATTAGAATGTATATAATATTTAATAATAATACACAATTTATTTTGGCGTTATAGCAAATTAAACATACCGCAAGAGTGTCCACCGTAGGTGTGGGATGGACAGGACCGATGAGACGATCCTGTCTAGTGGATCTGGGATCCACCAACACATGAGAATACTCGTCTAGCCAATCGAGGTAGTCATCCGTCACATCCCAATACTGCGTGGCTGGTGGATCGTCTATCTGGATCAGGGGCCTCGAATCCTCATCCCACGCCCCCAATAGATCAGCATGGAATGTGACGTCATAATGACGAAGGTTGAATGCACGGGTGACTGCTATGGGCTACGGAGGTAACACTGGGATCCCCTGCACGTGCCTGAACTGTCACAGGATACATCACAGATCTGGATGATACCTCTGAACATGGAAGGAACGTACTCCGGCCGATCGAATGATACCCGAGCGAAAGGAAACCATTGAACCTGTAACATGTAATTTATATGAAATTAGTATTTTGAGTTAATATATATTATAAAATAAACTAGTAATTTAAAGAAACAGATTACCTCCTCATATCTGATGTTGTCTAGAATCTGGCGCATACATACCAAACGACCAGGGTTCTTGCCCTGTGGAACCTCCTGGCCCTCTCTGAAAGCAGCAACATTAGCGCCAATGGCAGCAGGGTCGATGACATAATGTCCACGGAAATGGGGAAAATACGCCCATATCTATGACTGTAAATCAGGATCAAACGATAAGAATAAAAACGAATTTATAACATTACAATAAAAACGATAAGAATAAAATGACATTACTTACCCTCAACAGTATGCCAGAACTGGCAATGCCCTGTGCATCTCGTCTGAAAGCTTGGCCTAAGTTCCTGTACAGCAAGGCCAATATACCAGCTCCCCATGCGTACCGGTCGGTGGTCGAGTGGTCGAACAGCAACGCCAACCACTTGTGCTTGATCGCCTTCGTAGAATTGTCCACCATCACTGTACTGCCGAGCAGGAGGAACATATACAGTGTAGCTATGGCGCTCTGGTCCTCCTGCGGCGCCCTCATCCTTCGCTTGAGCTCCTTCTCAAGCCAGTCCAATGGAATGCCGCCGTCGCTGTACCATCTCTGCACCTGTGTGGTGTCGGCATGCCCAAAGAACTGCGCGACCCTCTGAATCAGATCTATACCAAGGAGACCCGTGCAGCTCCTCCCGGTAATCGGCACCCTGAGAATCTCATAAACGTCATGCAATGTAATGGTCATCTCGCCCCATGGAAAATGGAACGAGGATGTCTCAGGGTGCCATCTCTCGGCAAAAGCAGACACCAACACAGGATCCACTGCCCCAGTGCCTAGAGTGCATAGATGGGTGAGACCGCTACGCTCTGCCAGCTGAAACCATGTGTCTGGCACGGGTCTGATATACTCCTCGAGCGGAGAGGTCTAACCGACGTGAAAGTGGACCTTCAAGACCTTGCGGTCCTGAAAGTTCAATAATTAATATAAGTTATCTATAAAAATGATAATTTCAATTAAAACGGGAGTATACACTAAATACATACCAAATCCTGAGGCCCCTGGCGGCGTTGACGCCCCGGTGCAGCCTCCTCTGGAGCAGCATCTGGATCGATCTCTCCTCGACCTCCTCGACCTCTCCTGCGTCGGTTTCTCGGAAGGATGGGGGCAGCAATATGGATAGGAGGGCCAGGAGGGGTCACGTCCCAAATCGCCCTGGCAATGTGAGTCGTGTAACCCTGAAGGAGGATAGGGACTCGTGGCCCTCCTGGCATCCACACAGCCTGGCCTAAAATGGGCGCCCCGAGAGGAGGAGGTGCATAGCTAGGAGCGGGTGGAGGGGACAAAATGATCGGCCTCGACCGGGGATGGACCGTGAACAGGCACAGGAGAGGGGGCAAAAAGAGGGGGTGAGACTGGAGGGTCGGCCTCATCCGTCGACAAAATCGGCTCAAAAGAAACCTTGAACTCTCCCTCGAAACCCTCGTCGTCATCTGACATCTCCTGGGTCTGCTGCGCCTCCTCATCAACTGGTGCATCCTCCATGGTATCATCCTCGGTCTGAATAGAAGGCTGAGAAACCGCGGGTGCGTCACCTAGTAAATCGGCTCATACCATAGTAGCGCACCGACGGACGGTGTCTGATATATGTTTCCGAGGAACGACACGTCGGTCCGCTACCGGAGCCGGAT
The DNA here is from genome assembly GCA_027886185.1 of Rheum nobile. Lineage (NCBI taxonomy): Eukaryota > Viridiplantae > Streptophyta > Magnoliopsida > Caryophyllales > Polygonaceae > Rheum > Rheum nobile. The sequence continues at coordinate 476,314 of WOAB01000671.1, read as the reverse complement.
GTGTCATCCCCTCGAAACCTCCTAAAGCGTCTCGTACCAACTACATTTCATATTTTCAAATTCTAATCAAATCTAATTCCTAATAATCTAAATTCAAATCGTATCTTCAATAAAATTTTACATACGACAATAATAAAATTTTCATTTGCACAACATTATTCAATCTCAAATAAATTGCATAATTTTAACAATTTCATTTCGATTATAAATTCTAACAACATTATTAATATAAATTCACATCTAAAATCTAACCAATATATAATTTCAATTCTAAAATCATGTATTTTCAATTCTAAATTTCCTAAAATACTGTATTTCGTAATTCAAATTATATATTTTAAATTCTAACAAATCTATTTTTTTTTCTTCCTAAAATCAATAATCTAATGAAATTAAAATTTAATGAAATCTAATTAAATTAAAATTATACCTGATGGACGCGTATCGGTGTGGGAGTGACGGTAATGTCTACCGACACATTTGGCAAGGGTGTCGATCGGGCTGTCGGTCGTCTGCCACTACCCCTCACTCGTCGTCTGATTGTGGAGTCCTCGTCATCGTCCTCGTCCTCCATCGCCACCCATACACCACCGAGACCGAGAGGGCCACTACCGCTACCAACCGGGCCACCAACGTCACCGACCACCCCTGGCCGCGCATCACCACCATCGACCACCCCTGGCCGCGCATCACCACCACCGACCACCGCGCGCCTCTCACCACTGTCGCCAGCCTCCTCCGCATCACCACCAGCGCCAGACCTCGCCACTGTCGCAGGAATCGCCGGAGACGTCGCCGGATGCACCACGAGCTCGCCACTGTCGCCGGATGTAACACCCCCAAATCATAACCCATTTGAAAGGCATTACCGCCAGTGATTTCGGAATCTCACCTCCGAAACCACCCAAGGCTAAACCGGATTATTCAAATCATACATAACATTTATATAATCCATAAACCAACGGTTCAAACATAAGTTAGGGGATTACAACCCAATCCCCGTAGGATAAAACATTGTTTCAGAGTAAATACATAGCAGAAGTCTTTAAAGGTAAAACAAGTTTTGACCATAGCGATCAACGCCAAGGATCTCAACTTGAATAAACTTATCAAAAACATTGTCCGTCATAGTCGTTCTTAGCCTTCACTGGGTGGCAACTTGTCTGATGTGCCGAATCGAACGGATGACACCAGCCCACATGCAAAGAACAATGTTCGTGGGTTAGTCTAATGAAAGACTACGCAAGGGTACAAATCAGAGTGGTTCTAAGTAGTCGTATTAGGTTAGACTCATCGTTTCTCGGATAATAACCGATAACGATAGCCAACCACAATACTGCTACTGGAATATATCAAAAGACATGATCGAGAGAAGACTCCAACGGAAATGAGTCTTATAGGAATTAATATAAGAGAAGACTCCAAAAGAACGAGTCTTATCGGAAGCATGATAAATGTCTGGAACATTATAAGTTCATATATATATATACATATACATTTAAAGACTGACTGAGATGCTTCGGTCCACGACCAACCTCACCGTATAATGCGAATCACCGCATGATACGAATCCAGATCGGAAAGAGAACGTACTACATTCAAGTCAGGGCGAATTTTCTAGCTGCACTATCACCTAGCTGCACTACTCGCCGGAGGTAAATTAATTATGTGCACTCGGGCACTTATCTTATTTAATTCCAAAACGCTCATTCACGTTTCAAGCTTTTAAAATCTCATCCTCGGCGGATATTGAGATATAGAGAGTTGGGACTAAATCCCAGAGATTGGCACCAGCTGTTGTGCACATCCCCTATACTCGGATAGGAGAAGGTCATGACCAAAGAAAAGTGTTGAGGCCTGGACATCCCATCCACTTGGTTATAAAGAAACGACTAGTACTCACTGAGAGATACGGAGTAGCGTTCCTACGAATACTCGTTCTAACTAAACAGTTCAGAACAAGCAAATAATAATTTCAAAGCCATCAAGGCTAACATCCTAGATATATTTCAATCTAGATCATATATATAATAGCGTTGTTCTAGCAGATATACAACCTATTATAATATTCATTTTATCTTTCCAAAGATATTTCATAAAACGATTCCAGACATGAACAATAATCAATCCAAATTAATTAACAATTAAGCAATTGATAATTAATAGAAATATGGAATGATAAGCAAGAGCGAACCGCCACTTGCCTTGGATCTGACGAAAGCTCCGAAAGCTTAGAATAAAAGGGTTTCCGAGTCCGGAACGGGAACAGATCCTAGATAATAAATCCATATGGAACGACCCATAACAAGATCTCAATTTAGATTCAATATCTATATATACGAATCTAATGGAATACGAATCAAAGAACGGGGCCTTAGCCCATGCCCAACACCACAACACTGAACCGGCATGGCTGCCGCGGGGGCGGCAGGCACATCACCGCCGGGTGCGGCGCACATGCAGGGGCGGAGGGCAGAGGCGGCAACGAGCACAACTCACCCAAATCGAACCCCTTTGGCTTCGGTTCTCCTTTGCTCGATTCTACCACCTTATTAAGCTTCCAACAAGCTTCAAAAGCCTCCTGAGAACGGATCAAAACAATGCCCAAACAACCACGAAAATCGGATTCAAAGTTCAGCACAAGTCACAAAATTTAAAGGTGAAATCAATGGCTTGCAAGGGTTTTCTTACCAACTTTCGATCGACCTCTAGTTCGAATCGAGCTTGGATATTTTTCTCACCCTTTTAAGCAACACCTCACCTTCAATATGCAACTTTGATCTCGCCAAACGAATGACAAAATCGATCAGAAATCGATCTCAAAGTTCAGCTCAGGAACACGTTTTCTGGTTTTTGACAGAAAAGAGGAGGACAAAGATGGTGAGGAGTGATTTTCCAGCTTCTCCCATGGCGTCTCCTCTTCTTTTATAGCCAAAACACGAAGAGCCCTTGATGGACAAGTATACCAGGAGGTGGACAAGCTAGTCCCCCTAGCCTTGGCGAGTCAGCACGGCCAATTTCCAAGCCCGCCAAGTTGCCTGCAGGTGCTGATGTCCGTGCTTCTGTCAGCGGCCGCGGGGCGCGGTAATGGCCTTGCCACCGGGTGCGGTGAGGGCCTTGGCCGACTCTTTTGGCCTTTGTCATCACTTACCATAAGTGGTAAATTTTACTTAATCCCGGGTTAAATATATTTGTACACGAACGAGCTTTTAAGCCAAAAATACCTTAACTGTATTTTATATTGCTCAGAAAAATATTACAGAGGCCAAACATTATACAGAATGTTCATACATCTCCGAATTTAATCTGACTTGCAATATGGGCTTAAGAAAATTCGAAATTTATTCGTACAAATATACGGGATATTACATCACTCTCCCCTTAAAAGAAGTTTCGACCCCGAAACTTAGGTCGCAAACATCTCGGGAAAGCGTCTACTCATATCCTCTTCCGTTTCCCAAGTCTCCCAGGTAACATCCTCGGTTCCTGACTTGGACCACAGAATTCGTACCAAAGGTACGACCTTGTTGCGCAACTGCTTCACACGACACTCTAGAATGCGTACGGGTGCCTCTTCATACGTACCGTCTGTCTGAATCTCAATATCTTCATAGCTCAGGACATGAGATTCATCTGGCACATATTTCCTCAAGAGAGAGACGTGGAACACATTATGCACAAGATGTGCTGATGGCGGCAATGCCAACCGGTATGCTAGAGATCCTATTCTATCAAGAATCTCAAATGATCCCACGTAGCGAGGATTAAGCTTTCCATGTTTACCAAATCTGAATACTCCTCTGGATGGAGATACCTTAACAAACACCTTGTCGCCAACCTCAAATTCGACATTCCTACGCCTCGGGTCTGCGTAAGACTTTTGTCGACTCTGGGCTGTCAACATTCTTTGTCTGATCAATGCAATATCTGCAGCAGTTCTCTCGACCAATTCTGGTCCGAGAAGAACTTTGTCGGCATTCTCATCCCAACAAATTGGTGATCTACACTTCCGACCATACAAGGCTTCAAATGGAGCCATTTTGATCATAGCATGCCAAATATTATTGTATGTGAACTCGATTAGACTCAGACTGTCTTCCCAGCTAGTCGGACGATCGAGTACACACGCTCTCAGCATATCCTCCAAAATCTGGATAGTCCTCTCAGACTGTCCATCCGTTTGAGGATGAAAGGCAGTGCTAAATCTCAGCTCGGTTCCCATAGCCTTGTGGAGTTCCTTCCAAAATCTGGATGTGAAACGACCATCACGATCCGAGACAATGGTTTTGGGAATACCATGTAATCGGACAATCTCGTGCAAAAACACTTCGGCTAACTTCGGAACTCCCCACGTTGATTTGATAGCCATGAAGTGCGCACTCTTTGTAAGTCTGTCAATAATTACCCATATAGCATCCTTCCGAGTTCTAGTCTTGGGTAATCCAGTGACGAAGTCCATAGCAATATCTTCCCACTTCCACTCTGGCACTGGAAGAGGTAATAGTTCACCGCCTGGCCTACGGTGCTCTATCTTGACTCTCTGACAAGTCAAGCACCTTGCCACAAATTCTGCCACATCCCATTTCATGTTTGGCCACCAGAATTTCTTCCGGAGGTCCTTATACATTTTGCTAGAGCCAGGATGTACAGAGTAAGCTGATGAATGGGCTTCTCTCATTACCAATTGGCAAAGACCATCAATGTCAGGCACACAAATACGGTCTTGAAACCAAAGTGATCCATCCTCCTGAACCACAAAACCGAAACCCTTCCATTCAACACCTTACTGCTTAGCTTTACTAGAATGATATCGTCGATATGCTTTTCTCGTATTTGATCAAGTAGCGTAGCCTGAATTTCCAACATACTCAGGCATCCTCTACATTGATCATACAAGACTTCGGCTTCATGCATCATCTGGTTCAGTTGGGCTTGAGCAGTGAGAAGTGCCACTACCATTTCAGGTGGTGTCTTTCGGCTTAGTGCATCGGCTACCACATTAGCCTTGCCCGGATGGTAAAGCAGTTCAAGATCATAATCCTTAAGTAGTTCTAACCAGCGTCGCTGTCTCATATTCAATTACTTCTGAGTGAATACATACTTGAGACTCTTGTGGTCCGTGAAGATTTGAAATCTTACACCATATAGATAGTGTCTCCAAATCTTCAATGCAAACACTACTGCTGCTAATTCCAAATCATGGGTCAGATAGTTTTCTTCATAGGTTTTTAGTTGTCGAGATGCATAAGCAATCACTCTACCCTTCTGCATCAACACACAACCCAAACCACTTTTAGAAGCATCACTATAAACCACATACCCATCATTCCCTTCTGGCAACGCTAGAACAAGTGCAGAGGTTAAGCACTGTTTCAACTTCTGAAAACTGGCCTCGCACTTGTCATTCCAGACAAATTTCTTATGGACCTTACGGAGTAAACCGGTCATAGGTAGAGCGATCTTAGAAAATCCCTCTACAAACCATCTGTAGTATCCAGCAAGTCCAAGAAAACTGTGCACATCCTTCACATTCTGAGGACGTTTCCAACTTGCCACAACTTCAATCTTCTGGGGATCGACCATCACCCCATTCTCATTGATCACGTGGCCTAAAAAAGCCACTTCTCTGATCCAAAAGTCACATTTAGACAATTTCGCATAAAGCTTATTTTGTCTAAGAATTGACAAGACAATTCGCAGATGTTCCTCGTGAGCTTTCTCACTCGGAGAGTAAATCAAAATGTCGTCGATGAAGACCACCACGAACTTATCCAAGTACTGGTGAAAACATCGGTTCATCAAGTCCATGAAGACGGCATGAGCGTTGGTAAGTCCAAATGGCATAACTACAAACTCGTAGTGACCATATCTCGTCCGGAATGCTATCCTCGGAATATCTTCCTCACGAATCCTGAGTTGGTGGTAACCGGATCTCAGATCGATCTTGGAAAAGACTTTTGCTCCCTGCAATTAATCTAACAAATCATCGATCCTAGGCAAAGGATACTTGTTCTTGATCGTAACTTTGTTCAACTCACGATAGTCGATGCAAAGTCTAAACGATCCATCCTTCTTCTTAACAAACAAAACCGGAGCACCCCAAGGTGATGCACTCGGTCTTATATATCCTTTGTCAAGAAGATCCTCCAGCTGCTTCTTCAGCTCTTGCATCTCGACAGGAGCCATCCGATACAGTGCTTTAGAAATTGGTGCAGTACTAGGCTCAAGATCAATCGTAAACTCTACGATGCGATGCGGGGGTAATCCAGGAATTTCCTCCGGGAAAACATTCGGGAATTCCCTAATAACTGGAATATCAAGTACTGATGGTTCATCTTCCTTGGGCTCATCCAGGTAACAGAGATACCCGGCACAACCTTGTCGAAGTAGCTTAAACGCAGCCATCGCATTGATGAGCTTGCCGTTATCCGCTTCATTTTGACCCTTAAACTTACATGTATGCTGGCCCTCTGATGAAACCATTACAGTCCTTGAATTGAAGTCGATTACCGCTCCATGACGCGTCAACCAATCCATACCAAGGATAATGTCATAAGGAGCCATATCAATGCAGATCAAATCTGCGTTGAATTCCTTACCTTGAATGGTAACTGGGAATTCTGACAGACGTTTGGTTCCCACTAATTGGTTTCCATTAGGAAGACTCACAACAAAAGGCTCACAAGCTTTGTTGCAAACTAATCCTAACTTGCTAACACAGCTCTCAGAGATAAAGGAATGGGTAGCACCCGAATCAAACAAAATGCATACTGGGGTAGAGTGGAGGTATAGGGTACCTTGAGCAATCGGAGTGTTGGGTCCATCCGCCTTACGCATCTCGTACAAGCGCTGACCTTGTCCTCCGGACACAGCTGGGGCTTTCCCCTTGTTCTGAGCAGTAGTCTGAGTTGACGGACTGGGACTCTCTACTGGCTTGAATCTAGGCCGGTTGCTTTGATTCACAGATCCCTGCTGTGACTCAGCATCCATCTGTCTGTTCTTCGGACAAAACGTCTGCAAATGTCCTTCTTTGCCACAAGCAAAACAAGTCTTCTTCTCCCTAGGACACACGTTACTCTTGTGTCCTAGCATACCACAGTTAAAACATTGGATATGCTTCTTACTTTGGCCAGACTGCCGTGTAGACCCACTCTGAGTCATCTCAGTCTTTGCCCTGCCAGATTTAGCAAAATTCGACGGTAGCGCAGGACGTTTAAAACCACTTGCCTGAGATTGATTCTGCATAGATCTCTGGCGGTTGCGTCTTCTAGTTGACTCCTCGAGAGTCGCCTCCACTTTATAGGCTGCATTCACATATTGCTCCAAAGTAGAGCAAGTGTGGTGCATCATCCATGGCTTAATATCAGGACTCATCCATTCATGGAAGTACCTGATTTTCTGTTCCTCACTGGATACTTCCGGTCCAGCGTACTGCAATAGATGATTGAACTTTGAAGCAAGCTCAGTCACCTTCAGCCCATCAGTCTTTGGATATAAAAACTCTTTGCGTTTCTCCTCCCTCATGGCTTGAGGAAAGAAACGATCAATCATTTTAGTCTTGAACATTGCCTAGTTTAACCCAGGGCTGTCTGCAAGACCACTACTTTCCCACCATTGACTGGCATCTTCTTTCAGTTGAAGAGATGCTATATGCACTTTCTCAGCTTCAGTGCATTCCATGTTATGGAATAATCTTTGCATATGGGAAAACCAGTGAGTTACACGAACTGGCTCACCCTTCCCATTGTAACAGTCGGGTCTCATAGAAGTTATGGTCTTTAGAGCTCGATCATAATTGTTTCTATTCCCGTCTGCATTGTCTTGTATCATGGGTTCCTGAACTTCTGGTGCTCCAACCCTGGGAACTGGTGGAGGAATTGGCACTCCTTGTGCCTGAGGTGCATTTGGTCGTAGAACGTCAGCCATTGCTTGCATCACAATCCCTCGGATTGCTGCAACTGCTGCCTCATCGAATACCATAGGGGCATTGGCCGGAGCTTGGCCATTGCCCTCAGGGTTAGCATTGGATGCAGAGTCATGCACCTCCTCAAGGTTTGCAGCATCCCTTCCAGCTAGTCTAAGATGACCACTAGGTCCAGTACCGTTACGGTTGTTTCTCGTGTTCACCATTTGTTTACCGATCAAATTCCAAGGATTCATTACATTAATATCTCTTCAGCATATTAAATGTAATAAAATCAACTCAGAATAGATCAACTTGGTAATATATATATATGATGAACTTCTTAACATCGCCGCAAGGTTCAACAAAATTCATTCTTTAGAGCTTTTGACAAAATTGCTCTAAGAATTTAGTACTACATCATATAATATCCGACTATTATACATAAGTACTACTATTTGTTATACTGGTCCTTTCTTCATAGACCCCTAAAACGCTTCCTGTATGGAATGCTACTCATGTAAGGCTTCTTTGGACGAGGCTCCTCATCAGAATCAGATGACTGATCTCTCGCTTGACTTGGCCCTGGGGCACACAATTCATTCTTGGATTTCAGTGTCCTTGGCCTTATACGAGAATCCTGACCATTCTGACTTTCCTCTCCAATTCTTGCCTGTCTTTGAGCACGTTCCATTTCTTCAATCTCACGTTGACCTTCCTCTCTCCTCTGTTGGCTCTAACGAAGGATCCCACGTAACTCGGGACTTGACCTTCGCCTTCTTCGAGCACGAAGAGGCGGAGCATCTTCCGAATCATAGCGTGAGTTGTTATCCTCCCTGAGACCATACTCGATGTAGAGTGCTTCCCACTCTGCGTCAGTCAACGGTACATACTCAGGCTCAACTAATGGGTCTGAGTAGATAGCTTGCATTCCAGGGTCTTCATGGTCCACTAGTAACTGCCTCATCTCTTCAAGCTCTTGTTCTTGTCCCCTTTGGACTTCTTCAAGGCTTTCTTCTTCCCGTGGATCCTCTTCTTCGGGATCTTCCTCAGGATCTTCCTCGGAATCCATCCCGGGGACTGACTCAATTTCTGCATCTTCATCAAGATATTCTCCGGTGTACCCTGACGTATCACCGTCAATGTCTACCTCCATAGTCTCTTCATCTTCCTCTTCTTCTGCTTCTTCCTCATTCCCTTCCGGAATAGTGTTAATCGTGTAATCGTTGTCGTAATAGCCTTGGGAATACCTCGATGGCTCAACCCTTGATGGTACAACAGGTTCCACGACTGGAATCACCGCATTATCGGACCTCAACATCACTGATTCGGGAAGGACGAGCTTCACCTCCTCCTTATCCTCTGGTGATTTGCTTGAGCTTCCGATTTGGAAATGCCGCTGGGGAATAGGAAGGTTAAATCTGTCGGGAGATGATGGAGCCATCTCATTCTCCTCCGAGTCCCTTTGAAAGGATAAGCACGAGCCCATATCCTATAGGCGACGAGAAGGAAATTAGTCTTTCTAAATATAGAAGTTTGCTTTCCATATTAGACCAAAGAAGAAGGCACGACTATGAACGGTATTAAGATATGTCTTTTCAAATTCAAGTTCTTTGAAAACTTTCCTCAGTATAAAACGAGTAAATGGTTTGTCAAATACCCAACCCGTTTTAAAACTTGGGCTCTGATACCAGATCTGTAACACCCCCAAATCATAACCCATTTGAAAGGCATTACCGCCAGTGATTTCAGAATCTCACCTCCGAAACCACCCAAGGCTAAACCGGATTATTCAAATCATACATAACATTTATATAATCCATAAACCAATGGTTCAAACATAAGTTAGGGGATTACAACTCAATCCCCGTAGGATAAAACATTGTTTCAGAGTAAATACATAGCGGAAGTCTTTAAAGGTAAAACAAGTTTTGACCATAGCGATCAACGCCAAGGATCTCAACCTGAATAAACTTATCAAAAACATTGTCCGTCATAGTCGTTCTTAGCCTTCACTGGGTGACAACTTGTCTGATGTGCCGAATCGAACGGATGACACCAGCCCACATGCAAAGAACAATGTTCGTGGGTTAGTCTAATGAAAGACTATGCAAGGGTACAAAGCAGAGTGGTTCTAAGTAGTCGTATTAGGTTAGACTCATCGTTTCTCGGATAATAACCGATAATGATAGCCAACCACCATACTGCTACTGGAATATATCAAAAGACATGATCGAGAGAAGACTCCAACGGAAATGAGTCTTATAGGAATTAATCCAAGAGAAGACTCCAAAAGAACGAGTCTTATCGGAAGCATGATAAATGTCTGGAACATTATAAGTTCATATATATATATACATATACATTTAAAGACTGACTGAGATGCTTCGGTCCATGACCAACCTCACCGTATAATGCGAATCACCGCATGATACGAATCCAGATCAGAAAGAGAATGTACTACATTCAAGTCAGGGCGAATTTTCTAGCTGCACTACTCGCCGGAGGTAAATTAATTATGTGCACTCGGGCACTTATCTTATTTAATTCCAAAACGCTCATTCACGTTTCAAGCTTTTAAAATCTCATCCTCGGCGGATATTGAGATATAGAGAGTTGGGACTAAATCCCAGAGATTGGCACCAACTGTTATGCACATCCCCTATACTCGGATAGGAGAAGGTCATGACCAAAGAAAAGTGTTGGGGCCTGGACATCCCATCCACTTGGTTATAAAGAAACGACTAGTACTCACTGAGAGATACCGAGTAGCGTTCCTACGAATACTTGTTCTAACTAAACAGTTCAGAACAAGCAAATAATAATTTCAAAGCCATCAAGGCTAACATCCTAGATATATTTCAATCTAGATCATATATATATAATAGCGTTGTTCTAGCAGATATACAACCTATTATAATATTCATTTTATCTTTCCAAAGATATTTCATAAAACGATTCCAAACATGAACAATAATCAATCCAAATTAATTAACAATTAAGCAATTGATAATTAATAGAAATATGGAATGATAAGCAAGAGCGAACCGCCACTTGCCTTGGATCTGACGAAAGCTCCGAAAGCTTAGAATAAAAGGGTTTCCGAGTCCGGAACGGGAATAGATCCTGGATAATAAATCCATATGGAACGACCCATAACAAGACCTCAATTTAGATTCAATATCTATATATACGAATCTAATGGAATACGAATCAAAGAACGGGGCCTTAGCCCATGCCCAACACCACAACACTCAACCGGCATGGCTGCCGCGGGGGCGGCAGGCACATCACCGCCGGGTGCGGCGCACAGGCAGGGGCGGAGGGCAGAGGCGGCAACGAGCACAACTCACCCAAATCGAACCCCTTTGGCTTCGGTTCTCCTTTGCTCGATTCTACCACCTTATTAAGCTTCCAACAAGCTTCAAAAGCCTCCTGAGAACGGATCAAAACAACGCCCAAACAACCGCGAAAATCGGATTCAAAGTTTAGCAAAAGTCACAAAATTTAAAGGTGAAATCAGTGGCTTGCAAGGGTTTTCTTACCAACTTTCGATCGACCTCTAGTTCGAATCGAGCTTGGATATTTTTCTCACCCTTTTAAGCAATACCTCACCTTCAATATGCAACTTTGATCTCGCCAAACGAATGACAGAATCGATCAGAAATCGATCTCAAAGTTCAGCTCAGGAACACGTTTTCTGGTTTTTGACAGAAAAGAGGAGGACGAAGATGGTGAGGAGTGATTTTCCAGCTTCTCCCATGGCGTCTCCTCTTCTTTTATAGCCAAAACACGAAGAGCCCTTGATGGACAGGTATACCAGGAGGTGGACAAGCTAGTCCCCCTAGCCTTGGCGAGTCAGCACGGCCAATTTCCAAGCCCGCCAAGTTGCCTGCAGGTGCTGATGTCCGTGCTTCTGTGAGCGGCCGCGGGGCGCGGTAATGGCCTTTCTGCCGGGTGCGGTGAGGGCCTTGGCCGACTCTTTTGGCTTTTGTCGTCACTTACCATAAGTGGTAAATTTTACTTAACCCCGGGTTAAATATATTTGTACACGAACGAGCTTTTAAGCCAAAAATACCTTAACTGTATTTTATATTGCTCAGAAAAATATTACAGAGGCCAAACATTATACAGAATGTTCATACGTCTCCGAATTTAATCTGACTTGCAATATGGGCTTAAGAAAATTCGAAATTTATTCGTACAAATATACGGGATATTACACCGGAGAGGTCATGGGTTGGGCCGTCAAGTGGAGGGGAAGAAGATGCCATCGTCGGAATTGGGATTAATTGAGAAGAAAAGAGGGAGGGAGGGAGGGAGGGAGGGAGGGAGAGAGAATCACGCCGCCGCCGGGTTCGAGAATTATGGTTCGAGAGAATAGAGGGAAGAGGGAAGAAGAGGCGCTTCGTCAAATAGGCGCATAGATGTGCGCCTATTGTAGGCGCATACCTATAGGCGCACAGGTATGCGCCTACAATAGGCGCACATGCTTATTCCGTGTATTTTCTGAAAATGCCATTTTTGACTCTATGCGCTTAATATAAGCGCACAGAAGGCGTACACTTACATTAAGCGCACCATTTCGTGTGCATTTAAACAAAATAACGTGTGCATATAACTTTCTCCTAATTATATGAAACAATTTGCACCAATGTCACTTAATTTGGTCTACTTATAGTGCACAAGCTTGCATTCTCCGCTTAATTTCAACCTCAATTTTTAACATATGCTTGTATTATCACTATATTAGTTAAAAAACTAACTTAGAATAATTTCAACCTCAATTGTACTTGTTAAGCATTCTGGTAATATATTAATTTCCTTGTTAGGGAGATAGGTTGTATCTAGCATGATTTACATGTACATTCTGTTTCTGTGGGTTTTTGTGTGTCGTTTAAAGTGAAGGTTCTCTCTTCTCTCTTCCTTTTAACTTTTATCTGGAAGGATGCCAACTAAGTACCGCACTTTCATTTAGAATTTTGGAAGATTTAATTATTTAATGTAATTTAGATTTAGTGAACTTATAAATTCCCCTTGTCTCAAAGCAGGGTATGAAGAGGCTCTGTTATTTAAGAGCCTGTGACTGTTTTCTGCTGAATTGGTTACCCCCCTAGTCCATGGCCTTACTTAGGTAATGTTTAATATGACAGCTTTATCCAGTTATAAGAGCTTCATGCTTCAAAGGTTGTTCTGAAGTTCAATTTTTATTTTTTAGCTCTTCCTCGTTTTAGTTTTCAGTATTTTTTGGTAACTGTTTGGGGAGCATTTGTTTATCTTGTCTGAAATGAAATACATGCCAGTTTGGGGAGCATTTGTGAACTATTTTTCTAAGTGTCCATTTTATTATAGTTTGATTGACATGTTTCTATAATTAAGCAGATGCTGAGAACCAAGAAATACATGGACTCGAAATTCAAGTTTCTATCGATCAAGACAACAATGAAGGTGAAGAATTGGAGGATTGAGCTTTAAGGAGTTTGTAATTTCTGTTTTTTGTTTGCTCATCTAGGATGATGTCTTGCTGAATTATGGTTTTTTGCTCATTGGGAGGAAAATTTAATAGTATATTGAAGTTGTAAGTATGCGGACAATTTCTGCGTGTTTTGGCCGGTAATGTTGTTTGAAGCCGTTCTTAATCTTGCTTGCATAGTTTGAGGGAGCTTGGATTTCTTTCTTGCCCCGTTCAGGGGCAATTTGGATCCAAATTGCAAAGACAGTCTAGATCATTGTTGTAGGGTTTGTGCCTTAGGCTTAAGGGATAAGGCCCTATATGGCTATATTTATTTTGCCTTTCCAAGAATTATATACATGTAGGCTTAATGCCGGTATGTTTGTCCTAGTTTCATTGTTTGAATGTTGTGGAATTGTTCAGGGCAAGCATGTTATGTGTGTTGTGTATCTATTATTGTTTCATACGTTTGACCTCAAATGAGGATAGGATGTGTGCATGATCAGCATTAATCATGCGAATCATGACTGAAGTGAGGCTATTGGTGCTCTATCTTGTAAAGAATGCGCCCTTCAGTTTTATAATCTGATTACGTATCTGTTTTGCGCGAAAAAGATCAAACCGACCTGAATCGCTTAAAGATGGGACAACTAGACAATAATAAGATCAGTAGTATCTAAATAATCCAAATCAACTTAATAATCAAGAGAATGAGATTAAACGGATGTAATATAAACTTATCTCCCTTGAATGAGAGACTAATCAAATACATAAATTTAGCCGTCGGTCGCTTCAATATTGAAATGAAGAACTGAACTAGACAATGATCGTAAAAGCGAGTAAGAAAGTAGAGAATTGCAGCTTGTATTAAGTAGAAATGATAATATCTCGTTACAAGATAGTTTCCTCTATATTTATACTAGTTTTAGGCTTGAATCGGTTGGAAAATCCGCCCGAGATTCATGGAAGAGGTTATCCTGCACGTGGGTCGGTTAAAATCGTCCGAGACCTGCGAGAGTCGTTTAGCTGCGTACTGGTCGCTCCGAAATCCGCAGAGGTCGTCACTCTAACCACTGGTCGCCCCGAAATTTCTGGAGGCTGAACTGACCGGACCAAGATTTTTGGAGGTTGTTTATGACCGGATCTTCTAGAAGGCATCTTTGGTTCAAGCTATTGGCCGATCCAATGAGCTGAAAAATCGAGGCCCAACAATTGCCCCAAAATTAAACTGGGCTAGAGCGTCAAGTGATGGGGCGGTTTGATTTTATAACTTCTCTGGCGTGATCCTGATTTTGCTACAGGCGTTCTGGCGACGGGGCCGACATGTGTATTGCTCAAACTGAGAGTCAACTTAATACAACCAATAATCGTGTGAAGACGGCTGAAGGCGTCTCTTGTGATGGCGAAGGGTCAGGAGACCGCTCCTTGTTTGTCATTTGCTTTGTTTTGCAGGTGGACTCGTCAGTCGCTTCCTGGTCAAGTCGTGTGACGTTTGGTCGAGTAGACTTGTAATTGTGTGTGACATGTCGTGTAGTTCCAGGGAAGAGCGTCGTAGTATTTGTATAAGACATGTACCTTAATCAGGACAGGTCTTGTAAAAATGTGTCGTGTATTTGTTCCTCTATTCCCTGTGTACCGATCGATCGTGTAATGTGTAAGCACTATGTGTGATTGTGTTTTGTGTATGTTGATCAACTTGATTTTGTCTTGAGGCCTCTTGTCCTGTTCTTGTTGAAGAGACTTGAAAAGTATAGAAAAGATCAAAGGGTGACTGTTGGTGTGAGTCCAGCGGTCCTCCGATGCTTAAGTTAGTAAATGGTTGGATAAGTATAATTGACTGAATCTAAATGAAGTGCAAAGTATAAGTTTTCAAAAGTGATACGACTTCCAATGGGTCGTGTTCCAGCTTGGTTGTTTTCCCAATCTTCGACAGCTGGCGAGCTGGATTTTGAATGAATTGACCAGATCAGCAAACGAAGCGACCGAACCCAATGGGTTGAACGACGCTCTGAGTGATCAGAGCCATGTGCGTTGAGATTGCCCCATTCACGTTGAGACGTGTTTGGAGGCCTTCGGTGTTGACTACGCGCCTTGATCCTCCTGGGACCGATGCGGCCGAATTCACCTGCGATTTCAAAAGTTCATTTTGGATTAGTCGTGTAATTTCAATTTCAGATTGGGTACTTAGGGTTTCGGTTCTTTGGCGTTGCTGAGCCAGTTCCTCTTGGAGGATGCTCATATTCTTTGCCAACTCTTGGATCTGGACGTCCAGGATCGGTTGGTTGGCGAGATCTTCGGTTTGATTTCCGACCATGGTGAGTTGCTCTTTAGCGACGATCATGGGATCCCCATAACTGGCCATGATTGGATGTGGACTGGATCGTTGATTGGCTAGATGCCCCACGGTGGGCGCCAAATTATTTTGGGCGAAAAAGATCGAACCGACCTGAATCGCTTAAAGAGGGGACAACTAGACAACAATAAGATTAGTAGTATCTAAATAATCCAAATCAACTTAATAATCAAGAGAATGAGATTAAACAGATGTAATATAAACTTATCTCCTTTGAATGAGAGACTAATCAAATACAAAAATTTAGCCGTCGGTCGCTTCAATACTGAAATGAAGAACTAAACTAGACAATGATCGTAAAAGCGAGTAAGAAAGTAGAGAATTGCAGCTTGTATTCAGTAGAAATGATAATGTCTCGTTACAAGATAGTTTCCTCTATATTTATACTAGTTTTAGGCTTGAATCGGTTGGAAAATCCGCCCGAGATTCATGGAAGAGGTTATCCTGCACGTGGGTCGGTTAAAATCATCCGAGATCTGCGGGAGTCGTTTAGCTGCGTACTGGTCGCTCCGAAATCCGCAGAGGTCGTCACTCTAACCAATGGTCGCCCCAAAATTTCTGGAGGCTGAACTAACCGGACCAAGATTTCTGGAGGTTGTTTCTGACCGGATCTTCTAGAAGGCATCTTTGGTTCAAGCTATTGGACTGATCCAATGGACTGAAAAATTGAGGCCCAACAGTATCTTTCTTTCTCCAGGAGAATGCGCCCTTTAGCTTAAAGTATGGCGATTTCTGGATATTTGTTGGTTTTTTGTTATTGCCATTTCTGGTTGTTATTTGATGGATGATAATTAGATAATGTTCTTATGCTAGCTTTTTTTGGTCGTGAAGGGTGCTTCTTTCGATCATGCTTTGTTCTTCTTTTTAGTAGATGATATAAGATGTTATTTTTAATATATGATGATGGTTAATTGGAAATTATGGTTGGATGTTATTGGTTTGTTTTGTAAGACATTTAATTACATAAATAAAAATGTAAAAAACTAAAAAAGATGAATAAAAAGTTAACAGAAATCTTGACGTTAAAGGACCTAGTGGTTAACCCGAACCGTCCGCTAACCTGTAATGACCCGACCGACTTGACCTGTAACCTGAAATGACCGAACCTGTACTAATCCGGACCCGAAATGACCAAATCCGAACCCGACCTGACCGACCCGATTGACAACTCTAGACTTAGCATGAATTTGTTTAGACTGAATTATTAATAACGTACAATCAATTTCTTAGTAAACTCTTAATTAATAGTTAATTTGGTAAAACTTAATTAATAGATTCCATATAACCAAATCAATTTCTTAGCAAACTCTTAGTAATTTTAGATGTGACTGCCTATAGATTCATTGTCAATCATTAGTTTAATGTTATCTTAAGCAAACGATATCAAATAACTAAAACAATATCTTAAGTAAACTCTTACTAATTTTGGATAGATGTAGCTAGTCACGTAAAAGATATTATAGTAAATTTGATTTTACTAAAAAATTATCATATAACTAAGATTCATATAATATGGTGTAGTAAATGGGTATCGTAAGCAAACGTAACTAACATTAAATATAATATAATTTACAATTTATGGAGAAATGAAGACAAAGAAATTTTATCAATATTGAAAGTGAGTTTGATATTATTATGGTAAACTATAGTGATAAAATTTCGTAGGATTGGATATATTCCATTAAAAATTATATATATTTATTATATAAAACTAAATAATAAATTTCAAAAAATAATTAAGAATAACTAAGATTTTAAAAGATTATATGATGTGGCGGGTGATGGTTGGATGATGACGATACATAGGCGAATTAAACATGGTGCCGACACGTAGGATTTAGGCATCTCCTTTAATATATATATATAATACAATATAAATATATAGATTTAAAGATATTATTAAACTTTTTCGAGGGCACCAAACAAGTGAAGTTCGAGATGGGCCAATGATGAGTCCCTCACCATGACCGCACAAGAAGAGCTAGATGCTATGAGTATCAAGTCTATCGGTGCCGTAACGCGCAGCGGCGCTCACGCCATCGCTTGCGCAACGCAAAACGTCATCACCCGGACACTCGCGTGTGACACCGCGCTCACGACTCTGGAGCCCTGCCTCCTCATGATGTCTACGCTCGCCATCACTTGCCAACTTTCCGAGTCCGGCGACTCACCATTATGACTGGAGCGTACCCCGTTGCCAGCGCTCGCGCCCGCGCACCCCACGGTGCCATGGCCTTCGGCCTACGACGCCTCTTTGGCATTCCATGCCATTTCCTATCCTAGCACTTTCTATTATTTTGAGGTTATTGTCCTAGACTTGCTATCTGTGAACTTTCCACTTTTAGCACTTGCTTGTTTTAGCTTATTTCCATTTTTAGACATTCCTTTAGTGGTATTAATGGGACGTGTGTGTTCTTATGCTTAAGACATCGGCCCGCCGTTTCTAATGGGCTTGTGTCGGCCAAAACGCAAATCTCTAAGGCTATATAAGCCTCACCGTGTATCTTTTGCAGCCACACTTAATCTAAAGGGTTAATTTACAAGTTGAGAGCATCTCCTTATTAAACCCTAGGCGTCACCCCCAACCTTGGTTACTTGTTCGTTGCATCCCTTTTGCTTGATCTAGAGCTGGACAAAACTGACCCTGAACCAGAGAATCGGACCGGGTAAAACCCGGTCAAATCCTGAACTGGACCGGACTAGAACCGGAATGGCGGTTCAAGGTCCCGATCGATTCAGGTTCCGGTTCAAGATATATTTGAACCGGTGAACTGGCAGTTCAGCCAGAGGTTAATCGACGGTTCAATTCGAAAAAAAAAACTTCAAAAAAAGAAAAATCCATTAAACCCCTAAAACCCTAAACCCTCCGAAAACTATAAACCCTAAGACTATAATCCCTAATGTCCTACTACATCCTACATTAATAATACTACCCCTTAAATCTTAAAAGAGCTACAAAAATCATAAACACATTAAAAACGTTCAAATAATTAAATATAAAAAAACCTAAACCATAAACCATACTCTACAAAACCTTAAAATACGAACCCTTAACCCTAAAACTATAAAGTCTAACCTAAATCATATTACATTACCCTTTAAATCTTAAAAAAGCTAAAAAAAATCATAAACACGATAAAAACGTTCAAATAATTAAATATAAAAATCTTACCATAAACCATAAACTCTACAAAACCTTAAAATACAAACTCTTAACCCTAAACCCTAACCTAGATCATATAATATTACAACTTACAATAACCTTTAAATCTTAAAAAAACTACAAAAATCATAAGCACATTAAAAAACGTTCAAATAATTAAATTAAAAAAAACCTAACCATAAACCATAAACTCTACAAAACCTTAAAATACAAACCCTTAACCTAAACTATAAACCATAACCTAGAGTCCTAAATCCTACAATACCCTTCATATAAAAAAAACTACAAAAATCATAAACACATTAAAAAATGTTAAAATAATTATATATAAAAGAACCTAACCATAAACTCTACAAAACCTTAACATACAAACTCTTAACCCTAACCTAGATCATATAATGTTACAACATACAATACCCTTTAAATCTTGAAAAAGTTACAAAATATAAACACATTAAAAACGTTAAAATAATTAAATATAAAAGAACCTAACCATAAAATACAAAACCTTAAAATACAAACCATTAACCCTAAACTATAAACCATAACCTCGATCATATAATGTTACAACTTACAATACCCTTTAAATATTAAAAAAGTTACAAAAATCATAAACACTTTAAAAAACGTTAAAATAATTAAATATAAAAGAACCTAACCATAAACCATAAACTATACAAAACCTTAAAATACAAACCCTTAACTATAAACCCTAACCTAGATCATATAATGTTACAACTTACAATACCTTTTAAATCTTAAAAAAGCTACAAAAAGCATAAACACATTAAAAAAGATTCAAATAATTATATTTAAAAAAACCTAAACCATAAACCATAAACTCTACAAAACCTTAAAATAAAAACCCTTAACCCTAAAAACCTTTTTTTTATTAAACTTGTGAACCGGGTGAACCCTAAAAACCCTTTTATTTTTCTTATTTATTTATTTATTTTATTTTTTTAATCGGGTTCCGAACCGGACCCTGAACCAGGTTTTGAACCGGCGGCTAACCGCCCGAACCTGATCCGGACTGGAACCGAAACCGGACCGTCGGTTCCAGTGATTTTCCGGTTTAGGTTCTGGTTCAAGGTTTCTCTTGAACCTTGAACCGGCGGTTCATGAACCTGAACCGGCGGTTCATGAACCGTGTCCAGCTCTAGCTTGATCATTGATATGCGATATAATGCATAGCGCATCTAACGGTTATTAGCATGATTTAGATGATGTTTGGATATGATTTGATGGTAATTCTGTAATCCAGAAGAGAAGACTAGAAGTGAAGAAATCATGGGATTTACAGAGGTTTGAAGTGCATTGAAGAGTAGAAGGACAGTGTGTTGAATTAAATTGGTTTGTTCTCTCTACTCAGATGTCCAAATGGAGTGATTCCAATTCGAGGAGTTAGATCTTGAAGTCTACTACAAGTCCTCAAAATATGAGCGCAATCCGAGTTGTGAATCAAAAGTTATGACGTTTGTACGGAAGTGTTGCAGCTGCTGGAGTACCACCGCACCCCGCGGTGAGCCAGCAGAGAAGAAGGCGCGAAGTTCTGGAAGACCACCGCACCCCGCGGTGGGTGTTGCCGCACCTGCGGTGACGACGCGCTGAAGACTTTTCTCGGCTTATTTCCGAGATCTTTTATCTGTTTTTATTTTATTTCTGAAACTTTGTTTCCAAGTTTGTTATTTCCTTTTATTTATTTATGGATTATTTGCCCTAGTATTTAAGGTTATTTCTAAGTTTTTGTTTAGAAAAACCCTAGTTGCCACCTATATTAGTTTTTCTCTCAAAAACCCTATGAAGAACTAAGCTTCCATTGTTGCACTTGACATTTTGAAGCCTTCAATTGATTGGTTGTGAGTTTTCTACTCTTGTTCGATTTCCTATCTAGTTGGATTAATTCTCTTGTGCTTGAATGTTTATTGGATTATGTTGATTTATCTAGAGTAGCTACCTAGGTCTATTGATATCTTCCTAATTGCTAGGATTTGTGATTCCGGGTTCGGGTTGCATATCTAGTAGCAAACACGATTTACATAAGCGGGTTGCGAGTGTTCATCGTGAGAGAGAGTTAATTGCATGCTTATAGTAAAGGGTTGTTTCTATTGCATGTATCTTGTTGAATCCTTGGTTGAATGCTATTGCTTTATTGAGTCTTGAAGGTTTTCGGATTTGATTTGGTAATAAGTACTATTAGGGCTGGTAGAACTAATAGTTATATAAGATCGGGATAAAGACAACTATAGGAAAGATAAGAACTTGAGACTAATAGAATTCAGTGATCAACCATATCTCTTGTTATGTGGATCTTTGTCAGGTGTAGCGCTTTTCCCCATCATATTCACATCCTTTGCTTTACTTTATTTTAATTACTTGGTTCGAAAATCATACAAACCCCCCCTAGTTCCTAGTTGGTGACTTGAAAGACACAAGAATAGATAACCTGATTCCCTTGGGTTCGACCCTGACTTGCTTGCTATACTCTTTAGTAGGTACTTTAGGATTTCTTTGATTAGGCATACGACTTTAAGCGTGTCAAATTTGGCGCCGTTGCCGGGGAGTCAAATTTTTTGTTTTTGTGTTTTTGTTTGTTACCAACTTTCGTGTGGACCTATCTTACGGTCCACACTCGTGCTACTGATTTTTTTTCTTTGATACAGAAATGGAGTTATAGAGAGAGCCGCGATATGACCCATACTCCTACTCATACACTCCAGGGTGGAGAGATCACCCCAATTCGAGTTATGGGTACCAGTAATACCCTTTATATGGTCATGACTATCCGGAGTTCTACCCGGAGCCACAATCGTTCTACCAACAGGGTACTCCACGGCAGTACAATCCGGCCTATGAGCATAGACTACCAGTGTCCGATCCAAGTTCCCACATGTCGACTGAGGATTTACTTCAATCTCTTACGCAAAGCATGATCCAACATGAACAAGAGATGGATTCCAGGTTCCAGAATTTGGGGAATCAAATGGAGCACTTGACTCAAGAAATTAGCAGAATAGAGACCACAATGTCGGCAAAACAGCTATTTCACCCAGTAGTGCACCAGAGAGAGGATGTCTTTTCAATGACCCCTCCAGAGTACTGAGCAGCAGCATGTCGCTCCCTTAGCTGAAAGGGAAGAGCAAATCAACGAGACAAATGTAGAATACAGCGGGATGTCTGCAGAAGAAAACTATGACCTCAGTCCACCCACTGAGGAGATGGGCATTCTAGATGATGTTTTGAACCAAGTTGTGCTCTCTGAAGATGATTATTTTTGGGAACTGGAAGAATGCCGTGACCGCGGTAAAGAGGGCCACGACCGCGGAAAAGACCCTAGTGCTGTGATACCCCGTATTTCTGTAAGGATATTTTGGGAATTTTGGGAATTTTCCCGAGTACCCGTTTCGTACGTCGGATTTAATTCAGATAGTTTGAGACATTCTGTAATGTGCTCTATCTCTATAATATTTTTCTCAGTGAAATAAAATACAGACGGCGTACTTTGGATTTTAATACTCGTTCGTGTACGATTATTTTTATCCCGAGTTAAGCCGAGTCGTCCCAAAAGTCAAGATCAGACGAAGCAACAGAGGCGGCGACTGCCGCAGTTAAGGCAGCGACCGCCGTCGTCAGGCTCGAGGACTGGCGTGGTCGTCTTCCTAGTGGCGGCGACCGCCGTGTAGTACGGCGCCCGCCGTAATTCGCCCGCTGTAGGCAATTTGTGAGGCGGCGACTCTTGCTCTCCGCGGCGCCCGCCGTCGTTGTCCGGAGGTCTTTGCCCGATGGTCGCCGGCGAGCCTCTGACGCGCCAAAGTAGGCCTGCTCCGCCTCGTCGTAGGGCCATCATTGTGTTCCCGGTGCTTTGGCTATTTAAGGAGGTGCTTGGAGGTCAGATTGGAACCGATTCCATAGCCCAAGCTCTCCCAAAATTGTGCCTCGCCGGATTTCTTGCCTCGCCGGATTCTGGAGCTTTCGCCGATGTCGTTTGGTGTGTTTTCCAGTAGCCTTGAAGTGCCTTTGAAAGCTTAGTGGAGGGTGGAATCCAAAGCCAGGCCAAAGGGTGTCTTCGCGTGTGTGTGGGTGAGTGTTTTTCCTCTCGCCGGCGTCTTCTGGTGTTCTTACGGCGACCTCCATGTTCTTCACGGCGACCACCATGATGAACAGCGGCGATCGCCGTGATGAACCCGGCGACCGCAGCCAGTGGCCAGAAGCCTCTTTGTTGGCTTGGTCTTGGTGGTCGTCGTTGAGACGTCGTTTCCTTCGGTTTCTTTCGTCTTTCCTTAGATTCGTACTAGTTTATGTCGAATCTAACTTAGGGTTTCTTTATGGGTCGGCTCAAAGGAATCTGTGCTTTCAGAACTGTCCCTGTGTCGAGCCCGGGATCCTGTTGTCTCTAGCTTTGTTCCAGATCTGCGGACTAAGGCAAGTGGCGGTTCGCTCTTGCTTAAACATTCCATGTTTCATTAATCATCAATTATTTAATTATTAATTAAATTAAAGTGAACTGTTGTTCGGTTTGGGAACTAATTTCATAAATGAACGTGATTAAAGTGATGTTATAATAGGTTGTATATCTGTTAGTACAACGCTATTATGTGTGATAATTACCGTGATGGTATCGTTGTGGTTTTAATGTTAATCTTTAATGCTAGAATTGTGCGTGTGTTCGTAGGAACGCTAATCCAAGTAAGGATTAGTCATTTCTTTATAACTTAATATTCGTAGGGACGCTAATCCAAGTAAGGATCTGTCGTTTCTTTAAATCGTAATATTCCTCGGGTTAATTTCCGAATAATAAATTAAGGGTCATGACCTATGCTTCTTATCCACCGTTAAGGATCTGAAGTGTTTTAAGCGCCTTGCAAGCGCCATTGGATGAGCATAATTGCAGTCCTGTGTATTAAGCACTTAGCTAGTGCAATTGGGGTGGACGTACTGTCACCCTGTAAATTAAAGTGTAAGCACTGTGGCAGTGCAATCTGGGTGAATGTAACACCCCCAAATCTCATCTTGAAAGTATTACCACCAGTGACCTCAGACGTACTGTCCGATGTCACCCAAGGCTTTTCCAGTTGATATAAATAATCAAACCACAGTTATAATACCAAATATTACAACTTTTATTAAAAACAAAGTCTCGAAATTACAACATAATTCCAAATACAACAAAATACATCAGAAATACATAATCAGAATCATTACAGCGGAAGTCTTTAAGCAAAACATATTTAACACAGCGGAAGTCTTGTAAACAAAGCGACAAAATAACTTGTCAAAACACCGTTCATCTTCATAGTCGTTCTAGCCTTCACGGAACAGCAACATACCTGATGTGCCGAATCGAACGGAATAGCGCTGTATCTAGTAATATACAACCTATTATATGCAACCTATTATAATCTTTCATATGAAATTCACCTTTAAAATCCACAACAAAACCATTATGAACATAATAGCGCTGTATCTAGTAATATACAACCTATTATAACAGCACTTCTTTTCATCAAATAATTTATCAAAACTGTTTCCAACAAAACAGTAAATCATCCCAAATTAATTAACAACTAAACAATTGATAATTAATGGTAAATATGGAATGATGAGCAAGAGCGAACCGCCACTTGCCTTAGATCCGCCGAACTTGAACAACGGGCTCCTGGGTCTGAAACCGGGACAGATCTTGGATAATAAATCCCTAAGGAACGCCCCATAACGAGACCCTAAGTTAGATTCAATATCCACATAATTGAATATAAAAGAATACGAAAAGAATCAAAGGAGCCGAGCCTCGCCCAAAGCCAAACACCCAAGAACACACACTCGGACAAGGCTCGCCGCGGGGTGCGGTGGAGCGCTTGCCGCGGGGTGCGGTGACGACACAGAGCGAGCTCTCGTGATAGAAGTTCAGCAAACTCACCCTTAAATCGATTCGTTCGACTTCGATTTGTCTATGGTTTGATCTTTCAACACCTTAGGCCTTCAAACAACACTCAAGAGCACTCCGATGAGAGCTTGGAACAAGCTGGAAATGGCAAAAACAGAGGAAAAATAGAGGAAGGAGACGAAGCTTCACATCCTATGATATTGATCCCTTTTATAGTCCCAAAACAAGCTTCCTCAAAGGGAACAAGCAAGGAGACAAGTCGGGGACAAAGGGGACAAAAACCCACAAGTGGAGCCACTTGCTCCTGCAGAGGAAAGACAATAACGTCGAAGAAAATATTCCACCGCGGGGTGCGGTGGCGTGGCCGCTGGGTGCGGTGGCGACTCTGTTGCCGCCCCAGATTTGGCCTTCGCCGCGGGTGCGGCCACTTGACCGCGGGGTGCGGTCAAGGCCATTCTTCACCCTTTTTGACCTTTTTGACTTTGGATTAATCTTCTTAACCCCGGGTTAAATATATTCGTACTCGAACGACTATTTAACCTTGAACATACGTCAAATGTATTTTATATTACTCAGAAAAATATTACAGAGATCAAACATATTACCGAATGTCTGAACTTCTCTGAATTTAATCTGACTTGTAATACGGGAGTTGGAAAAATTCCAAATTATCCTTATAAAATATCTGGGATATTACAGTGAACGTAAGATCACCCTGTGTAATAATAACTCCGTTGTTCTCAGAATAATGTTAAGTCTCGTGTGTGTGTTTGTGTGTTGTGTTAATTTGGGTCGACATGATTGTCACCCTGAGATTTAAGCTTTGTGCCGCTCTTAATAACATAAACGTGTTTCAGTAAAGAGTGTTTTGTAATTAAATAAGATATGTGCCCGAGTGCACATGATTAATAAACCTTCGGCGAGTAGTGCATCTAAGTTATAGTGCAGCTAGGAAAACTCGTCTCGACCTTGATCATAGTACGTTCTCTTTTCAATCTGGATTCGCTGTATGCGATGAGGTTGGTTGTGAACTGAAGCATCTCAGTCAACTTTTAAATCATTTGTGTGTGTAACTTTAATGTTCCCTAGCAATTGTCATAATTTCCTTTAAGACTCAAATTCCTTTGGAGTCTTCTCTTCAGTGCATATCTTAATTGTTAAATCATTCCGTGAAAGTTCCGGGTTATATATCGTTCCTTCAGTTTTTATTCAAGGGACAATGATAGTAAACGGTCACGATCACTCGAACCACTCTGCTTTGTACCCTTGCTAGTCTATTCAGTAGACTAATCCACGAACTTTGTTCTCTGCATGTGGGCTGGTGTCATCCGTTCGATTCGGCACATCAGGAGTTGATTCCCGGAGTTTAAGTAACCTATTGAAGGATAAGAAGCTTGCAGACGAAGATTTAAAGTCAGTATTTAAGTTGTTAAGTGTTTTAAGTTTGTTAAGTGTTACCTTGATGTATCTTCATAATTTAAGCCATGTTATAAGTTGGCTATTTAAAGTCTTCCCCTGTTTAATCTTTCAATTAATATGTAATTGTGTATGTATTTAAGCATGTATGTTCTGGAAAAGCCTGGGGTGACTTTGGACGGTAAAGTCTGGGGTCACTGGCATGTAATATCTCCGGTGTAAATTGGGGGTGTTACAGATTTGGTATCAGAGCAATGGTTTTAAAATTCTTGGCCTATTGTTGGGTTTGAGAATTTTCAAAAATTAATTTTGAAAACTATTTTCAAACCTATTTGATATTGAAGAGAAAATTTGAGAATTTCAAAATTTTAAGTAACGTGGTGATTTAATTTAAATGATTTCGCGTTGTGAATTTCGAAAGCCATTTATAATTGGTTTATAAGAAGTGTTGTGTTATAAGCAATTAAATTAAAGTTTAAAGATATAAAGTTGAAAGTGAGATTTTTGATAAGTAATTTCAAACTTCTGCAAGCTTCAAGTGTTACTTATTCCTTAGATCCATTCTTAGGAATATTGTCTATTCTAGGGATTGATGTCATTTAAAGGTTGACATTTCTCCCCGGTTTCCAGTCTTTAGTAAGCAGAAGAAGGTTGTTCTTGCAGTATCAGTGAAGGATAGTCAGACTAATATAAAGTTATTAGTTGGACCTCTATAATCTGTATCATAACGTATTTGACTATAGTGTTATAATTAAGTTGGAATAAGTTCTAAAGTAACGTTATGATTCACCAGCAGATGGTGAACACAAGGAACGCTACTCGAGCTGGTGCGGGGACTAATCAGGACCCCAGAGATGCCGCTCAAGACGAGCAGGAGTCTGTAGCCCGTAATCATCCCAGGGGCAATGACCAAGATCAGCCCAACGCTCCGTTGATGTTTGATGCTGCAGCAGTAGAGGCAATTCGGGGAATTATCATGCAAGCAATCGCAGATGTTATGCGACCAGTCGCACCACAAGCTCAAGGTGGTCCAGTTCCTCAGGCTATTCCTGAAGTTGAGGAGTCAGTGGAGCAAGTACCTCGGATCAATGTTGTTTGGGACAGAGGAACTTACGGGCAAGCGTTAAAGGCCGTGAGTTCAATGAGGCCCGACAACTATGACGGTACTGGAGAACCAGTCAGGGTGACCTATTAGTTCTCACATATGGAACGGTTGCTCCGGAACGTTAATTGCACTGAGGCTGAGAAAGTGCACATCGCCTCTCTTCAACTCAAGGATGTGGCTAGCGAATGGTGGGAGAGCACCGGTCTGGCTGACCATCCTGAGCTGAATTGGAGCATGTTCAAGACCAAAATAACTGACCATTTCTTTTCCCGTGCTATGAGGGAGGAGAAGCATAAGGAATTTCTGTACCCACAGACTGATGGGTTAAAGGTGACTGAGCTCGCAACTAAGTTTAATCACTTGTTACAGTACGCTGGACCTGAGGTGTCAACCGAGGAGCAAAAGATCTGGTACTTCCATGGATGGATGAATCCAGAGATCAAGCCTCTAATGTTGCGTCATGGTTGTTCTACGTTAGAGCAATATGTGGATGCAGCCTACAAGACAGAAGTCACATTGGAGGAGCCTGCCCTTAAGCGGGAAAAGCAAGTTAAGGGAAAGGGTGGGCAACAGGATCGCCAGGTTGGTTCATTCAAACGACCGGCATCGCCTACCAAGTTTGAGAAGTCTGGTCGTGCTAAGACCGAGACAACTCAGTTTGACTCTGCCAGAGGCTCAGGTTGGAGCAGCGGAGTAATTCAATGCCACAACTGTGGTGAAGCTGGGCATAAAAGTTTTAATTGCCAAAAGGACAAGAGAGTATGTCATAATTATGGAAGAGAAGGCCACATAAAAGCATACTGCATACTGAAGGGTCAGGGACTAATGCAGTCTTATCAGGCGTCAAATGTTGGAGGTAGGCAGAACCTAAGGCCAGAGGTATCTGCTCCTGAGCAATCTATGGCTCGTAATAAAGGCAAGGCGCCTATGAGGTCTTCAGGCCAAGGGCAACGACTCTTTGTAATGAGCCAAGCCGACGGAGAAGAACCCTGATCCATTAAGTTGTATTTGTGTTAAGCCTTTCTGTAAGATTAAGGAGTAACGACGTGTGTCGGTAATCTCCGTAGTATTGTAATCTGGTTGTGCAACTTTTGTCAGTTAATATAATGTTTGGATGTTAATGTATTGTAATCTGGTTGTGCAACTCATCTTTTTGACGAATAATACCGGAGCACCCCACGGTGATGCACTCGGCCTGACATAACCTTTGTCAAGAAGATCTTCAAGTTGATTCTTCAACTCTTGCATCTCAGCTGGAGCCATCCGATACGGGGATTTGGAAATCGGCGCCGTACCAGGCTCGAGATCAATAGAAAACTCTATGTCACGATTTGGGGGTCATCCTGGAATTTCTTCCGGAAAGACATCCGAAAATTCCCTAACTACAGGAATATCAAGAACCTCAGGTCCATCCCCCTCGGGCGAATCCAAGTAGCAAAGGTACCCAACACATCCTTGTCGTAGTAGCTTAAACGCAGCCATCGCATTGATCAGCTTGCCGTTATCAGCGTCATTTCGACCTTTGAACTTGCACACGAATTGGCCCCCGGATGACACCGTCACCGTTCTTGAACTGAAGTCGATCACCGCCTTGTGACGCGTCAGCCAATCCATACCGAGAATAATGTCGTATGGAGCCATGGCTATGCAGATTAAATCTGCCTCGAATTCCTTACCCTGAATGGTAATCGGAAAGTCGGACAAATGCTTGGTTCCCACCAAACGTTCTCCATTAGGAAGATTAACGACGAAAGGGTCGCACGAATCATTGCACACTAAGTCTAACTTGCTAACACAGCTATCCGAAATAAAGGAATGCGTAGCACCAGAATCAAACAGAATGCACACTGAAGTAGAGTGAAGGTATAGAGTACCTTGAGCAATCGGAGCGTTGGGTCCATCTGCCTCACGCATCTCGTACAAGCGTTGGCCCTGACTTCCAGAAACAACTGGGGCCTTTCCCCTGTTCTGAGCAGTCGTCTGCACTGAAGGGCTAGGAGTCTCGGCAGGCTTAAACCTAGGTCGGTTGCTCTGATGAACTGACCCTTGCTGCGACTCTACTCCCTTCTGCTTCCCCTGCTTGCAGAACTTTTGCAGATGACCATCACGTCCACACCCAAAGCATGGCCTCCTCTCCTTCCGACACTCAGTGCTCTTGTGTCCAGCAGTACCGCAGTTATAACACTGAACTGAACTCCTGGTATGCCCTGACTGCTGAGTCGATCCTCCTTGCGTCATCTCCGTCTTAGCTCTGCCAGATTTGGCGAAGTTAGACGGTGGCGCATGGCGCTTAAAACCACCTCCCTGGTTCTGATTCTGCATCGACTTCTGTCGGTTGCGCCTCTTGGTCGACTCCTCGAGAGTTACCTCCAGCTTATAGGCACAATCCACATACTGCTCCAAGGTAGAGCATGTGTGGTGCACCATTAATGGCTTGATATCCGGGTTCATTCACTCGTGGAAGTACCAGATCTTTTGAGCCTCGCTGGTGATCTCGGCAGTGGCGTACTGTAGAAGATGGTTGAACTTAGATGCCAACTCGGTCACTCTCAGACCATCAGTCTGAGGATACAAGAACTCTTTATGCTTCTCCTCTCTCATAGCACGAGAGAAAAAGCGATCAACCATCTTGGTCTTGAACATCGACCAAGTCAACACTGGGCTCTCAGCCAAACCAGTGCTCTCCCACCACTCGCTAGCCTCCTCCTTCAGCTGAAGAGAAGCGATATGGACCTTCTCGGCCTCCGTACACTCCACGTTCCTGAACAGCCTCTCCATATGGGAGAACCAATGAGTCACTGCCACTGGCTCCCCTTTCCCGTTATAGCAGTCGGGTCTCATGGAAGTAATGGTCTTAAGAGCGCGACCATAGCTGTCCCTTGCCCTAACGGCAGTCTCCTGAATCACAGGGTTTCTGGGTTCCACAACATCAGGAACCGCTGCATGAATAGGCACTTCTTGTGCTTGAGGCGCACTTGGTCTCAAGACATCAG
Source organism: Rheum nobile (assembly GCA_027886185.1). Lineage (NCBI taxonomy): Eukaryota > Viridiplantae > Streptophyta > Magnoliopsida > Caryophyllales > Polygonaceae > Rheum > Rheum nobile. The sequence continues at coordinate 446,045 of WOAB01000671.1, read as the reverse complement.
TAATAGCCTGCATCACGATCCCACGGATCGCCTCAACAGCTGCAGCGTCAAACAACGTCGGCGCCTGGGTCTGATCCTGACCTTCATGCCTCTGCTGGACGCGAGACTCAGACTCGTGTTCATCCTGAACACCTCTTCCTGCTGGTCTGGGGTTTTGGCTGGTCCCACCACCGGCTCGAGTCGAGTTTCTCGTGCTTCTTGGGTTCACCATCTGTTTACCGATCCAATTCCAAGCATTCAATACATTAATATTATGCAACATACTTATGCAATATATCAATGTAAATAAATCACTCAGAATAGATCAACTTGGTATTTTATAGATGAACCTTCGAATCCTTACACAAGTTACACATAAGTTTATCATTCGAGCGTTAGGACAACATTGCTCGAAGATAAAAGTGTTTCTCAAAGTACTTGCCGCAATACTGAAATATTACACAAAGTACAACTTGGAAAACTAAGAAACGAACTACTACGATAGGCAACGCCACTCCTCCTCAAGGCGTTCCAAAACGTCTCCCCTACGACTGGCTACTCGTGCATGGTCTCTTCGGGCTAGGCTCACCATCGAGCTCTGGCGATGGGTTTCGCACCCTGCTTGACCCTGAAGCACATAGTCCTAGCTCAGCCATAGAAAAGTATGGGTCGTCCATGACTGGTCCTCCTATTCCAGCCCTCCTCTGAGTACTGGCGATCACCTCATCCCTCTGACGCTGCTGTTCTACGGAGATTACCTCGCTCTGGCGGAGAATCTCCTGCAGCTCGGATTCCGACCTCCATCTCCTTGGAGTAGGGATAGGCTGAGATTCCCTGTCACTTCTCCCAATACCGTACTCGGTATACAGTGCCTCCCAATCAGCATCTGACATGGGTGCGTACTCTGGCACTGGTGACAATCCTGTACCGGGCTCTTGATTCTGCCCTCCAAGGTCCAACTCTGGATCCTCTTCTGGATCATCCTCTATGGGATCCTCATCCTCGGGATCATCCTCGATGGGATCCTCTTCCTCGGGATCATCCTCGATGGGATCCTCATCCTCGGAATCATCCTCGATCATCTCCTCGTCCTCGACAGGATCTTGCTCAAGCATCTCCTCTTCCTCCTCCTCGTACTCGATCTCCTCGGGAATTGGTCCCAGTAGAAAGTCGTCTTGGTAAACCCCTTGTTCATACCTTGACAACTCGTCTTCCTGCTCCCATTCCTGTACTCCCTCCACCCTTGGTGGCGGCACAGGTGCAGGTCTAGGGACCATATCATTCCTGGCTACAAGGACAACCGACTCGGGGAGAACGTGCTTGACGTCTTCGGGTGGGCTACTCGGGCCTCCAACCTCGAAACATCGCTGAGGTAACGGAAAATCTAGCCTCGGCTGATCCGACTTGGCGTCTTCCGACCCCCTACCAATAGAAAAGCAGACACCCATCCTATCGAACAATAAGGAAGGAATTAGTCTTTCTAGACATAGAAGCAAGCTTACTATATCAGACTATAAAGAAGACATGACTATGAACGGTGTTTTTAAATTCTTTTCAGAATGAAAATTCAGAGCCCTCTTTAAAGCATTTTCAAAAACGGATAATTGATTTATAAAATCCCAAACCCATTTTAAAACCTTTGGCTCTGATACCACAACTGTAACACCCCCAAAACTTAACCCTTTTGGAAAGGTATTACCGCCAGTGACCCCAGTGTTCCTTACCGAGATCACCCAAGGCTTTACCAAATAAATACGATTTATGAAATGCAATTGATACACAAAGATCAAGCATTAAATTCCAAAACATAACATTGTCGAGGAAACAAGAGTTACGGGATTACAACCCAATCCCGAATAGGTCAAAACATACTTTAAACCAAACACAGCGGAAGACTAAGAAAGTAAGTTACAATCGGAGTTATTGTCCAAAGGATCATAACCTGATTAAAGAAATAATTAAAACATTCAAAAACCACCGCCGACTTCATAGTCCTTCTAATCTTCTGAGCTACTTCTTAACTGATGTGCCGAATCAAATGGATGACACCAGCCAACCATGCAAGGGAAAATGTTGGTTGGTTAGTCTAAATGAATAGACTAGCAAGGGAATAAAGCAGACTGGTTCGAAGCAGTCATATTAGGTTAGACTCATCGCTTCTCGGATAATAACCGATAACGGTAGTCAACCATCATATTCCTACTGGAATAAACAAGAGGTATGCACAAGAGAAGATTCTGGAAGACTGAATCTTCACAGAAATCGACTCGAAAGAAGACTCCAACTGAAATGAGTCTTTAAGGAAGTATGACAAATCTGGAATATTACAGAATCATACAAAAATGATTTAAAACTGACTGAGATGCTTCGGTTCACGACCAACCTCATCGCCTACAACGAATCCAGATTGGAAAGAGAACGTACTACATTCGAGTCAAGATGAGTTTTCCTAGCTGCACTGAACTTAGCTGAACTACTCGCCCAAGGTGTATTAATTATGTGCGTCAAGGTAGCACTTATCTGATTTATGTTTCAAAAACACACATCACGTTATAGACTTTTACATGTGTACCCCACCAATGGGACGACACATCTTAGTATACGTTTCGTCGAGAGTGACATATACCGAAAGGTTTGTGACACCAGCTAAGTGTCCTGTCTCTACACACATGTGTAAGAGACCGATCATGATCATAGAATAGTACCAGATGGGGACGAGCCATCCCGATACCAGATTATAAAGAAATGACTGGACCGAGTCCGAGTAACGTTCCTATCTAACAGTGCTAACTAAACAGTTACAGCACCACAACATTTACAGGATAAATCCACATAAAGGCCCGAAAGGCGATCACATATAATAGCGTTGTTCTAGCAGATATACAACCTATTATATGATTTTCAAAACAGTTTATCAAAACCGTTTCCAGACAAATAGAATATTCATTCCAAATTAATTACTCAGATAAACTACTGATAATTAATGTAAATATGGAACGAAAGAGCAAGAGTGAACCGCCACTTGCCTTACTCCGCAGAATAGTCTAAAGACGTCACTGGATTCCAGGCTCGACACGGTATAGTTCCGACAGCACAACAACCTTCGAGTCGACCCATAAAAGGAACCCTAAGTTAGATCCGACATAAACAGTACGAATCTAAACACGGCGAAGGAACACGAAAGGAAAGACGCCACGACGACAACCGACCAAGCCAAAGCCACGAAGGCATTCTGGGCACTGGCGGTGGTCGCCGTTCTTGGCGGCGGTCGCCGTTCTTGGCGGCGGTTGGCGTTCTTGGCGGCGGTCGCCGTTCTTGGCGGTGGTCGCCGTGAAGAACACGGCGGTCGCCGTGCAGAACACGGCGGTCGCCGTGAAGAACACGACCGACTGAAACGAGAGAAAACTCACCCCAAAACACGAGCGGTTCGGCCTCCTTCGACTAGCTTTGGCTTCTAACCTCCAAGGCTAACCAAAAGCTTCACAAAGGCACTCAGGAACCACACCAAAGCAACACCGGCGAGACCTCCGACGAGCACAAGAAAACCGGCGAAAACAAAACTCCGGCGAGAGGCGAATTTGGCAGCGATTCGGGGTTGTAGATGACCCAAAACCCATGCCCCAGCTCACCTATTTATAGGAAAACCCCAAGGAGTGAGCTGCAAACCCTCAGACGTGGCAAACGACGCAACGGCGCGCCTCGAACGACGCCGGCGACCATCGGGCAAAGCCCACTGGACAATCACGGCGGTCGCCGTATTTTTGCCTGCGGCGGGCACGCGGCGGTTGCCGTAAATACGGCGGTCGCCGTCGTTAGGCCTGTCGCGGCCAGCTAGAAGCTGACACGCTGACATCTCGGGCCCAACCAAGGCGGTCGTCGTTTCTGAACGGCGGTCTCCGTTTCCCCCTTTTCCCGCCCATTCGGCTTTGAACGAGCATGACGATAAACCGGGATAAAAATTATCGTACGCGAACGACAATTTAAAATTCAAGGCACCTTGTCTGTATATTATTTCACTGAGAAAAATATTACAGATATAGAGAACATTACAGAATGTCTCAAGCTACCTGAATTAAATCCGACGTACACAACGGGTACTCGGGAAAATTCCATAATTCCCAAAATAACCTTACAAAAATACGGGGTATCACAAAGTCAGGTGGCGTTGGAAGCTCGCGCAACCCCCAAGCCGAGCAAGGCCGTTGCGCCAGGGCACAACAGCCCGCTGCCGAGCGCACCACTGACAAAGTTTGCTTCAAGTGCAATGGTAGAGGCCACATCCAAAGAGACTACCCCAACCCAAAGAAGGTTTTGTTTTCACAAGCTTGTTGATACGAATCTTTTGATGAGGTAGACTCGGAGAATGAGCTCCATGAGCATGAGCTAGAGGACGCCGAGGAGGACACATATGCTTGCATCACGGTGCACAACCAAGCTGCCACATCCTTGGCTTTGGTCACGCGGCACATCCTCATGGTGAAAGAAGGAGAGCTTGTTGATAAGCACTACTTTGTAGGGCTTAACTAAGAGTTATTAGAGGGTTTTATTGGTGCCATTCGGGTAGATTTAGACACATTCTTGTGCATGGCGTTTGGGGGCGAAGTCTGTTGTTTTTGGAGGTGTTTGAGCTATTTTGGATATCATAGGAGACACTGAGGAAGGAAGCCACCAAAAGAAGATGCCAAGGAAGTGAAGACGAGAGGTTAGGAGGCAAAGCCAATGAGTGAAGGTCGAGCATTAACCGCGACCGCGGGCAAGGGTGCCGCGATCGCGGTTCCTCGGGCAATTCGAGATATTTCTGCAGGCGTGGAAGAATGCGAAAAGCGTGGAGCTACAAGCAACCGCGATCGCGGTCCATTACCCGCGATCGCGGGTCATCACGGCAGACTTATTTCGGGATTTGCCCAATCTATCTTTCCTGATTTCTTTACTTCATTTTAATTATTTTCGTTTTCTATTTTCAGTTGGGCTAGGTCATTTGTTAAGCCCACCTATATATACTCCCTTAGTTTTAGGTTTTCAGTAGGGAGACACTCATATCAGGTTTTAGTTTTACATCATCATTATTTTTCTCAAGACTATGGAAGGCTAAGCACTTTTGCTTAGTCTGGCAATGTAAGCTTAAGTTTTGATTATTGGTTGTGAGGTTATGTTCCCTTTCTTAATTCCTATTGATCTATATCTCTTCTCTTAAGCAGAATATCATTGAATAATTATTGATTTGTCTAGACAAGCCATCTAGGTTTATTGATTGTTACTCATATTGCTATGACTAGGAAACTGTTGGGCTAACGTCCTGGTCTGGAGTGGCAAGCATAGGTTTTATTTGCTTTGGTGGATTTTATCTATGTAGAGATTTGATTACATGTTGAATGCTTCTGGTTGAGGTGTTATGTGTATCCTGGTTAATTCTTATGTTCATTGCTGCCTTTGGGTTGAATCACTAGTGATGCTAGGGTTATTCATTGGTAAGGGTTCTTAGGGATGGTTTCCTTATTAATCTACACAAGATCGGGACATGAATAATCATAGGAAGGAATTGGAAGTAATCTAGGATCAACCAACCAAAACTTAGGTCGAAATTGCCTGGCTAAGTGTTTTCTCACATTTGATTGCAAACTATTTATTCTGTTTTATTTTCTACTTGATTAAAACCTCAAAAAAACCCCTTTGTTACTATTGTTCGATTGGTATTCAATTTGTGACAGGAATATAGACGCTTGTGATTCTCTTGGGATTTCGACCCTTGCTTGCTTACTATACTAGTTTGGAAGTTGAGGTTTACTTTGATTTGGCATAACGACCTTAGGCCACGTCACTTGTCAACCAGCTAGAAAATATATTCCATACCTAGTGTCTGGTTCAAACCTCTTCCCTCAGTGTCATCATTGACGGGGGTTTGTGTTGCAACATTGTCAATGAGAAAGTGGTTGACAACTTCAAGCTTGCAACTACGCCCCATCCACAATCGTATTGCTTACAATGGATCTCCGATGGTAAGAGTAATGTGGTAACAAGGCAATGCCACCTCACATTTTCTATTGGTTATTATACAGATACAGTTTTTTGTGATGTCAGTACGATGTATGCTACTCATCTCTTGCTTGGTCGACTGTGGCAGTTTGATAAAAAGGCTATACATGATGGATTCCTCAACACTTACACATTCAATCATGGAGGAAAGCTTGTGTACCTACTTCTTATGTCGCCACAAGAGATAATCCAGGATCAAGTGGAGAGAAGCCAACAAAAGGCACTTGCCCATGCCAAGGTTGCGCCTCCTATGGCACCGCAATGCCCAGAAAGCGGCACCAAGAAGACCGCTGACATTACCGCAACGCGTGCAGGCGCTCAAGCGCCCGGCTCCACAGCTCCAATAGCGAGCGCGAGCAGCAAGCGCAGCGACAATGCCAACAGTGCCACGACTGCGAAGTGCCATGACAGCGCTAGTGCCAAGCCTCGCGCCAATGCGCCCGACACTCGACCTAGTGACAACGAGGTCTACAAGCAAGGCATTCAAGGCACTTGCAAGCAATGACTTCTTTTGACACGCTACATGCACATCAATCCGATTTTTCAGGGACGTCGTCCTTGCTTTCTCATTATCCCAAATGCATGTCTTTCTATTGATAAAGAACCTAGTGACTTACCCCCTTTGGTGTCGAAACTCTTGCAGGAATTCAAGGATTTTATGCCCGATGTGTTGCCCGAGGGTTTGCCACCAATCCGAGGCATTTAGCACCAAATCGATCTTGTGCCCGGTGCCTCACTCATGAATAGAGCCGCCTACTGTGCTAGCCCGGAAGAGACGCAAGAGCTCCAGCGCCAAGTCTAGGACCTCATGGTCAAGGGTTATGTGCGCGAGAGCCTAAGCTCGTGTGTGGTGCCTGTTGGGCCTCACTCTTAATGGACTCTCAAAGGAAGCAGCCCAGTGGTTGAAGTGATCTTTCCGTTTTGAAGCGACCAGTGATTAGACGACAAGCAAAGATCACAATAACGGCATGATCAGAGACATTACTAAAATCCAGATCATGGAGGTTGATATATCCTTCCATATAGCAGTTACAACCCACGTAAGCAAACCATAAATATCACAAGATTATGGCAATCTGGCAATAAAAGCTAGTGAGCGAAGATCACGGAGGCCAAATGGCTAGTTTAGCTAGATCTTTGGGAAATTAAATGTGTATATAAAGGGGTTAGAGATCATTGTAAAAGATAGACGAATTTGACATAATACATAGGACGATACTCCTACTTGCGTTCATCAAAATTCTCAAGCTCGAACCCTTGTTTCAGCGTTGAAGCGACCGATGACTGAACCCTTTGATTCGACCAAGCTCTCGTTCATGGAAGATAAGCTTGTCTCTGCATCTTTGTAATCTAGTTTAGTCTTAATCTTTGTTTGATTTGGATCATTCAGATATAATCAAAACTGTTGTTGTCTAGTTGCCCTTCCTAAGGTGATTCAAGTCAGGTCGATCTTTTCGCCCCAAATTAGTTTGGCGCCGGTTGGGCCCAACATGTTCCAATGGAGCCAATGCAAGCGAATTGGGCCAAACTCAAGTGAAGGAGTAGGCCGAGAAGACTAACGAGAGGCATCAGACGTTCCTCGAACGCGTGGGATCCGACCAACCCCGAGAATTTCGCCCAGAGCATTAACTACTCCGTCCAAGGCAAATGGTAACCCAATCGAGCACAAGATTAGGATGCCATTAAAGGGGAATCCCGGGGATCACGTACATCAATAAATGGAGAATCTCATGAATATAGTAACAGATGAAGGGAAGAATACCATAAATAGACCATGAAAGAATACTCGACAGAGGACACGTCTCGGAACAACACTCATCAACTCAGCTCTCAAAAAAGTTTACTAGCACACTGGTTCTCTCTTAGCTCCCTTGATACATCAACCGACTACAGACGGTCGAACCAACAGAATAGCTGGTCGGACAAGACCTGATCTCTTTTTCCTTAAGGATAAGTTGTATTTTGATTCATTTCTGTTATCGCTTGATCAATACATCATAATACAATCTTGCTTCTATTTTATACGTGGTTGATTGTTTATTTGGTTTGGATTTATTCTATACTGTCCGATCGACTCGTTATCCCGTCTAAGGCGATTTAGGTTGATTGATCTTTTCGCCCCAAAACAATTTAACGCCCACCGTGGGGCAACTTGCCGATCACCATCTTGAAAATCCTCCAACCATGACTTTCAACCCATCTACCAATACCGAGGAACCACGCCTCGAAGACGACTCCTAAACTCAAGGAAATACAACCGAAAACCCTACTCTGAACCAACTCCAAGAGCTTGCCTAAAAAATGACTACCCTCCAAGATAACCTCGCCCAACAACGTCAAAAGACCAAAGCCTTGGCTGCCTTGTCCACCCAATCTGAGGCCGAGATCGCACAACTAACTCGTGAAAATGAGTCTCTTAGATCGCAGGTACAATCAATGGTCTCTGGATCCAGACAAATGCCCGTCTATAGTAACATCCAGACGCGTCTTAACATGGATAGTGCCGAGCTGACTCCTCTAAGCGTTCGACGCCACGGATATACCGAGGGTATGTTTTGGGACGAAAAGATCGGACGACCTAAATCGCCTTAGACAGGGTAACTAGTCGACCAGACGATAGGAAACAATCCAAACCAAGTAAATAATAGATAAACAAGAAATAAATATGTAATAGCAAGGCAATTTTATTAGATGTCGTGTGAATCGGATTGAATCATGATACAACATATCGTAATAAAACCAGAGATCGAGTGGGACTCGACCGGTGACTTGTGAGTGGCGACCGGCAGGGGTCAGACGTAGATAACCGTTTTTAGAGCTAGATGGGCCGCGAGAGTGCTATTCTGGTGAGTTGTCTGAGTAAGAAAGCGTGTCCCTAGCGTAGTTGTGATAGTTCAATTTTTATCTTCCTTGTCGTCCCAATATGGTAAGTCCATTTACTCTTTGTGACCGTTGTGCTTCTTCGATATCTTTGTCTTCTATGCCGGACGTAATGGCGAAGATTTCGCCATTAAATTGCTGGTAATTGTGGTGGTTTAAGTGTTGTAGACGTTGCATGATCTGAGTATTAAATGCGTGGCGAGATCTCCGCGATCTTGTCGGATGACTCTTGACTGGGGAGGTTTTGTCGGGTGTCGCTCGACCAGAGAAGCCTTGTCGACTCCTCTGAACTCGTCTGCCATTCTCCCGATTTACAGTGGGCTTGGGCTCGGTCCTCTCGATCTGTCTTCTCTGGAGAATCCAGGCCCAACAATAGCCCCAAGTTGCTATGGGCTTACGGTTTAGGCAAGTAGACCGGGATCCATGGCAACTTCCTTGGACACGATCCTCACCGTCCTTTTTGGCGCGGTTGCACAGGTCGATGTGGCGCGCGATTAGGGCACGATGCGATGTCTTCTGCAGATCATGATTTCCTTCCATAAATTCTGAGCAGGGGGATCGATTAGTCTTCATCTCCTTCCTTTGCAAGTTTCTGGTAAGCCTTTCGGTCTCTCTTGCCATTTGCTTTCTGATTTCCTCCCCTCTCTATTCTCGGCATGGTCTCTCTCGAGGCTTCTGAGTCGTCGAAGACTCTTTCCGATGCCGGAGAGGGCGATACTTCTCCTCATTTCCTCCTAACAGAGTCGGACGCGCTGGCTAGCAATTTGTCGGAGGCAGAGCTGGTCCAAGTCCTCAAAGTCGGGGGCTTTCCTCCGGAGACGATTGCTACACTGCTTGAGCCGGACGAGAGGGCCGACACGCGCTACGAAGGGTGGATTTGCTTCTATGTGTACCCGTTTAGGATAGGGCATAATTTCCCATTCTCTCCTCTTGTTAGAGATTTTCTAGCTACCTTGGCATTAGCGCCGTGTCAAGTGATGCCTCAAGCTTGGAGAGTCCTTAGGGTTTTAGACTTAGTGAATGAGCAAACTGGTGCTAGTTTTGATTTCGACGCCTTGTGGTATAATTACTTCATCGGGTCGAAGAGTTCTTCCCGTGTGCAACTGCGTGCTCGACGAGGTCGGAAGCCTTTGGTGCAAACTCCCGATGTGAACGACCATGGATGGGGGTCGAAATACGTTTTTGTCAAACGATCTTCTCTGGAGAAGGAAGGAGAATGTCCTTTTCTGTTGTCGGAGTGGCGGATCGACAGTATGTACTTTGTTTTCTCTTTCACGCGTTTATGCGTTTTTAACACTCTGTTTTTAACTTTCCCTTTTTGTAGTCCCTGAACCGGAAGAATTGGAAGCTAGCAGCCGATCGGAGGCTTTGTCAAAGATTGTGCTTGAAGTTCCCGCGTCTGAGAGGAAATTCGTCAACGTCAATTTGCTGGCGCCAACTCCTCCCCCACAGGAAGATATGTCGAATGTTTCTTCATCCCGTGCGAAAGGTAGACTTTTGGCTTTAGGAATCTTTTTGTTGTTTTTCGCTTTGTCGTCTATTTTAGGATTTCTCCCTTTTTGATGCTTTGTCGTGTCAGGTTCCCCTGGTGGTCGGTCGAGTGCTCGACTGAGAGTGGCGTCTGGAAAAGGTTTGATCGAGCAAAGGAAAGCTGCAGCTAAGGCGGCGTCGAGTAAGCCGGTTCTGACTGACCTGTCGACTGCGATGAAAGCTGGCTCTAAGAGAAAAATGAGCGCTCGTTCTGACGATGCTAAGGTGGAGGACATCCCTAAGAAGAAAGACGTGACTGCTGAGGGGGTTGACAAGATTGGTGTCGCTGGGCCATCGATCGTTGATCTCTTCCGTGCTCAAGATCCGACTTTGAAGTTGGAGGTTAAGGATGTTTCTCCCCTGGACTGCATTGGCGAAGCATACAGTTCCGCGTGGAGGGTATGTTGGCCCTTGTCTTGTGCGTTTTTGTATTTCTTTTGTTTCGACTTCGCTGTCTGAGTTGTGTATTTGCGTTGTTGTATGCCTTTTTGTCAGGCTTTTTAGTATTTCTTGGGAGCTTATTCCGGTGTCCAAGCAATGCTTGCTAAGGCTGAGGACAGGGCTGCTAGGTCAGAGTCCGACCTCGCCTCTTTAAGGACCAAGCTGGAGGGAGCTGAGAGTCGCTGTCGAGAGACAGAGCGTCGTCTCACCAGGGAGCTGAAGAGCTGCCAAGGGGAGCTGTCTGCATGTCAGAGGGAGTTTGAGGAGTGCAGGGCAAGCATTGAGGAGGAAGTAAAGCGAGCTAGGATTGCCGACGGTCAGATTGCTGGCGATGTGGGGGCCTTCTATGCTGTGAAGTCGCGCATTGAGATGATTGAAGAATTCAATGAGGGCAAGCATGAGCTCTGGGACCTGAAGGCGGAGAGGGAGACTTTGGACTCCATGTTCCCAAAAGGCGACCCTGGTCAAGAGCTGTTCTGCTTAGCCGGCGTCGGAGAGGAGGCGGTGGATGAAGGTGTCGATGAGGACGAAGCTCATTCTGACGATGCCAAGCCGACCGACAAGACAGTCCCATTGGAGCCAGCCCCCGTCGAAGATAATGTTGGTGTGTCTGATGCTTGACTTATTTGTCCCCTTTGTGTTGGGTTTTTAAACATTTGGTGTCTGTATGTTTTGGCGACCCGTCCACCATCGCGGGTCGCAAGATGTTTCTATTTGATGAAGTCCTACGGATGTGTAGGCAGACAATTATGGTTTGGCGACCCGTCCACCATCGCGGGTCGCGTATTTGTAGAAAATGCTTCTTATTTCGATGCAAAAATGTGTTTTTACACGTAGAATTGCATGCTAGTTTGTTTCGTACATGTTCGTCGAACTTTCGAGGAAGTTGTCGACGATGTTTAGTATGTCGTGTATGTCGGTTTCACCCGTGTGCTCCGTCGAGTGGGGTTTCACCGTATGTATGTATGTAGAGCAGGCCTGCGATGTGTTTGTGTATGTGATAGTCTTGAAATTATGCCGGGGAGGTAAGCAATATATAATAAGGTGTTTGTTCCTTATGTTTAATTGCGTGAATGTAATAAGGTGTTGTACCTTATGTTTTGTATAAGGCAGACGGTGTGCCGACGTGCCTGTGTTGTCATCTCCCCGTAATCCGATCGATCGTGTAATGTAAGCGCTATATGCGGATGACAGGATCCATTTGCGGACGACTAGGTCCATTTGCGGACGACGGGGTCCAATGTAAATGCTGTTCTGCATTTGTGTTTTTGTAAGGAGGAAATCCTCGCTTAGTGTCAGATGATGACATGTAAAAGAAAGTAGCGATGTATACGCGATGGCATGCGATATGTATGCGACAAATGGCAATGTATATACGATAGCATGCGATATATATACGACAAATGGCAATGTATATATGATAGCATGCGATAGGTAGCAATGTATATGCGATGTATAGAGTTTTGCGTGATGTTTTTACCTTATCGGTTCAGAAATGGTATAGCTTGAGATGTGCTGCATTCCAACTCCTCGGGATTGGTTGTCCATCTTTGTCTTCTAACTGATACGCTCCTTGTCCGACCACTTCGGTGATCAAGTAAGGTCCTTCCCATTGTGGTGCTAGCTTTCCGTCGGATGGGTTCTTGGTGTTCTGGAATGATTTCCTTAAGACCCAGTCTCCGACCTTGAATGCCTTAATTCGAACGTTCTTGTTATAGCTCCTTGCGACTTGTTGTTGGAACCTGACCATCCTGATTCGTGCTTTCTCTCTGATCTCGTCCGCTGTGTCCAGAATGTGTGCTAGTTCGACGTCGTTTTGTTCAATTGTCTGAAGGTTGCAGCGAGCAGTCGGAACCAGTAACTCAGCCGGGATGACCGCCTCACTCCCGTAGACGAGAGAGAAAGGCGATTGCCCGGTCGCGTTCTTTGGAGTAGTCCTGTCGGACCAGAGAATAAGTGGGAGTTCGTCTGCCCATTTGCCTTTAGCCCCGGTGAGGCGTTTCTTGAGGTTGTTGATAATGATCTTGTTGCTGGATTCGGCTTGTCCGTTGGATTGTGGATACCGAGGTGTGGATGTGACCAACTTGATGTTCCATTGGTCGCAGAAGGCTCTAGTCTTATGACTGCTGAACTGCAAACCGTTGTCGCACACGATTTTTGATGGGACACCAAATCTGCACAAGATATTGCGTTTTATGAATGAAATGACGTGTTGATCCTTTACCTCTCTGTAAGCCTCGGCTTCGATCCATTTGGAGAAGTAGTCCATCATGGCAAGGAAAAAGACTCTTTGACCTGACGCGGGAGGAAGCTTTCCGACAATGTCCATTCCCCATCTCATAAAGGGCCATGGAGCCAGGGTCGGATGAAGGAGCTCTGAAGGCTGACGATGGACGGGTACGTATCACTGACAGGCGTCGCACTTCTTGGTGTATTCCATGGCGTCTTTGTTCATTGTTGGCCAATAGTACCCGTTTCGTAGGGCCTTTCCTGAGAGGCTTCGCCCGCCAGTGTGGTTGCCACACTCTCCTTCGTGTAACGATTGCAAGATACGTCTGACTTCTGGAGTCTTAAGGCATCGTAGGAGTAACCCTGTAACAAATTTTTTGTACAAGATGTCATCAATGATATCGTAAGAGAGTGCTTGTACCTTGAGCCTTTTTGCTTCTGTCTTGTCGTCGGGTAGAATGCCGTCTTTTAACCACCTGGTGTAAGGTAGCATCTAATCGTCATCGGCGTCGATGATGTCCTCTTCGGGTCGGTCGCCTATTTCTATGGCGACGAGTTCTTCAAGTGATGTGGTTAACTCGACGGATGTCCTTGGGACAGCTGGCGTCATGATGTGGGCCAATGGTATATGTGGGAATTTATTCGGGTTTAGGACGGATCCTAGATTGGCGAGCGCGTCAGCTTGGGAGTTAAGGTCCCTGGGTACCTGTCAGATGTTGAATGTCTGGAATTGTCCGATTAGTTTCCTGGCTACCTCCAGGTAGGCTACCATTTTGGTATCCTTGGCGTTGTACGACCCTTGTATCTGGTTTACGACCAGCAGGGAGTCGCAGACGACTTCGATCTCTCGGACCCCTAGATCGCGAGCCAGGATGAGTCCGAATATGAGTGCTTCGTATTCAGCTTCGTTGTTAGTTGCACCCCACTCACATCTGACGGCTTGAGCTATCTTGTCTCCTTATGGTGATTTCAACACGACCCCAAGCCCCGATCCTCTGGCATTCGACGCCCCATCTGTGTGGAGCTCCCATGTACCTGTCTCGTCTGTTGTGAGTAGTTGTGTCGCTTCTTTAGCGGCTTCTTGCTCTAGGGTCGGACTGAAATCGGCCACAAAGTCGGCTAAGGCTTGCGACTTGATCGCTATCCTAGGCTCGTACTCGATGTCGTAACCACTGAGGTGTATGGCCCATTTGGTCATTCTTCCTGTGAACTCGGGTTTCCTCATGATAGCCCTCATGGGATGATTAGTGCGCACAGTGATAGTATGGGATTCAAAGTATGGTTTGAGCTTGTTCGAAGCCATTACTAATGATAATACGAGTTTTTCAAGTGACGAATACCTCGTTTCGGCTGATAATAGCGTCCGACTGACATAGTATATTGGCAACTGTTTGCCATCTTCTTCTCTGACCAGTACACCGCTTACGGCCGATTTCGACACTGCAAGATAAAGAAATAAGGGCTCGTCGCCTTTAGGTTTGGTTAGTAACATAGGACTGGCTAGATAGTCCTTGAGGTTCTGAAATGCTGCTTCATGTTCCTCCGTCCATTGAAAGGACTTATTTTTCTTGAGCGCGTCGTGGAATGGTTTGCACTTGTCGGATGATTTGGAGATGAACTTGTTCAGAGCTGTTATCCGACCTGTGAGCTTCTGTACGTCTTTGATGCATCGGGGGGATCAGAGGTTGATGAGAGCCTTGATCTGTTCCGGGCTGGCCTCTATTCCTCTTTGTGTCACCATATATCCTAAGAACTTCCCTGACGACACTCCGAAGGAGCACTTAGTAGGGTTTAGCTTCATATTGTACCTTTTGAGTACCTCGAAGCTGTCGCGTAGGTGGTCGATGTGATCTTCTTTCTTTTTGGACTTGACCAACATGTCGTCGATATAGACTTCCATTGTGTCTCCAATTTGGTCTTTGAACATTTTATTGACCAATCGTTGGTATGTAGCCCCTGCATTTTTCAGACCAAAGGGCATTACTTTGTAGCAATAGATACCTTGACTGGTGATGAACGCTGTTTTTTCTTGATCGTCGGGATCCATAAGGATTTGATTGTATCCACTGAAGGCGTCCATGAAGGTGAGCATTTCGTGCCCTGCTATGGCGTCGACCATAGCGTCGATGTGAGGTAGAGGAAATGAATCTTTGGGACAAGCCTTGTTGAGGTCTGTGAAGTCGATGCAGACTCTCCATTTGCCGTTCTTCTTCTGGACCACGACCACGTTGGCCAGCCATTCAGGGTAGTGGACTTCCCTGATTTTTCCGGTTTCCAATAAGCTTTTTGACTTCGTTGTCGATTATTTTGTTCCGCTCGGGGGCGAATTTCCTGCATTTTTGCTTGACAGGGGGATGAGATGGATCCACATTTAATTTATGAGTAATAACGTTGGGAGATATCCCGACCATATCCTCATGTGACCATGCGAAACAGTCGGCATTGGTCCTGAGAAAGTCGAGAAGCTGTTGTCTGGTCGAATCGTCCAGGTCCGACCCGACCCTTACCGTTTGGTTTGGCTTTGAAGGGTCTAGTGCGATCCCGTCGAGTTTCTCCATTTCTGGTTCAACGTATCGACTAGGTCCTTCGCCAATCTGTGGTTGCTATGCGATCTTGTGTTCGACCGCGTTCTTCATGGAAGCGACATAGCATTCCTTTGCGGTCCTTTGATCTCCTTTGATTTCTTGGACTCCCCACTCGGTGGGGAATTTGATGACTTGATGATATGTTGAAGGTACTGCCTTCATAGCGTGTATCCACGGCCTGCCAAGAATACAATTGTAGGGAGACGGACAGTCTAAGACTAAGAATTTAACCTGTCGGTTGATTCCTCCAGCGTATGTGGTCAGAATGATTTCGCCAGTCGTGTGCTTAACCTCACCGCTAAACCCGACCAGTGGGGTCGATTTCTTGATTAGGTCGTTCTCAGTCAGACCCATTTCTTTGAGAGCGTCGAGGGTCAAGAGGTTTGTCGAACTTCCTGTATCGATTAGTACTCTCCGGATTAAGCAATTACCAATGGACAAAGAGATTACCAGACCGTCATGGTGACTATCCGACCCGTCGGAGTCGGATTCGTCGAATGTGACCGTCAGAAGGTTAGATGCCCTCCTTGGTTTGAATTCCGATGCTTCGGGCTTGTCGCCTTTGCTTTCCTTGGCATGTCGCTTAGCCGTGGAGTACGTGTTCCCGCATATATCGGATCCACCTGAAATGGTATTGACAACTTTCGTATGGATAGGAGATGGGGGTTTGTTCTGTTTTACCTGATCTCGGCGTTCCATGGTGGCTTTTGCCCGTTCCGAGATGACGTCGCATAACAGCCCCTGTGATAGCAGCCTAGCGATCTCCTTTCGTAGGGCGATGCACTCGTCGGTCGAATGACCATGGTCGCCGTGGAATTCACACCATCGACTCATGTCCTTCTTGACGTCCGGTCGGTCACTCTTTCGGGGCCATCTTACGTCTTTTCCATACTTGTCGAAACTCTTGACGAGCTCCGACATGGAAACGTTAAAGTTATAAGACTGGACCCTAGGAGGCAACACAGAACCGTCTCTCCATTCTTGTGACCTGTCTTGGAAAGAATTTACCTGATTTGCTTCGTTTCGATTACGAGAATAGGGATGTGGACGTCTGTCCCGACGATTGTCGGAGGAATGTTTAGGATCGGATGGATCGGGTCCGCGCGAGGCTTTACGTGGCTCACGGTCCTCTTCCAGCCTTACCTCGGCCATAGTTTTGGCCTGGACATCTTCAAAAATTTTGCAGGGATACTTGGTAATCTCGTCGTAGAGATTGCTGTCTTTGACCAGGCCTTGTCGGAATGCTTCGATAGACGTTGTGACGTCACAGTGGGGGATTCCCACTTTCTCTTTGTTGTACTTGTTAAGATAATTTCGGAGAGGTTCATTGTACCTTTGTGTGACTCGGTAGAGGTCACTCGATTGTTTCTCATGCTTCCGACTGCTGGCGAACTGGCTCTTAAAAGAGTTGACCAGATCCGCGAATGATGCGATCGTTCCCTGAGGCAAACGCATAAACCAAGTTAGTACGGGACCCGCGAGGGTTATGCCAAAGCTTTTGCACATGACGGCCTCGCGGCTCTCCCTTGAAACAGATGCAGCCATTAGTTTTTGTTTATAGAGAGAGATATGGTCATTTGGATCGGTGGTGCCGTCGAACGTCGTCATGTTGGGGAGATGGAACTTCTTGGGGATCTCGACCCTTGCGATTTCTTCGACGAACGGGGATTCTTCGAATCCGCCGGACGCTTCTCTCTCGATCGGTTGTGGGACTATTGGGAGCCTGTTGAAGCGATCGTCGATCGTCTTCTTATGTCGGTCGAGCGTCTGCTGGAAAAGAGCCATGATATCTGGCGGATTGGCAACCTGTGGTTCGTCGATTCGGGGCCGAACAGACCCGATCGGTGTGGAAAAGGTGACATGGTTAGTCGAAAATAGACTAGCGAAAGGAGTTCGAGACGTACCCTCAGTGTGTCCAGGACGTCGTACGCTCGGAGGCGTTGGCTCGATGTTGTCCATGTCGAGGCGTGTTCAGACGCCGCCGTGGACGGGCGCGTTCCTAGATCCCGAAGCCCCTGATTGTACATGCGACTTAAGAGACTCATTTTCACGAGTTAGTTGCGCGATCTCGGCTTCGGATTGGGTTGACAAAACGGCTAGGGCTTCAGTTTTTTGACGTTGTTGGGCTAGTTCCTCTTGAAGGGCGGCCATTTTTTGAGAGAGTTCTTGGAACTGGGTTGGAGTAGGATTTTCGGTTGGGTTTTCTGTGGTTTGGGTTTCGTCTTCGAGACGTAGTTCTTGGTTGTCAGTAGGAGGATCAATAGCCATGGTTGGAAGATTCCGGAAAGGTGATCGACAAGTTGCCCCACGGTGGGCGCCAAATTGTTTTGGGACGAAAAGATCGGACGACCTAAATCGCCTTAGACGGGGTAACTAGTCGACCGGACGATAGGAAACAATCCAAACCAAGCAAATAATAGATAAACAAGAAATAAATATGTAATAGCAAGGCAATTTTATTAGATGTCGTGTGAATCAGATTGAATATTGATACAACTTATCGTAATAAAACCAGAGATCGAGTGGGACTCGACCGGTGACTTGTGAGTGGCGACCGGCAGGGGTCAGACGTAGATAACCGTTTTTAGAGCTAGATGGGTCGCGAGAGTGCTATTCTGGTGAGTTATCTGAGTAAGAAAGCGTGTCCCTAGCGTAGTTGTGATAGTTCAATTTTTATCTTCCTTGTCGTCCCAATATGGTAAGTCCATTTACTCTTTGTGACCGTTGTGCTTCTTCGATATCTTTGTCTTCTATGCCGGACGTAATGGCGAAGATTTCGCCATTAAATTGCTGGTAATTGTGGTGGTTTAAGTGTTGTAGACGTTGCATGATCTGAGTATTAAATGCGTGGCGAGATCTCCGCGATCTTGTCGGATGACTCTTGACTGGGGAGGTTTTGTCGGGTGTCGCTCGACCAGAGAAGCCTTGTCGACTCCTCTGAACTCGTCTGCCATTCTCCCGATTTGCAGTGGGCTTGGGCTCGGTCCTCTCGATATGTCTTCTCTGGAGAATCCAGGCCCAACAGGGTACATCTCGAACTCATTTGGCCAATCCGTTTTCGACTAACAATGTTACTTTCTCCACACCGATCGGGTCAGTAGGAACCCGAATCGACGAACCGCAGGTTACCAATGTAATACCCCTCATTTTAGTAAAGAGTATTTTGGTAATTTTCCAAACTCTCGTACTGTAGTCGGATTATTTTCAGAGGAGTTCGGATTTTCTGTAAAATCCTTGATCTCCGTAATAATTCCTTGAGTGGTATAAAATACATTCGATATATTTTTGGGACTTAGAATATTTGTTTGGGTACAAACATATAATTTTCGGGGTTAAAACCACGCCCATACATGTTCCCGGACAAAAGTGGGCAAGAGACGCCGAAATTGGCCTTGACTGGACCCGCGGTCAGGCACCGCACCCCGCGGTGGTGGTCGTGTGCTGGACGAGGCTCGCCGACATGGATGCCGCGTGTCCTTCATCGTGGCGGTCGCCTGCTCCTTGGTCGGGGTGACTCTCCTGCTTGCTTGGGCCCTATTTAAGGAGGAAGATCTGAAGTGTTGGGCACTCCAATCCAATCTCTCTCTCTCTCTCTCTCTCTCTCTCTCTCTCTCTCTCTCTCTCTCTCTCTCTCTCTCTCTCTCTCTCTCTCTCTCTCTCTCTCTCTCTCTCTCTCTCTCTCTCTCTCTCTCTCTCTCTCCCTCTTACTTCCATTGTCGCCGGAAAGTGCAAGCTCTCGCCGGAGTTCTTCAAGGTCGTCGCCGGAGCTCTCGTTGGTGTTGGTGGTGCTCTCAAGGAGGTTCTTTGGAGGTCCAAGGAATCCAGGTCGGAGCCACCACGAATCGAGCCCCGTCGTCTTCCCCGGTGAGTTTTCCCTCTCGTCGTGTCGTCGGATTTCTTCGTCCCCGACGACCGCACCCGCGGCAGAGCCACCGCACCCGCGGTGTGCCTGGGCACTCGTGGTTGTGGCTTGGGCTTTGTGATCTCGACTAGGACTTCCGTTTCTTCAATTTCGTATATTCTATTATCGAATCTAACTTAGGGTTTCGTTATGGGTCGTTCCATAGGGATCTGAAATCCGAGTTCTGTCCTCGTTTCAGATCCGAAAACCCGTTGTCTTTGAGCTTCGTTGAGCTTCGTCTAATCTAAGGCAAGTGGCGGTTTGCTCTTGCTTATCATTCCATATTTATATTGATTATCAATTGTTTAATTGTTAATTAATTTGGGATGAATATTGTTTTCGTCTGGGAACAGTTTTGATAACTGTATGTGATTTAAAAGAGATATTATAATAGGTTGTATATATTGCTAGAAACAACGCTATTATATATATATGATTGAAATACAGATATTATAATAGGTTGTATATATTGCTAGAAACAACGATATTATATCTGTTATTGGCCTCGATGGCTTGGATGTGAATTATTGCTCTTATGTTTTAACTGTTTAGTTAGAATGAGTATTCGTAGGAACACTATGTACCTTGCGAGGTTTAGTGGTTTCTTGATAATGGTGCTAGGAGGATTTTCCCTAGTATCTTCGGTCATGATCTTACCCTTACTCAGGGTATGTGCACACAACTGGTGCCGCCATTTGGGATGTATTCCCTTTGATATCTCTTGTGAGGAGATCCGATGTCTCTTGTGAAGAGATCTTAAAAGCTTATAACGTAAAATGTACGTTTTGGAATTAAATACGATAAGTGCTTTAGTGCACATAATTAATATACCCTCAGGCGAGTAGTGCATCTAAGAGAGTAGTGCAGCTAGGAAACTCGTCTAGACTTTGGCTAGAGTAAAGTTCTCTTTCCAATCTGAATTCGCATTGTGCGGTGAGGTTGGTCATGAACCGAAACACCAAGTCAGTTTTAAAACGCTTGTGTGAAATTGATGTTCCCAAGCACTTGTCATACTTTCCGATAAGACTCAACCTTTTGGAGTCTTCTCTTCATATGTTTCCGTAAGACTCATTCTTTCAGAGTCCTTTCTCTTGATCATGCCTTTTCGTATATTTAAGTAGGAGTATGGTGGTTGACTATCTTCACCGACTTTTATTCGAGAAGCGATGAGTCTAACCTAATACGACTACTTAGAACCTTTCTGTTTTACCCTTGCATAGTCTTTCATTAGACTAAGCAACCGGTTATTTTCCCCTGCATGGTTGGCTGATGTCATCCGTCTCATACATCACCTCAGATAAACTGCAGGTCTATGAAGGCTAGAAACAACGGTGAAGACAGATGGAAATTTTGAAGTGTTTTATCAAGGTTGAGATCCTTGGCGTGTGATCGCTAGATCAAGACCCTTGTGTTATTTATTTTAAAGACTTCCGCTGTGTTAAACATATTTTATATCAAGACTACTCTGTATTTCAGTTGTATTTCGGATTATGGATGTAATGCTGATAAGCACTACTTTATAGGGCTTAACTAAGAGTTATTAGAGGTTTTATTGGTGCCATTCGGGTAGATTTAGACACATTCTTGTGTATGGCGTTTGGAGGCGAAGTTGGTGTTTTTGGAGGTGTTTGAGCTACTTTGGATATCATGAAGACACTGAGGAAGGAAGCCATCAAGAGAAGACGCCAATGAGTGAAGAGGAGACGAGTTGGTGCAAGGCAAAGGACAAGAATGCCGAGCATTAACCGCGATCGTGGGTGGCACATTGGTTCTCTCACATGGAGCGATTGTTCCGCAATGTTGAGTGCACTGAAGCTGAGAAGGTGCACATTGCTTCCCTTCAATTGAAGGAAGTGGCTAGTGAGTGGTGGGAAGGTACTGGTTTAGCCGATCACCCTGGTTTGAACTAGGGGATGTTCAAAGCCAAAATGACGGATCGTTTCTTCTCCCGAGCTATGAGGGAAGAAAAACATAAGGAGTTCCTCTATCCAAAGATGGATGGTTTGAAAGTGACTGAGCTTGCGGCCAAGTTCAATCATCTACTGCAGTATGCTGGGCCGGAGGTGTCCAGCGATGAGCAAAAGATCTGGCATTTCCATGAATGGATGAACCTAGATATTAAGCCACTGTTGGTACGTCACGGATGCTCTACTTTGGAGCAGTACGTGGACGCTGCCTACAACTTGGAAGTGACTCTGGAGGAGTCAACAAAGAAGCGTAATCACTAGAGGTCAATGCAGAACCAGTCTCAGACGAGTGGATTTAAGCGTCCCGCACCACCGTCTAATTTTGTCAAGTCTGGCAAAGCAAAGACGGATATGACTCAAGGAGGGTCTATGCAGTTTTCGGGTCAGGGCAAGAATCCGATCCAGTGCTACAACTGTGGCACATACGGGCATATGAGCAATGAGTGTCCGAAGGAGAAGAAGGCATGTTTTGGCTGTGAAAAGGTGGGGCATATGTAGACATTTTGTCCGTAGAGGTGGCAGAAAGGAGCTGAATCACAACAAGGGTCTGTTAATCAGAACCATCGACCCAGGTTTAGACCAGTGGAAGCTCCTAGTCCTTCAATGCAGACGACTGCGCAAAACAAAGGGAAAGCCCCAACTGCTTCTGGAAGTCAAGGTCAATGCCTTTACGAGATGCGTGAGGCGGATGGACCCAATGCTCCAATTGCTTAAGGTACTTTATACCTTCATTCTACTTCAGTATGTATATTGTTTGATTCGGGTGCTACCCATTCTTTTATCTCGAAGAGTTGTGTTAGTAAGGTAGGCTTAGTATGCGACGAGGCTTGTGAGTCTTACGTTGTAAATCTTCCTAATGGTGAACATTTGGTTGGAACCAAGCGTCTGTCAAAATTTCCAATTACCATCCAGGGTATGAAGTTCGAAGCAGAGTTGATCTGTATAGTCATGGCTCCATACGACATTATTCTCGGTATGGATTGGCTGACGCGTCATGGGGCAGTAATCGATTTCAGCTCAAGGACTGTGACAGTGTCATCTGGAGGCCAGTATGTATGCAAGTTCAAGGGTCGGAATGACGCTGATAACGGCAGGCTTATCAATGCGATGGCTGCGTTTAAGATACTTCGACAAGGATGTGTCGAGTACCTGTGCTATCTGGACAAACCCAATATAGATGAGCCATCAGTTCTTGATATTCCTGTTATTTGTGAGTTCCCGGATGTCTTTCCGGAGGAGATTCCTGGTTTACCCCCGTATCGTGACGTAGAGTTCACTATTGATCTCGAGCCTGGTACCGCGCCGATTTTTAAAGCACCGTACCGGATGGCTCCTCTTGAAATATAAGAGTTGAAGAAGCAACTCGAAGATCTTCTTGAGAAGGGCTATATAAGGCCGAGTGCATCGCCTTGGGGTGCTCCGGTCTTGTTCGTCAAGAAGAAGGATGGATCGTTCCGACTTTGTATCGACTATCGTGAGTTGAATAAGGTCACGGCAAGAATAAGTATCCATTGCCGAGGATTGATGATCTGTTGGATCAACTGCAGGGAGCAAAGGTCTTTTCCAAAATCGATCTGAGGTCTGGTTACCATCAACTCAGGATTCGTGAGGAGGATATTCCAAGGACTGCGTTCCAGACGAGATATGGTCACTACGAGTTCGTAGTCATGCCATTTGGACTTACCAATGCTCCAGTAGTCTTTATGGATCTGATGCATCGATGTTTCCACCAATACTTGGATAAGTTCGTATTGGTCTTCATCGACGATATTTTAATTTATTCCCCGAGTGAGGAAGCTCACGAGGAACATCTTCGGATCACTTTGTCAGTCCTTAGACAAAATCAGCTGTATGCAAAATTGTCTAAGTGTGACTTCTGGATCAAAGAAGTAGTTTTTTTAGGCCATGTGATCAATGAAAATGGGGTTATGGTAGATCCCCAGAAGATTAAAGCGGTAGCAAATTGGAAGCGGCCTCAAAATGTGAAGGAGGTGCGCAGTTTTCTTGAACTTGCTGGATATTATAGACGGTTCGTGGAGAGATTTTCTAAAATTGCTCTACCTATGACCAGTTTGCTCCGCAAAGTCCATAAGAAGTTTGTCTAGAATGACAAGTGTGAGGCCAGTTTTCAGAAGTTGAAGCAATGTCTGACCTCCGCACCAGTGTTAGCACTACCGAAAGGAAATGATAGTTATGTGGTCTATAGTGATGCTTCGAAGAGTGGTTTGGGATGCGTCTTGATGTAGAGAGGCAAGGTTATTGCATACGCATCTAGACAATTGAAGACCTATGAAAAAAACTATCCGACGCATGATCTGGAACTAACAGCAGTAGTGTTTACATTAAAGATTTGGAGACACTATCTCTATAGTGTGAGATGTCAAGTCTTCACTGACCATAAAAGTCTCAAGTACGTGCTCACTCAGAAGGAGTTGAATATGAGACAACGTCGCTGGCTAGAGTTACTCAAAGTCTAACAGATGCTATAAGGGTAATCATTGACAGGCTCACGAAGAGTACTCACTTCGTGGCTATCAAGTCAACTTGGGGAACCCAGAAGCTATCGGAAGTGTTCCTACACGAGATTATCCGTTTGCATGGTACTCCAAAGACCATTGTATCGGATCGTGATGGCAGAGTTATGTCGAGATTCTGGAAAGAACTCCATAAGGCCATGGGAACCGAGTTGAGATTCAGTATTGCGTTTCATCCTCAAACGGATGGACAGTCTGAGAGGACCATCCAGACCTTGGAAGATATGTTAAGAGCTTGTGTACTCGATCATTCGAGGTTACTTGGGAAACTTGGGAGACTGAGGAGGATATGCTCAGACGCTTTCCCGAGCTGTTTTCGACCTAGTTTCGAGGTCGAAACCTTTTTAAGGGGGTAGTGTTGTAACGCCTCATTTTTTTAGGTTATTCGGCCAAGTTTCGGGGTCGAAACTTCTTTTAAGGGGGAGGTGATGTAATAACCCTCATTTTAGTAAAGAGTATTTTGGTAATTTTCCAAACTCTTGTACTGTAGTCGGATTATTTTCAGAGGAGTTCGGATTTTCTATAAAATCCTTGATCTCCGTAATAATTCCTTGAGTGGTATAAAATACATTCGATGTATTTTCGGGACTTAGAATATTTGTTTGGGTACAAACATATAATTTTTGGGGTTAAAACCACGCCCATACATGTTCCCGGACAAAAGTGGGCAAGAGAAGCCGAAATTGGCCTTGACCGCACCCGCGGTCAGGCACCGCACCCCGCGGTGGCGGTCGTGTACTGGACGAGGCTCACCGGCATGGAGGCCGCGTGTCGTTCGTCGTGGCGGTCGCCTGCTCCTTGGTCGGGGTGACTCTCCTGCTTGCTTGGGCCCTATTTAAGGAGGAAGATCTGAAGTGTTCGGCACTCCAATCCAATCTCTCTCTCTCTCCCTCTTACTTACATTGTCGCCGGAAAGTGCAAGCTCTCGCCGGAGTTCTTTAAGGTCGTCGCCGAAGCTCTCGTTGGTGTTGGTGGTGCTCTCAAGGAGGTTCTTTGGAGGTCCAAGGAATCCAGGTCGGAGCCACCACGAATCGAGCCCCGTCGTCTTCCCCGGTGAGTTTTCCCTCTCGTCGTGTCGTCGGATTTCTTCGTCCCCGACGACCGCACCCGCGACAGAGCCACCACACCCGCGGTGTGCCTGGGCACTCGTGGTTGTGGCTTGGGCTTTGTGATCTCGACTAGGACTTCCGTTCCTTCGATTTCGCTCGTCTTTCCTTAGATTCGTATATTCTATTATCGATTCTAACTTAGGGTTTCGTTATGGGTCATTCCGTAGGGATCTGAAATCCGAGTTCTGTCCTCGTTTCGGACCCGAAAACCCGTTGTCTTTGAGCTTCGTCTAATCTAAGGCAAGTGGCAGTTTGCTCTTGCTTATCATTCCATATTTATATTGATTATCAATTGTTTAATTGTTAATTAATTTGGGATGAATATTGTTTTCGTCTGGGAACAGTTTTGATAACTGTATGTGATTTTAAAAAAGATATTATAATAGGTTGTATATATTGATATAAACAACGCTATTATATATATATATATTATTGAAATACATATATTATAATAGGTTGTATATATTGCTAGAAACAACGCTATTATATCTATTATTGGCCTCGATGGCTTTGATGTGAATTATTGCTCTTATGTTATAATTGTTTAGTTAGAACAAGTATTCGTAGGAACACTATGTACCTTGCGAGGTTTAGTGGTTTCTTGATAATGGTGCTAGGAGGATTTTCCCTAGTATCTTCGGTCATGACCTTACCCTTACTCAGGGTATGTGCACACAACTGGTGCCACCATTCCCTGGGATGTATTCCCTGGGATGTATTCCCTTTGATATCTCTTATGAGGAGATCCGATGTCTCTTGTGAAGAGATCTTAAAAGCTTATAACGTAAAATGTATGTTTTGGAATTAAATAAGATAAGTACTTTAGTGCACATAATTAATATACCCTCAGGCGAGTAGTGCAGCTAAGAGAGTAGTACAGCTAGGAAACTCGTCTAGACTTTGTTCAGAGTAAAGTTCTCTTTCCAATCTGAATTCGCATTGTGCGGTGAGGTTGGTCGTAAACCGAAACACCAAGTCAGTTTTAAAACGCTTGTGTGAAATTGATGTTCCCAAGCACTTGTCATACTTTCCGATAAGACTCAACCTTTTGGAGTCTTCTCTTCATATGTTTCCGTAAGACTCATTCTTTCAGAGTCCTTTCTCTTGATCATGCCTTTTCGTATATTTAAGTAGGAGTATGGTGGTTGACTATCGTCACCGACTTTTATTCGAGAAGTGATGAGTCTAACCTAATATGACTACTTAGAACCTTTCTGTTTTACCCTTGCATAGTCTTTCATTACTAACCAACCGGTTATTTTCCCCTGCATGGTTGGCTGGTGTCATCCGTCTAATACGGCACATCAGATAAACTGCAGATCTATGAAGGCTAGAAACGACGGTGAAGGCAGATGGAAATTTTGAAGTGTTTTATCAAGGTCAAGATCCTTGGCGTGTCATCGCTAGATCAAGATGTTGAATTCTTTAGGTTTTGATGGTAACAAACATTCAACTAATCTGGGTACTAAGTGTTTAAGGAACAAAGACAGTTATCTCAGGGAACCATTGCAGCAAAGGATTGCAGAGGGAACAAAGCTCTGTTCATGTGCTTTGTTACCTCTCAAGGAACAATAGGGACAAACAAGATCAAAGTTGCGAATGGAAGAAAGAAATCCAGCGTGACGATTATGGAAACAAATCACGGAGAATCACGCGGTCAAAGGATAGGATTTCGGCTGGAAGGATCTCGCCGAAAAGAAGATTTGGAGAGAGAATCCGAATGTGTTATCTTAGGAAAACTTTCCTAAGATAATATATTTGGAGAGAGAAGAATCTTATCTTAATCCGTTAATGTTATCTTAGGAATTATTTCCTTAGATAATATCGGTTGTTAAGATAATATTCTTCAAATCAATTAATATCATCTTGTTACCAAGTTTAGGAAGATAGGATTATCTTGTTATGATTAGGGTTTGGTCGAGTTGTATTTATATGGGAATGTGGGATTCATTTCTATGTAACCACGACGAGGAAAAAGAAGAACTGAGAGCGTTCAATTGAGAAGAAAAAGAGTGTGAAGTGTTTGTAAGTCTTTGAGGGTTGAGTTCGATTCATCATTGTAGAAGAGGTTTCAAATCTAGGGGGGAAGTCTAGAGGTTGAAGTCCAGGATACAAGTGTAATCGAACAAGAAATCAATAAGACAAGTAGACGCTTCAAAATCCTCTCAAGCGGAAGCTTGAAGGTAGTGGTTTTTCCTTGAGAAGCTAGTTTTGCCAATCAGGGTTTCCACTATATATCGTGAGTTCGTTCATTATCTTTCTTGCTGTTTTTAATCCGCTGTGCCTTCTGTGGGAACAAAGCCTTTGTTCCCTCAGACGTAACTCTAACGATCCAACACAAGACCCTTGTGTTATTTATTTTAAAGACTTCCGCTGTGTTAAACATATTTTATATCAAGACTACTCTGTATTTCGAATTATGGATGTAATGCCGAGACAATGATTTTAATCGAAAGTTATGATATTTTGTATTAGAACTGTTGTTTGATGAATTATATCAACGGGTTAAGCCTGGGGTGGCTTCGGATGTGAAATCCGAGGTCATTGGCGGTAATACCTTTCAAGTATATATTTGGGGGTGTTACAACCAATCCACCCGATATCCTGGCCCTCGTCCAACAGACGCTCAGTCAGCATATGAAGGCACTCAATGATCGCATCACTAGAATTCCCGGAGTTCCGCAACCAATCAAGAAAGAGGCATCAGACGGATATGAAGAATCTCCGTTCATCAAAGAAATCGCTGAAGTCGAGATCCCTAATAAATTCAACCTTCCTAGCATGACGACTTTCGACGGAACCAACGATCCAGACGATCACATCTCTCTCTATAAACAAAAATTAATGACTGCTCTGTTCCAAGGGAGAGCCGCGAGGCTGTCATGTGCAAAAGCTTCGGCACGACTCTCGCGAGTCTCGCACTAACCTGGTTTATGCGTTTGCCTCAGGGTACAATTACTTCGTTCGCGGACCTGGTCAATTCCTTTAAAAACCAATTCGCCAGCAGTCACAGGCTCTAGAGGCAGTCAAGCGATCTCTATCGAATCACCCAAAGGTATAACGAACCTCTCCGAAGCTATCTTAACAGGTAAACAAGGAGAAGGTCGCGATCCCCTATTGCGATGTCACCACCTCCATCGAAGCCTTTAGACAAGGTTTGATCAAAGATAGCAACCTCTACAACGAGATCACCAAGTACCCATTGATATAGGCTAAAGTCGTATCGCCTAATCAAAATAATCCTAAACAAACCTAACTCAGTAGAATAGGCAAGTAAGGGTCGAATCCCACAGAGAGGAGTTATCTTTCTTAATGTCAAGTTGCATGCAATAGTAACAAAAGGGTTTTTTGGTTGATTTGTGTTCAAACAAGCAAACAAGGGAAACAAAAGCAAAGAGATTGTAATCAGTTAGGGAAAAACACTTAGCCAAACAAATATCCACCATTCATTCGATTGATTGGTCCTAGGTTATCTCTATTCCTTCCTATGATTATTCATGTCCCTATTCTGAATTAGTTACCAGTCCTCTCCGTCCTGATAACCCTAACTATTAAACAATCCCTACCAACCTTCAAGATTTAATTCAATAGCAACAAGAAGCATATGAATTAGCCAGGATACATACAACACCGATGTTTCGCAACATTTAGCACATAATCAATTCTCTTTCATAATAAACTAGTCATATCCGTCCTAGAATATCATGTTTGCTACAATAGATAAGGAATTTTAACCCGAAATATCCAAACCCTAGTAATAGACAATTACTAATATCAACTAGGTGATTAATCCAGTCAAATCAATAAGAATCAATAGGAATATGCTCAAGAGAAAAGATATAATCCAAAGGAATAGGAATAGAATTATAACCTCACAATCATATATCAAATGAAGGCTTCAATTGTTGGACTAATCAAAGCTGCTTAGTTCTTCATAGTCTTGAAAGAAAAACAATACTGAATGGAAAACTGAATAATAGTCTAGATGATGAATGGAGGCTATGGAACTAGGTTTAAATAACCTAGAAACCAAAACCTAATGTCAAAAGATAACAAACCTAATCCTAAAAGGAAAATAATATAAAGTACGAAATAAGAAAATAAAATAAAATCGGAAAAAGTAAAAATAAAGAACTTCGGAGAATTCTCGCACCTCGCTGCCGTGTGGTTCCGCGACCGCGGATGGAATTCCGCGGTCGCGGAAAATTCAACTTCCAGACTTGCGCTCTCGACTTGGCCGCTTCGCTGAGGGATATTTCCGTGATCGCGGATGGAATTCCGCGGTCGCGGAAAATGCAGTTTTCTTCTCGTTGTTCTCGAATTTGCCGCGATCGACCTCCGTGCTCATCCGCGGTCGCGACAGCTTCCTTCTTCGCTTCTTCTCCTTCTTTCTTCGACTCTTCTCAGTCTCCTCAAGTGGTCTTCTCCTCATCTTCTGGATGTCTTCATTTTAAGCTTCTCCAAACCACTAAAGTCACACTTCTACTTCTCAATTCCAATCTCTACAATACTCTGTAAACATCTCCAAATGGTACCCAAAATACCGATAACAACTCATAGTTAAACCCTACAAAGTAGCGCTGATCAAATTCCCCCATGCTTAAACCTTGCTCGTCCTCAAGTAAGCTAAAATAAACCTACTCCTCCAATCAAATCCCCAAGGTCTCAGGAAGCATAGAAAAATCATCTCCACTAAGAATTGCACCTAACACGAAACTCCAGGGCACCAACACAATAAGCTCAACACACAAAACACAATAACCAAGCCTAAAGGAAAGCAGAGTACTTCCCCCAAGCTTATCCCGAACACCATAGAGTGAATAAAAGTCTAATCCTAATCTCCATCTATCTTCTTATGCCTCTCAGAGTGACCTACCCGAATCCTCCTTATATCACCTCTTCTTATGTCACCACGCCAGGTAAAATGATGATTCCTAATAATCACTCTTCTTTTCACTCATTTTGCCAAGGCGCCCTCACGGGTTTTCACCATGCCACTCATTTCATTTTTCAATAGATGGGCTCACATGTAACTCACATCACTCTTGACCAATTATTACCCCAGCCTAATGCTGGTCCAAGCCACCTGCTTATTACCTAAGCCGCCCTTTCGGGTTTTCGACTTATCCCAGGCTTTCTAGTTTTGCCTTTTACCAATTTTTGGCCTTTTCTTTGTCTTTTCTCCTCAATGACTAGCAAGTATAGAACACTCCCCCATGCTTAAACATTGCATTGTCCTCAATGTAATGAAAGACAAAAAAGAATGAAGCACAGGGAACGGCAAAAAATAACTCACAAACGTCGTTGAGTTGGCTTAGACACTGAAGTTGTTGCTGGCGGTAACTCAATAAGGCGCATGTCTCTGGTGTTGTGCGGGCGTCTTCAAACTCAAACTCTACCGTGCAACCAAAAGGGATCCACTTGAAAGTGTAGTGGCATATCAAAGAATGCGGGGCTACACGACCTTCAATGAACACAAAAAATAGGCCCATATGTAATCGTGTTATGGGCCCTGGTGTTCCTCCTCCTCAGCTATCGACTGTAGGGCCATCATCGTCGCCAAATAAAATTGTGGGGCGAATATATCCTCCTTTGCAGCATGATGCGCACCATCCCTCATAGTAAAAATGGACAGCTGGCTATCGGTAGAACTATTTATTTATTTTATTTTTTTTGTAGGGAAACAAGAGGGCTTACGTTGGTGGTTAACACCGTCTTCAATATGGCTTGGGTCTCCTCCCTACAGGTTAGTCGAAATGCAAAAACAAAACAAAACAAAAGCAAAAACACAAACAAAAAGCAACTAAGACAAAAACAATTAAAGACATGCAATAGAAGAAATAAGAAATGAAATACATACCACGGGTTGCCTCCCGGACAGCGCCTTAGTTATTGTCGTGGCTCGACCTACTGCTTTTCCATATCAACTTGGTTTGCTCACATCAATTGAGCACTCGGGGTTTCCATCTGGAGGGTGTCGCTTTGCATCATCTATGCTGAATCCGACCCTCACCCCGTCGAATTCCATTGTGAGCGAACCGCTGCTCACATCGATCTTTGTACCAGCCGTGTTCATAAATGGCCTTCCTAGCATCACATGGGTTGCATCCTTATCATGCCCCATGTCCATCACAAAGAAGTCTGCAGGGAACATCAACTTGTCAACTTGAACCAGTACGTCCTGCACCGCTCCCTTGGGATACACATAGGAATTGTCACCCAGCTGGATCACAATCCCCGTTTTCTCTAATGGCCCGACCTCTAGAGACTCGTATAGTGAGAGAGGCAACACGTTAATGGAGGCACCCAAATCTAGCAAAGCTTTGTCAAACATGGTGCCCCCTATCTTGTAGGGAATAGTGAACATGCCTGGATCACTAGCCTTCTTAGGTATCCGCTTTTGCAGCATAGCGGAAATATTCTCACTAACTTGGACTTTTTTCTTCTCCTTGACCGCCTTCTTCCTCTTTAGTGTGCACGGCTCCTTCATAAATTTAGCATAGCGAGGGATACTATTGATCAGCTTGAGTAAAGGGACATTAACCTCGCAGTTGCTGAAGGTCTCAAATAATTCCTTGTCATTCGCCGGCCTTCTAGTGTCCTTCAGAGCCTCGGGAAAAGGGTGCGGGAGGCTTTACTGATTAGAGCGGAGGGAAATTGGGGCGCACGTACCCATCATGGTTGTCGTCGAGAGGAACGGACATTGCTGGGGGGTTTCCGCGATCGCGGTTTGGTGTCTGCGGTCGCGGAATACTCTCGAACAGCTCCCCTTCTTCAGCGTTTTTTCCGCGATCGCGGAATTCAGGCCGCGGTCGCGGAAAACTCTCGACTTTGTCCTCTTCGTGGCGGATTTTTCCGCGATCGCGGAATTCTGGCCATGGTCGCGGAATATCGCCGATTTCTTCCTTCTCCTTGTCAGTGGTCAAGCCGCGGTCGCGGCTCTCGTCTCCGCGGTTGCGGAAATCTCTATGTCGTGATCGATTGGCTTCCACCTCAGCTCCTCTCCTTAGCGTCATGGCGCACACATTCTCCCTCGGGTTGACTACCGTTTGGGATGGTAGTTTCCCCGACTCCCGAGCTTCCATCTTGCTCACCACTATAGAGATCTGCCCTACTTGTTTTTCCAGGTTCTGAATACCGGACTTCGTTTCTTGTTGGTGTTGGGCCATAGTGTTAGTCAACGCTTGAATGTGTGACCCCATCGAGGTGACAGTGCTGGTCATGGCTGTCATGCCTTGGACAAGGGCATTGATCTTGTCCTCACTGGACGTAGGGGTACTGGAACTCTGGCCTTGGGGTCTTTGGTCGTATGGAGCTCGAAATTGTTGTTGACCCCCAGGCTACTGGTATTGTTGTGGGCGCTGTAGAAATTGTGGCAGCCTCTGTTGATAGTCGTGGTTTTCCTGGCCATGATGAGTATTCTGCTGGTTCCCGTACCTCAGATTAGGGTGATCTCTCCACCCTGGATTGTATGTGTTGGAGTACGGGTCATATTTTGGCCTTTGAGGGCCATATCCTCCAATTGCATTCACCTTAGCAGTGGGCTCCTGCAGCGTGGGACATGCATCAGCTGGATGCATCGTGTCTTGGCATATCCACATGACTTGACCTGCTGCTGGCCACCCTTCATCATGTACCTCCGCATCATCTCCTTCATCTCAGCCATCTCAGAGAGTAGCGTGGAATTGGGTTGAGAATCTGCAGCTCTCACTGATTGGGCGCCCGCCCTCTTGCTGAACTGTCTTGAGCCCTCATATAGCTCAAAGAAAACCTCATAGGCCTGGTCTGGAGTCTTATTCAGGATGTTCCCTCCACAGGTAGCGTTCACAATCCGATGTTCGTCATCAAGTAAACCTCCGTACAAATAAAGTACGAGGTCCTGGTCGGAGTAGCCATGGTAGGGGCAACTAGAGATGAGCCTCTTGAACCACTCGTAGTACTCATATAGCGACTCAACAGCCTGCTGTTCAATGTTGTTGATGCTCCTCTTCAGACTGTTGAGCTTGGTCGTCGGAAAGTACTTCTCCAAGAAAGCCTTCTTCATCTTGGCCCACGTGTCAATGCTCCCTGGGGTCAAGTAGTAGAACCAGTCATTGGCCGAATCCTTTAGAGAGAAAGAAAAGGCCCTCAGCTTGATCTGGTCTTCAGTCACTCCCTTGGGCTTCATGCTAGTGCAGACTGCATGGAACTCCGACAAATGTTTGTTAGGGTCTTCACCACTCATCCCTTGGAAGTGGGGGAGTAAGTGGATCAACCTCGACTTGAGCTCGAAATTGACTCCATCAGCAAGCTCAGGAAACTGCACAGTCAGCGGTTGCTGTTGCATATTAGGGGCAGTCAGCTGCCTCAGCGTGGGTTGTTCGTCCTCCATCTCAAAAGTGGGATTGTCAAAAACTAAAGATCTGTTTACTCCGTGGCTCTGGGAGAACGTTCTCTCAATTTCTGAATTCAAAGCCAAAAGTGGGGAGTCAGTAGCACGGGTGTGGGCAATAGGATAGGTCCACACAACAGTAACAAGCACGCAAACACACACAAAGAAAAATCAAAACTTGCCTCTCCGGAAACGGCGCCAATTTGATATAGGCTAAAGTCATATTGCCTAATCAAAATAATCCTAAACAAACCTAACTCAGTAGAATAGGCAAGTAAGGGTCGAATCCCACATGGAGGAGTTATCTTTCTTAATGTCAAGTTGCATGCAATAGTAACAAATGGGGTTTTTGGTTGATTTGTGTTCAAACAAGCAAACAAGGGAAACAAAAGCAAAGAGATTGTAATCAATTAGGGAAAAACACTTAGCCAAACAAATATCCACCATTCATTCGATTGATTGGTCCTAGGTTATCTCTATTCCTTCCTATGATTATTCATGTCCCTATTCTGAATTAGTTACCAGTCCTCTCCGTCCTGATAACCCTAACTATTAAACAATCCCTACCAACCTTCAAGATTTAATTCAATAGCAGCAAGAAGCATAGGAATTAGCCAGGATACATACAACACCGATGTTTCGCAACATTTAGCACATAATCAATTCTCTTTCATAATAAACTAGTCCTATCCGTCCTAGAATATCATGTTTGCTACAATAGATAAGGAATTTCAACCCGAAATATCCAAACCCTAGCAATAGACAATTACTAATATCAACTAGGTGATCAATCCAGTCAAATCAATAAGAATCAATAGGAATAAGCTTAAGAGAAAATATATAATCCAAAGGAATAGGAATAGAATTATAACCTCACAATCATATATCAAATGAAGGCTTCAATTGTCGGACTAAGAAAAGGTGCTTAATTCTTCATAGTCTTGAAAGAAAAACAAAACTGAATGGAAAACTGAATAATAGTCTAGATGATGAATGGAGGCTATGGAACTAGGTTTAAATAACCTAGAAATCAAAACCTAATGTCAAAAGATAACAAACCTAATCCTAAAAGCAAAATAATATAAAGTACGAAATAAGAAAAGAAAATAAAATCGGAAAAAGTAAAAATAAAGAACTTCGGAGAATTCTCGCGCCTCGCTGCCGTGTGGTTTCGCGATCGCTGATGAAATTCCGCGGTCGCGGAAAATTCAATTTCCCGACTTGTGCTCTCGACTTGGCCGCTTCGCTGAGGGATATTTCCGCGATCGCAGATGAAATTCCGCGGTCGCAGAAAATGCAGTTTTCTTCTCGTTGTTCTCGAATTTGCCGCGATCGACCTCCGTGCTCATCCGCGGTCGCGGTCGCGGCAGCTTCCTTTTTGCTTCTTCGCCTTCTTTCTTCAACTCTTCTCAGTCTCCTCAAGTGGTCTTCTCCTCATCTTCTGGATGTCTTCATTTTAAGCTTCTCCAAACCACTAAAGTCACACTTCTACTTCTCAATTCCAATCTCTACAATACGCTCTAAACATGTCCAAATGGTACCCAAAACACCGGTAACAACTCATAGTTAAACCCTACAAAGTAGCGCTGATCACCCGTGCAGAAGCTTCAAAGACGTCCAAGCCAAGACCATGGCTGAGGTACCATTAGAAGAAGATCGCGAGTCACGAAAGGCATCCCATGGACTCGATCATTCCGATCGCAAATCTTCCTCCGACAATGGCCGAGACAGACGCCATCATCCGTACCCTCGTGGTCGAAATGAGCAAAGTCAGGTAAACCCTTTCCAAGATAGGTTATAGGATTGGACAGACGGTCTGACGCTGCCTCCCAGGGTTCAATCTTACAACTTTAGTGTTTCCGTGTCGGAGCTCGTCAAGAGTTTCGACAAATATGGGAAAGAAGTAAGATGGCCCCGAAAGAGCGACCGACCAGACGTCAAGAAGGACATGAGCAGGTGGTGCGAATTCCATGGTGACCACGGTCACTCAACGGACGAATGCATCGCATTATGCAAAGAGGTCTCCAGGTTACTCGCGCAAGGTCTCTTGTGCGACATGATCTCTGAATGAGCCAAAGCCACCATGGAACGGCGAGATCAGGTAAAGCAAGATAAACCACCATCTCCTGTCCACACAAAAATTATCAATACTATTTCAGGGGGGTCGAACGTATGTGGGAACACGTACTCCGCAGCCAAAAGACATGCAAGAGAAAGCAAATGTAATAAACCCGAAATGCCAGAGTGTAGACGAACCAAGGTCTCTAACCTCCCAACAGTCACGTTCGACGAGTCCGACCCTGATGGGTCGGAAAACCATCACGACGGTCTGGTAATCTCTCTGTCTATTGGAAACTGTTTGATACGCAGAGTACTAATCGATACAGGAAGTTCAACCAATCTCTTGACCTTCGACACCCTCAAAGGGATGGGTTTGAGTGAAGATGATCTTATCAAGAAATAGACTCCACTGGTTGGATTCAGCGGCGAAGTCAAACACACTATTGGCGAAGTCATTCTTACGACGTACGCCGGAGGGATAAACCAACAGGTAAAGTTCTTAGGAGCCTACTAGAAACAGGGAAGATAAGAGAGGTCAACTACCCCGAGTGGATAGCCAACGTGGTTGTAGTCCAAAAGAAAAATGGCAAGTGGAGAGTCTGCATCGACTTCACCGACCTTAACAAAGCATGTCCCAAGGACTCCTTCCCACTCTCTCATATCGACGCCATGGTCGACGCGACAGCAAGACATGAAATGCTATCCTTCATGGACGTGTTCAGTGGTTACGATTAGATCCTCATGGAACTAGAAGACCAAGAAAAAATGGCATTCGTCACAAGTCAAGGTATTTATTGTTATAAAGTGATGCCCTTCGGACTAAAAAATGCAGGGGCTACTTATCAACGACTAGTCAACAAGATGTTCAAAGATCAGATTGGGGACACAATGGAAGTCTACATAGATGACATGCTGGTCAAATCGCAAAAGAAGAAGGATCACATCGACCACCTACGCGACAACTTCGAGGTACTAAAAAGATATAACATGAAACTAAATCCTATGAAATGCTCTTTCGGAGTTTCGTCAGGGAACTTCTTGGGGTATATGGTGACACAAAGAGGAATAGAAGCCAGCCCAGAGCAGGTCAAAGCCATC
Source organism: Rheum nobile (assembly GCA_027886185.1). Lineage (NCBI taxonomy): Eukaryota > Viridiplantae > Streptophyta > Magnoliopsida > Caryophyllales > Polygonaceae > Rheum > Rheum nobile. The sequence continues at coordinate 409,327 of WOAB01000671.1, read as the reverse complement.
ATCAACCTTCGATCCCCTTAATGCGTCAAGGACGTACAAAAGCTGACATGTCGAATAGCAGCTCTAAACAGGTTCATCTCGAAGGCGTCGGACAAGTATAGACCCTTCCACGACGCTCTCAGAAAGAACAAATCTTTTCAATGGACAGAAGAACATGAAGTCGCATTTCAAGATCTAAAGAAGTACCTGACTAGCCCCCTACTGTTAGCCAAACCTAAAGACGATGAGCCACTGTTATTGTACCTAGCAGTGTCAGAATCTGCTGTAAGTGCAGTGCTGGTCAGAGAAAAAGACGGTAAGCAATCACCAATCTACTATGTTAGTCGAACGCTACTCCCGACGGAGACAAGGTACTCGACATTGGAAAAACTCGTCCTATCACTGGTAATGGCGTCGAAAAAACTTAAACCCTATTTCAAATCTCATACTGTAATTGTCCGCACTAACCATCCCATGAGAGCAATCATGACGAAACCAGAGTTCACAAGAAGAATGGCCAAATGGGCCATACACCTCAGCGGTTACGACATCGAATACGAGCCCAGGACGGCGATCAAGTCCCAGGCATTGGCTGATTTTGTGGCAGATTTCAGCCCGACCCTAGAACAAGAAGCCATCGAAGAAGCAGCACAATTACTCGCAACAGAGGAAATAGGTAAGTGGGAGCTCCACACAGATGGCGTGTCGAATGCTAGAGGATCGGGACTGGGAGTCGTGCTAAAATCGCCACAAGGGGACAAGATAGCCCAAGCCGTAAGATGCGAATGTGACGCGACCAACAACGAAGCTGAATACGAAGCACTCGTATTTGGGCTCATTCTGGCACGCGACCTAGGAGTCCAAGAAATCAAAGTCATATGCGACTCCCTCTTGGTCGTAAACCAAATGCAAGGATCGTACAACACCAAAGATGACAGAATGATAGCTTATCTGGACGTGGTCAAGAAACTAATCGACCAATTCCAAAAGTTCGACATCAGACAGGTTCCCAGAGATCTCAACGCTCAGGTTGATGCACTAGCCAACCTAGGGTCCGTCTTGGATCCAAAGGAATTCCCAAACATTCCATTGGCACACGTCACGACACCAGCTGTCCCAAGAGCACCCAAGGATCTAAGCACACTATTGGAAGAGCTTGTCGCACTGGAAGTAGGCGACCGACCAGAAGAAGACATCGTAAACGGTCATGACGACTGGACACTACCTTACGTCCAATGGCTAAAAGATGACATCCTACCCAATGACAAAACGAAAGAAAAAAGGCTAAAGGTACAAGCTCTCTCCTTCGACATTATAAGTGATGTCTTGTTCAAAAGATCTGTCACAGGGATACTCCTATGATGTCTCAAGACTCCAGAAGTCAGACGCATCCTACAATCGTTACATGAAGGAGAATGTGACAACCACACCGGAGGATGAAGCCTCTCGGGGAAAGCCTTGCGAACAGGGTACTACTGGCCCACAATGAATAGAGACGTGATGGAGTACACCAAGAAGTGCGATGCCTGCCAACGACACGCACCCGTTCCACGACAACCTGATCAGCTCTACTTTGTAGTGTTTATCTAGGAGTTGTTACCGGTGTTTAGGGTGCCATTTGTAGGGATTTAGAGCACAACTGTGGAGTATGGAGTTGGAGAGAAGAAGTGTGGATATGGTGGTTTGGAGGAGCTAATTGAAGACATCTAGAAGACGAGGAGTAGACCACCTGAGGAGACGAAGAAGAATAGAAGGAAAAGCCACACAAATGATCAAAGAAGAGATGATCCGCGAGCTGCCACGACCAAGGGCGAAGAAGGGAAGAGGCCGCGGCGAAGTCGACAACGCTGAGCCGAAAGAAGACATTTCCGCGACCGCGGATTCTCCACCGCGACCGCGGAAAATTGTAGCATTGCAAAAGTCGAGAGCACAGATCCATTTTCCGCGACCGCGGATTTCTTTTCGCGGCCTTGGAAGCACACGCCAGGCGACCCGCGAGGATTTTCCGAGTTTTGTTATTTTTCACCTTTCCGATTTTTATTTTTATATTATTTCGAACCTTATAGTATTATTTCCTTTTAGACTACTTTCGTTATCTTTTCCCTTTCGTTGTAGGGTTAGGTTATTTAACCTAGTTTTCCATTCATTGTTTATCATCACATTATTCATCGTTGTTTCCATTCAGTATTATTTTCCCTTTGAAACATGAAGATCTAAGCACTGTTGCTTAGTCCGACGATTGAAGCCTTCACTTGATATACGGTTGTGAGATTCTAATTCTATTTCTTTTCCTTTGAATGTATTGATTCTCTTGTGCTTCATCCCATTGATTATTATTGATTTCACTTGTTGGACGCAACTAGTTGTTATTGGTAATTGTCTATTGCTAGGGTTTGGTAATTACTGTTTGAGTTACCTAATTCATGTGTAGCAACTGCAATATTCTAAGAACTGTTTGAGACTAGTTTATTGTAGGGAGAATTAATTGCATGCAATAGTATGACTGTTTGCTACTCTTGCATGTATCTATCTAAATTCCTGTGCTCATTGCTGCTATTGAATTGACGCGTGAGGTTTTCATAGTTATTTAATAGTTAATATTCTCAGGGTCTGTTTGTCCTGTTTACAACTTATGAAAAGGAATAGGAACATTCATAGGAAGGAATTATAGAGAATCTAGGATCAACCAATCAAATGAATGGTGGATATTTGTTTGGCTAAGTGTTTTTCCCTATTTGATTACAAACTCTTTGCTTTTGTTTCCCTTGTTTACTTGTTTGACAACCAATCAACTAAAAACCCCCTTGTTACCTTTTACATACAATTGTGCACTTAGAAAGATTACTTCCTCCATGTGGGATTCGACCCTTACTTGCCTATTCTACTAGTTTAGGTTTGTTTAGGATTATTTTGTTTAGGCGCCTCGACAACGCCTATCAAATTCGCGCCGTTGCCGGGGAGGCAAGTTTTATTTTTTCTTTGTGTTTGTTTGTGTGTCAACTTTTGTGTGGACCTATCTTACGGTCCACACCCGTGCTATTGATTTTTTTTTTCTTTTAGATTTTTGATACAGAGATGGATAGATTTCCCCATTTCTGGCAGGAGCCGCAATATGACCCATACTCCTACGCATACACTCCAGGGTGGAGAGATCACCCCAATCCGAGTTATGGGAACCAGCAATACCCACCATACGGTCATGAATATCAGGAGTTCTACCCGAGGCCACATTCGTTCTATCAGCAGGGAACTCCATAGCAATACAGTCCAGCCTACGAGCACAGACCACCGATGTCCAATCCAAATCACTATGTCTCCTAGTCTACTATGGATTTAGTTCGGAACTTGGCGATTCAGATAGAGCAAATGGTTCAAGCAGTGAGCAGATTGGAGACCATGGCGTCGGCAAAACCACTATCTCACCCAGTGGTGCACCAGAAAGATGATGCCTTTTCAATGACCCTACGAAGTACTGAGGAGCTGCTTGTCGCCCCCTTAGCTGAAAGGGAACAAAAAATTTGTGAGACGGGAGCAGAATACAGTGAGATGTCTGCAGAAGAGAACCCGAGACCGCGGGAGGTGTACCTCGACCGCAGTTTACCCAAGGAGTTGGGCCTTCCAGAAGATATTTTGGACCGCGAGGTGCTGTCTGAAGAAGAGTATTTTTTGGGACTGGAGGAATTCAGCGACCACGAGGACGAGAGCCGCGAAAATTGCAGTTGCTACAACAGAATAGGACGTTAGCCCAACAGTTTCCTAATCATAGCAGTCAGAAAATCACCAATAACAACCTGTTGCGCAGGCTAGTGAAATCAGTAAGATTCAATAAGAATAAGCTTAGAAGAGATAATACAATCCAATAGGAACTCGAATACGAATAACAGTCTCACAACCAAAATCCAATGAATGCTTCAATTGCCAGGCGAAACCAAGAAGGTTAGTTCCTCCTCATGTTCTTCATAAATTAAGAATTGAAAAGTGAAATGTAAAACTCAACAGAATCTAGATCTGGATCATAAAAACCTAAAACTAAGAGAGTATATATAGGTGGGCTAACAAATGACCTAGCCCAACTGAAAATAGAAAACGAAAACAATTAAAATGAAATAAAGAAATCAGGAAAGATAGATTCGGGAAATTCTGAAATAAGTCTGCCGTGATGACCCGCGATCGCGGGTAATGGACCGCGATCGCGGTTGCTTGTAGCTCCGCGCTCTTCGCATTCTTCCGCGCCAGCAGAAATATCTCGAATGCCCCAAAGTCCCGCGATCGCGGCACCCATGCCCGTGGTCGCGGTTAATGCTCGACCTTCTGCGCCTGCACTCTTCTCTTCTACTCTTCTATAGGCCTTCTCTTGGCTGCTTCTTCTTCAATGTCTCTAACAATCTTCAAGTAGGCTCAAACATCTCCAAAAACACCAAGACATCGCCTCCGAACTCCATGCACATGAATGTGTCTAAAGCTACCCGAATGATACCAATAAATCCTCTAATGGCTCTTAGTTAAGCCCTACAAAGTAGTGCTTATCAAACTACCCCACACTTAGACCTTTGTTCGTCCTCGAGTAAACTATCAAAGAGTCTACTCCTCCAATGCAGCACCCAAGGTCTCAGGAAGCGTGTCCTCCAACTAAGAGTCACCTAACCCATGCCAAGCTCCTGGCGTCAAACCACATTCACAATACATTCTCCATCAACAAGATTTAAGGGGCAAGCAGAGTACTTCCCCTAAGCCTAACCCGGACATCCAATTGTATGAGTAGCCTCTAATCCTAGGCTCCATCTAAGACTCCTTATTTCTCCCAGAGTGACCTATCCGACAATCCTTCTTTGTCTCCACTTCTTATGTCGCCCCGTCGGTAAAATGAGATCCTAGAAAAAACACTCATCTTATTTTCACTCATTTTGCGTAGGAGCCCTTTTGGGTTTTCATCCTAGCCACTCATATTTTTCTCATAGATGTGCTTACATAAGCTCACGCCACTCAGACACCTTATTACCCCAGCCTAGCGCTGGTCCGGGCCACCTGCTTATTACCCAAGCCGCCCTTTCGAGTTTTCGACTTGTCCCAAGATTTTCAATTTTTTTTTTTTTTTGTAAATAACAAAAACTCGAAATTGCTGGAATTCGAAAATGCTGAATCGACTACTGAATCAAATGTGCTGAAACGAATGCAAAGACTGAATACAAAGATAGAAAGTAAATATAGATTCCTCCCCCACACTAAAAGATCACATTGTCCTCAATATAGAAAGGACAAAGAAAAAGAATTGGGGGGAAAGAATTATACTCACTTTGGTGGTGTGGATGGTGTCGCGGGACCTTGTCCCTTGAAAAAGGCCTCCTGTCTGTGGCGTATAAGTGCCACTTGTCCCTCAATATCATCAAAGCGTGTGACCGAATACTGGTGTAGGCGGTCTAAGTCCAGTGCAAATGGTTGTACAGTTGCCGCTGTTGTGGTCTGCTGGGTGTAGATCTCCTCCTGCCTGGCCGAAATGCGAGCTAGAAGGTCCAGGATTTGGCTGGGTGAGCCAGACGTTGGGGCCTCCTTTCTCGCGGGTGGTCGGGCAGGCGCTGGTAGTACTCTAGGTTCGTCCGAAGGTAGGGCAAAATCCCTTGCTGTCGGACCAAAGGGCATTGGTCGTGGTAGCTTCATCCTGTGGTCCCATGCGGCATGAGATAACCAAACGAATCCGTCCCTACGATCACCATAGATGAGCTTGGACTTCCTCAATTGGTCAATGTTGTAAATGAAGGAACCAGGGGCCGGCGCTAGCGTGGTCTCTTCGGGATCAAAGTACTTCAAAGCGATAAGGGTGATCATACCCCCAAAACCAATTCTGCATGCGGCCTTCTTTTGCGTCTTCTGGACGGAATACATGAAAATATCCGCCTAGTCTGGAACTGCCTCACTTTCTGGAGTGAGACACCATAGGATCGCCATGTCGACACATGAAATCTTGTTTACCTCCCCTTGACCTAAGAATGCAAGTGCAAGGACTTGGTGGATCAAACGTAGGCAAGGGTGGGTAATTTTGTAGTTATACTCTCCTCTAGTGTCGAACTCTTCCCCTATAGCTTGCAACCAGAAGTCCAAGTGTTTGCCATTGGTGGACTCCCAACCAGGTGTAGGTGGGGCGGAGACACCAAAAAGCTCTCTAAGGTCTGCCTTGGTCAAGGTATACTTCTTGTCCCGCAACTGGAAGGAGAAGGCCTTGCCCTTGTCCTGTGGTTCGAAAGTAGCAACGAATTCATAGACTAAAGAGTCATAAGTTGGTACCTTCTTCCACGGGAATCCTTCCAGTCCGCCATGATCGAGGAGTTGCTTGGTGCAGTCCCAAAGTTGGAGAACTGTTAGGGCTGCACCATCGAAGAACTTTGTTGGGATCACTTGCTTCCTCTGTAGATCCTTCCAGATCTTGATCTGCGGTTTGGACATCTTCCGGGGCATGGGTTGGGCCATGGCTACTGTTCGGGTGGCTGGGGAAAATTTCTATAGCCGGTAGGTGCCGCGATCGCGGGTGAACATGGTGCGGACGTGGTTTGCTTTCGGTAGTCGGGACACGACAGGGGGTCATCTTCGGCGATCGCGGTTTTGATGGGCGCGATCGCGGGGTGTAGGGTCTTGGTACGGCGACGGCGGTGGGTTGGACGAAAAGAAAAGAATGATGGGAAAGGTGGATGGGTGATGGTTATGAGGGGTGACGGTAGGGTTTGGAAAGATAGAAAGTGGTGAAAAAGTGAAAGGTGGGGATAGGGAAGTTACCAAAGGGAAAATATTTGCTGCCATATTTCTGATTTTTTTTTTGAACTAACAGAGAAGTTGCTACAACGTCGGATGGGCCGCGATCGCGGGTTCAAAACCGCGATCGCGGTTTGGTCTCGGCTGGCTGCAACGGGTTAGTTCACATGGAAAAATATGGTGGGCAGAGAAAAGAAAAACTAAAAGCAATGCAAAAAGAAGATTATAACGAAGTGTACCTCGGGTTGCCTCCCGAGCAGCGCCTTGTTTAATGTCCTGGCTTGACGTTATCCCCTCGTCTCTAATCTACGGCAGGCGGATCCTCCAGGTTGAGATCTTCCTGCTCTGTGGGGTATGGTCTTTCGTAGTAAGGTTTCAGGCATTGACCATTCACCTTGAATGTGGAACCACTGGCTGGGTTGTACAGATCCACCACGCCATAGGGGTATGCATGAGCGACTGTGTAGGGACCTGTCCAACGAGACCTAAGCTTTCCTGGAAAGAGCCTCAAGCATGACGTGAAAAGGAGAACCTTGTCCCCGGCCTTGAATTCTTTTCGGAGAATGTTCTTATCACGCCACACCTTGGTCTTTTCTTTGTAGATTATTGCTTTGTCGTATGATTCCAGGCGTAACTCTTCTAATTCATGTAGCTGCAGCTTCCGGAACGCTCCCACCTCATCGATCCTCATATTACAGTTCCTCATAGCCCAGTGGGCCTTATGCTCTAGCTCCACAGGGCGATGACAACCCTTTCCAAACACCAATCTGTATGGTGACATTCCAATGGGTGTCTTGTAGGCTGTGCGGTAGGCCCATAGAGCGTCATCCAACCTCAGGCTCCAATCCTTGCAGTTCGGGGAGACTGTCTTCTCTAAAATGGTTTTGATCTCCCTGTTTGATATTTTTTCTTGGCCATTTGTCTGGGGATGGTATGCTGTGGAGATCTTCTGTGTGACATGGTACTTCCTGAGTAATGCACTGACTGTCTTGTTACAGAAATGAGTACCTCTGTCACTGATGAGCGCTCTTGGGATTCCAAAGCGGGCACAAATGTTTGTTTTGAGGAATTTCTCTGAGTAGCGTGGAATTGGGTTGAGAATCTGCAGCTCTCACTGATTGGGCGCCCGCCCTCTTGCTGAACTGTCTTGAGCCCTCATATAGCTCAAAGAAAACCTCATAGGCCTGGTCTGGAGTCTTATTCAGGATGTTCCCTCCACAGGTAGCGTTCACAATCCGATGTTCGTCATCAAGTAAACCTCCGTACAAATAAAGTACGAGGTCCTGGTCGGAGTAGCCATGGTAGGGGCAACTAGAGATGAGCCTCTTGAACCACTCGTAGTACTCATATAGCGACTCAACAGCCTGCTGTTCAATGTTGTTGATGCTCCTCTTCAGACTGTTGAGCTTGGTCGTCGGAAAGTACTTCTCCAAGAAAGCCTTCTTCATCTTGGCCCACGTGTCAATGCTCCCTGGGGTCAAGTAGTAGAACCAGTCATTGGCCGAATCCTTTAGAGAGAAAGAAAAGGCCCTCAGCTTGATCTGGTCTTCAGTCACTCCCTTGGGCTTCATGCTAGTGCAGACTGCATGGAACTCCGACAAATGTTTGTTAGGGTCTTCACCACTCATCCCTTGGAAGTGGGGGAGTAAGTGGATCAACCTCGACTTGAGCTCGAAATTGACTCCATCAGCAAGCTCAGGAAACTGCACAGTCAGCGGTTGCTGTTGCATATTAGGGGCAGTCAGCTGCCTCAGCGTGGGTTGTTCGTCCTCCATCTCAAAAGTGGGATTGTCAAAAACTAAAGATCTGTTTACTCCGTGGCTCTGGGAGAACGTTCTCTCAATTTCTGAATTCAAAGCCAAAAGTGGGGAGTCAGTAGCACGGGTGTGGGCAATAGGATAGGTCCACACAACAGTAACAAGCACGCAAACACACACAAAGAAAAATCAAAACTTGCCTCTCCGGAAACGGCGCCAATTTGATATAGGCTAAAGTCATATTGCCTAATCAAAATAATCCTAAACAAACCTAACTCAGTAGAATAGGCAAGTAAGGGTCGAATCCCACATGGAGGAGTTATCTTTCTTAATGTCAAGTTGCATGCAATAGTAACAAATGGGGTTTTTGGTTGATTTGTGTTCAAACAAGCAAACAAGGGAAACAAAAGCAAAGAGATTGTAATCAATTAGGGAAAAACACTTAGCCAAACAAATATCCACCATTCATTCGATTGATTGGTCCTAGGTTATCTCTATTCCTTCCTATGATTATTCATGTCCCTATTCTGAATTAGTTACCAGTCATCTCCGTCCTGATAACCCTAACTATTAAACAATCCCTACCAACCTTCAAGATTTAATTCAATAGCAGCAAGAAGCATAGGAATTAGCCAGGATACATACAACACCGATGTTTCGCAACATTTAGCACATAATCAATTCTCTTTCATAATAAACTAGTCCTATCCGTCCTAGAATATCATGTTTGCTACAATAGATAAGGAATTTCAACCCGAAATATCCAAACCCTAGCAATAGACAATTACTAATATCAACTAGGTGATCAATCCAGTCAAATCAATAAGAATCAATAGGAATAAGCTTAAGAGAAAATATATAATCCAAAGGAATAGGAATAGAATTATAACCTCACAATCATATATCAAATGAAGGCTTCAATTGTCGGACTAAGCAAAGGTGCTTAATTCTTCATAGTCTTGAAAGAAAAACAAAACTGAATGGAAAACTGAATAATAGTCTAGATGATGAATGGAGGCTATGGAACTAGGTTTAAATAACCTAGAAATCAAAACCTAATGTCAAAAGATAACAAACCTAATCCTAAAAGCAAAATAATATAAAGTACGAAATAAGAAAAGAAAATAAAATCGGAAAAAGTAAAAATAAAGAACTTCGGAGAATTCTCGCGCCTCGCTGCCGTGTGGTTTCGCGATCGCTGATGAAATTCCGCGGTCGCGGAAAATTCAATTTCCCGACTTGTGCTCTCGACTTGGCCGCTTCGCTGAGGGATATTTCCGCGATCGCAGATGAAATTCCGCGGTCGCAGAAAATGCAGTTTTCTTCTCGTTGTTCTCGAATTTGCCGCGATCGACCTCCGTGCTCATCCGCGGTCGCGGTCGCGGCAGCTTCCTTTTTGCTTCTTCGCCTTCTTTCTTCAACTCTTCTCAGTCTCCTCAAGTGGTCTTCTCCTCATCTTCTGGATGTCTTCATTTTAAGCTTCTCCAAACCACTAAAGTCACACTTCTACTTCTCAATTCCAATCTCTACAATACGCTCTAAACATGTCCAAATGGTACCCAAAACACCGGTAACAACTCATAGTTAAACCCTACAAAGTAGCGCTGATCACCCGTGCAGAAGCTTCAAAGACGTCCAAGCCAAGACCATGGCTGAGGTACCATTAGAAGAAGATCGCGAGTCACGAAAGGCATCCCATGGACTCGATCATTCCGATCGCAAATCTTCCTCCGACAATGGCCGAGACAGACGCCATCATCCGTACCCTCGTGGTCGAAATGAGCAAAGTCAGGTAAACTCTTTCCAAGATAGGTTATAGGATTGGACAGACGGTCTGACGCTGCCTCCCAGGGTTCAATCTTACAACTTTAGTGTTTCCGTGTCGGAGCTCGTCAAGAGTTTCGACAAATATGGGAAAGAAGTAAGATGGCCCCGAAAGAGCGACCGACCAGACGTCAAGAAGGACATGAGCAGGTGGTGCGAATTCCATGGTGACCACGGTCACTCAACGGACGAATGCATCGCATTATGCAAAGAGGTCTCCAGGTTACTCGCGCAAGGTCTCTTGTGCGACATGATCTCTGAATGAGCCAAAGCCACCATGGAACGGCGAGATCAGGTAAAGCAAGATAAACCACCATCTCCTGTCCACACAAAAATTATCAATACTATTTCAGGGGGGTCGAACGTATGTGGGAACACGTACTCCGCAGCCAAAAGACATGCAAGAGAAAGCAAATGTAATAAACCCGAAATGCCAGAGTGTAGACGAACCAAGGTCTCTAACCTCCCAACAGTCACGTTCGACGAGTCCGACCCTGATGGGTCGGAAAACCATCACGACGGTCTGGTAATCTCTCTGTCTATTGGAAACTGTTTGATACGCAGAGTACTAATCGATACAGGAAGTTCAACCAATCTCTTGACCTTCGACACCCTCAAAGGGATGGGTTTGAGTGAAGATGATCTTATCAAGAAATAGACTCCACTGGTTGGATTCAGCGGCGAAGTCAAACACACTATTGGCGAAGTCATTCTTACGACGTACGCCGGAGGGATAAACCAACAGGTAAAGTTCTTAGGAGCCTACTAGAAACAGGGAAGATAAGAGAGGTCAACTACCCCGAGTGGATAGCCAACGTGGTTGTAGTCCAAAAGAAAAATGGCAAGTGGAGAGTCTGCATCGACTTCACCGACCTTAACAAAGCATGTCCCAAGGACTCCTTCCCACTCTCTCATATCGACGCCATGGTCGACGCGACAGCAAGACATGAAATGCTATCCTTCATGGACGTGTTCAGTGGTTACGATTAGATCCTCATGGAACTAGAAGACCAAGAAAAAATGGCATTCGTCACAAGTCAAGGTATTTATTGTTATAAAGTGATGCCCTTCGGACTAAAAAATGCAGGGGCTACTTATCAACGACTAGTCAACAAGATGTTCAAAGATCAGATTGGGGACACAATGGAAGTCTACATAGATGACATGCTGGTCAAATCGCAAAAGAAGAAGGATCACATCGACCACCTACGCGACAACTTCGAGGTACTAAAAAGATATAACATGAAACTAAATCCTATGAAATGCTCTTTCGGAGTTTCGTCAGGGAACTTCTTGGGGTATATGGTGACACAAAGAGGAATAGAAGCCAGCCCAGAGCAGGTCAAAGCCATCATCAACCTTCGATCCCCTTAATGCGTCAAGGACGTACAAAAGCTGACATGTCGAATAGCAGCTCTAAACAGGTTCATCTCGAAGGCGTCGGACAAGTATAGACCCTTCCACGACGCTCTCAGAAAGAACAAATCTTTTCAATGGACAGAAGAACATGAAGTCGCATTTCAAGATCTAAAGAAGTACCTGACTAGCCCCCTACTGTTAGCCAAACCTAAAGACGATGAGCCACTGTTATTGTACCTAGCAGTGTCAGAATCTGCTGTAAGTGCAGTGCTGGTCAGAGAAAAAGACGGTAAGCAATCACCAATCTACTATGTTAGTCGAACGCTACTCCCGACGGAGACAAGGTACTCGACATTGGAAAAACTCGTCCTATCACTGGTAATGGCGTCGAAAAAACTTAAACCCTATTTCAAATCTCATACTGTAATTGTCCGCACTAACCATCCCATGAGAGAAATCATGACGAAACCAGAGTTCACAAGAAGAATGGCCAAATGGGCCATACACCTCAGCGGTTACGACATCGAATACGAGCCCAGGACGGCGATCAAGTCCCAGGCATTGGCTGATTTTGTGGCAGATTTCAGCCCGACCCTAGAACAAGAAGCCATCGAAGAAGCAGCACAATTACTCGCAACAGAGGAAATAGGTAAGTGGGAGCTCCACACAGATGGCGTGTCGAATGCTAGAGGATCGGGACTGGGAGTCGTGCTAAAATCGCCACAAGGGGACAAGATAGCCCAAGCCGTAAGATGCGAATGTGACGCGACCAACAACGAAGCTGAATACGAAGCACTCGTATTTGGGCTCATTCTGGCACGCGACCTAGGAGTCCAAGAAATCAAAGTCATATGCGACTCCCTCTTGGTCGTAAACCAAATGCAAGGATCGTACAACACCAAAGATGACAGAATGATAGCTTATCTGGACGTGGTCAAGAAACTAATCGACCAATTCCAAAAGTTCGACATCAGACAGGTTCCCAGAGATCTCAACGCTCAGGTTGATGCACTAGCCAACCTAGGGTCCGTCTTGGATCCAAAGGAATTCCCAAACATTCCATTGGCACACGTCACGACACCAGCTGTCCCAAGAGCACCCAAGGATCTAAGCACACTATTGGAAGAGCTTGTCGCACTGGAAGTAGGCGACCGACCAGAAGAAGACATCGTAAACGGTCATGACGACTGGACACTACCTTACGTCCAATGGCTAAAAGATGACATCCTACCCAATGACAAAACGAAAGAAAAAAGGCTAAAGGTACAAGCTCTCTCCTTCGACATTATAAGTGATGTCTTGTTCAAAAGATCTGTCACAGGGATACTCCTACGATGTCTCAAGACTCCATAAGTCAGACGCATCCTACAATCGTTACATGAAGGAGAATGTGGCAACCACACCGGAGGATGAAGCCTCTCGGGGAAAGCCTTGCGAACAGGGTACTACTGGCCCACAATGAATAGAGACGTGATGGAGTACACCAAGAAGTGCGATGCCTGCCAACGACACGCACCCGTTCCACGACAACCTGATCAGCTCTACTTTGTAGTGTTTATCTAGGAGTTGTTACCGGTGTTTAGGGTGCCATTTGTAGGGATTTAGAGCACAACTGTGGAGTATGGAGTTGGAGAGAAGAAGTGTGGATATGGTGGTTTGGAGGAGCTAATTGAAGACATCTAGAAGACGAGGAGTAGACCACCTGAGGAGACGAAGAAGAATAGAAGGAAAAGCCACACAAATGATCAAAGAAGAGATGATCCGCGAGCTGCCACGACCAAGGGCGAAGAAGGGAAGAGGCCGCGGCGAAGTCGACAACGCTGAGCCGAAAGAAGACATTTCCGCGACCGCGGATTCTCCACCGCGACCGCGGAAAATTGTAGCATTGCAAAAGTCGAGAGCACAGATCCATTTTCCGCGACCGCGGATTTCTTTTCGCGGCCTTGGAAGCACACGCCAGGCGACCCGCGAGGATTTTCCGAGTTTTGTTATTTTTCACCTTTCCGATTTTTATTTTTATATTATTTCGAACCTTATAGTATTATTTCCTTTTAGACTACTTTCGTTATCTTTTCCCTTTCGTTGTAGGGTTAGGTTATTTAACCTAGTTTTCCATTCATTGTTTATCATCACATTATTCATCGTTGTTTCCATTCAGTATTATTTTCCCTTTGAAACATGAAGATCTAAGCACTGTTGCTTAGTCCGACGATTGAAGCCTTCACTTGATATACGGTTGTGAGATTCTAATTCTATTTCTTTTCCTTTGAATGTATTGATTCTCTTGTGCTTCATCCCATTGATTATTATTGATTTCACTTGTTGGACGCAACTAGTTGTTATTGGTAATTGTCTATTGCTAGGGTTTGGTAATTACTGTTTGAGTTACCTAATTCATGTGTAGCAACTGCAATATTCTAAGAACTGTTTGAGACTAGTTTATTGTAGGGAGAATTAATTGCATGCAATAGTATGACTGTTTGCTACTCTTGCATGTATCTATCTAAATTCCTGTGCTCATTGCTGCTATTGAATTGATGCGTGAGGTTTTCATAGTTATTTAATAGTTAATATTCTCAGGGTCTGTTTGTCCTGTTTACAACTTATGAAAAGGAATAGGAACATTCATAGGAAGGAATTATAGAGAATCTAGGATCAACCAATCAAATGAATGGTGGATATTTGTTTGGCTAAGTGTTTTTCCCTATTTGATTACAAACTCTTTGCTTTTGTTTCCCTTGTTTACTTGTTTGACAACCAATCAACTAAAAACCCCCTTGTTACCTTTTACATACAATTGTGCACTTAGAAAGATTACTTCCTCCATGTGGGATTCGACCCTTACTTGCCTATTCTACTAGTTTAGGTTTGTTTAGGATTATTTTGTTTAGGCGCCTCGACAACGCCTATCAAATTCGCGCCGTTGCCGGGGAGGCAAGTTTTATTTTTTCTTTGTGTTTGTTTGTGTGTCAACTTTTGTGTGGACCTATCTTACGGTCCACACCCGTGCTATTGATTTTTTTTTTCTTTTAGATTTTTGATACAGAGATGGATAGATTTCCCCATTTCTGGCAGGAGCCGCAATATGACCCATACTCCTACGCATACACTCCAGGGTGGAGAGATCACCCCAATCCGAGTTATGGGAACCAGCAATACCCACCATACGGTCATGAATATCAGGAGTTCTACCCGAGGCCACATTCGTTCTATCAGCAGGGAACTCCATAGCAATACAGTCCAGCCTACGAGCACAGACCACCGATGTCCAATCCAAATCACTATGTCTCCTAGTCTACTATGGATTTAGTTCGGAACTTGGCGATTCAGATAGAGCAAATGGTTCAAGCAGTGAGCAGATTGGAGACCATGGCGTCGGCAAAACCACTATCTCACCCAGTGGTGCACCAGAAAGATGATGCCTTTTCAATGACCCTACGAAGTACTGAGGAGCTGCTTGTCGCCCCCTTAGCTGAAAGGGAACAAAAAATTTGTGAGACGGGAGCAGAATACAGTGAGATGTCTGCAGAAGAGAACCCGAGACCGCGGGAGGTGTACCTCGACCGCAGTTTACCCAAGGAGTTGGGCCTTCCAGAAGATATTTTGGACCGCGAGGTGCTGTCTGAAGAAGAGTATTTTTTGGGACTGGAGGAATTCAGCGACCACGAGGACGAGAGCCGCGAAAATTGCAGTTGCTACAACAGAATAGGACGTTAGCCCAACAGTTTCCTAATCATAGCAGTCAGAAAATCACCAATAACAACCTGTTGCACAGGCTAGTGAAATCAGTAAGATTCAATAAGAATAAGCTTAGAAGAGATAATACAATCCAATAGGAACTCGAATACGAATAACAGTCTCACAACCAAAATCCAATGAATGCTTCAATTGCCAGGCGAAACCAAGAAGGTTAGTTCCTCCTCATGTTCTTCATAAATTAAGAATTGAAAAGTGAAATGTAAAACTCAACAGAATCTAGATCTGGATCATAAAAACCTAAAACTAAGAGAGTATATATAGGTGGGCTAACAAATGACCTAGCCCAACTGAAAATAGAAAACGAAAACAATTAAAATGAAATAAAGAAATCAGGAAAGATAGATTCGGGAAATTCTGAAATAAGTCTGCCGTGATGACCCGCGATCGCGGGTAATGGACCGCGATCGCGGTTGCTTGTAGCTCCGCGCTCTTCGCATTCTTCCGCGCCAGCAGAAATATCTCGAATGCCCCAAAGTCCCGCGATCGCGGCACCCATGCCCGTGGTCGCGGTTAATGCTCGACCTTCTGCGCCTGCACTCTTCTCTTCTACTCTTCTATAGGCCTTCTCTTGGCTGCTTCTTCTTCAATGTCTCTAACAATCTTCAAGTAGGCTCAAACATCTCCAAAAACACCAAGACATCGCCTCCGAACTCCATGCACATGAATGTGTCTAAAGCTACCCGAATGATACCAATAAATCCTCTAATGGCTCTTAGTTAAGCCCTACAAAGTAGTGCTTATCAAACTACCCCACACTTAGACCTTTGTTCGTCCTCGAGTAAACTATCAAAGAGTCTACTCCTCCAATGCAGCACCCAAGGTCTCAGGAAGCGTGTCCTCCAACTAAGAGTCACCTAACCCATGCCAAGCTCCTGGCGTCAAACCACATTCACAATACATTCTCCATCAACAAGATTTAAGGGGCAAGCAGAGTACTTCCCCTAAGCCTAACCCGGACATCCAATTGTATGAGTAGCCTCTAATCCTAGGCTCCATCTAAGACTCCTTATTTCTCCCAGAGTGACCTATCCGACAATCCTTCTTTGTCTCCACTTCTTATGTCGCCCCGTCGGTAAAATGAGATCCTAGAAAAAACACTCATCTTATTTTCACTCATTTTGCGTAGGAGCCCTTTTGGGTTTTCATCCTAGCCACTCATATTTTTCTCATAGATGTGCTTACATAAGCTCACGCCACTCAGACACCTTATTACCCCAGCCTAGCGCTGGTCCGGGCCACCTGCTTATTACCCAAGCCGCCCTTTCGAGTTTTCGACTTGTCCCAAGATTTTCAATTTTTTTTTTTTTTTGTAAATAACAAAAACTCGAAATTGCTGGAATTCGAAAATGCTAAATCGACTACTGAATCAAATGTGCTGAAACGAATGCAAAGACTGAATACAAAGATAGAAAGTAAATATAGATTCCTCCCCCACACTAAAAGATCACATTGTCCTCAATATAGAAAGGACAAAGAAAAAGAATTGGGGGGAAAGAATTATACTCACTTTGGTGGTGTGGATGGTGTCGCGGGACCTTGTCCCTTGAAAAAGGCCTCCTGTCTGTGGCGTATAAGTGCCACTTGTCCCTCAATATCATCAAAGCGTGTGACCGAATACTGGTGTAGGCGGTCTAAGTCCAGTGCAAATGGTTGTACAGTTGCCGCTGTTGTGGTCTGCTGGGTGTAGATCTCCTCCTGCCTGGCCGAAATGCGAGCTAGAAGGTCCAGGATTTGGCTGGGTGAGCCAGACGTTGGGGCCTCCTTTCTCGCGGGTGGTCGGGCAGGCGCTGGTAGTACTCTAGGTTCGTCCGAAGGTAGGGCAAAATCCCTTGCTGTCGGACCAAAGGGCATTGGTCGTGGTAGCTTCATCCTGTGGTCCCATGCGGCATGAGATAACCAAACGAATCCGTCCCTACGATCACCATAGATGAGCTTGGACTTCCTCAATTGGTCAATGTTGTAAATGAAGGAACCAGGGGCCGGCGCTAGCGTGGTCTCTTCGGGATCAAAGTACTTCAAAGCGATAAGGGTGATCATACCCCCAAAACCAATTCTGCATGCGGCCTTCTTTTGCGTCTTCTGGACGGAATACATGAAAATATCCGCCTAGTCTGGAACTGCCTCACTTTCTGGAGTGAGACACCATAGGATCGCCATGTCGACACATGAAATCTTGTTTACCTCCCCTTGACCTAAGAATGCAAGTGCAAGGACTTGGTGGATCAAACGTAGGCAAGGGTGGGTAATTTTGTAGTTATACTCTCCTCTAGTGTCGAACTCTTCCCCTATAGCTTGCAACCAGAAGTCCAAGTGTTTGCCATTGGTGGACTCCCAACCAGGTGTAGGTGGGGCGGAGACACCAAAAAGCTCTCTAAGGTCTGCCTTGGTCAAGGTATACTTCTTGTCCCGCAACTGGAAGGAGAAGGCCTTGCCCTTGTCCTGTGGTTCGAAAGTAGCAACGAATTCATAGACTAAAGAGTCATAAGTTGGTACCTTCTTCCACGGGAATCCTTCCAGTCCGCCATGATCGAGGAGTTGCTTGGTGCAGTCCCAAAGTTGGAGAACTGTTAGGGCTGCACCATCGAAGAACTTTGTTGGGATCACTTGCTTCCTCTGTAGATCCTTCCAGATCTTGATCTGCGGTTTGGACATCTTCCGGGGCATGGGTTGGGCCATGGCTACTGTTCGGGTGGCTGGGGAAAATTTCTATAGCCGGTAGGTGCCGCGATCGCGGGTGAACATGGTGCGGACGTGGTTTGCTTTCGGTAGTCGGGACACGACAGGGGGTCATCTTCGGCGATCGCGGTTTTGATGGGCGCGATCGCGGGGTGTAGGGTCTTGGTACGGCGACGGCGGTGGGTTGGACGAAAAGAAAAGAATGATGGGAAAGGTGGATGGGTGATGGTTATGAGGGGTGACGGTAGGGTTTGGAAAGATAGAAAGTGGTGAAAAAGTGAAAGGTGGGGATAGGGAAGTTACCAAAGGGAAAATATTTGCTGCCATATTTCTGATTTTTTTTTTGAACTAACAGAGAAGTTGCTGCAACGTCGGATGGGCCGCGATCGCGGGTTCAAAACCGCGATCGCGGTTTGGTCTCGGCTGGCTGCAACGGGTTAGTTCACATGGAAAAATATGGTGGGCAGAGAAAAGAAAAACTAAAAGCAATGCAAAAAGAAGATTATAACGAAGTGTACCTCGGGTTGCCTCCCGAGCAGCGCCTTGTTTAATGTCCTGGCTTGACGTTATCCCCTCGTCTCTAATCTACGGCAGGCGGATCCTCCAGGTTGAGATCTTCCTGCTCTGTGGGGTATGGTCTTTCGTAGTAAGGTTTCAGGCATTGACCATTCACCTTGAATGTGGAACCACTGGCTGGGTTGTACAGATCCACCACGCCATAGGGGTATGCATGAGCGACTGTGTAGGGACCTGTCCAACGAGACCTAAGCTTTCCTGGAAAGAGCCTCAAGCATGACGTGAAAAGGAGAACCTTGTCCCCGGCCTTGAATTCTTTTCGGAGAATGTTCTTATCACGCCACACCTTGGTCTTTTCTTTGTAGATTATTGCTTTGTCGTATGATTCCAGGCGTAACTCTTCTAATTCATGTAGCTGCAGCTTCCGGAACGCTCCCACCTCATCGATCCTCATATTACAGTTCCTCATAGCCCAGTGGGCCTTATGCTCTAGCTCCACAGGGCGATGACAACCCTTTCCAAACACCAATCTGTATGGTGACATTCCAATGGGTGTCTTGTAGGCTGTGCGGTAGGCCCATAGAGCGTCATCCAACCTCAGGCTCCAATCCTTGCAGTTCGGGGAGACTGTCTTCTCTAAAATGGTTTTGATCTCCCTGTTTGATATTTTTTCTTGGCCATTTGTCTGGGGATGGTATGCTGTGGAGATCTTCTGTGTGACATGGTACTTCCTGAGTAATGCACTGACTGTCTTGTTACAGAAATGAGTACCTCTGTCACTGATGAGCGCTCTTGGGATTCCAAAGCGGGCACAAATGTTTGTTTTGAGGAATTTTTCCACCACTTTGGAATCGTCTGTCCTGGTGGCCTTAGCTTCTACCCATTTTGAGACGTAATCGACGGCCAGCAGTATGTACAGGTTTCCGAAAATGCTGGGGAAGGGCCCCATGAAGTCGATCCCCCAGACATCGAAGATCTCGCAGAAGATCACGAGTGATTGTGGCATCTCATTTCTTCTGGAAATGTTTCCCATGCGCTAACATCTATCACATGCTTTGCAGAAAGAATGCGCATCCCGGAATATATGTGGCCAAAAGAAACCTGAATCTAGCACCTTCCGAGCTGTTTTGGAAGGCCCGAAATGTCCACCACAGGCATGGGAGTGGCAGAACGCTAAAACTGATTGCACTTCATCGTCTGGCAAGCATCTTCGAATTATTTGATCGGCACAATGCTTCCAAAGGTATGGGTCATCCCAGACGAAGTGTTTGGCCTCGCTTTGCAAGTTGTCCCTTTGAGCTTTGGGGAAGCGTGGGGGAAATTCACCCCTGGCGAGGAAGTTGACTATGTGGGCGTACCAAGGTTTAGGGCCATTCAGGGCCCACAGAGTCTCGGTGTACTGAACTGGGGTGCCGCGATCGCGGCTACAGACCCGCGATCGCAGTTCCTTCTCTTCCACGAGTATGCTATAGACCGATTCCTACTTCTGGATCGACGCCCCGCGGTCGCGGTTTACACCCCGCCATTGCGGTTTGTTCTCGACCTGGACGCTGAACAGCGTATCGTCTGGGAAATCTCCCCGAATGGGTGCTTGGTATTCCGGCTTGTCCTCCTCATGCACCAATCGGCTTAGATGATCAGCGACTAGATTCTCCGCTCCCTTCTTGTCTTTAATCTCTATATCAAATTCGCTGAGCAGGAGAATCCATCGAATTAGCTGGGGCTTGGCCTCCTTCTTCGTCATGAGATAACGAAGTGCAGCATGATCAGTGTATATAATCACTTTAGTTCCTAGGAGGTACGGTCAAAACTTCTCCAGTGAAAATACCACGGCCAGCAACTCCTTCTTCGTGGTGAAGTAGTTCCTCTGAGCTCCGTTCAGGGTCATGGATGCGTAATGAATGACATGGGAGGTTCTTCCCTCTTTCTGCCCCAGAACTGCTCCAACCGTATAATCACTTGCATCGCACATGATCTCAAAGGGGCGCTTCCAGTCTGGCGCCTGGATGATTGGTGCACTGGTGAGGCGAGCCTTCAGCTCATCAAATGATTTCCTGCACTCCTCGTTGCAATTGAAAGGTATATCCTTCTTCAGCAGTTCGCATAAAGGGGATGAGATCTTGGAGAAATCCTTGATAAACCTGTGATAGAACCCTGCATGGCCTAAAAAGGACCTCACTTCACGCACGTTAGTAGGATAAGGCAGAGATTGAATGACATCAACCTTTGCCTTATCGACCTCAATTCCTTTAGCAAAGACAATATGACCTAAAACTATTCCCTGTTCTACCATGAAATGACACTTTTCAGAATTTAGACACAAATTTGTATCCACACATCTCTGTAGAACACGGGAAAGGTGATCTAAACATACGTCAAAATTGTCTCCATGAACTGTGAATTCATCCATAAAAACCTCAATAAAGTCTTCTATAAATTGAGAGAAGATACTTACCATACACCGTTGGAAGGTGCTGGGTGCATTGCATAGGTCAAATGGCATTCTGCGATATGCAAATGTGCCAAATGGACAAGTGAATGTGGTCTTCTCCGGGTCTTATGGTGCAATGGGGACCTGAAAGTAGCCTGAATATCCATCCAGGAAACAGTAGTATGGTCGCCCTGCCAGTCTCTCCAGCATCTGGTCAATGAATGGGAGGGGGAAATGATATTTCCTGGTTACCGCATTCAGCTTGCGGTAATCTATGCATACCCTCCATCCTGTCTGTGTTTTGGTCGGGACCAGCTCGCCGTCCTGGTTTTCTACCACAGTGATGCCGCCTTTCTTTGGTACCACCTATGTGGGGCTCACCCATTTGCTATCGGAGATGGGGTAGATTATTCCATCTTGTAGGAGTTTCAGCACCTCCTTCTTAACTACCTCCATCATTGGTGGGTTGAGCCTCCTTTGGGGTTGCCTAGATGGTTTGGCTTCCCCCTCAAGTAGAATCCTGTGCATGCATGTGGATGGGCTGAGTCCCTTAATGTCTGTAATGGTCCATCCCAGGGCCGTCTTATGTTCCTTGAGCACGCCTACCAGCTTGTCTTCCTGCGCCTTGGAGAGTTTGCTCGAGATGATGACTGGTAGTGTGTCATTCTCTCCAACGAACGTGTACTTGAGGTGATCTGGTAGCTGCTTGAGTTCACTTGGGGGTGCCTGCACAATAGAAGGAAGCAGCTTCTCGTTGGGTACGGTTAGTGGAAGGGGGCCATCGCCCCATCTACTATGAACGGGACTTCATCCACACATGTCCACATCTGCTACCTTCTCCTGCATGTTAGTAGACAAAGAAATCTCCGCACAGGGACTAACTGTGTCACTCTCTAAGTCGGCATATAGTTCCTTTAAACATGTGATATCAAAAATGTCTTGAATAATAGGATCAATCACATCAATAGCACAAAGATAATGTTCATCATTGGGGTGCTTCATAGCTTCATGAATGTTAAATTCTACCTCGTCCCCATCAAATTTCATAGTAAGTGTCCCAGTGCTCATATCAATCTTAGTACAGGAGGTTTTCAAGAAAGGCCGTCCTAGAAGAATAGGGGCTCCATGAGGGTCATCCTCCATATCGAGTACATAGAAATCAGCGGGGAAAATCAGCTTGTCTACCATAACTAAGACATCTTCTACTACAACTCTAGGATAAACATTGGACTTATCTGCTAACTGCACTACTATCCCTGTTTCTTGAAGCGGTCCTAATCCCATGGTTTTGTATATAGAATAGGGCAACACATTGATTGATGCACCTAGATCTAACATGGGTTTCTCTACATGGGTGGCTCCTATTGTACAGGGAATAGTGAACATGCTAGGGTCACTGCACTTGGGAGGCATTCGCTGCTGAAAGACTGCAGAAACTCTCTCACTAACCTGAATCTTTTGGTTTCCCTTCAACTTTTGTCTTCTTTTATTTGTGCACAGTTCTTTCAGGAATTTAGCATAACTAGGCACAGACTCTACCAGTTTTAGGAGAGGAATATTTACCTCACATTTGCTGAAGATGTCAAAGATTTCCTGGTTGGTCTTTGGCCTTACTTTCTCCTTCAATGCCTCGGGAAAGGGTGCAGGTGGCTTTTCAGGGTTGAGCGGGGGAAATTCCGACTGGATATAATATGTGTAGTCCTCCGTGTTCAACCCGTGATCGCGGTCGCGGTTCCTCCTCGCTTTTTCTCGCCCTTTCTGTGATATAACCGTGATCGCGGTTCTCACCCCGCGGTCGCGGTTCTTCCCAGCATTCATCTCTTATTGGTGTTTCATCCTTTTCCACAGCATAGGGGTCATTCACCCTTTTTCCACTTCGCAAGGTGACGGCATTGGCTTCCTGCTGGTTTTCGCAGTCCTTGTTTTGAGTTTTCGCCATTGCAGGCGTCCAATGCGTTAGCTGTTCCAGTGATGCACCCAAGCTAAACATAGTTTGTTGAGAGGATTGGTGCAGAGTATGATTTTGCTGAGAGAGCTGAGAGAATCCCTCTTTCATTACTTGTGCGTTGTTTGCACCAGCTTGAATCACCGCTTGTGTCAACGCTTGAAGTGTCTGGGTGAGAGCCAACAGTGTATTCTCACTAGATACCGGATGTGGTTGCTGAGGTTGGATTTCTATGATGTTCACTTCTTGCACAGCATGCACTTCTGCTTTAGAAATGTTTGTGGTGCTTGCTTTAACTTTTGAGCGGTATTGCCTTGAACTCTCAGAAAGTTCGGAAAAGACTTCGAAGGCTTCTACGGGGGTTTTGTTCAAGATGTTTCCCCCACAGGTAGCATTCACCAATCGACGGTCTTCTTCTAGCAATCCACCGAATAAATAAAGCACCAAGTCTTGATCTGAGTAACCATGAAATAGACAGTTAACTACCAGCCTCCTGAACCTCTCATAATAGTGGTACAACTGCTCGCCCTGAGATTGTTCAATATTGTTGATGCTTCTTTTCAGGCTATTGAGCTTTGTTGCCGGAAAGTACTTTTCCAAAAAGGTTTGCTTCATTTTCGGCCAAGTGTCTATGCTGCCTGGGGTCAAGTAATAGAACCATTCCTTTGCTGCATCCTTTAAAGAAAAAGGAAAGGCTCTCAACTTGATTTGGTCTTCAGTAACTCCCCGGGGTTGCATATTGGTGCAGACTGAATTGAATTCATGCAAGTGTTTGTTCGGATTTTCGTCATCGGTTCCTCTGAAATGAGGTAACAAATTGATCAAACCCGGCTTGAGCTCAAAATTCACGCCCTCTTGGATTTCCGGAAATTGGATAGCCAGAGGTTGTTGATGTGGGTACTGTGTTGTTAATTGCCTCAGTGTTCGGTTTTCTTGTGCCATAGCTGTATTTCTTCACCGAATTTATCTAAGCTGCGAATCACACTTGACAAAACAAAAGTTAATAATGTTTTAGGGAACCGTAAGATAGGTTCCCTAAAAGATCAATATTCAATCTATTCACAAGAAAACAGACAATGATTCCCCGGCAACGGCGCCAAATTTGACGTGGCCTAAGGTCGTTATGCCAAATCAAAGTAAACCTCAACTTCCAAACTAGTATAGTAAGTAAGCAAGGGTCGAAATCCCAAGAGAATCACAAACGTCTGTATTCCTGTCACAAATTAAATACCAATCGAACAATAGTAACAAAGGGAGGGTTTTGAGGTTTGGTTTTGCTAATGTCTAAAGATGTCTCAAATAAAAGGGAAAATATTCCTCCTAGCAAATATCCACAATTCACTAAAGATGGTTAATCATAGACTATCTCGAATTCTTCTTCCTTCCTATGGTTGTTCTTGTCCCAATCGTGAGTAGATTAATAGGTCAACCAGACCTAAGAACCCTTACCAGTGAATAACCCTAGCACCACTAGTGATTCAACCCAAAGGCAGCTTTGCACATAAGAATTAACCAGGATGCATGCAATACTTCAACCAAAAGCATTCAGCATACAATTATCTCTCCCTATGATAAACAATCTCGACCAGGTCATGCAAATCGCATTTGCTACAGCAGAATAGGACGTTAGCCCAACAGTTTCCTAATCCTAGCAGTCAGAAAATCACCAATAACAACTACTTGCGCAGGCTAGTGAAACCTGTAACATTCAATAAGAATAAGCTTAGAAGAGATAATACAATCCAATAGGAACTCGAATAGGAATAACAGTCTCACAACCAAAATCCAATGAATGCTTCAATTGCCAGGCGGAACCAAGAAGGTTAGTTCCTCCTCGTGTTCTTCATAAATTAAGAATTGAAAAGTGAAATGTAAAACTCAACTGAATCTAGATCTGGATCATCAAAACCTAAAACTAAGAGAGTATATATAGGTGGGCTAACAAATGACCTAGCCCAACTGAAAATAGAAAACGAAAACAATTAAAATGAAATAAAGAAATCAGGAAAGATAGATTCGGGAAATCCCGAAATAAGTCTATCGTGATGACCCGCGATCGCGGGTAATGGACCGCGATCGCGGTTGCTTGTAGCTCCGCGCTCTTCGCATTCTTCCATGCCTGCAGAAATATCTCGAACGCCCCGAAGTCCCGCGATCGCGGCACCCTTGCCCGCGGTCGCGGTTAATGCTCGACCTTCTGCACCTGCACTCTTCTCTTCTACTCTTCTATAGGCCTTCTCTTGGCTGCTTCTTCTTCAATGTCTCTAACAATCTTCAAGTAGGCTCAAACATCTCCAAAAACACCAAGACTTCTTCTCCGAACTCCATGCACATGAATGTGTATAAAGCTACCCGAATGATACCAATAAATCCTCTAATGGCTCTTAGTTAAGCCCTACAAAGTAGTGCTTATCAAACTCCCCCACACTTAGACCTTTGTTCGTCCTCGAGTAAACTATCAAAGAGTCTACTCCTCCAATGCAGCACCCAAGGTCTCAGGAAGCGTGTCCTCCAACTAAGAGTCATCTAACCCATGCCAAGCTCCTGGCGTCAAACCACATTCACAATACATTCTCCATCAACAAGCTTTAAGGGGCAAGCAGAGTACTTCCCCTAAGCCTAACCCGGACATCCAATAGTGTGAGTAGCCTCTAATCCTAGCCTCCGTCTAAGACTCCTTATTCCTCCCAGAGTGACATATCCGACAATCCTTCTTTGTCTCCACTTCTTATGTCGCCCCGTCGGTAAAATGAGATCCTAGAAAAAACACTCCTCTTCTTTTCACTCATTTTGCCTAGGATCCCTTTCGGGTTTTCATCCTAGCCACTCATATTTTTCTCATAGATGTGCTTACATAAGCTCACGCCACTCAGACACCTTATTACCCCAGCCTAGCGCTGGTCCGGGCCACCTGCTTATTACCCAAGCCGCCCTTTCGAGTTTTCGACTTATCCCAGGATTTTCAATTTATTATTATTATTTTTATTATTTTTATTTTTGTAAATAACAAAAACTCGAAATTGCTAGAATTCGAAAATACTGAATCGACTACTGAATCAAATGTGCTGAAACGGATACAAAGACTGAATACAAAGATAGAAAGTAAATATAGATTCCTCCCCCACACTAAAAGATCACATTGTCCTCAATGTAGAAAGGACAAAGAAAAAGAATTGGGGGGAAAGAATTATACTCACTTTGGTGGTGTGGATGGTGTCGCGGGACCTTGTCCCTTGAAAAAGGCCTCCTGTCTGTGGCGTACAAGTGCCACTTGTCCCTCAATATCATCAAAGCGTGTGACCGAATACTGGTGTAGGCGGTCTAAGTCCAGCGCAAATGCTTGTACAGCTGCCGCCGTTGTGGTCTGCTGGGTGTAGATCTCCTCCTGCCTGGCCGAAATGCGAGCTAGAAGGTCCAGGATTTGGCTGGGTGAGCCAGACGTTAGGGCCTCCTTTCTCGCGGGTGGTCGGGCAGGCGCTGGTAGTACTCTAGGTTCGTCCGAAGGTAGGGCAAAATCCCTTGCTGTCGGACCAAAGGGCATTGGTCGTGGTAGCTTCATCATGTGGTCCCCTGCGGCATGAGATAACCAAACGAATCCGTCCCTACGATCACCATAGATGAGCTTGGACTTCCTCAATTGGTCAATGTTGTAAATAAAGGAACCAGGGACCGGCACTAGCGTGGTCTCTTCGGGATCAAAGTACTTCAAAGCGATAAGGGTGATCATACCCCCAAAACCAATTCTGCCTGCGGCCTTCTTTTGCGTCTTCTGGACGGAATACATGAAAATATCCGCCCAGTCTAGAACTACCTCACTTTCTGGGGTGAGACACCATAGGATCGCCAGGTCGACACATGAAATCTTGTTTACCTCTCCTTGACCCAAGAATGCAAGTGCAAGCACTTTTTGGATCAAACGTAGGCAAGGGTGGGTAATTTTGTAGTTATACTCTCCTCTAGTGTCGAACTCTTCCCTTGTAGCTTGCAACCAGAAGTCCAAGTGTTTGCCATTGGTGGACTCCCAACCAGGTGTAGGTGGGGCGGAGACACCAAAAAGCTCTCTAAGGTCTGCCTTGGTCAAGGTATACTTCTTGTCCCGCAACTGGAAGGAGAAGGCCTTGCCCTTGTCCTGTGGTTCGAAAGTAGCAACGAATTCATAGACTAAAGAGTCATAAGTTGGTACCTTCTTCCACAGGAATCCTCCCAGTCCGCCATGATCGAGGAGTTGCTTGGTGCAGTCCCAAAGTTGGAGAACTGTTAGGGCTGCACCATCGAAGAACTTTGTTGGGATAACTTGCTTCCTCTATAGATCCTTCCAGATCTTGATCTGCGGTTTGGACATCTTCCGGGGCATGGGTTGGGCCATGGCTACTGTTCGGGTGGCTGGGGAAAATTTCGGTAGCCGGTAGGTGCCGCGATCGCGGGTGAACAGAGTGCGGACGCGGTTTGCTTTCGGTAGTCGAAACACGACAGGGGGTCGTCTTCGGCGATCGCGGTTTTGATGGGCACGATCGCGGGGTGTATGGTCTTGGTACGGCGACGGCGGTGGGTTGGACGAAAAGAAAAGAATGATGGGAAAGGTGGATGGGTGATGGTTATGAGGGGTGACGGTAGGGTTTGGAAAGATAGAAAGTGGTGAAAAAGTGAAAGGTGGGCATAGGGAAGTTACCAAAGGGAAAAGATTTGCTGCCATATTTCCGAATTTTTTTTTTTGAACTAACAGAGAAGTTGCTACAACGTCGGATGGGCCGCGATCGCGGGTTCAAAACTGCAATCGCAGTTTGGTCTCGGCTGGCTGCAACGGGTTAGTTCACATGGAAAAATATGGCGGGCAGAGAAAAGAAAAACTAAAAGCAATGTGAAAAGAAGATTATAAAGAAGTGTACCTCGGGTTGCCTCCCGAGCAGCGCCTTGTTTAACGTCCTGGCTTGACGTTATCCCCTCGTCTCTAATCTACGTCAGGCGGATCCTCCAGGTTGAGATCTTCCTGCTCTGTGGGGTGTGGTCTTTCGTAGTAAGGTTTCAGGCGTTGACCATTCACCTTGAATGTGGAACCACTGGTTGGGTTGTACAGATCCACCACGCCATAGGGGTATGCATGAGCGACTGTGTAGGGACCTGTCCAACGAGACCTAAGCTTTCCTAGAAACAGCCTCAAGCGTGACGTGAAAAGGAGAACCTTGTCCTCGGCCTTGAATTCTTTTCGGAGAATGTTCTTATCATGTCACGCCTTGGTCTTTTCTTTGTAGATTATTGCGTTGTCGTATGATTCCAGGCGTAACTCTTCTAATTCCTGTAGCTGTAGCTTCCGGAACGCTCCCACCTCATCGATCCTCATATTGCAGTTCCTCACAGCCCAGTGGGCCTTATGCTCTAGCTCCACAGGGAGATGACAACCCTTTCCAAACACCAATCTGTATGGTGACATTCCAATGGGTGTCTTGTAGGCTGTGCGGTAGGCCCATAGAGCGTCATCCAGCCTCAGGCTCCAATCCTTGCGTTTCGGGGAGACTGTCTTCTCTAAAATGGTTTTGATCTCCTTGTTTGATATCTTTTCTTGGCCATTTGTCTGGGGATGGTATGTTGTGGAGATCTTCTATGTGACATGGTACTTTCTGAGTAATGCACTGACTGTCTTGTTACAGAAATGAGTACCTCTGTCACTGATGAGCGCTCTTGGGATTCCAAAGCGGGCAAAAATGTTTGCTTTGAGGAATTTTGCCACCACTTTGGAATCGTCTGTCCTGGTGGCCTTGGCTTCTACCCATTTTGAGACGTAATCGACGGCCATCAGTATGTACAGGTTTCCGAAAGAGCTGGGGAAGGGCCCCATGAAGTCGATCCCCTAGACATCGAAGATCTCGTAGAAGATCACGAGTGATTGTGGCATCTCATTTCTTTTGGAAATGTTTCCCATGCGCTAACATCTATCACATGCTTTGCAGAAAGAATACGCATCCCGGAATATATGTGGCCAAAAGAAACCTGAATCTAGCACCTTCCGAGCTGTTTTGGAAGGCCCGAAATGTCCACCACAGGCATGGGAGTGGCAGAATGCAAAAACTGATTGCACTTCATCGTCTGGCAAGCATCTTCGAATTATTTGATCGGCACAATGCTTCCAAAGGTATGGGTCATCCGAGACGAAGTGTTTGGCCTCGCTTCGCAACTTGTCCCTTTGAGCTTTCGGGAAGCGTGGGGGAAATTCACCCCTGGCGAGGAAGTTGACTATGTGGGCGTACCAAGGTTTAGGGCCATTCAGGGCCCACAAAGTCTCGGTGTACTGAACTGGGGGTGCCGCGATCGCGGCTACAGACCCGCGATCGCAGTTCCTTCTCGACCACGAGCATGCTACAGACCGATTCCTGCTTCTGGATCGACTCCCCGCGGTCACGGTTTACACCCCACGATCGCGGTTTGTTCTCGACCTGGACGCTGAACAGCGTATCGTCTGGGAAATCTCCCCGAATGGGTGCTTGGTATTTCGGCTTGTCCTCCTCATACACCAATCGGCTTAGATGATCAGTGACTAGATTCTCCGCTCCCTTCTTGTCTTTAATCTCTATATCAAACTCGCTGAGTAGGAGAATCCATCGAATTAGCCGGGGCTTGGCCTCCTTCTTCGTCATGAGATAACGAAGTGCAGCATGATCAGTGTATATAATCACTTTAGTTCCTAGGAGGTACGGTCGAAACTTCTCCAGTGAAAATACCACGGCCAGCAACTCCTTCTCCGTGGTGGAGTAGTTCCTCTGAGCTCCGTTCAGGGTCATGGATGCGTAATGAATGACATGGAAGGCTCTTCCCTCTTTCTGCCCCAGAATTGCTCCAACCGCATAATCACTTGCATCGCACATGATCTCAAAGGGGCGCTTCCAGTCCGGCGCCTGGATGATTGGTGCACTGGTGAGGCGAGCCTTCAGCTCATCAAATGCCTTCCTACACTCCTCGTTGCAATTGAAAGGTATATCCTTCTTCAGCAGTTCACATAAAGGGGATGAGATCTTGGAGAAATCCTTGATAAACCTGCGATAGAACCCTGCATGGCCTAAAAAGGACCTCACTTCACGCACGTTAGTAGGATAAGGCAGAGATTGAATGACATCAACCTTTGCCTTATCGACCTCAATTCCATTAGCAGAGACAATATGACCTAAAACTATTCCCTATTCTACCATGAAATGACACTTTTCAGAATTTAGACACAAATTTGTATCCACACATCTCTGTAGAACACGGGAAATGTGATCTAAACATAGGTCAAAATTGTCTCCATGAACTGTGAAGTCATCCATAAAAACCTCAATAAAGTCTTCTACAAATTCAGAGAAGATACTTACCATACACTGTTGGAAGGTGCCGGGTGCATTGCATAGGTCAAATGGCATTCTGCAATATGCAAATATGCCAAATGGACAAGTGAATGTGGTCTTCTCCTGGTCTTCTGGTGCAATGGGGACCTGAAAGTAGCCTGAATATCCATCTAGGAAACAGTAGTATGGTCGCCCTGCCAGTCTCTCCAGTATCTGGTCAATGAATGGGAGGGGGAAATGATATTTCCTGGTTACCACATTCAGCTTGCGGTAATCTATGCACACCCTCCATCCTGTCTGTGTTCTGGTCGAGACCAGCTCGCCATCCTGGTTTTCTACCACAGTGATGCCGCCTTTCTTTGGTACTACCTGTGTGGGGCTCACCCATTTGCTATCAGAGATGGGGTAGATTATTCCAGCTTGTAGGAGTTTCAGCACCTCCTTCTTAACTACCTCCATCATTGGTGGGTTGAGCCTCCTTTGGGATTGCCTAGATGGTTTGGCTTCTCCCTCAAGTAGAATCTTATGCATGCATGTGGATGGGCTGAGTCCCTTAATGTCTGCAATGGTCTATCCCAGGGCCGTCTTATGTTCCTTGAGCACGCCTACCAGCTTGTCTTCCTACGCCTTGGAGAGTTTGCTCGAGATGATGACTGGTAGTGTGTCATTCTCTCCAAGGAACGCGTACTTGAGGTGATCTGGTAGCTGCTTGAGTTCACTTGGGGGTGCCTGCACAATAGAAGGAAGCAGCTTCTCGCTGGGTACGGTTAGTGTAAGGGGGCCATCGCCCCATCTACTATGAACGGGACTTCCCCCACACATGTCCACATCTGCTACCTTCTCCTGCATGTTAGTAGACAAAGAAATCTCCGCACAGGGACTAACTGTGTCACTCTCTAAGTCGGCATATAGTTCCTTTAAACATGTGATATCAAAAATGTCTTCAATAATAGGATCAATCACATCAATAGCACAAAGATAATGTTCATCATTGGGGTGCTTCATAGCTTCATGAATGTTAAATTCTACCTCGTCCACATCAAATTCCATAGTAAGTGTCTCAGTGCTCATATCAATCTTAGTACAGGAGGTTTTCAAGAAAGGCCGTCCTAGAAGAATATGGGCTCCATGAGGGTCATCCTCCATATCGAGTACATAGAAATCAGTGGGGAAAATCAGCATGTCTACCATAACTAAGACATCTTCTACTACCCCTCTAGGATAAACATTGGACTTATCTGCTAACTGCACTAATATCCCTGTTTCTTGAAGCGGTCCTAATCCCATGGTTTTGTATTTAGAATAGGGCAACACATTGATTGATGCACCTAGATCTAACATGGCTTTCTCTACATGGGTGGCTCCTATTGTACAGGGAATAGTGAACATGCCAGGGTCACTGCACTTGGGAGGCATTCGCTGCTGAAAGACTGCAGAAACTTTCTCACTAACCTGAATCTTTTGGTTTCCCTTTAGCTTTTGTCATCTTTTATTTGTGCACAGTTCTTTCAGGAATTTAGCATAACTAGGCACAGACTCTACCAGTTTTAGGAGAGGAATATTTACCTCACATTTGCTGAAGATGTCAAAGATTTCATGGTTGGTCTTTGGCCTTCTTTTCTCCTTCAATGCCTCGGGAAAGGGTGCAGGTGGATTTTCAGGGTTGAGCGGGGGAAATTCTGGCTGGATATAATATGTGTAGTCCTCCGTGTTCAACTCGCGATCGCGGTTCTCACCCCGCGGTCGCGGTTCCTCCTCGCTTTTTCTCGCCCTTTCCGTATTATAACCGTAATCGCAGTTCTCACCCTGCGGTCGCGGTTCTTCCCAGCATTCATCTCTTATTGGTGTTTCATCCTTTTCCACAGCATAGGGGTCATTCACCCTTTTTCCACTTCGCAAGGTGACGGCATTGGCTTCCTGCTGGTTTTTGCAGTCCTTGTTTTGAGTTTTCGCCATTGCAGGCGTCCAATGCGTTAGCTGTTCCAGTGATGCACCCAAGCTAAACATAGTTTGCTGAGACGATTGGTGCAAAATATGATTTTGCTGAGAGAGCTGAGAGAATCCCTCTTTCATTACTTGTGCGTTGTTTGCACCAGCTTGAATCACCGCTTGTGTCAACGCTTGAAGTGTCTGGGTGAGAGCCAACAGTGTATTCTCACCAGATACCGGCTGTGGTTGCTGAGGTTGGATTTCTGTGATGTTCACTTCTTGCACAACATGCACTTCTGCTTTAGAAATGTTTGTGGTGCTTGCTTTAACTTTTGAGCGGTATTGCCTTGAACTCTCAGAAAGTTCGAAAAAGACTTTGAAGGCTTCTACGGGGGTTTTATTCAAGATGTTTCCCCCATAGGTAGCATTCACCAATCGACGGTCTTCTTCTAGCAAACCACCGAATAAATAAAGCACCAAGTCTTGATCTGAGTAACCATGAAATGGACAGTTAACTACCAGCCTCCTGAACC
Source organism: Rheum nobile (assembly GCA_027886185.1). Lineage (NCBI taxonomy): Eukaryota > Viridiplantae > Streptophyta > Magnoliopsida > Caryophyllales > Polygonaceae > Rheum > Rheum nobile. Next base: position 376,565 of record WOAB01000671.1, on the reverse strand, counting down.
TCTCATAATAGTCGTACAACTGCTCGCCCTGAGATTGTTCAATAATGTTGATGCTTCTTTTCAGGCTATTGAGCTTTGTTGCCGGAAAGTACTTTTCCAAAAAGGTTTGCTTCATTTTCGGCCAAGTGTCTATGCTGCCTGGGGTCAAGTAATAGAACTATTCCTTTGCTGCATCCTTTAAAGAAAAAGCAAAGGCTCTCAACTTGATTTGGTCTTCAGTAACTCCCTGGGGTTGCATACTGGTGCAGACTGAATTGAATTCATGCAAGTGTTTGTTCGGATTTTCCTCATCGGTTCCTCTGAAATGAGGTAACAAATTCATCAAACCCGGCTTGAGCTCAAAATTCACGCCCTCTTGGATTTCCGGAAATTGGATAGCCAGAGGTTGTTGCTCTGGGTACTGTGTTGTTAATTGCCTCAGTGTTCGGTTTTCTTGTGCCATAGCTATATTTCTTCACCGAATTTATCTAAGCTGCGAATCACACTTGACAAAACAAAAGTTAATAATGTTTTAGGGAACCGTAAGATAGGTTCCCTAAAAGATCAATATTCAATCTATTCACAAGAAAACAGACAATGATTCCCCGGCAACGGCGCCAAATTTGACGTGGCCTAAGGTCGTTATGCCAAATCAAAGTAAACCTCAACTTCCAAACTAGTATAGTAAGCAAGGGTCGAAATCCCAAGAGAATCACAAACGTCTGTATTCCTGTCACAAATTAAATACCAATCGAACAATAGTAACAAAGGGGGGGGGGGTTTGAGGTTTGGTTTTGCTAATGTCTAAAGATGTCTCAAATAAAAGGGAAAATATTCCTCCTAGCAAATATCCACAATTCACTAAAGATGGTTGATCATAGACTATCTCGAATTCTTCTTCCTTCCTATGGTTGTTCATGTCCCGATCGTGAGTAGATTAATAGGTCAACCAGACCTAAGAACCCTTACTAGTGAATAACCCTAGCACCACTAGTGATTCAACCCAAAGGCAGCTTTGCACATAAGAATTAACCAGGATGCATGCAATACTTCAACCAAAAGCATTCAACATACAATTATCTCTCCCTACGATAAACAAACTCAACCAGGTCATGCAAATCGCATTTGCTACAGCAGAATAGGACGTTAGCCCAACAGTTTCCTAATCCTAGCAGTCAGAAAATCACCAATAACAACTAGTTGCGCAGGCTAGTGAAATCAGTAAGATTCAATAAGAATAAGCTTAGAAGAGATAATACAATCCAATAGGAACTCGAATACGAATAATAGTCTCACAACAAAAATCCAATGAATGCTTCAATTGCCAGGCGGAACCAAGAAGGTTAGTTCCTCCTCATGTTCTTCATAAATTAAGAATTGAAAAGTGAAATGTAAAACTCAACTGAATCTAGATCTGGATCATCAAAACCTAAAACTAAGAGAGTATATATAGGTGGGCTAACAAATGACCTAGCCCAATTGAAAATAGAAAACGAAAACAATTAAAATGAAATAAAGAAATCAGGAAAGATAGATTCGGGAAATCCCGAAATAAGTCTGCCGTGATGACCCGCGATCGCGGTTGCTTGTAGCTCCGCGCTCTTCGCATTCTTCCGCGCCTGCAGAAATATCTCGAACGCCCCGAAGTCCCGCGATCGCGGCACCCTTGCCCGCGGTCGCGGTTAATGCTCGACCTTCTGTGCCTGCACTCTTCTCTTCTACTCTTCTACTCTTCTATAGGCCTTCTCTTGGCTGCTTCTTCTTCAATGTCTCTAACAATCTTCAAGTAGGCTCAAACATCTCCAAAAACACCGAGACTTTGCCTCTGAACTCCATGCACATGAATGTGTCTAAAGCTACCCAAATGATACCAATAAATCCTCTAATGGCTCTTAGTCAAGCCCTATAAAGTAGTGTTTATCAGGTAGTGAGTGCAGCATTTTGCTTCCTTGCGAATGGGAGGGGCCTTTGTTCGCTTTGCTGACTTCCTGGTCGTGATGCATGGGGTGGTGATGGCGCTTGAGGCTGAGGGCGGGGGGTTTGCACTGGTGAAGCCGTGTGGCCGGGGAAGAGAAGATGCTCTCTTGAGTCTCCTCAGTCAGAGGGAGTCAAGGTAGCTTGCTTCTCCTTCTCAACGGGATCTCCTTGCATCTTTCCCTCCGCGGGTTTTGCCAGCTTCTCTGGCTTGAGGTGGTGCCCTAGGGAACATGGGTCATGTTCATGTTCGCCTCAGATCCCCAGGCTTGTAGCTTCCGTGGGGGCCTCGGAGCTCGCTGCTGGTGACGACGCTCGCCTTCCTTCTCGTCCTCGGTCTCCTTCTTTGCTAGATTTTTTCTTGTATACTTGCGGCCGAAATGGGCTTGCTACTTGTAATCTTGATAGACATGAATAAAGAATACGATTTTTGCTTATTGCTTGTTCTATGTTTATTGCTTGCTTTCCCTTACTCGCGTTCGTATTGTTTCTTCCCCTAGCTTTGCGGCGATCCCCTCTCTTCTTCATTCTCACAACGGCGAGCTCGCTCGTGGTTGAGGCGGGTTGTCTTTTCCCTTCTCTCTTTCTTCCTGTGCGCTTCTCCTCGAGTCGGTTTCCGATTTCTCCCAAAAGTCCCAACTTTCAGAAAAGATGTCTCCGAGTTCTAGCGACAGAGATGACCTCCCGATCGGGACTGGTGGTCGGAGGGTCTCAGAGGTCAACATGGCAGACCCTCGGGCAGCGGAGACCCAAGTGGTAGACCCTCGGGCAGAAGGGTCACAGGCGATAGAGTACCAGGCGGTGGAGCCGCGTACAGAGGAGCCCCAAGCGGCGGCAGAGCCGCATGTAGTAGAGCCTCAGGCGACTGAGCCGCGTGTGATAGAGCCCTAGGCGGCGGAGCCGCAATCAGAAGTCGAGCGAGATGCCGACAGTGGGTCTGAGGCTCCCTCAAGGTCGCCATCGAGTGAATCAGCTTCGAGCGGGATGATCGGGAGCCCCAATGGTGGAGTCATTCCTCTCATCCTATCCGAGAGGGTCAAGTCGGCCCGAATCGAGGGGGACGAAGACTTCAGGAAGTTCGCCTGCCAGCATGGCCATTGCCCATCATTGATTTTCGCAGACCTCTATGCGATCTGGGATGAGTATGATTTTCCTCCCGGCGTCTCACTTGCATTTCCTCTTCCAAGGGGACGTTCTTTGTATGTGTACCCTGATGTGGTGGCGACTAACCTGGAGGCTTTGAAGGCTTGCTTGAACTATCCAGCACATGGCATAGTGCTTGAATTGCTAAGGGGCTTGGGGGTCGCACAGATCCAGTTGCACCCGAATGCTTGGCGGTGGGTCTTTGTCTTCTTTGTGAGGTGTAATGAGTTGGGAGTTGGCCCCACCTTCCGGCGATTCATCACCTTGTTTTTGGCCCGTACATTCAAGCCCGGCTACTTCACACTGAAGATGGAGGTCGATAAGAGGATGGTCCTTTCCTCCAAGGTTAAGGGATAGGAGGCAAAGTGGTTCCTAGTCGTGAGTGACGATGTCGATAGCCTCGGCGTGACGAATGCCCCCACAAAGGGGTCTAAGCTGATGTGCTCCAATGCTATACTTGCAGATGTCGGGAAGAAGTTCGCCGACCAATTCGTGGGCCCTTCCAAGGAGTTGGTTAAGTGTACCGACTTTATGACGTTTGAGAGAATGGTTGTTGTGGGGTTGCTTACTCCGCGGGCCAACCCCAATGACCGGCGAAGGGGTAGGAGCCCCCATGCTGCTCTGTGACCCTAGTGATGGCTGGTTGTTATGCCTCTTTTTCCTTTTCTTTTTGGTGCCCTAATGACTCTTGCCTTTCTCCTTTTTCGCATTACAGGCGACATGATGGGCCCGGATGACTTCGAGAGTATCGACGAGTCGGGCAGCCTCTTCGGAGGGGTGCCTGGTCAGCAAGTCGATCAAGGTGCAAGGTCAAGCCTCAGTTTGGGGTACGAGGATGGAGTAGGTGAGTAGGTCATAGGGCTAGGGCTAGTGTGGGTCGACGTGCAGGACCCACAAATTCAGGCGCATACCCTTGAGAGGAACATTGTCGGGGGGCTCACAGGGCAAGTGTTGGCTGCGGGGCCATCTGTGCCGCTTGCGCAGTTTGTGAACCTAAGCAATACCCCGTCGGGAGACGGAGAAGTCAGTTCTCGCGGCCCGCAAGATCTGGCTTTCATGGTGGGCAACTTACTGACTCTTCATGTGCTCCCCATCAGCGAAGTGACCAAGGTCCTTTAGACGCTCATCGGCTTCCCGCTGGGAGCAGCTTACGTGAGGGGGCTCTCTCTCACCGATGAGGGCATCAACTCGGTGTTGGGCGCGTCTTGGCTGACGGTATGCTTCTTTCTTTTTCTTCTCTTTTCCTTCCTTCTTGGGCGGTGCAAAGGGTATTGCTGGGGTAATAATGATTCTTGCTTCGGTCTTTTCGCAGGCAGGGCTCATGCTCGGGGAGCGCAACCAACGTACCCAGGCTTTGCAGGACTCTACAAGGCGGGTGGAGGAGCGATCATAGCACGCGGAGGAGCTAGGGTGGCAAGCCAGGGAGTGCGAGAGGCAGGCCGAGGAGCAAGTGCATCAGGCCAGGCGGAGGGCTGAGGAAGCGGAGCAAGAAGTCGCCATGCTTAACCTCCGGCTTGATGAAGTCCCTGCGGAGGTAAAGGCCGCGAAGGCAGGAGCCGAGGATGCCAACCGACGGCCCGAGGAGGCCGGGAGGGAGCTTTCTCATTTGGGCCAAGAGCGTTCTGGGATTCTCTCGGAGCTCGAGGAGTGCCGTCGCCAACTTCGCCGATCAAAGGCAGGCGATCCGAGAAGAGGCGGTGAACGAGTTTCCAAGGGGGTCCTATAAGCGGAGATGCATGCACTTCTCACATCTTGTGTACGAGGTCGGGGTCAAGATGACGTGAACCAGATGGCTCATTAATGTGTTCTTGCCTCCGATGACAAGCACACTTGTCAAAGATGACACCTTGGATCTAGTCTTAGGCGAGAAGTCACAAGCTTTGCCTTGTCAAACCTGTCGTGGAACCCTTGGGTGCAAACCCTTGTTGTATTGCACAAAAGGTTGACAAGAGGTGGTGAAGGTAAACAGTAACTTTAGAGGTTATCGGACACGGTGGTGGCCGATGGCAAACCCGGTGGTGAGTGTCTGGGTGGTATCGGCGGCGGCGACGATGGATGTCAAGATGAGTGTCAAGACAATGGCATCGACGGCGATGGTGAAGGCGATGACGGCTGTGATGGCGAGCGATCGACTGGGTTCAAGTCTGGGCTCGATGGAGATGGCGATAGCGATGGTGAGGGTGAGTGTCACAAGCGATGCTAGCGACGGCGATAGCGAAGGATGTGGGTTCGATAGTGGGTTCGATAGTGGGTTCGATGGATGTGATTGCGATGGCGAAGGCGGAAGCGATTGTGTGGATGGTGTTGGTGTGTGAGTTGGGGATAGATGACTTCAAAAGACAAGTCCTTTGCCGTAGTGTCGGCGAGGAGTGAAGGGAGATGCGAAGGAAGACTTTGCTTGAATGCTCAAGCGGTTGCCGTAGCGTCGGCGCGGGTGAAGGGGATGCGAAGATAGAGGGTGACGTCCGATCAAGGGTAGGAGGATAAACAGTCTACTAAAGCCTTGATTAAGATTTTACGTAAGTAAAAACAATAACAAAGTTTGACTTAAATACTAGAGGCGAGAACTCGGATGGGCCGAGTCGAGCCTTTGGGCTAGCCCATGCAACATGCAATAGGCACACACCCTAAATAAGGAAATAACTATAAATAGAAAGTGTCTAAAACAAGCATAATACTAAAGATAGTAATGTCTCAAAACAATGCCAAACACATGGCAACTAAACCTCTAAGTGTTCAACCCGGTGGCGGCGAGGCAATGGACGCAGACACTGCGAGCGGCGGCGACGATGGGTCGACTGGCTCACCCGGTGCCGGCTGCGATGGGCTCGATACTCCGATGCCGATGGTGGCAAGGACAACGAGTCTGGGTTCGGTCTCTGGGCTTCCTTGGCTAGCGATGACGCGAGTGACTAGAGAGTACACGGCGTCAACGATGGCCTTGGACCTGGACCTTGTCACTGGGCCCTCTGAGCGTAGGCTCATGGCATTCTCCTCGTCGGTGGCCGTCATGGAAGGTGGGATCACATCACCCTCCCCCACTTGGCTGTGAAGCATCCCCACTTCACCATCATCAAACTTAGGCTCAACATATGGTGTCAAGTCCGCGACGTTGAAGGACGCGTGGACTCCAAAATCTAGTGGGAGCTCGAGTTGATAGGCATTCTCCCCTATGGCCTTGATTACGCGGAATGGGCCATCTCCACGTGGTGACAGTTTGTGCTTGCGCCGCGAGGGGAATCTCTATTTTCGCATATGCACCCAGACAAGGTCACCGGGTGCGAAAATGACACGGCGGCGGCCATAATTCTTTTGCGAGGCATATTGCGATGCCCTCCTCTCCAATTGTCCGCGTGTCTTGCGATGGAGCTCTTGCACTTGCTCGGCGCGATTGGCGGCGGAGATGTGCATTGGGTCTCTCAATGGGCGCGGCGACAAATCCAGTGGCGTCAAGGGGTTCCTTCCATAGACCACTTCGAACGGTGAAAACTTGTCGTCGTGTGCCTACATCTTTTGTAACAAAACTCGACAAGAGATAGTAAGTCCTCCCAACGCCTAGGGTTGGCTTTAAGCATGGTGCGAAGGAGGTCTCCTAGGGTTCTATTCGTGACCTCAGTTTGGCCATCGGTCTAAGGGTGGTAGCTAGTGGAAAATAGAAGCTTAGTGCCTAGCTTACCCCAAAGTGTTCTCCAAAAATGACTAACAAACTTAGAATCCCTATCATTAACAATGGTACGAGGGACTCCATGAAGACGCACCACATGCTCAAAGAATAAATCTGCAATTTCACTAGCACTATGGGTTGTCTTACAAGCTATAAAATGTGCCATCTTAGAAAACCTATCTACAACCACAAAAATAGAGTCTTTACCTCGACGAGAGAGGGGCAAACCCGTGATGAAATCCATAGAAAGGTCTTCCCAGGGGGTAGTGGGTATGGGCAAGGGCATGTAGAGGCCGTGTGGGCTAGACTTGGCTTTGGCCCTTTGACATGTCACACAGCTTCTACAGTAGCGGGTCACCTGGTGGGTCATACGAGGCCAAAAGAAATATTCTCTAAGCGTGGCCAAGGTCTTGCTAATCCCAAAATGTCCACGAGTGTCGTGTGCTTCCTGAATCAAAAGGAGCCTAATGGAGGACCTAGGGATGCATAGGCGGCCAGCCTTGTACAAATAACCCTCAGAAATAAAATATGACTCAACCTCACGTAGTCTAAGGCAATGCTCGAATATAGGGGCAAAGAAAGGATCAATAGCATATAATTCCTTAATCAAAGCAAAGCCTAGAATCTTAGTTTGCACATGAGTCAAGAGAACGTACCTGCGAGAGAGAGCGTCGGCGACAACATTCTCTTTGCCCTTCTTGTGGACCACGACATAGGGAAATGTCTCAAGGAACTCCACCCAACGAGCATGGCGTCGGTTGAGGTGGGCTTGGCTCTTCAAATAGCTCAAGGCGGCGTGGTCGTTGTGGATGACAAATTCACATGGCCAAAGATAATGTTGCCAAGTCTGTAGCACACGTACTAGGGCATACAATTCCTTGTCATAGGTGGGGTAGTTGAGTGTGGCCCCGGTGAGCTTCTCACTAAAAAATGCAATGGGCCTCTTCTCTTGGTGTATCACACCACCAATGCCTACGTCTGAGGCATCACACTCCACCTCAAAATGCTTGGCGAAGTCGGGGAGCTGGAGCAAAGGCGCGTGGAACAAGGCATGCTTCAAAGCCGAGAAAGCCTTCTTGTGTCCCTCAAGCCAAAGGACAGTGGCTCCCTTCTTCATGAGCTCGTGCAAAGGCGCGGCAATGGAGGATAAATCTCGCACAAAGAGCCTATAGAATCCTGCGAGGCCGAGGAAGCTTCGCACTTGGGTTGGCGTCGTCGGCGTCGGCCAATCCTTGATGGCCTTGACCTTGTCTTTGTCGACGCGCAAGCCATCTTTACTCACAACATAGCCAAGGAAGTTTGTAGTATCTCTGCATAAATGACACTTGCCAAGGTTGGCGAATAAGCTCTCACGTCGAAGGCAATCAAGCACAAGGCATAGGTGATCGACGTGCTCCTCAAGGCTGCATGAGTATACAAGAATGTCATCGAAATAAATGACAACAAACTTGCCCAAAAATGCTCTCAAGACGTGGTTCATCAAGCGCATGAAGGTGCTAGGCGCATTGGTGAGCCCAAAAGGTATGACAAGCCACTCATAGAGCCCATACTTGATCTTGAAGGCGGTCTTCCACTCATCACCTTCTTTCATCCGAATTTGGTGATAACCACTCTTCAAATCAATCTTGGAGAAAAGTGTGGCGCCATGGAGCTCATCAAGTATGTCATCCAGGCGTGGGATTGGATGCTATACTTCACAGTAATCTGGTTAATAGCACGGCAATCAACACACATTCTCCACGTGCCATCTTTCTTGGGCATAAGGATCACGGGCACAGCGCAAGGGGAAAGTGATTCCCTCACGTAGCCTCGATCCAACAACTCTTGCACCTGGCACTGCAGCTCCTGGGTCTCTTCTAGGCCGGCACGGTAAGTAGCGCGATTGGGCAAGGAGGCACCAGGGACCAAGTCGATTTGGTGCTGAATGCCCCTCAGTGGTGGAAGGCCTTGTGGCTACTCCTCTCGAAAGACGTCGTCGAAGGCAGTGAGCAAGGAGGTGACGGCAGGCGGCAACGACACAAAACTCGATGACTCAATGATGCATGGAGTAGGCACGAGCAGAAAACATGGGGCCCAGCCTGTCAAAGCAGCAGTGAGCTCACTGGGCCTGGCCAAAAGCAGTCTATGCTCACAGTGGCCTTGCAAAGGGGGCTTCTGCGGCGATCGAACGGCCAACTGTGTCGATGGCGAGGCGCTGGGCGATTGTTGTGAGGCACTAGGTGTATGGACACCTGTGCTCGAGCCAGAATGGGGAGAACCTGGCCAAGCCTCTGGTGGGCCTCTCTTGGCCTTGCTAGCGGCAGCAACAACGGCGCCATGACGATCCAGATGGGCATTGGGTGGCCCACCTATCGCGTTCAGCTTCGTCTGGGCAGTGCCTGGGGGAGACGAAATTTTGCCAGAATTGGAGGAGTTTTGCCTCTGGAGTGCCTCTGGGGACTCGTTTGGCCTTGTAGCGGCGGCCTCGATGGCCTTCTGGCGGTCTCGCTCAACCTGGTCCTGCAAGATCTCATGGGGAGACATTGAATGCAAAGTGACACGCTTCTCGTGGTAATTGAACACATAAGTGTTCACATAGCCAGCATGAAGCACGCGCCTGTCGAATTCCCATGGGCGCCCAAGCAAAATATGGGTGGCGTCCATTGCAATGACATCACATAATATGGAATCACAATATTGACCAATGGAAAAAGAAATTAAGCATTGTCGAGATACTGTGTTACCTGGACTTGAAGAAATGCATTAGAGGGCATAGGGTTGTGGGTGAGGCGTCGTGAGCAATTTAAAGTGCTTAACAACCTTTTTATTCACAATGTTTGCACATGAACCTCCATCAATAATAACACTCAAGGAAGCCGTCTGGATGAGAGCCCGTGTGTGGAACAAGTTCTCTCGTTGGTCGCTTAGGCTTGCTTCCTTGACCGTTAGGAGTCGCCTAGTCACTAAGCTCAGTGGCGTGCCCGCGTGTAGTGAAGCAGGCTCGCAGTCATAGGCGTCCTCATCGTCTTTGTGGCCTTCATCGATAGGCTCGAGAGTGGGCTCTTCTTCTTCAAAGCTCTCATAGCCGGCGGCGGCATTGGAGAAGAGCACTTTCTTAGCATTGGGACAGTCCTTCTTGTAGTGTCCACGGCCACCACATTTGTAGCATTCGAGATCGCGTGCGCGGTCTGTGCCCACTGGAGCTTGTATGGGCGCGTTTGCGCGCGGCGCTGCGCTTGGTGTCGTTGGCTTCGGCTTGGGGCCTTGGTTCGACGCGGTTGTGGCCTAGGCACTAGAACATACATTAGTAGAAGGCAATGAACTAGGTTTAGAAGAATACCTTGTTTGGCCACTTTGCCAAGTGTATGACTTTCGACGATTGAGTTGGGCATGTATTTGCATCGCCGTATGCATCAATGTGTTCAAGTCCTTGATTGGCAATATTTCGAGTTGATCACGGATGAGAGTGTTCAAGCCACTCAAGAACTTGGTTCTCAAAGTCGATGGTGCAACACTGATATTGGCCTTGTAGTACATGTCCTCTAAGGCGGAGAAGAACTCGAGTGGAGTCTTGGAGCCTTGGCGAGCCATGGCTATCTTCATGCGCATTTGGTTGTGATAGTCTGGGGGCACATACTTCTTCGTCATAACATACACCAATTGGTGCCATTCGGTGATGAGTGGAAGGCGGCGTCGGACGCTGTCATCAACAAACCTATCCCACCACACACGGGCGGCGCCTCGAAAGTGGAGCGTCGCGACGTCGACATGGTCCTCAGGTGGCACTCGATAATAGCGAAGGGTGTACTCGGTTGCCTGCACCGATTCAAGAAAAACAGAGGGATTGTATTCACCAAAGAAGTGCTCAATTTTTACCTTGACTTTATGTCGTTGGTATCGAGGCTGTGGAGGCACTTGCATGGGCACGTTGTTGGGCGCGGCTGCATAGAGTGGGGTCTCATAGGCACGCACACCATGGGGTTGAACGCGTCCAAGTTGGCGCCTTTCGCGAGATGGGTGGTCATGGCCGCGAGCGAACTCATCCATGGGCGCATAGGCGTCGGCGCTGTCGCGGCTGGGCGTCGTAGTCGGTTCGGCGAACGTCTCTGGGCATGGCATCGCGGCGCTCGCCGCCAATGTCACGATCACGGACTCCTTGGGCTTGGAGACGCGAAGGGGGGATCCAATCCGATGGGTGATCCTGCAATTCAATAGGATCTCCAAGAGGTGGATGGAAAAAGTTGGGATTGACCATACCTGAGTCCTCGATTTCTTCGTCGTCGAACTCGTCGAAGTCGTCTTGGACTGTGGGTGTGGAAGAACCATATAGAATTATATATAATAGCGTTGTTTCTAGCAATATATACAACCTATTATAAATTCATATTTTTAACACAACATTTTATCGTTTAAGTTCCCAAACACAAATCAACAACTTTATTCCAACTTAATTAAACAATTAAGTAATTGATATTTAAGAAAAATATGGAATAAATCAACAAGAGCGAACCGCCACTTGCCTTAGTCTGGACGAACGAAAAGTTGGGTCCGAAATCCGGGAACTTGAACTTGTGCACGGCTGCCTACTAAAATTCCCGTTGGAATTTATCATCATTCAGTAGGGTCGGATTCCAATCCATACAATCAGCCATGGAGACGAGCACAATCTAACACCGATGACGCATACGAGACGAGTTTTAAAACAAAACCCTAATTAGTTACGGGTACGAAGGAACGAAAAGACGAAGAAAAAGGTAGTGCCGCGATCGCGGCTTTGCTGGGCAAAACCGCGCCCGCGGCAGATGGGCCGCGATCGCGGTTCCATGCCTAGCCGAGATCACGGGCCTCTGCCCAGCCGCGATCGCGGTATTTATGTCGCGGTCGTGGGATCCATTGTTGAACAACAAGCTAAACGAACGCAACGGAGCCAGACAGAGGGAAGATGAGGCTCGGATCTTGCTTCTTGGACAAGCGCACACCACCACCACTCATGGCTTCGCTTTGATGGACCTCCGACAACGATCGACGACGACAAAACTCCGACGACAACACCAAAAACCGAGCTATTACGAGAGGAAGAGATGAAGGATGTGAAGAACACCCTCGGATCCGCCCCTATTTATAGGGCAAGGGTGGAGCTCTTCCACTAAATGAGAGGAAGAACAATCTCTTGACCTCCCTAAACCGGCCGCTCGGAGAAGAAACGCCGGAACCTAGATCGTCGGCGTCTCGGTAAAGACGAGGAAGAAGATGAAGCAATGGTGCCGCGATCGCGGTTTCATAACCATTATCGCGGTTTGGCCTTTGGGAAAAACCGCGCCCGCGGTTTCATAACCGCGGTCGCAGGCAATGCCACGCTCACGGCTGCATAGCCGCGATCGCGAGCAATGCCGCACCTGCGGCTCCCGGGCCTAGATCGCGGGTCTTGCTTAACTCTGATTTTAGCAACCCTCCAATAATTAGAACCCATATATTTCATTAAATGTGTATCCACACATTCATATTATTCTTACAGGGTTACAGAACATGCCTAATACGTCTTGCTTACAAAACGAAAGTTGGGACTTTTAGGGGTTATTACAATGTTACCTACATCAATTCACAAAGAACTTGACAAAATGAACATATCATTTTTCTGGAATAAAGAATCTGCATATAAACCATTAATTGGATGGGATACAATATGCAAAAATAAAGAACATGGTGCTATTGGAATTAGGAAAACACAAGACATGAACAAGGCACTCCAAATGAAGCTCATCTGGAAAATCCTAGCTAAACCAGATAATATATGGGTTAAAATAATAAATGAAAAATATCTCAAAAATGTGAACATTCTTCAATACTCGAAGAAAGGCAATCACTCCTGGCAATGGTCTCACTTAATCAAACTCAGAAAAGAATTCCAGACTGGACTACAGTGGTTAATTGGAGACGGTAAAACTATCCACTTCTGGACAGACAATTTGATCAACAACCTTAATCTTCAAGATCATTGCATACCAACGACTACTATTAACCATTCCACTATTGTTAGTGAACTTATTAACAGCAATGGCACATGGAATAAAACTAATCTGGAAAAAATCATAAACGGCCATGTTGTTCAAAAAATCTTAGACATCCCTATCCCACAACACACAATACCAAATAGATTATATTGGTTCCCCAGTAAAAATGGATGGTTTTCCACCAAAACAGCCTTCGATCTAATTACAAATCAGTCTAACCCTATTATTCACAATATTTATTGGATATGGAAACTAGACACGCATTCAAAAGTGAAGAACTTCATTTGGAAAATTTGCCATGATGGCCTACCAACAAAAATGCGACTAGCCCCGAAACATGTTCTGATCCCCCTGGCATGTGACTCATGTGACAACCCTCTTGAAGACATCATTCATGTCCTTACCAAATGCCCCTTTACTCTTAACCATATTAAAAAATAAAATGCACGGGTGGAAAGCACTTTACGAAATCTTGATACAAATAATAAAAAACCAAGAGAACTGTTGGTGGAATTAAACACCTTACTAACCAAAAAAGAATTCATCATTCTTGCCACCTCTTGGTGGGGAATTTGGATTAATAGAAACCAAATTATATTTAACGTTGATCCATTGGACAAAATTAAGGACCTTTCTCAATTTATATCCACTCTTCTTATAAATTGGGAAAAGACTAACAAAGTTGAGAGTGACGATGTTACTATCCCAAAACACAAAACCCATAATACTTGGAAAACAAGATTTCTTAAATGGGAAAAACCCAACCCGAACTATCATAAGATTAATTTTGATGGTTCTAAACAATCAAACGGAAAAGTTGGTACTGGCTTTATTATCAGAAACGACAAAGGGGATGTTATACACATGGAAAGTAAACGATAAGGTTATAACAACTCTCTGATGGCTGAAGCTCTAGCCCTTAAATATAGCATCAATCATGCTAAAACCCTTAACATTCAAAAATTACAAATTAAGGGTGACAATCTCAACCTTATTAACTTTATCAAAGGTATATGGAATTGTCCTTGGGAAATTGAAATGGTTGTTGTCGATAATAAAGTCGACCTCCATCTTTTCCAAGATGTTCATATTAGGCACATCTTTCGTTAGGTGAACCGCGCTGCTGTCAGAATTGCTAAACTCAGATTTTCACCAATTGTGTCTACCGTGAGTAATGATTTAGAACTTCGTGTTCTCATCCGCAAGGATGCTCTAGGTTGGTCTTCACATAGAAACTAAGACCAGTCTAATTCTTTCCTTATCAAAACAAAAAGATTATACTACAGGAAACACGTGTAGCAGTCCCGTCTAACTGTTTCTTCTGCAACCATTCCTAGGAAGACCTCAATCAACTAATAACAAAATGTCCTCACATAATATAAGATCTTGAAAAAAACGAATAGAACTAGAGCATAATACATTAAAAATCTAAGAACAGATAATATAACACCATGGGAAAGTTATCCAACATCCATGACAATCTAAATAAGTTAGAATTCATTGAATTATCTACTCTTGGGTGGTGCACCACAGAAATCTTACCCTTTTTGGTCTTGATCAAGCTGGTCAAATAAAAAATCTATCACTATACGCAAAAAGACAAATCATTAAATACCAAAAAACTAAATCTTTGGATTGTGAGGATGAACCCACTCCTACGAAGAACAATTATTAATCAAGAAAAACAAGAAACTTAATTAGAGTCGAACACCAACCAATTACCATATGAAACTACAAGATGGCTTTGCATCCATCGGGTACGTAATCAGAAATCATAAAGCTGAACTGATATACATGGACTCCACAAAATGTTGAAAAAATTAATTATTGTAGCTAGAGTTATTGCTATGAGAAAAATTATCTCAACAATAATAAATGTGGGGTTCACATCCATTATGGTTGAAGACGATAACTTGTTTCTTATTAATGTAGCCAAAGGGAGCGAGAGGTGTCCTTGGGAGATCAAGATTATTGCTGCTAACATCCTCTGCGATACGACTTATTATGATGGTTCAGATGGTTTGTGATGTATGTAAATCCACTAATAACACTTTGGATGAATCGCTTGAGATAGAATCACAAGCATGAAAGACCACAATTCCCCTGATAATTAAGTAATACTTGACTTAATGTACATCACTTAATATTTTCAATTAGTGATAGTTAAACGTCATAAAAACACATTTGGCTTACAAAACTAGCTGTTGAAATATATATTTCACTTCTATGTTGATCATTTTTCCTATAGAATAGAAGTTACTTTTTAATATAAATAAAGAAATCTAACTAAAGGTAAGAAATAAGATCTCATTAATCAAAATAAATTTATAAACGATTATTATGTTTTTTAGTTTCAATCGTTTAATGTTAAATGTTGTGCTTTAACACGAAAGGTGTGTTTGGGTTTCTAAGATAGTGCATTAAATTTAGGGTCCTACTATTCGGCGCATACCCAAAATTGCTTTTCAGCGCATAGGGTCGACACGTTACGGGAGGAGAGGGACGACACGTAACGCTCAAGGAGGATCAAGATGTCACACGGGAGACGACTCCACACGTCACGCGAGAGACGACTCCACGCGTAACGTGTGGAGCAACCCTGGCTTTAAAAGCCTTCGTCTCCCTTCTCCTCCATTCTGCCGCTGCAAACTACTTCTAAAAAACACAAATCTCTCTCGTTACGCGCCTCCGGTGTCGCCCCGTTACGAATCAATAAGTTTTGCGCGTTACGTTCCATCCCTTACAAATAATCAAGGTTAGTTACACTTACCTCTTGAAAAAAAATTGTGAAGTTTTTGTATAGAAATTCTAGATCCACAATGTTTTAGTGTTTATGTGCTTGTATTTGTTGTTTTTTGTTAATTTAGAAGTAGTTTAGGGTATGAAATTGTAGAAATTTGTTAGATTTGTATGAAAGGGGTTTAGGGTATATGTTGATTTTTTGTGAATTGGTATGAATTTTGTAGTTAGATTAGTATGAAATTGAGGTATGTTTATTTTGTATGAAGTAGTGTTTTAGGTAGATATATTAAATAAGTTTGAATTTTTAAGAAATGTTGAAAAATTTGGCATTGCCGGAATCTGAATTTCACCGCCGGAATTGTCGTCGTAGTCGCCGGTGAAATGTCGCCGGCGAATTTCCAGACAGACCACAGCACGTAACGTGCTGAAGCCTTCCACACGTTACGTGTTGATGGCCGTTGCGCGTAATGTGTGGTCATCGACCACACGTTACGTGCTGCATATGTATGTTTAATGGATTTGAGACATTTGTATGAAATTTGCATATTTAGGATTTTTGATGGATTTGTATGAAAGGGTGTCTATGGATATGTTTAATAACTTTATCGGATTTGTATTTTCGCTTAGCAAAATGATTTATTGTGGTAGATGGAGCTTGGTGAGAGAACGAGGCATAGGACCAGACGAGACCTCGTCCGGGCTGCTTCGTATCGGACTGAGGGTGAGCTATCCCGTAGGGTTGCGGGTGCTACACAAGATGCGGGAGGATATGGGCAGGCGGGCAATGCTGACCCCCTTGTGCTCCCGTTTGTGCCATCTTTTGTGGCGGGTGGCCCTGCAGATTCGGACCCGCAGTTGTACCCACAGTGCAACGTGAGCCCACTACATTGTTATTCTGATACGATCGATCAAAATAACTATTATGGCCCTGAATTGAGTCCGCCACCGCAACAGAGGCAGACCCAAAGCCCTTACCGTCATGAGAGCCCAGTTTCCCATCAGAGCCCTCACGTGTCCACGTCCTATCACAACCCCTTATATTATGAAGGCGGCGCAAATGATGAGATGTGATACAATCCGTGGGAGAGCTCGGGGCTCAACCCGAATGCACCGGTGAATATGGTAAGTAGCCTTAATATATCAAAATATGATTGTATGATAAAAATGTAATTGCTTATCATTTGTTTAAAAACATGTAGGTCGAAGACAGTGAGGCCTGGGCTCCAAGAGCTCAACCTGATGATGATGATGCGGACGAGGAGCAACAAGAAGGCACCTCTTCGCAGGCAAGACCACCCCGAATAAAAAAAAGGGAGATATGAACCGGAATTACAGGTCAGAGTCTATGGACGTCCGGAGAATCCCGAACTGCTGAAGGGTTTTGCCAATCACGTGGCGTACACCCTTTATCAGCGCATTGTAAGTTGCATGAAAAACCTTATTCTTGTCATTTCACATTTTTATATAAATATGTCAAATCGATTGCTTACACTGGTTTAAAAATGCAAATGTTTATAGCCTGTGCCACCGTTGAAGTTTCAGCAACGAGGCAAACAGACACGCGCATGGCGTCTGCAGTTGTCAACGCCATGGGGTAATCTAGCTGCTAGTTCAGGCTTGTGTAATTGATAAGCACTACTTTGTAGGGCTTAACTAAGAGTTATTAGAGGTTTTATTAGTGCCATTCGGGTAGATTTAGACACATTCTTGTGTATGGCGTTTGGAGGCAAAGTTGGTGATTTTGGAGGTGTTTGAGCTACTTTGGAGATCATGAAGACACTGAGGAAGGAAGCCATCAAGAGAAGACGCCAAGGAGTGAAGAGGAGACGAGTTGGTGCAAGGCAAAGGACAAGAATGCCGAGCATTAACCGCGATCGCGGACATGGGTACCGCGATCGCGGGCCTCGGAGCATGTCGAGAGTTTTCTGCGGGCACGGAGAGATTGAAGGGCGCGGAGCCACATGGGCCGCGATCAAGGTCCACCACCCGCGATCGCGGGTCTAACACGACAGAGGCTCGGACTTATTCCGAATTATCTTTTTAGTTTTCTTTTCCCTTTTTCTTATTTCTATTTCAGTTATTTTTCTTAATGGGCTAGGTCATTTGTTAGGGCCCTATAAATACCCTCCTTATGCATTAGGGTTAGATCCACTTTTTAGATCCAGACTTTAGTTGCAATTTTCATTCATCGTTGTTTATTTCGTTTGAAGTTTCTACCATGACTATGAGGAGCTAAGCCTCTTTGGCTTAGTCTGGTAATGGAAGCATGAGTTCGTTCATCTGGTTGTGAGGTTTTGTTCCTATCTATCTATCCTATTGAGTTATATCTTTTCTCTGAGCAAATTCATATTTGAATGTTTGTTGGTTTATCTAGACTGATCACCTAGGTTTATTGCTTTCATTCTTATTGCTAATACTAGGGAACTGTTGGGCTAACGCTCTAGTATAAGTAGCAAGCATTGATTGTTATCTGTATCTGTAGATTATATCTATGTGGGAATTGATTACATGGTAATTGCATCTGAGCGAGCGTTCTGTGTATCCTGGTTAATTCTTATATGCATTGCTGCCTTTGGGTTGAACCTTTAGTGGTACTAGGGTTATTCATTGGTAAGGGTTCTTTGTGGAAGGTTTCCCTCTGAATTTACATAAGATCGGGACAGGAATAACCGAATAGGAAGATAGGATTTAATCAATGAACAACCTTTGAATGACTTATGTGGACATTACTTGGCTAAGTGTTTTTCTCTCTTGATATTTCATCCATTCTACTTTGTTTTGTTTGCAACTAACCAATCATAAACCCCACTTTGTGACATTGCATGCTACCACCATTGGTTCCTTCCTTCTCTGTGGGATCGACCCTGACTTGCTTACTATACTTTGTTTAGTGAGTATTTTAGGATTTACTTTTGATTAGGGGTACGACGACTATTCCCCCCCGATCAAATTTTGGCGCCGTTGCCGGGGAAGGCAATTGCGGATTTTTGGTGTTTTGCATGCTTTGTGTGTTTTCGAATTTTTCTTTGTGATTTTCGTGTGTTTGCTTGTGTGTGTGGACCTATCTTATGGTCCACACCCGTACTGCTGACTCTCCACCTTTAGATCTTGATCCAGAGATCGAGAGAACGTTCTCCCAAGGACGCAGAGTAAATCGAGCTTTGGTCTTTGAGAATCCGACTTTTGAGATGGTGGACGAGGTACCACCACCTACGTTGAGGCAGCTGACTGCGCCTAACTTGACGCAGCAGCCAATGGCCGTATAATTCCCTGAGCTAGGCACGGGAGTGAACTTTGAGCTCAAGTATGGTCTTATCCATCTTTTGCCTCAGTTCCATGGGCTAGCTGGAGAGGACCCAAACAAGCACCTCTCGGAGTTCCACGCCGTGTGCCGTTCCATGAAGCCACGGAATGTCACTGAGGATCAAATCACGTTGAGGGCTTTTTCTTTTTCACTTAAGGATTCAGCCAACGACTGGTTTTACTACCTCACCCCAAGAAGCATCAACACCTGGGAGAAAATGAAGAAGGCGTTCCTGGAAAAGTACTTTCCAGCAACGAAGCTGAACAGTCTCAAGCGCAACCTGAGCAACATTGAGCAGCAAGGGACAGAGACGCTCTACGAGTACTACGAGCATTTCAAGAGGTTGTGCTCTAGCTGTCCCTATCACGGGTATTCAGACCAGGATTTGGTCTTATATCTGTACGGGGGATTGCTGGATGAAGAGCGACGAATGGTGAACGCGGCGTGTGGGGGAAACATACTGATCAAAACCCCTACCGCTGCATTTGAGATATTCAGCGAGTTGTCGGAAGGCTCAAGGACATTCAGCAAGAGGGCGAGCGCCCAGGCTGTGAAAGCCACTTCAAGTGAGAATGTTCCCCCATCTATGGCGAGGGAAGTGAGCGAAATGAAGGAGATGATCAAGGTTTTGATGAGGAAGGAAGGACCCCTGAGGGTCAAGGAGTGCGAATTTTGCTATGCCACCACGCATGCAACTGACGCATGTCCTACACTCCATGAGGAGCCCATTGAGCAAGTCAACGCTGTTGGGGGGTACCAACAAAGACAACGGTACGACCCCTACTCTAGTACCTACAATCCGGGGTGGAGAGACCATCCTAACTTGAGGTACGGGAACACGCACAATGTGGAGAACCCCCCTGAGTTCCGACCAAGACCCCCTCAGCAATACCAGCAGCAGTACCCCCAGTGACCATTCCAAGGAGGCCAGCAGTTCAGAGGCCCAGCAGAGTAGAGACCGCAAGGACAAGGAGCTCCCCGCGCTATGAATCTAGAGGACCGGGTCAATACACTGGCGCAGCACATGACCACGCTGACGCAGACAGTAGGAACCATGCAGCAAAACATGGTTCAGTTCCAACATGAGACCAAGTCCAGTATCCAGAACCTGGAGAAGCAGGTAGGGCAGATCTCCCAGGCGGTCAGCAAGCTCGAAGCTAGAGAGTCACGAGCACTCCCATCTCAAACTGAGATTAATCCAAGGCAAAACGTCAACTGCATGACGTCAAGGCCAAGATGGGAGAATGAAGAAGAGAAGCTGGAATTAAAAGAGAAGTACGAGGCAAAACCGCGATCGCGGGGCAACAGCCGCGATCGCGGGTTTACGGAGCCAAAAGCCGAGAAAACCTCGAGCATAAATTCGAGCATTAACCGCGACCGCGGGCATGACAGTCGCGATCGTGGGGAACTAGTGCGAGAACCGCGATCGCGGGTTGACACCCGCGATCAACTCTCAGAAAGCGCTCCGCCTCGCAAGACATTTATGAACAAGTATGACTATCCGGAGGGATATTTTGACATCTCGGTGCCATTCACTGCAGCATTAGTAGATGAAGGAAATACGGAAATATACTGCGAGATATACCAGGGCTACCCGGAGAGCAACTTCTTGAGAGAGCTACGCAAGACCATAGCGGAGCAAAAGAAGCGATCTAAGAAGAAGCCAAAGGTCAAGAAGGATGTCTCGGCTGTGGTGCAGAAGAGGATTCCCAAGAAGTGTGAGGATCCTGGAATGTTCAGCGTGCCCTGCAAGATTGGGGAGACTGAATTCAGCGAGACATTGCTTGATTTGGGAGCTTCAATAAATGTCTTGCCACTGTCCGTCTACAACAACCTCAACGTTGGACCATTAGAAAGCACGGAAATCGTCATCCAACTGGCTGACAACTCCGTCATCACTCCTTAGGGCGTTGTGAAGGACGTACTGGTAAGCGTCGATACCCTTGTTTTTCCTGCAGACTTCTTTGTCATGAACACAGGGGAACGAGGAGGACGAGTAATGCTAGGGAGGCCTTTTGATAGGCGTTGTCGTGACACTTATACAAAATAATCCTAAACAAACCTAACTAATGTAGTCTGGTAAGTAAGGGTCGAATCCCACAGAGAATCAAATACTATCCCAATGATGTAATTATATACCAACAAGTAACCAAGGGGGGTTTATGATTAAAAACAAAATAAATAAAATAAATAAATAAAAACAACGACTTGAAATCAAATAGGGAAAATAACTCAGCCAAACAAATATTCACACTTCAGATTGATAGATCGATCATTGATTATTCCTAGTCCTCAATACTCATGAAAGTCCAAATCCTTGTTCTGAATTAGTTACCAGTCCAACCAGTCCTGATAACCCTAACTATTAAACAAATCCATACTAACCTTCACGATTTAATTCAATAGCAGCAAGAAGTTCAGGAATAGATAGGTACATGCAAGTGTAGCAACCAGTCATACAATTACATGCAATTAATTCTCTACACAAACTAAGGGATTTAGATTCTCAACCAGTATCCTCTAATCCTTAGTAGTATGATCAATAACAATCTCAACAGGTTGTATGGAAAAGGGGAACCAATAGCATAATACTAATTTCTCTAGGTTGTCAGACTAGAGTGAACTACTATTAACAATCTAATTGATTTCCTAATCAACAAATCAAGGGGAATCGATATATGATCAATGAGATTAAGCACGAGAGAAAATTAATACAATCATAGAAAGAGTAAAGGAATAACCTCACAATCCAATCAATCCAAAGGCTTCAATTGTCTGCCTGAGCAAAAGGGAAAAACAACGATGAATGAAACTAGGTCTAACTTGATTGATTACGGCAACTAGGTTAACTAAAAGTTGTTTTAACCTAATTCTAAAAGTGTGTAAAAATAATAATTAAACAATAATAAAATAATAACGAAATTAAACAAGTCAAATCCGGGTAATTAATCCCGCAATTTCGCTCCATCTTCTCGTCCAGCAGCTGCCCAACTTCGTTGCAGCTTTCTCGGCACAGCAAAAGCGTCACCGGCCCACTCCAGCACATGCATCTCGGCCCAACTCAAAGGCAGCACATTCCAGCAATTCATCCTCTCGGCCCAATGCAAGCAGCGGTCCACCAGCTTCAGCAAATCGCTCGCCTACGTCATGGTGACGTCACGCCTCAATCTTTTCCAGCTTCAAATCCCGCTTTCCGCTTTTCACGCGGCGTTCTTTGTTTCACGGTGGGCCGGACTTCATTTATTTTGGGCCTTTCCTCCCTGGGCCTTATTTCCTCCAAATTGGCCCATCACGTGGCTTGTTTAATTAATCTGGCTTTGCTTCGCGTGATGGCCGCGGTCGCGGCCTTTTGGCCGCGGTCGCGGTTTGTTCTCGAATTGACCCATATTAATTCCTGAAATTAGCCATCTCCTCAGGTGGTCAACTCCTCTTCCTCTGGATGTCTCCAATTAGCTCTTTCAGACCATCAAAATCACACTTCTCCGCTCTAACTCCATAATCTCCAATTGTGCTCTAAATCCAACCAAATGGCACCTCAAACCTGGTAACAACCCCTAGAAATGCACTACAAAATAGCACCGATCACCTTTCATGAAGACCTCCAACACAAAGATCGACGTGGGCAGAGGCACAATCAGCATGGAGTTCGACAAGAGGAAGACAGAGTATAGGCTGGAGAACATTCCGGAGCATCCTCCAGATACAAGAGCAAGGAGTACAGTTGCAGGAGGCAACCCCGGATGAGAAGTACAGCAGGACGTCGTGTCGCGACGATAACTATGGCGCTGCTCGGGAGGCAACCCGAGGTATGAGTCGTTGAACTCATTTATGTTTTTACCTTTCTTAGGACTTAGATTTTATTTTTCCTTCTTCTTCTTTGCACTTGTTTTTCTTTTTCTGTGGGCACTAGAACTAACTATGCAGCGGAGGCCAGCATCCAGCACCCGCGATCGCGGTTTCCCCTCGGCGATCCATGGCGAGTTCTAGCCAAAAAAAATCAAAAGAATCAAAAAAAAAATCAAAAAAAAAATAGCCCACGGTTTAATAAAACCGGTGCATTTTTCGAGGCAGTCAACGCCTCGTAACTCGCGCCGACTGTTACGGATGCAGGGGCATTAACCCCGCGATCGCGGGCCCTTAGCCCCGCGATCGCGGGTGTTCATCGCGGCAATTATAAAGGCGAGAGGCGGTGGAGGCATTTTACAACACCTCCACCACCACCTCTCACTCTCACCAGATCGGATCTCCGACCCCAACCACCGCGACACCCCCTTGTAGCCCCGCGACTATCATTCCGACGCCGCGACATCGTTTGGGTGAGATCTCCATTTTCCAACTCTTGGATTTCTCATAGCCTCACGAGCCGCGATCGCCGGACCCACGCCAAACCCCGCGACCACCGCAGCGCCACCGCAAAGCACCGGAGCCATTTTTTCTCGAAGTTCGCTGCAAACCCAGAAACCGCGATCGCCGGCATCAACCCCGTGATCGCGGCCCATCTTCTCCAGCGAGCTTTGAGTCGAGCACAAACCGCGACCGCGCCCCACACCCCGCGATCGCGGGTCCCTCCGGTACTCTTTATGTTGTGCTTTCTCGTCCCTTTTTCCCACCATGGCAGCCTTCGTAGGCAACATGAGGAGCCAGAGGCACAGGCGCTACTACGAGACGTTCAGCGCGCGGAAGTTCGTCCAGACGAAGTTCTTCGATTAGCCGACGCTGCAACGACTCGGACTGGAGGACTGCACACAACAGTTGCTGAGCCACGGAGGGCTCGGCAACTACATTGACCTAGCCGCCCCGTCCTCGCACGAGCTGACCCTGGAGTTTCTGGCCACGCTGGAGCGCCACGACGACGGGATCACATTCAACCTGCTGGGGCGGCAGATGATGATGTCCTACCAAGGTCTGCGGGACCTGTTTGGCGTTACTGAGGCTCTCGCCGAGGATTAGGAGGCCGCAGGCACCTTGCCAGAGCTCTTCTGGCAGGATGCGACCCGGGAGGTACTCAACCCCAGCGCCGGCGAGTATAACTACAAGCTGACGCACCCATGTCTGAGGCTGGCGCACAAAGTGCTCGCCATGACCTTCCTGGGACAGGGGGAGGTGAACAAGGTTCCGACGCTGGACCTTACAGTGCTCTAGTGTTTGACACCAGAGAGCCACAACACCCCCGACTGGGTCGATTTGTTCCTCTCCAGTTGTCTCGGGCTGAGGGAGAAGACGGGCAGCAAGATCTCCATGGGGGGCATGGTGACGCTTATCGCCCAGCAATACAATAACATCGCGGACCATTGGGATTTCCCCGCCGACATCTACACCTACAACATCACACTGCTGCGGAGATCCCATCTGCTGGAAGTCCGTGGTGGAGAGTACACCTGGCTCTCCAAGAAGGAAAGGACCCACCGAATGAGGTTGCCTCGTCCGATGCCTTATGGGCCCCGGGCGAGGGATTCTTACCTCTATGCCGATGGAGAGTAGGGGTCGTCGTCCGAAGATGAAGGGGACGACGACGACAACGAGGAGGAGGAGGAGGAGGAGGAAGCGACTGCAGCGGTGGACATGGAGAGCGATGTGCCATCCCCGCTGCGTTCCAGGGGCCCACCTGTTTACCCTGACTATACCTACCAGGCATCTGGGTCTGGTAGTGGATCTGGAGGGGCGCCCTAGGACCAGCTCCTGGACAGAATGGCCAACTTGCAGTTGAGGCAGGCCGAGCATACACGAAGGAGTGCCGAGTGGGAACGCGGCATCTCCCAGAGGCTAGAGGAGCATGAGAGGAGAAGCGTTCAGTGGGAACGCCAAGTCTCCACCCGCCTGGATGAGCAGGAGCGGCGGAGCGCTGAGTGGCAGCGCAACATGGAGGTCAACCTTGCATACCACGCCAACCGCCTGGACAGTCACCTCACCACTGTTGAGGACCAGGTGGTTCAGATGCAGAGGAGAGCTAAGGCTTTCTTCAACGCTTATGGGTATTGGCCTCCACCCCAGTGAGTATTTATATTTTCCCCTTATCTTTTTCTTGTCTTCCATACATTGAGGACAATGCATGATATAAGCATGGGGGAGTAGAGTATTCACTATCTATCTTGTACATATTTCTTTTCCAGCATTGTACTTTGATTTTTAGCATTTCGAATTTCAGCATTTCTTTTCAAAAAAAAAATATTTGAAAATCCTAGGACAAGCTGAAAACCTGAAAGGGCGGCTTGGATAAAAAACAGGTGACCCGGACCAGCGCTAGGCTGGGGTAAAAAGGTGTCTGAGTGACGTGAGCATATGTGAGCACATCTATGAAAAAAATATGAGTGGCTAGGATGAAAACCCGAAAGGGCTCCTAGGCAAAATGAGTGAAAAGAAGAGGAGTGATTTTAGGATCTCATTTTACCTGGAGGGGCGACATAAGTAGAGGAGTTGAAGAAGGATTGTCGGGTAGGTCACTCTAGGAGGCATAAGGAGTCATAGATGGAGGCTAGGATTAGAGGTCACTTTACACTATTGGATGTCCGGGTTGAGCTTGGGGGAAGTACTCTGCTTGCCCTCAAGTTTATTGAGTTGTGGATGTGTTGTAGATGAGATTGGTGTCAGGAGCTTTGGCATGGGTTAGGTAACTATTAGTTGGAGGATATGCTTCCTGAGACCTTGGGTGCTACATTGGAGGAGTAGACTTTCTTTTAGTTTACTCGAGGACGAGCAAAGGTCTAAGCATGGGGGAGTTTGATAAGCACTACTTCGTAGGGCTTAACTAAGAGTTATTAGAGGTTTTATTGGTGTCATTCGGGTAGATTTAGACACATTCTTGTGTATGGCGTTTGGAGGCGAAGTTGGTGTTTTTGGAGGTGTTTGAGCTACTTTGGAGATCATGAAGACATTGAGGAAGGAAGCCATCAAGAGAAGACGCCAAGGAGTGAAGAGGAGACGAGTTGGTGCAAGGCAAAGGACAAGAATGCCGAGCATTAACCGCGATCGCGGGCATGGGTGCCGCGATCGCGGGCCTCGGAGCATGTCGAGAGTTTTCTGCGGGCGCGGAGAGATTGAAGGGCACGGAGCCACATGGGCCGCGATCAAGGTCCACCACCCGCGATCGCGGGTCTGACACGGCAGAGGCTCGGACTTATTCCGAATTATCTTTTTAGTTTTCTTTTCCCTTTTTCTTATTTCTATTTCAGTTATTTTTCTTAATGGGCTAGATCATTTGTTAGGGCCCTATAAATACTATCCATTATGCATTAGGGTTAGATCCACTTTTTAGATCTAGACTTTAGTTGCAATTTTCATTCATCGTTGTTTATTTCGTTTGAAGTTTCTACCATGACTATGAGGAGCTAAGCCTCTTTGGCTTAGTCCGGTAATGGAAGCATGAGTTCGTTCATCTGGTTGTGAGGTTTTGTTCCTATCTATCTATCCTATTGAGTTATATCTTTTCTCTGAGCAAATTCATATTTGAATGTTTGTTGGTTTATCTAGACTGATCACCTAGGTTTATTGCTTTCATTCTTATTGCTAATACTAGGGAACTGTTAGGCTAACGCTCTAGTATAAGTAGCAAGCATTGATTGTTATCTGCATCTGTGGATTATATCTATGTGGGAATTGATTACATGGTAAATGCATCTGAGCGAGCGTTCTGTGTATCCTGGTTAATTCTTATATGCATTGCTGCCTTTGGGTTGAACCTTTAGTGGTACTAGGGTTATTCATTGGTAAGGGTTCTTTATGGAAGGTTTCCCTCTGAATTTACATAAGATCGGGACATGAATAACCGAATAGGAAGATAGGATTTAATCAATGAACAACCTTTGAATGACTTATGTGGACATTACTTTGCTAAGTGTTTTTCTCTCTTGATATTTCATCCATTCTACTTTGTTTTGTTTGTTTTGTTTGCAACCAACCAATCATAAACCCCCCTTTGTGACATTGCATGCTACCACCATTGGTTCCTTCCTTCTCTATGGGATCGACCCTGACTTACTTACTATACTTTGTTTAGTGAGGATTTTAGGATTTACTTTTGATTAGGGGTACGATGACTATTCCCCCCCGATCAGTAATATTCCGCAGGTGATACATGACCATGTGCACGAGACGCTGATAGGTGCGATTGTTGAGCGCTGGCAACCTGAGACCAGCTCGTTCCATATGCCATGGGGAGAGATGACCATTACTCTCCATGACGTATTGTTGATCCTTGGGCTAAACATCAATGGAAGAGACTTAGCACCTCCACGGGGTTCTTTGACTGTGACTGATTTGAAGAAGGCGATGGTGGCTGAGGCAACGGGATTCTTTGAGTTGGCTGCTAAGGATGTGACATCTGGTACTGTAGTTGCTGATATCTTCAAGAGGCATTGCAACGGGCTGAATGACGAGAAGCGTGCTTCTGGGTACTTGTTGTACTTGTTGGGATCTTGCCTATTTCCGGACAAGTCCCAACACAGATTGCCACTCTACTATCACGTGTTTGTGGAGGATCACTCGTGCACTAATGAATATGCATGGGGTGCTGCCGTTCTTGCTCACGTGTACCGCAGCTTGGGCGAGTGCACAAGAAAGGAAGCGAGAGTGATGTCCACATTCTATACTTTGATTCAGGTATTTTTGTAAATTATAAAAACCATTGGTTTCACCTTATATTATCACTGTATCTGTATTTATTCAATAACAAGGATTGCTTACATAAATTCTCTTTCAGGCATGGATATATCAATATTTCCCCATGTTCAGACCTGCAGAGAGTAGAGACTGGGACTCTGATGATGCGGTCCCCTACGCTAGTCGATGAGACCTTTTAGTGAAACCCAACCCGTTGAGAAACTATAGAGTGGAGCTCGATACGATAACTGCGGACATGGTATGTACATATATTTATGTTTATGTTGATTGGATGTCGTTCGGGTTAACTGATAAGTATGTTTAGGTTGATTGGAGTCCGTACGGTACGATTGACTTTAGCGATGCGAGATTCGCTCCTACTCGCTTCCATGGAGTTATATCGTGTCTTTGGATAACCGAGGCGTACATGCCAGACCGTGTGGCGAGACAGTTTTTCCGTGTTCAGGAGATTCCACGAGCTCCTATAGAGCCTCTAAGGGCTTGGAGAGGAGTAAAGATCAGCAGCTACAAGGTTGAGTACGACAGAGCTCGATTTGCATGGGATGCGCAAACTGTACATTCCATGACCCTAGCTGCGATGGGCCCTCCAATCCAGCAAGGCCATGACTGCAGCGATGATTACATGGAATGGTACCTCCTACGTACACATCCATTCGTCAACCCCCCTACTATTGAAGACGCGACACGGGTATGAATTTAACTGATTTGTAGATTTTTTAATGTTCGGTTAACTCTTATCTATATTTTTTCATACATATCAACGTTTTTGTGTTGTGTGCAGGCATTCGAACAATGCTACAGTGAGCTTGAGCAACATCGCAACCATGAATGTGAAGATGTAGCAGAGTCTTTACGCCGGTCATTTGAGCATATGTATCCCTTCCTTCCCAATTATTGAGGAAGCCGTGAAGACTTGTTTTTAGGATTAAACTTGTTTCATTTTATGTATTTCATTGAACCTTTGAGTATTGCAACAATGAATGTTATGACTGCTATTTGAATGTTTTTTATAACTTGTTTGGATTATGACAACAATGAACCTACAACCGGTTTCTGGTGGTGATTCCGCACGTAACGTGTGGGAGCGTTTCACACGTTACGTGTGGAACTCTCCCACACGTTACTTGTGGAAGCGTTCCACACGTTACGTGTGAACTATCTTGCCACATAACGTGTGGAACTGTTCTTCAATGTAACAGCCATTTCACAGCCATAAACCCTAAACAATGCTCAATCTTTGTTTCTAATCCCCTAAACAATAAAATGAGATCTTTAATATTAAACAACAAATATCATGTCTAGCTTGGTTAAACCCTAAATAAAAAATATCATACCTTTCAAAACCCTAACCATCAAGCTACAAACTTTAAACAAGTTCAAAACAACAAAAAAAGAGAACTTTAGGGTTACATAATAGAAATTACCTCGTTCGAAAGTGGAATATCTTCCCCACTGTTGCTCCAATACTCGTTGTTGTTCGGATTGTCCATTTTTTTAACAAAAATTTAGAGTGCAAAACAAGAATTTGTGAGTGTTTCAAATGAGGGTTTAGGCTCGAAATGGATCGTTAGCCGGGGAAGAAGACGGGTCATTATTACAGTTAGGTGGGGACAAGACGGTTAATTCAACGCGTTTTGCCACAGACTGAACCACACGTTACATGTGAGCCCCATCCACACGTTACGTGTGGGATAGCATGACACGTAACGTGTGAGATGATTCCACACGTTACGTGTGGTTCAAGGTTTAGGCGTATAAGGCTTTTTGTTAGGGTTTAGGGTAGGGCTTGGGGTAGGGTTAGGGTTTGGGGTTTAGGGTTTAGGGATATGGTATTAGGGTAGGGTATAGGGTAATGTGGTTTAGGTTTAGGGTTTAGGGTTAGGGTTAAGGTTAGGGTTAACTATTTATCTTTAATTAATAAGGGTGAATCGGATATTTTTGTTACCTTGTTTGTGAGATTGAGGAGAGGAACTTTTAATTAGGGTTTAGGGATTAGGGTGGTAAATGATTGTTGAGAAGTTATTAATGCTAGTGGTTGAGTTCATTAATGCTAGTGGTTGAGGTCATTATATACTATAGTTATATACAGCTGTATATTAGCTGTCAAACACATTGCTTTTCACTATATAAGAGGCATTACGGTTGTTTGTTCTCTACAACAAGTCCAACACAAGCGACGCTTGAAGATTCAATTGTGGGTAAGCTTCTTCTTCCAGTTTCTTTTGATTTATTATCCCTAATTTTTTATATTAATGGATTCATGATATTTGTAGGAAACCAAGCACTACAACAAATAATGACATCTTCATCCGAATCATCAACAAACCCACTATGCGCGTGTAATTTGAAAGCCATTGTCCGTACTTGGGATTTACAGTGGAACTACGGAAGAAGGTATTGGGGATGCCCAAGACTGGGGTGTTTTTACAGGAAGTGGATTGATCCTATATACAAGGACAGGGCACACGCGATTATTCGACAACAATGGCGGGAAAAACAAGATCTTGTTAAGGAGAATCAAGATCTTGTTAAGAAAAATCAAAAACTTTTAAAAGATGTGGATAAGATGCGTAGGTATAACCTCAAACTATATAATGATGTACATCGTATACTGCCTTGATGTCGTATCTTTTGTGTAATGTTGTTTACGTACTATCAACCTTTGTAGGGAGCAAGCAATTTTATCAAAGCAGAGATATGATAGGAAGCGAACTTTTACCAGAGACTATCCTAATTTCTTCAAACGCAACTAGACGATGTCATTTATTTTGTGTTAGGGTTTCTAAGTTTATGAAAAAGGTGAAGAACATGTATTATTTACTTTATTTTTGAGATAAATGTGGTTGTAGTCATCCAACGTAATGAACAATTCTATTCTGTCTTCTAGGTTGATTATTTTGGGGTGTTTTTTTATTAATTTTAGATAAACAAATAAACCCTAAAAATAAACAATAATATGATACAACATTCATATATAAAATAATCAATAATTCAACATTGAACCACAAATAAATACTAAAAATATACAATAATATGACATACACAAATACCCTAAAGTATACTATAACTAAACAATTTAATATACTAAAACATCACACGTTACGGGTGGTGTATATCCACACGTAACGTGTGGTATGGCTCCACACGTTACGTGTGTAACCTATGCGCTAAACGGCAAAAATGCCTATGCGCCGAAAAGTAATCATGTAAATTTATTATATCTTGCATTGTGAGATTTAATGCAAACTAATATATTATTTTGAGGAATCCAAACACATCCGATGTAACACCCCCAAATAACCTCTTGAAAGTATTACCGCCAGTGACCTCAGACGTACTGTCTGATGTCACCCAAGGCTTTTCCAGTTGATATAAATCATTAAACCACAGTTATAATACAACATATCATAACTTTTATTAAAACCAAGTCTCGGAATTTCAGCATAATTCCAAACACATCAAAATACATAATCAGAATTATTACAGCGGAAGTCTTAAATACAAAACATAGTTAACACAGCGGAAGTCTTAAAATAACAACAAAAGCACCGTTCGCCTTTATAGTCGTTCTAGCCTTCTCGGATCCGCAATTTATCTGATGTGCCGAATCAAACGGATGACACCAGCCAACCATGCAGAGAACAATTACGGTTGGTTAGTCTAATAAAAGACCAAGCAAGGGGTACAAAGCAGAGTGGTTCGAGTGATCATAACCGTTAACTATCATTGTCCCTCGAATAATAACCGACGGAACGATACATAACCCGGTACTTTCACTGAATGAATATTAAATAAGATATGCACTAAAGAGAAGACTCCCAAGGAATTGAATCTTATCAGAAAAATGACAAATGTTGGGAAACTTAATTAATCACAAGAATCAAAGTATCGCATACGAGCGATTTAAAAGTTAAGACGAGTTTCCCTAGCTGCACTATCGCCTAGCTGCACTACTCGCCGAAGGTATATTAATTATGTGCGACTAACGGCACTTATCTTATTTAGTTCCAAAACCCACATCACGTTATAAGCTTTTATATCCACATCGCAGAGTCCAAGCCTCTATATCCACATCACGGTTGGTCATGACCAGAAAGTTTGGCATAGGGTCTTGATCGCCCTGTTATTTGCCAAGTTATAAAGAAATGAATGGACCTCGCAAAGTCCAAGCGTTCCTACGAATACTCGTGCTAACTAACAGTTCAACACAGTAATAGTCCACATCAAAGCCAACATGGCCAACATCATAAACATATATTTATACTAGCGTTGTTCTAGCAGATATACAACCTAGTATAATATCATCTTTTAATCAATTATTAACAAAGCTGTTCCCAATGAACAATAAATCAGTAAATCATCCCAAATTAATTAACAACTAAACAATTGATAATTAATTGAAATATGGAATGATGAGCAAGAGCGAACCGCCACTTGCCTTAGATTAGTCGAGCTCGAACAAAGCTTAGAAACGTCAGGTTCCTAGATCTGAAACTGGGATAGATCTCGGATTAAAAATCCCTAAGAAACGACCCATAACGAGATCCTAAGTTAGATTCAATATCCACAAATATGAATCTAAAAGAATACGAAAAGAATCAAAGGAACCGAGCCTCGCTCAAGACCACAACTCCCAAGAACACACACACATGGACAGCTCGCTGCGGGTGCGGTGGAGCTCTTACCGCGGGTGCGGTGGGGTCACAGTGGCGAAGGCTTCGACAGCAAAGTTCAGAAAACTCACCCAACTCGATTCGTTCGGCCTCGATTCGTTTGGGGTTTGATCTTAATACCCCTTACACCTTCAAATACTACTTGTGAGTACCTTTGTAAACACTCAAAGGGGTTCGATCACCTTCTCAAACAAAGCTCAAAAGCTTGGTTTCAATGGAGATTTTCAGAGGAGGAAGATGATGCTCTCTCCCTCTCTGATTTCGACCCCTTTTATAGCCAACCAAGAGCTCCCCCAGCAGGGAACAAGTAGGAGACCAGCAAGGAAGGCTAGGCGAGGCTAGGCCTGACAACCGGCGCCACTTGCAGGGGAAGAGGATAACGCTGCCGAAGAAAAATATCCCACCGCGGGGTACGGCAGGGGTGCGGCAGGGTGCGGTGGCGCCCAGTGACCGCCTCACCTATTTGCTTCAGAACTGGTCCTCGCCGCGGGTGCGGCCACTTGACCGCGGGGTGCGGTCAAGGCCATTTTTCACCCTTTTGTCCGTTTTAATCTTGGGTTAATTATCTTAACCCCGGGTTAAGTATATTCGTACACGAACGACTATTTAACCTTGAACATACGTCAACTGTATTTTATATTACTCAGAAAAATATTATAGAGATCAAACAATTTACAGAATGTCCGAACCTCTCTAAAATTAATCCGACTTGTAATACAGGAGTTGGAAAAATTCCAAAATACCCTTATAAAATGAGGGATATTACATTATCTCCCCCTTAAAAGAAGTTTCGACCCCGAAACTTGGCTATTCTAGGCCGAAAACAACTCGGGAAAGCGTCTAAGCATATCCTCTTCAGTTTCCCAAGTCTCCCAAGTAACCTCTTCGATTCCTGACTTGGACCACAAAATTCGTACCAACGGTACCACCTTGCTGCGTAGCTTCTTCTCACGACGCTCGAGAATACGTACAGGTATCTCCTCGTAGGTACCATTTGCCTGGATCTCGATGTCTTCATAACTCAGCACATGAGATTCATCTGGCACATACTTCCTTAACAAGGATACGTGGAACACGTTGTGCACTGGATGTGCCGATGGCGGCAATGCCAAACGGTACGCTAGAGATCCCACCCTATCAAGGATCTCGAATGGTCCCACGTAGTGAGGGTTAAGCTTCCCACGCTTACCAAATCTGAACACACCTTTGGATGGTGACATCTTGACAAACACTTTGTCACCAACCTCGAATTCAACACTCCTACGCTTCGGGTCAGCGTAAGACTTTTGTCGACTCTGAGCTGTCAACATCCTTTGTCTTATCAAGGCAATGTCTGAGGCAGTCCTTTCGACTAGCTCTGGTCCGAGCAGAATCTTGTCGGCATTCTCATTCCAACAAATCGGAGATCTGCACTTTCGACCGTACAAAGCCTCGAATGGAGCCATATTGATAGTAGCATGCCAGCTATTGTTGCATGTATGTGAACTCAATCAGACTCAGGTTGTCCTCCCAGCTAGTCGGACGATCGAGTACACAAGCTCGTAGCAAATCTTCCAAGGTCTGAATGGTCTTTTCAGACTGTCCATCCGTTTGAGGATGAAACGCAGTACTGAACCTTAACTCGGTTCCCATGGCCTTGTGCAATTCCTTCCAGAATCTTGACATGAATCGGCCATCGCGATCCGATACAATGGTCTTTGGAGTACCATGCAAACGGATAACCTCGTGTAAAAATACTTCTAACAGCTTCTGGGTTCCCCACGTTGTCTTGATAGCCACGAAGTGAGCACTTTTCGTGAGCCTGTCAACGATAACCCATATAGCATCCTTCTGACTTTGAGCTTTAGGCAGCCATGTGACGAAATCCATTGCAATGTCCTCCCACTTCCATTCTAGAACTAGAAGAGGTAGCAATTCTCCACCGGGTCTTCGGTGTTCTATCTTGACCTTCTGACAAGTCAAGCATTTTTCCACAAACTCTGCCACATCCCACTTCATATTGGGCCACCAGAACTTCATTCTGAGGTCCTTGTACATCTTGCTAGAGCCTGGATGTACAGAATAGGCTGACGAATGGGCTTCCCTCATCACCAATTGGCGAAGACCCTCAACGTCAGGCACACAAATCCGGTCCTGAAACCAGAGTGATCCATCTTCCTGAATCACGAAATCGGGAGCTTTCCCGTCCATTACTTCGCTACATAGCTTCACCAAAATTACATCATCGACCTGCTTTTCCTTGATCTGATCAAGAAGTGTAGCTTGAATCTCAAGCATACTCAGGTATCCACGACGTTGATCGTACAAGACTTCGATCTCGTACAATTCTTGGTTCAGCTTGGTCTGAGCAACAAGCAAAGCCACTACAGTCTTGTGCGGCGTCTTCGGGCTCAATGCATCAGCTACTACATTAGCCTTGCCCGGATGATAAAGCAATTCGATGTCGTAGTCTTTGAGTAGCTCCAACCAGCGACGTTGTCTCATATTCAGCTCCTTCTGAGTAAATATATATTTGAGACTCTTATGATCAGTGAAGACTTGGCACCTCACACCATAGAAATAGTGCCTCCAAATCTCCAGCACAAACACTACTGCTGCTAACTCTAGATCATGCGTCGGATAGTTTTCTTCATAGGTTTTTAGTTGTCTTGATGCGTAAGCAATAACCTTGCCTCTTTTCATCAACACACATCCCAACCCATTTTTCAAAGCACCACTATAGACCGCATAATCATCAGTTCCTTCTAGCAGCGTCAATACTGGTGCGGAGGTCAGACATTGCTTCAGCTTTTGAAAACTGACCTTGCACTTGTCATTCCAGACAAACGTCTTGTGGACCTTGCGGAGCAGACCGGTCATAGGTAGAGCGATCTTCGAAAATCCCTCTATGAACCGTCTATAGTAACCCGCAAGTCCTAGAAAACTACGCACCTCATTCACGTTCTGAGGCCGCTTCCAATTGGCTACTGCTTCAATCTTCTGGGGATCAACTATCACCCCATTCTCATTGATCACATGGCCTAAGAAAGCCACTTCTTTGATCCAAAAGTCACACTTAGACAATTTCGCATATAGTTGATTTTGTCTAAGGACTGATAAAATAATCCGAAGATGTTCCTCATGAGCTTCCACGCTAGGAGAATAGATCAAAATGTCGTCAATGAAGACTACCACGAACTTATCCAAGTACTGGTGAAAACATCGGTTCATCAGATCCATGAAGACTGCTGGAGCATTGGTAAGTCCAAATGGCATGACTACGAACTCGTAGTGACCATATCTCATCCGGAATGCAGTCCTCGGAATATCTTCCTCACGAATCCTGAGCTGATGATAACCAGATCTCAGATCGATCTTGTAAATGACTTTTGCTCCTTGTAGTTGATCTAACAGATCATCAATCCTTGGCAAAGGATATTTGTTCTTGATCGTGACTTTATTCAACTCACGATAGTCGATGCAAAGTCGAAACGATCCATCCTTCTTCTTGACAAATAACACCAGAGCGCCCCAAGGTGATACGCTCGGCCTTACATAACCTTTGTCGAGAAGATCCTCAAGTTGCTTCTTCAACTATTTCATCTCTGCAGGAGCCATCCAGTATGGTGCTTTAGAAATCGGCGCGGTACCAGGCTCGAGATCGATAGAAAATTCCACGTCACGCTTCGGGGGTAATCCAGGAATCTCTTTCGGAAAAACATCAGGAAATTCATTAATCACGGGAATATCAAGAATTGTTGGTTCATCTTTCATGGGCGTTTCCAGGTAGCAAAGGTACCCGACACAACCTTGTCGAAGTAGCTTAAACGCAGTCATCGCATTGATAAGCCTACCGTTATCCGTGTCATTCCGACCCTTGAATTTGCACACACACTGGACCCCAGATGACACCATTACAGTTCTTGAACTAAAGTCGATCACCGCCCCATGACGCGTCAGCCAATCCATACCGAGAATAATGTCGTATGGAGCCATAGCAATACAGATCAAATCTGCCTTAAACTTCTTACCTTGAATGGTAACCAGAAATTCTGACAAACGCTTGGTGCCCACTAAATGGTCACCATTAGGAAGATTCACAACGAAAGGTTCACAAACCTCGTTGCAGACTAAACCTAACTTACTAACACAATTCTCTGAAATAAAGGAATAGGTAGCACCCGAATCAAATAGTATGCACACTGAAGTAGAATGAAGGTATAGAGTACCTTGAGCAACTGGAGCGTTAGGTCCATCAGCCTCACGCATCTCGTACAGGCATTGACCCTGACCTCCCGAAGTAGCTGGGGCTTTGCCTTTGTTCTGTGCAGTCGTCTGCATCGAAGGACTAAGAGTCTCCGTCGATTTGAACCTAGGTCGGTTGTTCTGGTTAACAGACCCTTGATGTGACTCTGTTCCCTTCTGCTTTCCCTGTCGACAGAACCTCTGCATATGCCATTCCTTCCCACAACCAAAACACGTCTTCTTTTCCTTTGGACACGCAAAGTTTTTGTGCCCAGCTGTACCACAATTGTGACATTGGATCGGACTCTTGCCCTGACCCGATTGTTGTGTTGACCCTCCTTGAGTCATTTTTGTCCTCGCTTTGCCAGACTTATCGAAGTTGGACGGTGGCGCAGGACGTTTAAATACACTTGCTTGAGATTGATTTTGCATCGACCTCTGGCGATTCCGTCTCTTGGTTGACTCTTCCAAAGTCACCTCCAACTTATACACTGCATCCACGTATTGTTCCAAGGTAGAGCATCCGTGACGCACCATCATCGATTTAATGTCTGGGCTCATCCACTCATGGAAATGCCAAATCTTCTGTTCCTCGCTGGACACAACAGACCCAATGTATTGTAATAAATAATTGAACTTGGCCGCTAGCTCGGTCACTTTCAATCCGTCATTCTTGGGATAGAGGAATTCCTTGTGTTTCTCATCCCGCATGGCTTGGGAAAAGAAACGATCATTCATCTTTGTTTTGAACATCCCCCAGTTCAAATTAGCCCGATCAGCTAGTCCAGTGTTCTCCCACCATTCGCTAGCATCTCCCTTCAACTGAAGAGAAGCTATATGCACCTTCTCAGCCTCGGTGCATTCAATATTGCGGAACAACCACTCCATATGGGAAAACCAATGAGCCACCCTGACCGGCTCTCCTTTTCCGTCATAACTGTCCGGCCTCATAGAGTTAATGGTCTTCAGTGCTCGACCATAATTATCCCTATTCTTGGCCGTCTCATCACGGTGTACATGAACATTAGGTTCCACGAACCTAGGAATTTCTGGCGGAATTGGCACACCTTGTGCCTGAGGTGCAACAGGTTGCATAACATCGGTGAATGCTTGCATAAATATTCCCCGAATAGCTGCAACTGCCGCTGCATCAAACACCATCGAAGCGTTGGTCTGAGCTTGGCCATTGCCTCCAGGGTTATTATGGGAAATTGATTCGTGTTCCTCCACAGGGTCTGAAACATTCCTTATAATTGGTCTGGGATCATTGCTTGGCCCAGCACCAATACGGATAGTGTTCCTTATATTCACCATCTGTTTACCGATCAAATTCCAAGTAATTTATACATTAATATCATTCCATCATACTTAATGTAATAAAATCGACTCAGAGTAGATCAATTGGTTAATTATATAGATGAACTTTCAACTGAGCTACTGATTTTACAAAAGGAATCTCCCGAGCTTTCGAACAAAATTGCTCGGAGATTTTTTGTGTACTTCACCATATATACATCAAAATATACGCAAAAGAAACTACTACAGTCAACGTTGGCCCATATCAAGGCGCCCTAAACACGTTTCCTGTATGGCAAACTCCTCACACAAGGCTTCTTTGAGTGGGGTTTATCATCTGAATCCGGTGACGGACTCCTGAGCCTACTCGGCCCTGGAACACATGGTTCATCCTTTGGCTCTGGTATTCTTGGCCTTGCCCTCCTTTGAGCATGCTCAGCGATTTCGTCCATCAGCCGCTGCTCTTCAAAAGAGATCTCTTGGCTTTGACGAAGTATCCTGCGCAATTGAGGGCTCGACCTTCGCCTTCTCCGAATAAGATTAGGCTTAGAGTTCTCAGATAATTCTCGTGGTCCGCTTTCTCTAATGCCATACTCAACATAGAGTGCTTCCCAGTCAGCGTCAGTCATTGGCGCGTATACTGGTTCGGGTGGCGGACTTGGGTAGAGGAATTGCATCCCCGTGTCCTCATGGTCCACCAATGAGTGTCTCAAACTATCGGGATCTTGCCCCTGTTCTTCTTGGTTCTCTTCGGGATCTTCCTCTGGATCCTCTTCAGGATCTCCCTCTTTTGGGTCCTCTTCAGGATCCTCTTCGGGTACCGACTCAATCTCGAGGTCGTCGTTGTAATATCCTTGAGCGTACCTTGATAGATCAACAGGTTCCACTACTGGAGTCACAACATCGTTGGATCTAAGTACCACTGACTCAGGAAGTACATGCTTTACTTCCTCGGGTGGGTTGCTAGGTCCTCCGATCTCAAAGCATCTCGGGGGAGTAGGGAAATTTAGCCTTGCTGGAGATGGCGGAGCCATCTCGGCATCTTCCAAATCTCTCATAAGGGAAATGCATGCACCCATAACCTACGGGGTAACAAGACGAGAATTAGTCTTTTTAGACATGGGAGTGAACTTCCATATCAGACTTCAAGAAAATGCACGACTATGAACGGTTAAAATTTTTATTCGAAAATTCAGAGCCTTCTAAAACCTTTCTCAGTTTCAAACGAGTGATCGGTTTATAAAAGTTTTGTTCCTGTAAAACATTTTAAACCCGACCCGTAATAAAAAAAAATCGGCTCTGATACCAAGTCTGTAACACCCCCAAATAACCTCTTGAAAGTATTACCGCCAGTGACCTCAGACGTACTGTCCGATGTCACCCAAGGCTTTTCCAGTTGATATAAATCATTAAACCACAGTTATAATACAAAATATCATAACTTTTATTAAAACCAAGTCTCAGAATCTCAGCATAATTCCAAATACATCAAAATACATAATCAGAATTATTACAGCGGAAGTCTTAAATACAAAACATAGTTAACACCGCGGAAGTCTTAAAAATAACAACAAAAGCACCGTTCGCCTTTATAGTCGTTCTAGCCTTCTCGGATCCGCAATTTATCTGATGTGCCGAATCGAACGGATGACACCAGCCAACCATGCAGAGAACAATTACGGTTGGTTAGTCTAATAAAAGACCAAGCAAGGGGTACAAAGCAGAGTGGTTCGAGTGATCGTAACCGTTTACTATCATTGTCCCTTGAATAATAACCGACGGAACGATACATAACCCGATACTTTTACTGAATGAGTATTAAATAATATATGCACTGAAGAGAAGACTCCTAAGGAATTGAGTCTTATCGGAAAAATGACAAATGTTGGGAAACTTAATTAATCACAGAATCGCATATGAGCGATTTAAAAGTTAAGACGAGTTTTCCTAGCTGCACTATCGCCTAGCTGCACTACTCGTCGAAGGTATATTAATTATGTGCGACTAACGACACTTATCTTATTTAATTCCAAAACCCACATCACATTATAAGCTTTTATATCCACATCGCAGAGTCCAAGCCTCTATATCCACATCACGGTTGGTCATGACCAGAAAGTTTGGCATGGGGTCTTGATCGCCCTGTTATTTGCCAAGTTATAAAGAAACGAATGGACCTCGCAAAGTCCAAACGTTCCTACGAATACTCGTGCTAACTAACAGTTCAACACAGTAATAGTCCACATCAAAGCCAATGAGGCCAACATCATAAACATATATTTATACTAGCGTTGTTCTAGCAGATATACAACCTAGTATAATATCATCTTTTAATCAATTATTAACAAAGTTGTTCCCAACGAACAATAAATCAGTAAATCATCCCAAATTAATTAACAACTAAATA
Organism: Rheum nobile; assembly: GCA_027886185.1. Lineage (NCBI taxonomy): Eukaryota > Viridiplantae > Streptophyta > Magnoliopsida > Caryophyllales > Polygonaceae > Rheum > Rheum nobile. Next base: position 336,553 of record WOAB01000671.1, on the reverse strand, counting down.
ATTGATTATTAATTGAAATATGGAATGATGAGCAAGAGTGAACCGCCACTTGCCTTAGATTAGTCGAGCTCGAACAAAGCTTAGAAACGTCGGGTTCCTGGATCTGAAACTGGGATAGATCTCGGATTAAAAATCCCTAAGAAACGACCCATAACGAGATCCTAAGTTAGATTCAATATCCATAAATATGAATCTAAAAGAATACGAAAAGAATCGAAGGAACCGAGCCTCGCTCAAGACCACAACTCCCAAGAACACACACACACGGACAGCTCGCCGCGGGTGCGGTGGAGCTCTTACCGCGGATGCGGTGGGGTCATAGTGGCGAAGGCTTCGACAACAAAGTTTAGAAAACTCACCCAACTCGATTCGTTCGGCCTCCATTCGTTTGGGGTTTGATCTTAATACTCCTTACACCTTCAAATACTACTTGTGAGTACCTTTGTAAACACTCAAAGGGGTTCGATCACCTTCTCAAACAAAGCTCAAAAGCTTGGTTTCAATGGAGATTTTCAGAGGAGAAAACAGAGGAGGAAGATGATGCTCTCTCCCTCTCTGATTTCGACCCCTTTTATAGCCAACCAAGAGCTCCCCCAGCAGGGAACAAGCAGGAGACCAGCAAGGAAGGCTAGGCGAGGCTAGGCCTGACAACCGGCGCCACTTGTAGGGGAAGAGGATAACGCTGCCGAAGAAAAATATCCCACCGCGGGGTGCGGTAGGGGTGCGGCAGGGTGCGGTGGCGCCCAGTGACCGCCTCACCTGTTTTCTTCAGAACTGGTCCTCGCCGCGGGTGCGGCCACTTGACCGCGAGATGCGGTCAAGGCCATTTTTCACCCTTTTGTCTGTTTTTATCTTGGGTTAATTATCTTAACCTTGGGTTAAGTATATTCGTACACGAACGACTATTTAACCTTGAACATACGTCAACTGTATTTTATATTACTCAGAAAAATATTACAGAGATCAAACAATTTACAAAATGTCTGAACCTCTCTAAAATTAATCCGACTTGTAATACAGGAGTTGGAAAAATTCCAAAATATCCTTATAAAATGAGGGATATTACATCCGATGTTGCTTCCTGTGTTGGGAGGGGCTTGTGTTTTTTTTGAAAGATCATTGAAGTTTATGTTTGATGGCCTTAAAAAAGTTATTTCTCTGCATCATGACAAACAACTCGATGTTTTTTCTTTTCTCGTTTTTACTCTCAAAATACATGAAAATATTTTTTTTGTACATAGTTAATAACTAGGTTGCCTTTCTAAGAAAGGTCCAACGTAAATTATCCTTTCGGATAATCTGAAATTCCAAATATGCCACCAAGTGAAGCAAGCCAGTTAAAAATTGGATATAGCCCTCGGTTAAAAGAAAGAGTATCATTAAAAAAATCCCAAAATAATTGTAGTTAAATCTTCATTAAAAATGTAGTCTGTTTGCGTAGAAACATTTTTGTGTATTTTCAATTGAAAAAGAGATGGTTCATGTCCTCATTTGATTCCTTACAAAGAATGCATTATGCAAGGAGTCTATTGTAGTGCCTATAGAGTCTTTCATTAGTGGGTAGGGAATCAGAGCAAACTTTTCACAAGAAATGTTTGATTTTTGGAGGAAGATTTAGTTGTAAAATCCACGAAAAGGTTTGACAAGTATCTCCACTCCATTTGTTATGGAGTGACCGTGCTGCTGATTTGACTAAGTACTTTCTATTTGGTGATGGTTCCTAAACTAATTGATCCTCTAGGTTATGTGACTAGGCAATACATTATTTACTCTATTATCATTCCATTCTTGATTTCCAGTAATGAAATCAGATACTCTTGTTGGTAGATTGTTAGTATTCAGGATTTGATTGAGGCAATTGTTATAGATCCATCTGTCATTCTAGAAATCAATTGACTTGCCATTTCCCGTTTGCCATGTTAGTTGGTTCTGAAATTCCTTTTTAAGACTAATTAATCTCGTAAATTGCCACGAAAAGTTCTTAGTGTGAAGTGAGAAAATGTTATCATCCTTGATATATTTTTTCTTTAATCATTCGGACCAATGCATTATTAGGTTATGTTAGTATTTTCCATAGCAATTTCATTTTCAATGATTTGTTGTTGACTTCAGCTTTACGAAAGCCCAAGCCATCATCCCTTTTTGGAGTTCAAATACGTTCCTAACTGATTAGCGGGGAGAATGTTCGCACTGCTCTTTTTATTCCCCGCACCCCATTTTGTTGCACCCAAAAAAAAATTAACCTTGGGTGCAACTTGGTTGCGCCCAAGAAAAAAAAAATCCTTGGGCACAACTAGGTTGCACCCAAGTGAATGAACCGGGTTGTTAATAAACTCGGTTCATGGCAGATATTTTTTTTTTTAAATATATGGTTCACTTGGGCGCTATAGGCCCTAAACCGGCTTCAAAACCGATTTATATTTTTTATAAAAAAAAGTTGGGCGCAACTACATAGCGCCCACCCCAAAAAGTGAAAAAAAAAATGGGCGCTACATAGTAGCGCTCACGCTTGTATTTAAATCAACAAATTTATTTCATATTTCAAAATAAATTTACTACATATTCATCGCATTGAATCTATCCTGCTTTTTATATGATTTTGAAATTCAAATACCTAGTAGATTTGTACACTTGTGTGCATTTGACTATAGTAGTAGACGTTTTCAAGTAATTAGGGTTACATGGCAATAAATTCGTTTGTATCACGAGGTTTCAATATACTTTTATTCATCTAAATTTCATGTACGTTTCTCCACCAATTCGTTTGATATTAACTGTTTGTTATTTTTATTCTCGAAAATCACATATAACTATGGTTATATCTTATAGTTATATCCAATTTGGTTATATCTTATGGTTATATCCTATAGTTAAATACTACGGTTATATTCTATAGTTATATACTAAGGTTATATCTTATATTTATATTCTATAGTTATATACTATGGCTATATCCTATATATATACTATGATTATATATTATAGTTATATCCAATTTGGTTATATCATATCATTATATCCTATAGTTATATACTATGGTTATATCTTTTATTATATTCTATAGTTATATACTATGGTTATATCATATATTATAATTTATAGTTATATACTATGATTATATCCTATAGTTATATACTATGATTATATCTTATGGTTATATTCTATAGTTATATCTTATGGTTATATTCTATAGTTATATACTATGGTTATATCATATATTATATTATATAGTTATATACTATGATTATATCTTATAGTTATATCCAATTTGGTTATATATTATGGTTATATTCTATAGTTATATACTATGGTTATATTCTATAGTTATATACTATGGTTATATCCAATTTGGTTATATCATATCGTTATATCCTATAGTTATATATGTAATAACCCCTAAAAGTCCCGAATTGTCATTTTGTAAGAAGGACATAATGGGCAATTTCTGTAATCTCTGTAAGATTATTTGATCATAATAATATTTGTTTAAAGGGTATCGGTCAGTGTATTGGGTCTTAGAATATTTTTAGTAATGCTAAAAATAAGAATTTAGCACGCTCTTAAACGAAATCCGTGACCAAAGGCCAAAGACGCGCTCGCGGCATTTCCGCGACCACGGAAGTGTTTCCGCGACCGCGGAACTCTGTTCTTCGTCCTCTTCGTCGTTCTTATCCGAGTTCGCCGGTTCGATTTCTCCACGTGCTCTTCAATGCTCGCCGGTGGAGGGAGCCGGAACGATTGGCTTGCCAATGGAGAGTAAACGTTCTCGGATTGTGGGCTATAAAAGGAGGCCGGATGAGCCTCTCATCATCATCCATAACCTCTCAAGCTCTCTCTCTCTCTCTCTCTCTCTCTCGTTTTAAGTTTTGCCGGAGTTTTTCGAGTTCGCCGGAGTTGTTAGAGGTCGCCGGAAGTGCCCTGGAGGTGTCGTAGTAGTGGTGATCGTAGCGAGCCCTCGTCCAAAGCAAGAAGTCGTCGTTTGCGTCGTCGGTAAGCTTCGAAGCCATGTGGGAGCCGTTGTCGGAAGGGGGATCCGTGATCGCGGGGATGAATTCCGCGACCGCGGCTCTGCCCAGAATTCCGCGACCGCGGAAGTCCAAACCGCGACTGCGGCTTGCCTTAGCAAGCGCGATCGTGGCTTGGACAACTACGGTCACGGCTTAGGCTTTTGTCCCTTTCGATTCATATCGTATTTCGTTTTGTATCATTTATTCGTTCGTATCGAATCTAACTTAGGGTTCCGTCTTTTGTCTCGACGTCGCCGTAGGAATCCGTAATCAGATTCCAGTTTCCAGATCCCGAAACCCGACATCATCAATTCGTCTAGATTAAGGCAAGTGGCGGTTCGCTCTTGCTCACTATTCCATGTTTCCCTTGATTATCAATTAATTGATTGTTAATTAAGATGGGATAAAAGTTGTTGTTTTCTGTTTGGGAATAGATTTAATTAAACGAGGTGTTAAAATATGACTTTATAATAGGTTGTATATATTGCTAGAAATAACGCTATTTTATAGTTTGATATGATATTACTGTAAATGGATTTTTGTGTGGATTTATATGTGGACTTAAATGCTAGATTAGCACGAGTATTCGTAGGAATGCTAATTCCCTACGAGGATTAGTCGTTTCTTTATAACTCGGTATTAGTCGGAATAATTCTCTAATACTTTTAAGGTCATGACCATTGCTTCTTATCCACCCGTTAAGGATAAGAGGTGTTTAAGCACCTTGCTAGTGCAATTGGGTTGGACGTAATGCCACCATGTGTTGTTCTCGTAGTTATTCGAGATTGTATTAAAAGCTTCAATGTTAATGTGCGTTTTGGAAGTAAATAAGATAAGTGTGGTTATACACATAATTAATAAACCCTCGGGCGAGGAGTACAACGTGGAAACCGTCCGGACTCTTGCTAGAGTAAGTCTTCTTTCCAATCTGGATTCGCATTGCGCGGTGAGGTTGGTCGTTGACCCAAATTGTCAAGGTCGTGTTTTAAAAGTTGTGTGAAAACTTAACGTTCCAAACATTTGTCATACGTTTCCCATAAGACTCAATTCCTTTGGAGTTTTTTTTTTCAGTGCATGTCTAATTCTAATCATTCCGTGAAAGTTCCGGGTTATGTATCGTCCCTTCGGTTATTATTCGAGGGACAATGATAGTAAACGGTTACGATCACTTGAACCATTCTGTTTGTACCCTTGCATAGTCTTTCATTAGACTAACCAACCGGGTTTTATTCCTTGCATGGTTGGCTGGTGTCATCCGTCCTATACGACAAATCAGTGGTTGGTCCCCGAAGACTTGAAGTAACCAATCGGAGAAGAGGCTTGCAGTTGAAGATTTGAGTGTCAGTGTTTTAAAGGTTGTTAAGTATTACTTTAATATATAACCAAGTCACGTAATAGGGTTTATTATAAAAGTCTTCCGCTGTAATTTCACTCTGTTGTAAAATCGTCATTCTCATTTAATGAGAGATCTTTTAATAAAAGGTTGAGTTTCATTTAAAATGTCTTCCGCTGCTTAATCTTTCGTTACTTATTTAAGCTTAATTGTTCCGATTAAAGCCTAGGGTGACTTTGAACAGTAACGTCTGAGGTCACTGGCGTGTGGCACTACCGACATAAGTCGGGGGTGTTACAATATACTATGGTTATAGCATATAGTTATATACTAGGATTATATCTTATAGTTATATCCAATTTGGTTATATCATATCGTTATATCCTATAGTTATATACTATGATTATATCTTATGGTTATATTCTATAGTTATATACTATGGTTATATCCTATATTATATTATATAGTTATATACTATTTTTATATCCTACAGTTATATACTATGATATAACCATAGTTATATGTGATTTTCGAGAATAATAATAACAAACAGTTAAAATCAAACGAATTGGTGGAGAAACGCACATGAATTTCAGATAAATTAAGTATATTGAAACCTCATAATACAAACGAATTTATAGCCATGTAACCCTGATTACTTGAAAACGTCTATTACTATAGTCAAATGCACACAAGTGTACAAATCTACTAGGTATTTGAATTTGCAAATCATATCAAATAGCAGGATAGATACAATGCGAAAAGTATGTAGTAAACTTATTTTAAATATGAAATAAATTTGTTGATTTAAATACAAGCGTGGGCGCTACATACATGATTTAGACTTTGCGATAACTATGTAATAACAATTTTTTTTATGGGCGCTACGTAGTTGCGCCTAAGGGATAACTTTTTTGGGCGGAACATAATTGCGCCTAAGGATTATTTTTTTCTTGGGCGCAACCAAGTTGTGGCCAAGGTAATTTTTTTTTTTGAGGGCAACCTTCTTGCGCCCAAAATTGGATGCGGGGAATAAAAGTAAGCGGTGCGAAGATTAATCTCCCTGATTAGTGGGTGATATCTTGATGTGTTCATTTTATTCCAAAAGAATGTTCTATTTATTTTTGTCAATTTCTTCTAGAATTCCTTTGGAAAACAACAAACTCTCCATAAGAAAGTTTACTTTTGAGATTATATTTGCTTGAATTATGACACCCTTGTCGGCTTATGAAAGTGAGTTCGCCTTTCATTTAGAGAGTTATTTTCTAAGTGAGTTGGTGATATCTTAAAAAATGACATTATTAACACCTGGTTTATTTTATTTTTATTAAAATTGAATATGAATGGATTTTGAGAAAATGTGTTTGTTAATACAAAGTATTTATTTCATGTAATTATGTATGGAGTTTGGATCATATGCGGAGCACTCTTTCCGTGCGGACGTGCGGAGCATGTACTTTAGGGCCTTATTTGTGCACTTTAATGTCTTATTTGTGCAATTTTTCAAAAAAAAAAATTCTTTTACAAATTGTTTTCCAAGCATTTTTCAGTTTTTTTTACAAAAGTGCACAAATAAGGCTCTAAAGTGCACAAATAAGGCCCTATAGTACATGTCCGCACGTCCGCACGGGAAGAGTGCTCCGCACCGGAACCGCACTCATTATGTATGAACCAAACATAATTATTTAATTTGCTAAGGTCCTTACAATTTTTACCAAAGAAACCCGTAATTATCCAAATTTTATTTATATAATTTAAAACTATCCAGAGCCTAACAGTTCGTCTTCTCCTTGGTCCTTACCCCATCTCCGCTCGCAGTCCTACCTTACCCTAAAAATCCTTGACAGAAAGCAACCATGAATCTGCTCTCCCTCTCCTCCTCCTCTCTCTCTCTTCTTCACCCCCTAAATCCTTCTCTCAAATCTCCCAAACCCATTCGTCACAATCACCTTCTTCTTCCTTCGTCTTCTCGATTGCCGTCATTTGCTCCTCCCAGCTCCTCCCGCTCCCACCAATCCCTGGTTTCTCCGGCTTTCGATGCGTTCGACCTAGCGTTCGACGGCCGAGTGGAAGCCTCTGGGCCGCAGTCGCCGGCGACAGCGATGCGCGTCGCCGAGTCCGACGCCATGGGGCTGCTCTTGAAGGAGAGGATTGTGTTCTTGGGAAATGAAATCGACGATTTCGTCGCCGATGCGATTGTGAGCCAATTGCTGCTGCTAGACGCTCAGGACCATACCAAGGACATTCGCTTGTTTATCAATTCCCCTGGTGGCTCTTTGAGGTTGGCTTCAGTGAACTTCTTCTGCTCTAATTTCGGTTTAATTTGTTTTTTTTTTATAAATGATGGTGAGTTTTGAACTCCTGGAGGTTGGAGCTGCGTAATCTTTGCCCAACTTGATTGAATTTAATATCGTAACTGCTTTCGTATGTCATACCCCTGAAAATCTAATTTGAGACATTGGCTCATAATCCCCTTTGTACCAAGTTGAAGCTGAAGAACTCGGCAATACTGATGAAGAAGTAGAGTAACTAGCCGGACACTTTTTTGTTCTATGGAAAACAATGCAATTTTCATTTGGTTTTGAGCAATACCTCATTGGCTTGGATATATGAATCAGCCCCATTGTATCCATTCGTTTAATGGATAGATCCTTACATGCCAATAGACATTTGGGTTGGGTTCTCCACTTGTTATGATGCCCTTATCCTGTTCATGGGACTTATCTAGTCTATTACATGTATGTAGTGTTATGTGACACCAGAATCTTAAGGTGCTGATAGTATTACTTGGGCTTCAGTCCTATTTTCTATGTAGAGAAGCTGTCAATGGTGTCGAAAATGTTTAAGTTTAACAGATCCAGTATCCATAAAGAGGTCTTGGACTTCAATTCTAGAATGAGTATCTTTAGTCCAGTGGTATTGAGGCTAATTGCTTTTTTGTTTCGAAAGGGTTTTGAGGGCTTGAGGCAGTGATTTAAAAAACCCTAGGCGCATCCAGGCGCTGGGGGTCTCTGGCTTCTAGGCACGCCTGAGAGGCGTTAGGCGCGCGCCTATCCACACAATTGCAGAAACATATATCCTTTAGCAGAAGAATGTTATAAAATCATATAAAACATGTTTATAATTAATAAAACCAATTTTAAAGCATCATAATGTTATAAAATCGAGTCTAAACTACTAAGCAAGTAGGAAAGTCAAGTCCAAAGCATAAAAAAAAACAATTTTTAAAGCACAAAATTTTAAATCATAAAAAACCAATCAAGTTTAAAGCTCAAAGGGTGAATGGAGTGGGTCAATCAAAGTCTAAATCATCATCTCTTCTTCATCTTGGTCGAGACAAGCTTCAGCATCCTCATCATCGATTCATCTTCATTAGCAGAATTGTAGCCCAGTGAATAAAAAGGTGTGCTTGGCCAGGGCTGGTGCCCGCCTAGCCTCAGGTGGCTGGGCGTCCCCTAGGCTACTGACGCGCGCCTTTCTTTTTTAACAAAGATTTGGATCAATTTGATATCTTTTTTTTTTGAATTTTTAAGAACCTTCTCAGAAGATCTGATTTCCTTTTTTTGTAAGTATCTTTTACCCTATAGTATTGTTATCCACGTCCAGAAAAGGACGATTGGTTTTCCAAAAAAATAAACTCTTCCTCCTCTTCGAGTTCTCGTGTCTCTTGAGGGTTGAGTCCTGAGGCTGCTGTGTTGCTTGGTTCGGTGATCCTCTTCCTCTCTGCTGGTTCCCCCTCTGCTGGTGCGTTTCTTCTGTTCTTCCTCCGGGTATGTGTTTGTCTCAACCAGAAGAGGAAACGGATGAAGAAGATGATTAAACTACAATTCTGCTAATGGAGATGATGAGGATGTTTATGCTTGTCTCAACCAAAATGAAGAAGAAAAGGATGATTTAGACTTTGATTGATCCACTCCACTCATATTTTTTTGCTTCATGACTTTAGCTTCACTACTTATTATGCTTTAAAAATGTTTTTTTATGCTTTATACTTGATTTTCCTACTTGCTTACTAGTTTAGACTTGATTTTATAACATTATGATGCTTTGAACTTAGTTTTATTTCATTATAAACTGGTTTTATATGACTTTTATAACATTTTTCTCGTGAATTATCATTTTTCTGCTTTTTTTGTGGCTAGGCGCGCGCTTAGCGTTAGGTGCGCCTGGAGCCTTTTTATTCACTGTTGTAGCCTTCATCATCTTCAGCACAGGACTCAAACAGTCACAGAGGAAGAGCAGAGACGATTTGTGTTTTTTTATGGACGTGTTTTAGGGGTTTATTGAGGAAGTGAAAAAATTACAGAGTAATTAAAAAACACCAGCAGCCAGAACTCGAACAGTCACATAGGAGGAAGAGAAGAGAGGAAGAGAAAAGATTACTTAAAGAAAAATAAAGAAATCAGTTATTTTAAAATATCATGAAAATCTAATTTAAAAAAATCACAAAGATATCAAGAAATCACAAATTTCCCTTGAAGTATGAAAGGCGCTCGCCTGGCTGCATAGGCGGCGCCTCAGGTGCCCAGCCACTCAGGGCTTGCCTGAGGATAGGTGGGCGCTGGCCTGGCCAGGTGCGCCTTTTAATTCACTGGCTTGAGGCCTAGCCTTGTTGGGTAGAACTAGGAATAACTGCTTATATGTGTCTTCTGCTGTCCTGAATATATCCATTGTAATAGACTTCTGCTAGCATTTGCTGTGCTTCCTACTTGCATGCAACTTATCCGTGACAATGCAGCAAGTTACTTGATATTGTGAGTTTTGGAGAGATTGAATTTGTATGTAAGAATCTGCATGAAGGGTTTGGAATCTGTGAAGCTCTCCATTTAAATAGAACTCTTGGAATCATTTTTATATGAACTCAATGCAATCTTGGAAGCACTCACTGTGCTTCATTATACTGTATCTCGATGTTTTCCCCAGATCTTACAATTTTAAGAGAAAGCAATAAATCTCCTTGTTTCAGCTTGTCAAACTTAGTTCTATCTTGAGTTAAATTGTTCATAGTTTATAATTTTGCACTTAACTTGTTCTTTTATCTTATTTTATTATGTTTTTCACTTCATACATCTTTTTTTATTATTTATAGTGTTTTTAGTAGATAAGATAAAGAATAAAGTACCATTGAAGTGAACAGAGACCACTGACTAAATGTTTTTGGTAAGAATGTAGATAATGTATACTACGCTGATAAGAGGATAAATAGCGCGTGATAAGTTAACTCATAACTCATAAGGTGATTGTGTGTTGATCTTGAGGCGTGATAATGCAAATTGTGGTTTACCATTACACCCTCAATACACTAGATAGATTGTTCTTGTATTGAATCTTATGAATGAATGTAAATGAATTTTTTGGTTAAGATAAAAAAATGAGGTGCATTTCAAATAACCCAGATGTGCCAAATTTTTTCATTTTGTGGTAGATTTATTCTACATTCATGATGTGTATCAGTGTATATGTAGCTTAATGAAATGGATTCCTTTGCTGTCTTAGAGAATTTCAGATTTGTACCATGTATTCTCTTTTCAATGTGAGAGTGACTTTAACTACGTGTTTATCTTCAGTGCCACAATGGGCATCTTTGATGTTCTACAGCTGATCAGAACTGATGTGTCCACAATCGCACTTGGTATTGCTGCTTCAACAGCTTCCCTAATACTTGGTGGAGGTACGAAAGGCAAGCGCTTCGCTATGCCTAATACTAGAATTATGGTCCACCAGCCCCTTGGAGGCACCAGTGGGCAAGCAATAGATGTTGAGATTCAAGCTAGAGAAATCCTGCATAGCAAGAACAACGTTATAAGAATCATTTCTGAGTTTTCTGGCCGCTCAATTGAGCAGATCGAGAAAGAGATTGATAGGGATCGTTACATGTCTCCTGTTGAGGCAATGGAATATGGAATAATAGACGGGGTCATTGATGGAGACAGCATCATTCCACTTGCTCCTGTCCCGGAGAAAGTGAAGTCAAAGCTAAATTACAAGGACATGTATGAAGATCGTAAAAAGTTCTTAACCCCTGATGTCCCGGAAGATGAAATATACTAGTTTGGGCTACATATCCAGGTAATGCTCTCTTTAAATTGAGATAACTTCTATTAGTTTCAGCGTCCAGAAATTTCAGCTCCAGTAAACTGATGTCTTTTTTGTCAAAACGAGATTAACCCAAGTATACTAATTTGCTTTTTTTTTTGTTTTCTTGAAGGTGATAGTTCATCTTTTAGCCGCAAGAAGTGATCTGGACAATCATGACCCTGGTTTTTCATGACTTGGATAAGAGTTGGAAGTTAGAAGATGTCGCAGTTGCTACAGTATGCTTCTGAGCTCAGCTTGCATGTGTTTTCGTTGATGTTCATCTTCGAGAAAGGGTTGAATATAGCTGTAGGAAATTATTTTGATATCATGTATTTGGCTCAGAAGAAATGTTAAATTTAGCATGTAATTTGAAGTTTGGAGTAAGAAAGGGGGAAGCAGCTTTTCTGAAGGGATTGTGCACATCTCTTTTCTTTATTTTCTCTCATTTTCATTTAATGTTTGTGATGATATTTGGTTATTTTTATGATTCTGAATAGATTGGCTTGTCTTCTCACCATGAAGCCATTTTGCTTTCCCATTTTCGACCAAATTGTTCAGAAGTGTGGCATATTAATTTGTCTTTGTAATCCTATCAAAAATAAATAATAAAATTTGTCTTTGTAATAAAACGAGGGCCAAAATGTAGATACCAGAAATGATTTTTCATCACTCTGCCTGAAATTGACCTCCTTAAAAGAACTCAAGTTCACCAGTTTTGAGCTCCTGTCTGTGCATGTCTGGTCATCTAAAAGATGTAATTGAGATGTGTGCAACTCACATCCAATTAGGAATTGCACTGTCGCTAACACAGGTAATTTGCTAAGACCATCGACACTGCTTGTTCTTAAAACACCCCTCTCCAATTGCTCATTTAAAAAAGTATAAATTTGTGGGGATTGTCGAGGCAATCCAATTGCAATATGCAATGAAGTAAATATTGAGGAGTGCTTTCCTTCTCTGTAAGGTAATCCCTTTTTTCAATTCCACTTTCTTAAGCGGTGAGGGTTTTCTCTAGCCTTGTGCTAGTTTATTCGTCTCTTCTGGCTACTCTCTTGCTGTACTGTTGCTGCTTCTCTTCTACAGTTATGGCCACTTCTTCTGTCACAGAATCCTCTCCTTCTGTCAATGAAATGTTCCTCACTTAGACTGAATGCAATTCTGTTGTTGGAGGACTGATTGTTGATAATTTTGGGACAATTTCTTCTTCACTCAATCTCATCGGCAAATTGTATACTGAAAAACCTTTCAACTTTCATGCCCTGCGTAACACCATGAAATTGGCTTGGAAGCTTCACAAAAGCTTTACTGTCAGAGAGATCATGACCAATCTCTTCTCCTTTCAGTTTAGTTGCTTGGAAGACAAAAACAGAGTTATTCAAAAAGGACCTTGGTCTTTTGACAGACATCTCATGATTCTAAAAGATCTTGGTTCGCAGCAACCTTCAAAGATCCAATTCAATTCTGCATGGTTCTGGATTCGCATCCTTGATCTCCCTTTCAACGCTTATACTGGTGAAACAACCACTGTTATTTCTAGTTTGTTTATTCAAATGGATGCTGCTTCTCTCTCTGGCTTATCTTTATATTCCGGATTTATGAGACTGTGCATGGAAGTGGATCTCAGTAAGCCTATTCGTAGGGGGCCTTAAATAATTTAGGTCTTCCAGAGAAGGTATGCGTCAGTTTTTTGTATGAAACGTTACCTAACTTCTGTTATACCTGTGGCCTTCTGGGACATGTTCAACTTGAATGTGATGATAGTGAGGCACGTCAGTTTGAGAATCAATACGGTGGTTGGCTCAGAGCTCCACCTTTGTCACGTGAAGAATCCTTAATTTCTTCCCAGAACAATATTCCTGTTTTGAATCAAAAGGAGAAAAAGAAAGGCTCACGTTATCTGCTTGACTCTATTTTAAAAGGGACTGATGACATCATCTGTTTTGATCCACCATCCTTTGTCACCAATCCTGAAGTGAGGAATTTACGTGGCCAAATTGATTGATTTGAGATCCATGCCTCCCCTCCTCACTCTGTCAATTTTGTCACTGAGCATATAAATAGTCCTTCTTTACCTACTGCTCTATCTACCCCTGGTCCTACTGAATTCAATGGTCACAATATAATATTGCCTACCACTTTCCCTATTCGTGATAAGAATAAACAGTTGGAGTTATCTGTTTCGCCTCTCACGCCTGACACTGTTTCTACAGCTAATCCAACAATTAGTAAAAAGTGGAAAATGGCTGCTAAAGATGTGGGATCACTTGTTGACAATCCTATGTTGGAATCTCCTTCTTGCAAAGGTAAACGTGCACTACCACTGTCCTTTTGCTCTGAAGGCTCTAACAAGAAGGCTTGTCTTTTTGATGTTGTTGTTACCAGCTCTGATGATCTCTCTCAAACTCAGATATCGGCGCAAGGAGACACCTCTCCTTCTGTCCGGACGCCATGCAACTTTTAAGTTTCAACTGTCGAGGATTGGGAAGTACTCGTGCAGTTAGGAATTTGAAGAATCTTGTTAATAAAGAACTTCCCACTATTCTATTCTTAATGGAAACTAAGTCCTTTGCTAATTATATGCACTCTCTTTCTTCTGTTTTGGGGCTCCAAAATTGTTTTGCAATTAACTGTTTGGGCCGATCTGGTGGTCTTGCTCTTTATTGGGACTCCAGTGTAAATATTGCAGTTCAATCGTACACCAAACATCACTTAGATGTCAGCTGTCTGTTAACTGATGGCTCTCTTGATTGGAGGTGCACTTTCTTCTATGGCTGGCCGGAATTACACAATATACACTTGTCTTGGGAGTTGCTTAATCATCTGTCTTCTGCTGGGCCTTCTGTTGGATGTAGTGAATGGCTCTGTATTGGAGACTTTAATCAAATCTTGTACTCCCACGACAAACATGGTGGCTCTCATGTTTCTTTCTCTTCCATTTATGCTTTTAGGGATCTCCTTGACTCTTGTAATTTCCGTGAGATTTGTTTTCAAGGAGGTCATTTCACTTGGACTAATGGCAGACATGGTCAGGACTGCATTCAAGAGAAACTTGACAGAGCCATTGCTTCTCAGTCTTGGCTCAATAGATTCCCTCTTGCCATGGTTTCAAACTTGGGTTATTGGCATTCAGATCATTCCCCTATTTCTGTTGTGCTCCATCATCACTCTTCTTCTTTAGTTGCTCACAGAAGAAAACCTTTTCGTTATGTAGCTATGTGGTATGGAGTGTGATACCCCGTATTTTTGTAAGGTTATTTTAGGAATTATGGAATTTTCCCGGGTACCCGTTGTGTACGTCGGATTTAATTCAGGTAGCTTGAGACATTCTGTAATGTGCTCTGTATCTGTAATATTTTTCTCAGTGAAATAATATACAGACATCATGCCTTGGAGTTTAATTGTCATTCGTGTACGATAATTGTTATCCCGGCTTAATGTCATGTTCGTTCAAAGCTGAACGGGCGGGAAAAAGGTGTCACGGCGACCGCCGTAAAGTCGCGGCGACCGCCGTCGTGAGACCCAAGCACGGCGACCGCCGTAAAGTCACGGCGCCCGCCGTCCCAACGCTCGAGGAGGCAGCTGGTGTGTCATGCCACGGCGACCGCCGTAAATTACGGCGCCCGCCGTAATGGCAGTCATCGTTGTCCGGCAGTCCTTGCCCGATGGTCATCGGCGCGATTTCCGGCGAGCGCCGAACTAGCTGTAGGCCCATCTTCTTCGTTCTTCAGACGCGTTGGCTATAAAAGGGGGTGTTGGGGGAGAGATTTGAGCCATCCCAAACACCGAACCTCTGCCAAAATTGCCTCTCGCCGGAGTTGTGCCTTCGCCGGAATTTTTGAAGGTCTCGTCGGTGTTGCTTTGGTGTGGTTCCTGAGTGCCTTTGTGAAGCTCTTGGTTAGCCTTGGAGGTTAGAAGCCAAAGCTAGTCGAAGGAGGCCGAACCGCTCGTGTTTTGGGTGAGTTTTCTCTCGTTTCAGTCGGCCGTGTTCTTCACGGCGACCGCCGTGATGAATACGGCGACCGCCGCCAAGAACGGCGACCGCCGCCAGTGCCCAGAACGCCTTCGTGGCTTTGGCTTGGTCGGTTGTCGTCGTGGCGTCTTTCCTTTCGTGTTCTTTCGCCGTGTTTAGATTCGTACTGTTTATGTCGGATCTAACTTAGGGTTCCTTTTATGGGTCGACTCGAAGGTCGTTGTGCTGTCAGAGCTATACCGTGTCGAGCCCGGAATCCAGTGACGTCTTTAGACTACTCTGCGGAGTAAGGCAAGTGGTGGTTCGCTCTTGCTCTTTCGTTCCATATTTACATTAATTATCAATAGTTTATCTGAGTAATTAATTTGGAATGAATATTCTGTTTGTCTGGAAACGGTTTTGATAAACTATTTTGAAAATCATATAATAGGTTGTATATCTGTTAGAACAACGCTATTATCTGTGATCGCCTTTCGGGCCTTTATGTGGATTTATCCTGTAAATGTTGTGGTGCTGTAGCTGTTTAGTTAGCACTGTTAGATAGGAACGTTACTCGGACTCTGTCCAGTCGTTTCTTTATAATCTGGTATTGGGATGGCTCGTCCCCATCTGGTACTATTCTATGATCATAATCGGTCTCTTACACATGTGTGTAGAGACAGGACACTTAGCTGGTGTCACAAACCTTTCGGTATACGTCACTCTCGATGAAACGTATACTAAGATGTGTCGTCCCACTGGTGGGGTACACATGTAAAAGTCTATAACGTGATGTGTGTTTTTGAAACATAAATCAGATAAGTGCTACCTTGACGCACATAATTAATACACCTTGGACGAGTAGTGCAGCTAAGTTCAGTGCATCTAGGAAAACTCGTCTTGACTTGAATGTAGTACGTTCTCTTTCCAATCTGGATTCGCTGTAGGCGATGAGGTTGGTCATAAACCGAAGCATCTCAGTCAGTTTTAAATCATTGTTGAATGATTCTGTAATATTCCAGATTTGTCATTACTTCCTTAAAGACTCATTTCCGTTGGAGTCTTCTTTCGAGTCGATTTCTATGAAGATTCAGTCTTCCAGAATCTTCTCCTGTGCATACCTCTTGTTTATTCCAGTAGGAATATGATGGTTGACTACCGTTATCGGTTATTATCCGAGAAGCGATGAGTCTAACCTAATATGACTGCTTCGAACCAGTCTGCTTTGTACCCTTGCTAGTCTATTCAGTTAGACTAACCAACCAATGTTTTCCCTTGCATGGTTGGCTGGTGTCATCCGTTTGATTCGGCACATCAGTTAAGAAGTAGCTCAGAAGATTAGAAGGACTATGGAGTCGGCGGTGGTTTTTGAATGTTTTAATTATTTCTTTAATCAGGTTATGATCCTTTGGACAATAACTCCGATTGTAACTTACTTTCTTAGTCTTCCGCTGTGTTTGGTTTAAACTATGTTTTGACCTATTCGGGATTGGGTTGTAATCCCGTAACTCTTGTTTCCTCAATAATGTTATGTTTTGGAATTTAATGCTTGATCTTTGTGTATCAATTGCATTTCATAAATTGTATTTTTTTGGTAAAGCCTTGGGTGATCTCGGTAAGGAACACTGGGGTCACTGGCGGTAATACCTTTCCAAAAGGGTTAAGTTTTGGGAGTGTTACAGTTGTGGTATCAGAGCAAAAAGTTTTTAAAACGGGTTTGAGATTTTATAAATCATTTATCCGTTTTCGAAATGCTTTAAAGAGGGCTTTGAATTTTCATTCTGAAAAGAATTTTAAAAACACCGTTCATAGTCGTGTCTTCTTTATAGTCTGATATAGTAAGCTTGCTTCTATGTCTAGAAATACTAATTCCTTCCTTATTGTTCGATAGGATGGGTGTCTGCTTTTCTATTGGTAGAGGGTCGGAAGACGCCAAGTCGGATCAGCCGAGGCTAGATTTTCCGTTACCTCAGCGATGTTTCGAGGTTGGAGGCCCGAGTAGCCCACCCGAAGACGTCAAGCACGTTCTCCCCGAGTTAGTTGTCCTTGTAGCCAGGAATGCTATGGTCCCTAGACCTGTACCTGTGCCGCCACCAAGGGTGGAGGGAGTACAGGAATGGGAGCAGGAAGACGAGTTGTCAAGGTATGAACAAGGGGTTTACCAAGACGACTTTCTGCTGGGACCAATTCCCGAGGAGATCGAGTACGAGGACGAGGAAGAGGAGATGCTTGAGCAAGATCCTGTCGAGGACGAGGAGATGATCGAGGATGATTCCGAGGATGAGGATCCCGTCGAGGATGATCCCGAGGATGAGGATCCCATCGAGGATGAGGATCCCATAGAGGATTGTCACCAGTGCCAGAGTACGCACCCATGTCAGAAGCTGATTGGGAGGCACTGTATACCGAGTACGGTATTGGGAGAAGTGACAGGGAATCTCAGCCTATCCCTACTCCAAGGAGATGGAGGTCGGAATCCGAGCTACAGGAGATTCTCCGCCAGAGCGAGGTAATCTCCGCAGAACAGCAGCGTCAGAGGGATGAGCTGATCGCCAGTACTCAGAGGAGGGCTGGAATAGGAGGACCAGTCATGGATGACCCATACTTTACCATGACTGAGCTAGGACTATGTGCTTCAGGGTCAAGCAGGGTGCGAAACCCATCGCCAGAGCTCGATGGTGAGCCTAGCCCGAAGAGACCATGCACGAGTAGCCAGTCGTATGGGAGACATTTTGGAACGCCTTGAGGAGGAATGGCGTTGCCTATCGTAGTAGTTTCGTTTCTTAGTATTCCAAGTTGTACTTTGTGTAATATTTCAGTATTGCGGCAAGTACTCTGAGAAACACTTATATCTTCGAGCAGTGTTGTCCTAACGCTCGAATGATAAACTTATGCGTAACTTGTATAAGAATTCGAAGGTTCATCTATAAAACACCAAGTTGATCTATTCTGAGTAATTTATTTACGTTGGTATATTGCATAAGTATATTGCATAATATTAATGTATTGAATGCTTGGAATTTGATCGGTAAATAGATGGTGAACCCAAGAAGCACGAGGAATTCGACTCGAGCCGGTGCTGGGACTAGCCAAAACCCCAGACCAGCAGGAAGAAGTGTTCAGGATGAACACGAGTCTGAGTCTCGCGTCCAGCAGAGGCGTGAAGGTCAGGATCAGACCCAGGCGCCGACGCTGTTTGACGCCGCAGCTGTTGAGGCGATCCGAGGGATCGTGATGCAGGCTATTACAGATGTCTTGAGACCAAGTGCGCCTCAAGCACAAGAAGTGCCTATTCATGCAGCGGTTCCTGATGTTGTGGAACCCAGAAACCCCGTGATTCAGGAGACTGCTGTTAGGGCGAGGGACAGTTATGGTCGCGCTCTTAAGACCATTACTTCCATGAGACCCGACTGCTATAACGGGAAAGGGGAGCCAGTGGCAGTGACTCATTGGTTCTCCCATATGGAGAGGTTGTTCAGGAACGTGGAGTGTACGGAGGCCGAGAAGGTCCATATCGCGTCTCTTCAGCTGAAGGAGGAGGCTAGCGAGTGGTGGGAGAGCATTGGTTTGGCTGAGAGCCCAGTGTTGACTTGGTCGATGTTCAAGACCAAGATGGTTGATCGCTTTTTCTCTCGTGCTATGAGAAAGGAGAAGCATAAAGAGTTCTTGTACCCTTAGACTGATGGTCTGAGAGTGACCGAGTTGGCATCTAAGTTCAACCATCTTCTACAGTACGCCACTGCCGAGATCACCAGCGAGGCTCAAAAGATCTGGTACTTCCACGAGTGGATGAATCCGGATATCAAGCCATTAATGGTGCACCACACATGCTCTACCTTGGAACAGTATGTGGATTGTGCCTATAAGCTGGAGGTAACTCTCGAGGAGTCGACCAAGAGGCGCAACCGACAGAAGTCGATGCAGAATCAGAACCAGGGAGGTGGTTTTAAGCGCCCTGCGCCACCGTCTAACTTCGCCAAATCCGGCAGAGCTAAGACGGAGATGACGCAAGGAGGATCGACTCAGCAGTCAGGGCAGACCCGGAGTACAGTTCAGTGTTATAACTGCGGTACTGCTGAGCACAAGAGCACTGAGTGTCGAAAGGAGAGGAGGCCATGCTTTGGGTGTGGACGTGATGGTCATCTGCAAAAGTTCTGCAAGCAGGGGAAGCAGAAGGGAGTAGAGTCGCAGCAAGGGTCAGTTCATCAGAGCAACCGACCTAGGTTTAAGCCTGCCGAGACTCCTAGCCCTTCAGTGCAGACGACCGCTCAGAACAGGGGAAAGGCCCCAGCTGTTTCTGGAAGTCAGGGCCAACGCTTGTACGAGATGCGTGAGGCAGATGGACCCAACGCTCCAATTGCTCAAGGTACTCTATACCTTCACTCTACTTCAGTGTGCATTCTGTTTGATTCTGGTGCTACGCATTCCTTTATTTCGGATAGCTGTGTTAGCAAGTTAGACTTAGTGTGCAATGATTCGTGCGACCCTTTCATCGTCAATCTTCCTAATGGAGAACGTTTGGTGGGAACCAAGCATTTGTCCGACTTTCCGATTACCATTCAGGGTAAGGAATTCGAGGCAGATTTAATCTGCATAGCCATGGCTCCATACGACATTATTCTCGGTATGGATTGGCTGACGCGTCACAAGGCGGTGATCGACTTCAGTTCAAGAACGGTGACGGTGTCATCCGGGGGCCAATTCGTGTGCAAGTTCAAAGGTCGAAATGACGCTGATAACGGCAAGCTGATCAATGCGATGGCTGCGTTTAAGCTACTACGACAAGGATGTGTCGGGTACCTTTGCTACTTGGATTCGCCCGAGAGGGATGGACCTGAGGTTCTTGATATTCCTGTAGTTAGGGAATTTTCGGATGTCTTTCCGGAAGAAATTCCTGGATTACCCCCGAACCGCGACGTAGAGTTTTCAATTGATCTCGAGCCTGGTACGGCGCCGATTTCCAAATCACCGTATCGGATGGCTCCGGCTGAGATGCAAGAATTGAAGAGTCAACTTGAAGATCTTCTTGATAAAGGTTATGTCAGGCCGAGTGCATCGCCGTGGGGTGCCCCGGTATTATTCGTCAAAAAGAAGGACGGATCGTTTCGACTTTGTATCGACTACCGAGAGTTGAACAAGGTGACGATCAAGAACAAGTATCCTTTGCCTAGGATTGATGACTTGTTGGACCAATTGCAGGGAGCAAAGGTTTTCTCCAAGATCGACTTAAGATCTGGATATCATCAACTCAGGATTCGTGAGCAGGACATTCCTAGAACTGCGTTTAGGACCAGATATGGTCATTACGAGTTCGTAGTGATGCCTTTTGGGCTTACAAATGCTCCAACTGTCTTTATGGATTTGATGAACCGATGTTTTCACCAGTACTTGGATAAGTTCGTGGTGGTCTTCATAGACGACATCTTGATCTATTCTCCGAATGAAGAAGTCCACGAGGAACATCTACGGATTTCCTTGTCGATCCTTAGACAACATCAGCTTTATGCTAAATTGTCTAAATGTGAATTCTGGATAAAGGAAGTGGCTTTCTTAGGCCACGTGATCAATAAAAATGGGGTTATGGTTGATCCCCAAAAGATTGAAGCTGTGGCTAAGTGGACACAGCCCCAGAGCGTGAAAGAGGTGCGCAATTTTCTTGGACTTGCCGGGTATTATAGAAGGTTTGTAGAAGGATTTTCAAAGATCGCTCTACCTATGACCAATCTACTCCGCAAGGTCCACAAGAAGTTTGTCTGGAATGACAAGTACGAGGTCAGTTTCCAGGAGTTGAAGCGACGGTTGACCTCGGCACCCGTGTTAGCACTCCCAGAGGGGAATGACGATTATGTGGTCTATAGTGATGCTTCCAAGTGTGGTCTTGGTTGTGTTTTGATGCAAAGGGGCAGAGTCATTGCTTACGCATCTAGACAACTCAAGACTTACGAAGAAAACTATCCGACCCACGATCTTGAGTTAGCAGCGGTTGTATTTGCGCTGAAGATTTGGAGGCATTATCTCTACGGTATAAGATGTCAAGTCTTCACCGACCACAAAAGTCTCAAGTATATATTTACTCAGAAGGAGTTAAATATGAGACAACGCCGCTGGCTAGAGTTGCTCAAGGACTATGACATGGAGTTGTTGTATCATCCGGGCAAGGCTAATGTAGTAGCTGATGCACTAAGCCGGAAGACAACGCACGAGACTGTGGTTGCTCTACTTACTGCTCAGACCAAGCTAAAACAAGAGTCATGCGACATTGAAGTCTTATATGACCAGCGTAGAGGGTACCTGAGTATGATGGAGATTCAGGCTACACTGCTGGATCAAATCAAAGAAAAGCAAGTCGATGACATCATCTTGGTAAAGTTAAGCAGTGAAGTGATGGATGGGAAAGCTCCCAGTTTTGTGGTTCAGGATGATGGATCACTTTGGTTTCAGGATCGGATCTGTGTGCCTGACACAGAAGGTCTTCGTCAGTTGGTGATGAGAGAAGCTCATTCATCTGCTTATTCTGTGCATCCTGGCTCTAGCAAGATGTACAAGGATCTCATGAAGAAGTTTTGGTGGCCAAACATGAAGTGGGACGTAGCAGACTTTGTGGCGAAGTGCTTAACTTGCCAAAAAGTCAAGATCGAACACCGCAGACCAGGTGGTGAGATGCTACCTCTCCCCGTACCAGAATGGAAATGGGAGGACATTTCCATGGACTTCGTCACTGGGCTACCAAAGACTCGAAGTCAGAGAGATGCTATCTGGGTAATTATGGATAGGCTTACGAAGAGTGCTCATTTCATAGCCATCAAGACCACATGGGAAACCCAGAAGCTAGCCGAAGTTTACCAGAAGGAGATTGTCCGCTTACATGGCATTCCTAAGACCATTGTATCGGACCGAGATGGCCGTTTCATGTCAAGATTCTGGAAGGAACTTCATAAGGCTATGGGAACCGAGTTGAGGTTCAGTACAGCGTTTCATCCTCAGACAGATGGCCAGTCTGAAAGGACCATCCAGACTCTGGAGGATATGCTTAGAGCTTGTGTGCTCGATCGTCCGACTAGCTGGGAGGACAGCTTGAGTCTGATTGAGTTCACGTACAACAATAGCTGGCATGCTACAATCAAGATGGCTCCGTTTGAAGCTTTGTATGGTCGCAGATGCAGATCTCCGATTTTTTGGGACGATAATGCCGACAAAATTCTGCTTGGACCAGAGTTGGTCGAAAGGACGGCCTCAGACATTGCTTTGATCAGACAAAGAATGTTGACCGCTCAGAGTCGACAAAAGTCCTACGCAGATCGGAAGCACAGGACTGTCGAGTTCGAGGTCGGTGACAAGGTTTTTGTCAAGGTGTCGCCTTCCAAAGGAGTTTTCAGATTTGGTAAGCGTGGGAAGCTTAACCCTCGCTACGTGGGACCATTCGAGATTCTGGATAGAGTGGGATCTCTAGCGTACCGTTTGGCATTGCCACCATCGGCTCACCCGGTGCATAATGTGTTCCACGTGTCTTTACTCAGAAAGTATGTACCAGATGAGTCTCATGTACTTAGCTATGAGGACATCGAGATCCAAGCTAATGGTACTTATGAAGAGTTACCCGTGCACATTTTGGAGCGTCGGGAGAAGCATTTGCGCAACAAGATCGTACCTTTGGTACGAGTGCTGTGGTCCAAGTCAGGGACCGAAGAAGTTACTTGGGAGACGTGGGAAACCGAGTCAGATATGCTCAGGCGTTTTCCCGAGTTATTCTCGACCTAAGTTTCGGGGTCGAAACTTCTTGTAAGGGGGAGGAGATGTGATACCCCGTATTTTTGTAAGGTTATTTTGGGAATTATGGAATTTTCCCGAGTACCCGTTGTGTACGTCGGATTTAATTCAGGTAGCTTGAGACATTCTGTAATGTGCTCTGTATCTGTAATATTTTTCTCAGTGAAATAATATACAAACATCATGCCTTGGAGTTTAATTGTCGTTCGTGTACGATAATTGTTATCCCGGCTTAATGTCATGTTCGTTCAAAGCTGAACGGGCGGGAAAAAGGTGTCACGGCGACCGCCGTAAAGTCGCGGCGACCGCCGTCGTGAGATCCAAGCACGGCGACCGCCGTAAAGTCACGGCGCCCGCCGTCCCAACGCTCGAGGAGGCAGCTGGTGTGTCATGCCACGGCGACCACCGTAAATTACGGCGCCCGCCGTAATGGCAGTCATCGTTGTCCGGCAGTCCTTGCCCGATGGTCATCGACGCGATTTCCGGCGAGCGCCGAACTAGCTGTAGGCCCATCTTCTTCGTGCTCCAGACGCTTTGGCTATAAAAGGGGGTATTGGGGGAGAGATTTGAGCCATCCCAAACACCGAACCTCTGCCAAAATTGCCTCTCGCCGGAGTTGTGCCTTCGCCGGAATTTTTGAAGGTCTCGCCGGTGTTGCTTTGGTGTGGTTCCTGAGTGCCTTTGTGAAGCTCTTGGTTAGCCTTGGAGGTTAGAAGCCAAAGCTAGTCGAAGGAGGCTGAACCGCTCGTGTTTTTGAGTGAGTTTTCTCTCGTTTCAGTCGGCCGTGTTCTTCACGGCGACCGCCGTGATGAATACGGCGACCGCCGCCAAGAATGGCGACCGCCGCCAGTGCCCAGAATGCCTTCGTGGCTTTGGCTTGGTCGGTTGTCGTCGTGGCGTCTTTCCTTTCGTGTTCTTTCGCCGTGTTTAGATTCATACTGTTTATGTCGGATCTAACTTAGGGTTCCTTTTATGGGTCGACTCGAAGGTCGTTGTGCTGTCAGAGCTATACCGTGTCGAGCCCGGAATCCAGTGACGTCTTTAGACTATTCTGCGGAGTAAGACAAGTGGCGGTTCGCTCTTGCTCTTTCGTTCCATATTTACATTAATTATCAGTAGTTTATCTGAGTAATTAATTTGGAATGAATATTCTGTTTGTCTGGAAACGGTTTTGATAAACTGTTTTGAAAATCATATAATAGGTTGTATATCTGTTAGAACAACGCTATTATCTGTGATCGTCTTTCGGGCCTTTATGTGGATTTATCCTGTAAATGTTGTGGTGCTGTAACTGTTTAGTTAGCACTGTTAGATAGGAACGTTACTCGGACTCTGTCCAGTCGTTTCTTTATAATCTGGTATCGGGATGGCTCGTCCCCATCTGGTACTATTCTATGATCATAATCGGTCTCTTACACATGTGTGTAGAGACAGGACACTTAGCTGGTGTCACAAACCTTTCGGTATACGTCACTCTCGACGAAACGTATACTAAGATGTGTCGTCCCACTGGTGGGGTACACATGTAAAAGTCTATAACGTGATGTGTGTTTTTGAAACATAAATCAGATAAGTGCTACCTTGACGCACATAATTAATACACCTTGGGCGAGTAGTGCAGCTAAGTTCAGTGCAGCTAGGAAAACTCGTCTTGACTTGAATGTAGTACGTTCTCTTTCCAATCTGGATTCGCTGTAGGCGATGAGGTTGGTCATGAACCGAAGCATCTCAGTCAGTTTTAAATCATTGTTGAATGATTCTGTAATATTCCAGATTTGTCATTACTTCCTTAAAGACTCATTTCCGTTGGAGTCTTCTTTCGAGTCGATTTCTGTGAAGATTCAGTCTTCCAGAATCTTCTCCTGTGCATACCTCTTGTTTATTCCAGTAGGAATATGATGGTTGACTACCGTTATCGGTTATTATCCGAGAAGCGATGAGTCTAACCTAATATGACTGCTTCGAACCAGTCTGCTTTGTACCCTTGCTAGTCTATTCAGTTAGACTAACCAACCAATGTTTTCCCTTGCATGGTTGGTTGGTGTCATCCGTTTGATTCGGCACATCAGTTAAGAAGTAGCTCAGAAGATTAGAAGGACTATGGAGTCGGCGGTGGTTTTTGAATATTTTAATTATTTCTTTAATCAGGTTATGATCCTTTGGACAATAACTCCGATTGTAACTTACTTTCTTAGTCTTCCGCTGTGTTTGGTTTAAACTATGTTTTGACCTATTCGGGATTGGGTTGTAATCCCGTAACTCTTGTTTCCTCAACAATGTTATGTTTTGGAATTTAATGCTTGATCTTTGTGTATCAATTGCATTTCATAAATTGTATTTAATTGGTAAAGCCTTGGGTGATCTCGGTAAGAAACACTGGGGTCACTAGCGGTAATACCTTTCCAAAAGGGTTAAGTTTTGGGGGTGTTACATGGAGCTCTGGGTTATTCTGATCTGGTTGATTCTGTTTGGAACTCTTCTTTGTCTAATCTGTCTATTTCTGAACGTCTGTTGCGTCTTCAACGTGCTTTATGTAGTTGGAACAAGACTGACTTTGGTAACATTTCTTTAAAGCTCAAGGCTATACAGGATAAGATATATGCTTTTCTCTCTCATCCCTTAACTGAAGTTGATACTTATATGCTAAATGGGTTAAGGGTTTTGAAGATACTCTTATTTCTCAGAATGAAACTATGTGGTTTCAACGCTCCAGAGCCAATGATCTTTCTGTAGGTGACAGAAATACTGGTTACTTTCATGCTAAAGCAAGTTGCAGGAAAACTAGGAACCTCATAAAACAGTTACACTAACCTGATGGTTCTCTTGCTTTTGAACATGAGCATTTGCAGGATATTGTCACCTCATATTTCCATGACATGTATTCTTCTCATTTGGCTCATATCCCTACTGATCTTCTTACTGGGATTCCTATTAGCATTACAACTGATAAAAATGATTGTCTATTGGCTCCTTTCACAGCTATTGAGGTCCTTGATGTACTTAAATCAATGCACCCTTCAAAATCTCCGAGACCTGATGGTTTCCTATTTTGTTCTTCAGAAATCATTGGGGCAGTATTGATAATGATGTTATCCTTATGACAGAATTATGCCTCCTGGTTTCAATCACACATACATTACTTTAGTTCCAAAAGTTTCTAATCCTTCCTACATGACTGATATTAGACCGATCAGTCTATGCAATGTTGTGTACAAGATTGCTTCTAAATGTGTTGCTAATAGATTAAAACATCTTCTTCAACACTCTATCAGTAATTCCCAGAGTGCATTCCTTGCTGGTAGATCCATCTCTGACAATGCTATTGCTGCTGGAGAGCTTTTTCATTACCTTAAATATAAGAAGACTGGGAGAAGGGGTTTTATGGCTATCAAGGTTGATATGGCAAAAGCTTTTGATAGGGGTGAGTGGTCTTACCTTAAGCAGATTATGATTCATTTGGGGTTTCATGAGAGATGGATCTCTCTTATCATGTTATGTGTTACTACTGTTTCATATTCTACTTTAATCAATGACATTCCTTCTCCTACTATACTCCCTTGTAGAGGTCTTAGGCAGGGTGATCCAGTTTCATCCTTCCTTTTTCTCCTTGTTATGGAAGGTCTTTCAAGCCTTTTATCTGTTTATCAAGCCAGAGGGCTTCTACATGGTATAAAAATTGCTGCTACTGCTCCTCATGTTTCACACCTTCTTTTTGCTGATGATTGCATTCTTTTTTTTCTCGAGCTAATATTGTTGAATGTCAGAACATCTGTAATTTGCTCAAAACATTTGGTGAAGGGTATGGTCAACTGGTGAATTCTTCTAAGTCACAGGTTACCTTTAGTCCTAACTTATACAGGCAGGAAAAAGATGTTTTATTATCTATGCTTGGCTTTCGTGAATTTGTGGCTTAGGACAAATACTTGGGGCTTCCAACTGTCATTGGCAGATACAAAAATGTTCTCTTTGCTCAGGTTGTTGATCATGTAAGTAAGAAGGATAAGGGTTGGAAAAGTTCCTCTCTCTCACAAGCTGGTAAGGAAGTTCTAATCAAGGTTGTTCTCCAGGCTATCCCTTCATACATTATGAGTTGATACAAGCTTTATTCATCTGTATGTCTTGAAATTGAGAAGATCATTGCTGATTTTTGGTAGGGTTCCTTAGAGCACATAAAGATTCATTGGACTAAGTGGACTTCTATTTGCACTACTAAAGATGAAGGTGGGATGGGTTTTCGCAATTTGCAAGCTTTCAATGATGCACTCCTTGCAAAACAAGTATGGCGCTTAATTAGTTTGTCAGGCTCTACTGCTGCTAAGCTTCTTAAGGCATAATATTTTAGCAATACTGATGTGCTTCATTCCTCTATTGGTTCCCATCCAAGTTTTATCTGGAGAAGTTTATTTCAGTCCATCTGGGTGCTCAAAAGTGGTCTCTTTTGAGAGGTTGGAAATGGTTGCAATATTAAGTTTTGGAGTGATCCTTGGTTTCCTAGGCCATCTACTTTCTCATTTATCACTCATGTCATTGGTTAAAGGTTTGGAAGTTAAATGTTATTCCTCGTGCAAAAAATATCTTATGGCGCTCCCTTAGAAATTTTTTGCCTTGACTTTCCAGCCTCAAGTGGAGGAAGATTGTGTACAATGCCAATTGTTCTCTTTGTCCCTCCAAGGTTGAGTCTGAAATTCATGTCTTCAAGTATTGCTCTGCTGCTAAGAGGTATTGGAGCCAATTTCCTTTTTTTGATGATAATATGCTTTTGCGTCTTGACTCTCTCTGGGAGTGGTGGTGCTCAGTCCATGATATCCTCTCTCAGAATCTCCTAGAGATTTGGTGTGTTTCTATTTGGGGTCTCTGGTCCAATACGAATGCACTGATTTTTGATGGTTTTGTTAGAGATGTTGTACAACTTTCTCACTTTGTGCGATCCAACACTGCTTTTGTCTCTCAATGTTCCTCTAACAAGACCTTTTTCAATGCTTATTCTTCTGCTCATAGTTCAGTTGTACATAGCGCTTTGCATTCTAGTTGCCTTCATCTTTGTTGTGATGCTAGTTTAGCTTATGATGGCTCTGCTGGCATTGGGTTTGTTTTATCTGATATCAATGGATCAATGCATGTTCTAGAGAGTAAACACTTAAAACCTAGTACATCCATTGATGCATTGGAGGCTGAGGCTATTCTCTAGGGTCTTCATTGCTCTCTCCGGTTTGGTATTTCTTCTGTTCTGGTGAAGTCTGACTGTTTGGATGTCATCAGGCCTTGCTTTTCCTTGATCATTCCTAGGACAAAGGCTGGTCTCTTCATCAAACTGATCCTGCAACAAGCTGTATCTTCCTCCCGGTGCTTCTTCTGCTCTTGTCCTAGGAAGCTGAATTTCCAAGCTCATTTTGCTGCTCAGTTTGGGTTGTCCTTAGCTCCTTCTACTTTTGTTTTGTACTCTCATATTTCTCAACTGCCACTTAGGTTGGCAAATGTAATTACTTGTCCTTCTTAAAATAGTGTTCTTTTCATAAAACAAAATTGCAATATGCAACCCGTTGCTACTTAAAGAGAGAAAATACATGGCCCTTGAAATTGAGATTAGGGATTAGATAAAAAGCATGCTTCCGTGCAAAATAGGAAGCTATTTCAGCTGTAGGATTAGACTAATCAGACGGTCTATAAAGCTCCCGTGTCTCTTATGTTTCATAAGTAAGTGGGGGTATTTTTGATAAATTGCACTATTCTAATCCATCCTTTCTCCTATGCTCCTTCCACTGCTATATTTTTCTAGATGTAGAAATTTCAAGTTTGATAATTTCTCTAACTTTCTTTTATTTTATTTTATCATTTCTTTGTTCCATTCTTGTCTACTCGTTATTTTAAAATCTGTCTTCATTGATTTGATCAATTTTGTTCATGTATTTGGGTATGACTTCTTCCACCTTCAATTAAAAAAAAAATCTCCAACCTTTTTGTTCAATTACGATGTCGATTTTGTTGTTGATATTGGGATACATACAAATTTTGAGGCTCAATCTTAGTTTTGGATGATCAATATAGTGTTTGGTATGATTTTTCGTTTTGTTATTTCTTAACTCTATTTTTTGCTTTTGTGTTTTGGGAGAAGCACCCAAGGTGTTCGATGAAATGTCTGAGAGAAATGTTGTGGCTTGGACATGAATGAATGCTCTCTAGGGTGTTTAAATCATATTTTTTTACATTTCTTGTACATTTTGATATAAAAAACATGGGAAAGTCGTGCTAAAGGTAAAGAAATGAAACAAAACACATTGGCTTAATATGAACTTTGATGTTATTAAATATGAATCTTATACGATTATATATGAACACTCAAACACAAAATATGAACCCCTAGCTTATTTATATGTTGCACGAAGTATGAAAAAAAAGATGAAGTTTTCAGAAGAATTAGTATGCACATTTGATAATTATTTATGAACATTGACATATTAAATATGAACCCTTACATTTCTATCGTCCCCAAAGTATGAAACTAAATATTAACATTAAGGGAATATTTGTGAACACGAACATGATATACAAGAACTCGACTTGAACTAAGACTTTTCACAATCACAATATGTAGTCTATGAGGGATTCGAACCCACATCAATGTGTAACGACACATTGCTCTTCCATTTGAGCTAATAGGGTTTGACAAAATCAATGTTGGACATGTAACATATGAACCACTAGTCTTCTCTATGATGTACAAAACATGAACAAGGAACATGAACTTTTTTCAAAAGACTAAATATGAACCTTAAAAGATTATATATGAACATTCACATATAACACATGAACCTTAAGTTTTTCTATGATGCACAAAATATGAAAATAAACATGAACATTTTCAAATGACTAAATATGAACCTTAGTAGATTATATATGAACATTCATACTTAAGACATGAACCCAATCATTCGTACAATCTATTAATCTTCAAATAAATCCTGGAATATTTTGAATCCAAAAAATCCAAAAACTTGTATATCAAATCAAATTCAATGTACCTATGAACAATAAAAACACTACATTAAATGGATTTTAACCCACAATTGTTCATTACAAGTTTTTGTTTTTTCAACTTGAATAAGAATCCCAAATATATTTCTTCATACAAAGTTGTTTTCAAACAAATCGCAAAATTAAAATCATTAAAAGTAGAAACGAAGTAGTAGAAGACGAATTTACCTTTGTGTGTGCTCCGTTGTTTGTCAAGCAGTCCATAGTCTCCACATTGCGACCTTCTAATAGAGATCTCAAACATGAAAATGATACAACAATGGGGGAAGGATTTCAAATTTGGGAGAGAGAGGAGTGATGAAGAGAAATGGTGCAGAATTCAAAGTCTGTAAAGTAAAAGTAAAAGCAAAAGAGATGGTATTTTGAGGAGAATAATAGACACTTACCAATATTTACGAAATTACCATCTTAAATGACTATAACAGGACGCGTGCCATCAGAATTTATTTACTTGATATTTCAATCTCGTCCGTAAATATCATTGATCCAATGACCGGAAAAAGTTTGTACTTTATACTGTAGCTCCGCTTTGTACCTGAAACAACCTCTTGAAATTGATACCGATCGAGATCCATATGGATAGAATGGACTATGAAAAAGTGGGTGTTGCTTTACTACACTCCTAATCATCAGGTATTGGTTTTTAGCGCATGGTAGAATCTTCTTATAGCGCACATATAAAAAGAGACAAATACTTTAGAATTACATAAAATGCCACTCATAATCACTCTTCTCTCCTCCCTTCTCTTCTCTCACACGCTCACTATTCTCCGAGAGCCCGGACCACACATCCTCGCCTTTTCATCTTTCTCCTTCATCCTCTCATCTGCCTAATGAGTACCAAGCCATAGGCAGCCTCTTCTCTCCTTCATCTTCATTCTTTACTCCCACACACAGCCTCTTCATCTTCTCGTCCGACCACCAAGCTGCCGCCAAAGACTTGCCTTTTCCATTACCGGAACGACCTCGCAGCCACCGCCTTGCCGCCGGAGCAGCCTCGCAGACACCTGAGCAACTCATTCCTTGACGACGAATTGATTGCGAGTCCCCTCAGAAGCAGCCCCGCAGCCACCGCCTTGCCGCTGGTTCTGCCACCATTTCGCCAATCCGCCAGGCCAGGCATTAATTAGGGGTTTAGGATTTGCAAGCAAAGATTGTTGTTTTTGGAATTAGGGATTTAGGGTTTAGTCTAGTTTTTTTCTGGGGAATTAGGGGTTTAGGTTTAAGCTTGCAAATAACATTTTTCTTCTAAAATTTCTTGGATTCTTTTATAATGTTTCTGTTTCAATTCAAGGGCAGAGTACTTCTGGTCTTATGGATTGATATCAGATTTAGTATTACAAAGGTTTTGTTTCGTTCATCTGTTCCCAGGTGATGAGCCACGCTAACAGAGAAACTAGCAAATTTGTTGACAATTATGACGTTACTCTTGATGTCTGCATTGCTTATGTTCTTTCACAATCGAAGATTATCAGTCCCCATGTATGGTATAAATTGATTGTTTTCGTAGCTCTTGGAAACTGAAGTACAACAAGAACAAACTATGCATATGCAAGCTAAATTTTTTGATAGAGAAATGTACAAATCTGAAGTCTATTTTAGCTAAATTAAGACAAGAAAGAAGTGAATCCATGAAATATGTTGCTACTGAACTTAATTTTCCTAATCATGATATTATTTATTTGTAATGATCTATTTACATAGCTACACTTCTCAAATATTCTTGTATCTTGTATGGCAGGATCTAATGGTGGGATAATAGATGTTTCTGCGGAGCATGAGACAATGAACTACTTGAATAGACAGGATGGATGGAAGGCTCTTCAATCTTCATGCTCAACTTTTCAATGTTCGCAAATGGTTCATTCAAGGAAACAGCTGCAAGATTCTATCTGTTATATCTGCACTAGACCAAAAACCTAACAGGGTGCAAGTGCAAATGGAGAAGCTTCATATTCAAAGAGAAAATTGACTACTATTGATGATGTCTTGAAAGAATTAGTTTTAGTGGCTCTGTGCACAAGATTGTCTTAACTTATTTAGTTCTTATTTTGGAAATGTACTGTGAAGATGTTCCTTTTATTTTTCTCAGCAAATGACACTAATTATATATATATATAGAATTAACTTCATGTGAGGAGCACCTTATGGTGAAACGTGAGGAGTATTCTAGGCCAATTATTTCAATATTATCATACATCCTATCACACCCAATCCCGGTCAACGGTCAATGTTGACCGATCAATGGTCAATGTTGACCAACTGTTGACTGGTCAACGGTCAACGTACCGATGAATAAGGATGGGCACCCGGTCGTGACCGGACCATAATTTTTTTAAAGTATGGACCGTGGACCGGACCGGACCGGTAATACCGGATTTTATATTTTTCGGCATTTAAAGGGTTTGATTACGGTCCGGCCCGGACCGGACCGGACCGGATCGTAAAAATTATGGACCGGACCGGAAAATTACCCCTAAAAATATTTTTAACCTTTTTTTAAAATAATTTTTACGGTCCAACCGGTCCGGACCGTAAAAATTACGATCCGGACCGGACCGTAAGACCAGGAACGTAAAATCCCCGGACCGTGGACTGGACCGTAAATTTACGGTCCGGTCCGGTCTAGTTTTGCCCATCCTTACCGATGAACACCCAAATTTTTATTTTTATTTTTTACTTTTTTTACTTCGTTTTTTTTTTATATTTGTTTTCCTACACGATTTCATTATAAACTTTTAATAAAAAAACTGAACAATTAGTTCTTAAAGTTGAACAATTGTATGTTAAAAGTTAAACAATTAAAATTTAAACAATATTAAAGTTAAACAATTGTATTTGAAAAGTTGAACAATTGTATTTTAAAGTTGAACAATTTCATTTTTATAGTTAGACAACTGTTTTCTCTATGTATATAAATTTGAACAATTGTATCTTAATGTTAAACAATTTTTTTTTTATAAATAATTTTTTAGGCGTGGTTGTTTTTTCCGTCTTTACTATTCTTATTTCCTACACATTTAGGATTTAGGGTTTATGTTTTGAACATTTTGAGTTGTATTATGTTTATAGTACATTATAAACAAAACTTCTAGTTTATTAGACAATTGTTAAAATTTTAATGAAGTATTGTTCAATCTATCTTTTGTTAAAAGTTTTGAATTTTCATGCAATTTAAATTGTTCAACGTTTCTAGTTCAATTGTTCAACTTTATATATTGTTAAGAAAGTTATTCAACTTGTAATACAAATGTTCAAATTCAAGAGAGAATTGTTCAATTTTTTAGAAACACTTTTATGAGGAAAACGTGTAGGAAAACAAGAATAAAAAATATTTTATCCCGAAAAAAAATTGGCCAAAAAAACAAAAAATAAAACTCACAGTTGCTTAGTGAAAACAGATGTCTAACTATAAAAAATGAAATTGTTCAACTTTAAGATACAATTGTTCAACTTTTTTCGTATAATTGTTCAACTTTATATATTGTTCAAAAAACATTGTTCAACTTTTAACATACAATTCTTCAAATTTAATGGGGAATTGTTCAACTTTTTTAATTACAATTTTATGATAAAAACATGTAGGAAAACAAGAAAAGAGGAAGAAAAAATTTGCCCAAAAAAAAAATTTGCCCGAAAAATAAACTAAAATTTGCTTAGTGAAACAATCATCTAACCTTAAAAATGAAATTGTTCAACTTTAAGATACAATTGTTCAACTTTTTATATTGTTCAAAAAAATTTGTTCAACTTTTAATATACAATTGTTCAAATTTAATAGGAAATTGTTCATTTTTTAGAAACAACTTTATGATGAAAATGTGTATAAAAACAAGAATAAAAAAGGGTATTTATTAAAAAAATCTGGAGAAAAAGTCAATTTGACCGGTCAACATTGACAGGTCAACGGTCAATGGTCAGATGTTGACCATAAGGTGTGATTGAGTGTGAGAGGGTTTATGTTTGCTATGATAGATGTTCTATCATAGCCTTCCATTATCCCAAAATGGTTGACTCTCATTCATTCTCACGTTTCATAGTAAGCATCCGTTTCACCGGAGTCTGACTCTATATATATATCTTGATTTTTCTAACAATCTAACCTATGCCTTAAGATATCTTATATAGAAAGTTTTGATTATGTGTTAATTTTTTAGAGTTTTTTATTTTTTTAAATGGGTTCACCCTTTCCTATTTATAGTTTATATTCCTTAATAGAAATTCTTAACCTATATCCTTAGGGCATGGATTAGACAAACCGTTACATATATGCTTGTTTTTCCATATGGCTCCGAGAAGTTGAATTCTTTGCCATATTTTGTTTTATGGCCATTATTGCAAAGCTTCCTCCAATTAGTAGATTATAATCACGAACCAATTTTTTTCATGATAGTTCGTTTGCCTTTAATAATTCTATGAAAAATATTAAGTAGTGAAGATTATAGCATGCATAGTAGTTCTTTTAGGTTTACAATATTTGTTACAAACTATTTGATCTTTTATAAATAATTAATACTTAAACATTCTAAAAATAGTTTGTTGTGTGAGTATCAAAAATGCGTGAATAATTTCCATACAAATAGAAATAGAATGATAAAACAAAATCTTAAGTTGCAAATACTTATTTATCGTGTGAGTATCAAAATGAGTTACTTTATCCGTCCAAGCAGATACAATTCTTTTCTTATTGGATTGAGCCAAGTTTTCTTCACATATGCAACTAAATTAGGCACGTAACTCTAGGAAGACTCAAGACGTGTCAGTTCTTTAAAGTATACCTCATCGTTCCATGAATCAAACAAGGACATGCAGTCATTTACAAACTTAATTCCAATATCATCATTCTTGAATAACTTCTTTGCCTTGTCCTCGATATTCTTGTTCACTTGTCGACGACACAATAGGTGCATTGCGGTAGGAAAAACAATGTCTATCGCGTTCATCAGTGCATGCTCTCTATCAATCACAATTGCAACTGATGTCTCTTTAATCATATCACACATTTAAACAATTTGAGTGACAACCCAAATGTAGTTGTCCACTTTATTCTCATTTATGAACGCAATTGCATTATTGAAGTTCTTCCACGTCGATGTGAATCCAATTATTTCAAAACAAGGCATGTGATACTTATTCATATATCAAGTTAACTAAATATGTGCTAAAGTTGTAACAAACTATGTTAAATTTAGAAAGTAATAAATGAATTACATGGTTGTATTATAGGTTGAATTCATAATCAATACATTTGGAAATTCTTTTGAAAGAGACAATGATTCTGGATATGCCCCCATAATATCACTTATAATGTTTGTACTCGGTTTCATTCGATTCCTCTCAAAGTAGCCCAATCTCGTGGTCTCAAGGAAAAAGTGTTGTAACACAGTGCTTCCATCCATGATCTCCTTCTTAATCTTATGTCGAGCATTGTACACTTGTTGATATGTGGTGAGATTGTATTTATCATTCTTCAGTGCAATCATGATATGTTTTGGGGCACACTGATTGATAGTGAGGTTCCTTGTCAAGTCATACTCTGCCTTGGTCAATTTGCCAGCAAATGAATGACCACGTAAACTTTTTTCAATCTTATGGTTATGGTTGCCGCATATAACTTCAACTTTTCATGAATCTCGTACATGCTCATAACACTTCAAAGTGAAAGGACACTCACATTTCTTGGTCTTGGTAATTTTCTCCTTGCCTTTCAAGGGAGTGTAATGTCCATATCTTTCACACGTCAACCATGTCCTTCCAAGCTTTAAAACAATACTTTTAATCACAATGTATCTTTATACACATACAGATCTTCCTTCCAACAACTTTCACCAAATTTATTGCTTCATCTCGACTACAGAATGTTTGATCCGTTGCAAATAATTCGGAATAATCAATACAAGATTCTTCTTGACCTTCAATCGGATCATTTCTATCCCAGTCAAAATCTGATGAAGATGGAAATTCCTCTGTAGGTTGACTTTGGATAGGGTCATTGCTGTTCCACTGAAAATGATATGCGGGAACCAAATGTGGATTAACATCATCACCGAAATAGTAGTCATAAGCTTGTGACATATGTGTTGTAGGCTTCTTATACTGCATATTATCCTCAATCCCAATATAAACTTAATGTTCAACTTGATTCAAACAACATAGAAGTTAATCAAATGAGTTTGAAATCGAGGTGAAAAACACAGTTTGTCCATCCAAAACAAATGGACAGTACTGATGCGTCCATCCAAAGTGTGTGGAGTATCTGAATCTGTCCACACAAAATATGTGGACAACAATTTTTTGTCCGTGTAAAAGTAGTGGACGATTTGCTAACTGTCCATTAAAATTACATGGTGAACAAAAAAACTATAACGAAACCCTAAAATCTAAACATCAGAAAACCAAAAGCCATACAATTCATAAGTTGAGAACCCTACACCATTTCCTATTCCTTAAATGCTTAACCCAAAGCATGTTGTATTTCAAAATCCCTAGTCATAAAAAATGAATTTGTAACATCAATAAGTTATAAAACTAAACCTTTATTCTTATATTTGTATGTCAAATATTCAAACCTAGAACATGAACTTTAAATAAAAAAGAACAAAACTTTTACCTAAACCCTAATAAGACATATCATGAAGCATATATACATAATAAACTATAAAACTTGAACCTTTAACAACAAAAATAAGAACATACCTCATTTTGGGAATAGTTCAAGATATATCTTCTAAACCCTTGTTTAACTCTTTTTCATATGACATAGTTCAATGAGTTTGAGAGAAGTGGGATAACTTTTGTGGTTTTCATGAACAAGAATATGGAAGAGTTGTGGAACAGTGATGAAAGATTTATGGAAGAATACAATTGCTATGAACAATAACCGACCATATTAATGGGGTAGATGTTGGTAAGTAAGAGTAATAAATGCGTATTTATACTTTTAACGATTGAATTTGTCCGTCCAAAATGGACAGACGACTGACACCTGCCCGTCCAAAATGTATGGGCAAATTCAATTTGTCCCTCCACCCTCAACGACGCTGACCCCATTTCAGACATAACCACTCGAGCCAAAGCTCGTTTATTGTCCTCAAACCTCCAATGATGCCTAATAAGCCCAAGTGTGCCAAGACAATTTGATTTTGGCTCGGTGGTTTTGATCCAAGCTCAAATTTGGCCACCGTTGCCACCACAAGCCTACACCCCGACACTGCCCAAAGGTGCAATTTCAAATGGCTCGTGCTTTTCCTATAAAATTAAATGGAGAGGTGTATCACTTCCTCCTCTTCAATGTATCTAGACCATTCATCATAATTCGAACTAGTTCCTTGGGAATCACTCTTAGAATAATGAAGAGGTTACTTATCTTTACTTAGGCTAGCTCGAGGGTTGTTCTCTTGCAGTTTCGTGGATATATAAGCTAGCCTTCTTTCTTTGCTTAGGAATATTTTTCAACATAAAAAACTAGAGCTATCAACCGAGTTTTATTTGGAGTGATTCCAACAAAATTCTCTCCTTTGTGTGTTCATCGAAGAGTGCTTAAGTTAATTTTGGTGTGTTTATCCAACCTTAACTTGGCAAATTGCTCAAGAAAATATGGTGTGTTCATCCTAACATTCTTGTTCACCTATCCCTTTCTTAAAACCCATAAAAAACCCTTTACAAAATAGATCAAATCGATCTCCAAAACAACACCAAAATCTGCCGAGAAGAAGAGATCCATTTCCAAGGCGAATCAATCACAACTTGGAGGCGACTT
This sequence comes from Rheum nobile, assembly GCA_027886185.1. Taxonomy (NCBI): domain Eukaryota; kingdom Viridiplantae; phylum Streptophyta; class Magnoliopsida; order Caryophyllales; family Polygonaceae; genus Rheum; species Rheum nobile. Next base: position 298,628 of record WOAB01000671.1, on the reverse strand, counting down.
CCCTTGAAACCGAGCACTTCTCGAGGTTGGGCTTACACCAACTGATATCAGAGCTTCTCTTCAAGGTAATTGTTCAAAACCTCGACTTGTTGTTGTGTCAAAACATCAAGAAGGGTTGTGCTTGAAATCCTTGCCAAATTTTGCATGCTTGCTGGAATTTCTTGACTGAACTTGTCTTCTTTGTTTGAGTGTGTTCTTTCTCGAATTTCCTGAGGTTGAAGACAGACTTTTGTCTACCATAAACTGCAATAAAATTCCACAAAAAAATCCAAGAAACTCCAAGAGTTATAGCCGAAAAACTTCACTTCTGCCTTGTCACTTGCTAATAAACTTTCGAAATTTCCATCCCTTAAAACCGACCCTTCCTTTCTTGACTTTTGTTTCACCTTGGCTATATTTTTATCTTATGGTCAATATATAGCTAGAATAGGGTGAACTTAGGCCGGGAAAAAAATGGAAAGTTGCTTTTCAAAAACAATATGCAGAATTGTGTGTTCTTGCTAAGAGTTTGTGAAACTTGATCTCTCTTGTCTTTCTTTGGCCATAAAAATGAAAAAGAAAAATTCGGAATTGACAAGAAAAATAAGTTGGACTTAGAAAATTTTGAACTTGACAAAAGTTAAAGAAAAAGAAGTCGAGCATAGAAGAATTCGGATCCAACAAGGAAAAGAAATCGAGCTAAGGCCTTTCTTGTGTTGTCTTGTTCAAAACTGAATTCTTGCTTTCATATCAAGACTTTGTGACCTTTTTTGGCTATATATTGTACTTAGATTGGCCTTGGTGTGAATTATCTTTCAATCCAAAGCTTGTCCAAGTAGAGCACTTCAATTTTGAAATTTTGAAACAAGTAACTTGTCGTTGGTCTTGCTTTGTTGGAAGTAAAGTTACCCTTGTGTGACCTAATCTCGAATTGTGTGAAGTTCTTGGTTGAAGTTTTCCACGTGCACACCTTGTTTTCTCAGAATTTTATGTGTTCTTTCTTGCATCTAAGGTGGTACTTCTATCCTAGAACTTTGTCCATTTCTTGGTTTATTTCTAACCTCACGTAGTTCTTTGTCATTGTGAGTTTTCCTTTCTTTCTTTCCTTATTTCTTTTTCAGTTAAGAATCAAGCGATACGAAAGAGGGAAGGATGTGGTTACTAGACCTAATAATGATGATAGGCTAGCCACCTCCATGGAAGTACAACAATTGTTTTGCTAAATCCAAGAAGAAAAGGAGAGGAACCTTGCAAGCACCATGGACGCGCCATGGGACGGGTCCGCCTTGACCTCCTAAGAACCTTGGATGAAAGGATTGATCAATATCTTGGAGAAGGCCGGAGCCACAACACTTATGTTGACCCTCTCGGTGCCGTCCAAGACCAAGGCTTACCCGAGTCCTACCAAGATACCGGCCCCTCCAATGTTATAAGGGAATGCTTGTGGTCACAAAACCAAACTCGAGTCTCTCCACAATTCCAAGGTGATCAAGAGGCTGCCTTTACACCCGATGCTCCAACAAGGATGTCACCTCGCCAACAAAGGCCAACGCCTACTAGTGGAAAAAAGGCTTTTTACCACGGTTATTTTGCAAAGGTTACTACAGTTATGAACCGTGGTAAACATGTTCACCATGGTTGCATATTTACCACGGTTGTTGAACCATGGTAAATGTGACAACCGTGGTAAAAATATAACGATTCAATAGTAGAATACAACCGTAGTAAAAATTGTCAACCGTGGTAAAATTGAATCTTAGTAAATTATTCTAAACCGTGGTAAAATTTAGGGCTGTGCAGATTCGGACCGGACCGAAAATGCCCGGACCGGACCGGACCAGGGGAATTACGGTCCGGTCCCGGTCCACATATTTTTAAAATTCCGGTCCGGTCCGGTCCAAACCCGGCCGGTTTCCGGTCCGGACCGGATGGACCGGTTTTCTATTATTTTTAGTTTATTTTTATTTATTAATATCTCATAACACTATTAAAAATTAGTTTTTACTATAAATATAAATAAATAACAAAATATATTGTCTAATATTATACACAATAGTTATAAAAATAGGAAAAATAATTAATTTTTCATTTATATAAAACTAAAAATAAAAAAATATGTTTACCAGTCCAAGACTGGACCAGACCCGGACCGGACCGAATCATACCGGTCCGGTCCGGTCTCCGGTCCAAGGATTATAAAAATTCCGGTCCGGTCTGAACCGGATGCACAACCCTAGTAAAATTGTATAACCACAATAGAATTAAATCGTAGTAAATTTGATCGAACCATGATAAATCGTTACAATCGCATAAACTGAGGTAAACGTGTACCTCTCTTTTTTATAATATATATTATACCATACACATAATCGTCAATTATCAAATAATGTCAAAATATCATACATCAATGTATTGTCACAAATTCAGAAGGATGGAGTCTCACAAGCATAATCTGGAAAATCTAGTCATTCTACAAAGTAAAGTGCAATGTGTTGCAAAAAAAGTATGAAACACTACACACATGTTCTATGTACTAACTAATCTATGAAGCTCTGCACAAACATTGCACATTGATATCGAATCTCATATATCTTGTCTTCTTAGTAAATTATTTTGGATAACACTATCACATATAAACTTAGATTAGAAATGATTTTAAATAATAATATATAATTAATTATTAAAAATTAGATATACTATTTCAGGGATAGTCTTGTTCTTTACGGATGATCTCGTGTATAAATCAAAGAGCATAATATCCACAATCTATATTATTGGTCTGCTTAGGGCACTACAAAGCAAACAAATCTTAAACATATCAAGCGGGGAACAATGTATTATTTGTTGTAGAAATTCAAATGAAAGAAGTGATTATACATCACAAAATGCAAGTAACCATTATTACAAGAGAAAGGGGCAATCAACTTAGTCTAGATAAATGTAACATTTATGTACACAACTTCCTATAAATAGTGGTCAAAGCTACCACTCAACCTTAAAAAAAGAATTATCATCGTTTCAATAAACTGTTTATAACACTAGATGATATGAATGATTAACGTCACTTGGTAAAAATTAGAAATATCACATTAATCTTCAAGTGGGCTTTCAGAGGTTAGTACGCTCTATGTTTAGTCCCTAGCTAAAATAAATTTTATAATCCATATAAAACGTTATAAGTGTACTATACTATGTATATGGACATCATTAGTCCATAGATGAAAGGATACTACAATCCATCAAGCACATTATATATATTATTAAATATTGTATTCTACGTACTAATCCCACAAAATTCAAAATGTCATCAAATTATAGCATATTTACTTCACAATAGCACAAACAACATTTCAATATCTTTCTTAACCATCCAATAATCCCGATTTCAAACTAAACATGCTCATAGAAACAAACAATAGATAGATATAAACAATTATTATTCCAAGGAAATTACTAAAATCAAAAGATTAAACCAACAAGACAATACTACTTCTCTTAAACATTTCATCAAACACCTAAAGTGCATACCTTCTCCTTATATATTAAATCTAATATCAAGAGCTTAAATACCAAAGGATTAAATTCATCAAATACAAATCAAAATAATTTGTGGCAATACATCCATCAATTTCTCAAACCCTAGGCTCAAATCCAAGTTTCTACCTTAAGTTAATTCAAACACAAGAGAATGAAGATCTCACGATAGAGTAGGGGAACCAAGGTAAGCTTCACAATGGTGGTCGACCTGACGGTGTTCAATAGTGGTGGGCGTGAGATGAGATGCACTCTTAGCAAGATGGATAGTTGCACAACCTTATGGGTTCGGTGGGGCTGACCACGAATTGCCTTGGTAGGGGTGCAGATTTAGGCGCGAGGTCACGACTAGGGCGGTGTAGTGGTGAGCTCGGTGGTGCGAATGAGGGAGGGATCGAGCCGGGGCAGAGTGGCTCGAGGTCGCCAGATCTGGGCGCGGTGTGGGTTAGTAATAGGGAGAAGGTTTGAGAGGGTGTGGGTTTGGTCAAGGTAGATAGAGTTTGAGTGGCTAGGGTCGGATGGGCTTGTGAGGGATCGAGTGGGGGTAGATTTGGGCTATGGTCCGTGGGTTTGAGGAGGGCTCGAGTATGGTGCAATGCAAGATAGAGGGGTCGAGTTAGGACTTAGGAGGGAGAGAGCGGATGTGAGAGGGAAGAATGGTAAAAGTGGGAGGGGAGAAAGAAAAAGAAAAGATTAGGGTTTTCATTTATTTTTAATTGTAAAAATTACCACAGGTGTTTAAGGAACCGGGGTAAAAGTGTCAAATATTCTCATTTACCACGGAAAAACACACAACCGTGGTAAAAGAAATTGTAAAGCTTACCACGACTATCTAAAGAACCGGGGCAATAATGCCGAAAATTCTTATTTACCACAGAAAATTACGCATATGTGGTAAAAGAAATTGTAAAAATTACCACGGTTGTCTAAACAACCGGGGTAATAGTGCCAAACATTCTCATTTACCACGGAAAAACACGCAACCGTGGTAAAGGAACTGTAAAAATTATCACGGTTGTTTAAGGAACCAGGGTAATAGTGTCAAGTATTTTCATTTACCACGGAAATATATGGAACCGTGGTAAAAGTAATTGTATAAATTACCGAGGTTGTTTAAGAAATCGGGATAATAGTGTCAAGTATTTTCATTTACCACAGAAATACAGAACCGTGGTAAATGTAATTCTAAAAATTACCACGGTTGTTTAAAACATCGGGGTAATAGTACCAAGTATTCTCATTTACCACGAGAAAACACGGAACCATGGTAAAATCAATCGTAGCCAATGCCCCTTTTTCTACTAGCGAGCACTTCACCACCCTTACCAAGCTCCACTTGGCCTTTTGATGATGCCATGCTGAGTGCCTTTGGCCCCCTCAAACTCCTCGTGAACAACCAAAGAATAGAGGCGAGCCTCAATGGGCTCCACATTATGGAAACTAAGGCTATCAATTTGAAGATCAAGAAAGGCCTCAAGGGAGGGAGCACCACCATGACATCAAACTCACTATCCAAACTTTTTCGGGTACTTTCGATGTCGAAGCTTATTTGGATTTGGAGTCCAAAACTGAATCCATCTTCTACTACTATGGTTATAATGATGCTCAACGTGTGGCCATAGATGCCATTCATTTCACCGATTTTGCATACGCTTGGTGGAAGGAAGAAGGAGAAGAACGTCTCCACCATGGCTATCCTGTCATCACCACTTGGTAGAAGCTCAAGGAAGCCCTTAGATTTAGGTTCGTGCCAGAAGATTATAAAGATCGAGTCCAAGTCAAGTTGGAACGCATCAAACATGGCACATAAAGCCCCAAAGAATTTTTCAAAGAACTTATGCAATTGATTTCGACCGGGCATGCATTTCCCTGACCCCTTTATGTAATTTTTAAATTCCTTAGCGGTTTGAATGCTGATATTTCTTATCATGTTGAGATGCAAAGGTTTGGCCCAAGTACACAATTTGAAGAAATCCTCCATTATGGCACTCAAGTGCATCAAAACCTTCAAAGGAGGAAGGCTTCAAGTACCACTTGGCCATGGGGTTCCAACAACACCTCCAACTCCTTCTCACAGCCTCGAAAGTGTCAAGAGTCAAGGAGTGAAATACCTAAGTTCCCCCCCCCCAAAGCTGGAGCTCCTACATCTCTCCACACTCCCAAGAAAGACGACCCCTCGAAAGCTGGAGCTCCCACATCTGATCCACGCTCCCAAGAAAGACGACCAATCCTGCAATAGAGATGTCAAGTGCTACAAGTGCAGGGGAAGGATGCATTATGCTCATGTTTGTCCCATAAGAAACAAGTACGTACTTCTTAATGAGCAAGGAGAATATAAATTAGAAAATTAGCACCTTGAAGAAGAGCAAGAAGGAGAAGAAGAAGAGGTCGATCTCACAGCGGTCACCAGAGGGATTGTTGTGGTCAAAAGGGGACACTTATCACCAACAACACGCCTTATTTACCCTCCTAACATGAGAAATTTTTTCACACAACGTGCCTCATCCAAGGCAAAGTTTGTAACATGATCATTTATGGTGGATCTTGCTACAAAATCATCGATCAAGAGGCGGTTTCTCAGTTCAACCTCAAGATTACACCTCACCTTCAACCATACACCTTGAGTTGATTTAATGCCAACACTCCGCTTAAGGTGAAAGAGCAAGCCTTGGTGCACTTTTCCAGTAGAGGATATGAGGATGAAGTTCTTTGTCACATCCTCCCCATGACGGCTTGTCACCTCGTTTTGGGAAGATCATAGCAATACAACCGAGGAGTTATCCATCAAGGAGTTAGCAATGAGTACTCCTTCCATTTGCATGGTAAAAGAGATGCTCTCCACCCTCTCGCCCCTCATGAGATCATGGCAGATCATGTGGTTAGTAAACAAAGGAGGACCTAAAGGGAGGTTGGGAAGAAAGGCAAGAAGATGTCCATAGGCACCAACTTAGAAGCCTCCAACCACATTCTCTTGGCCAAAGCCAAAGATGTTGATCAAGCTATCTAAGGAAGTAGAGTTTGTTTTCTCTTACTTTATACAGATAAATTGCTTTCTTTCCAAGAATTGAGTGACCTAGCTCCCATTATTTCTTCCTTGCTTCAATAATTTGCTGTTCTTTTTCAAGAAGAGATCCCTAATGGACTTCCTCTATTTAGGGGCATTGAGTACCAAATAGATTTCATCCCCGAAGCATCCTTTCCAAACCGAGCTTCCTATAGAACCAACCCCGCCAAGACGTAGGAGCTTCAAAGGCAAGTTGAAGAGTTGATGAAGAAGGGGTATGATGAGTCCCCCACCATGACCGCACAAGAGGAGCTAGACGCCATGAGTGTCAAGTCGAATGGCCCTGTGACTTACATCCGTACTCGCACCATCACTCGCGCAACACAGAGCGTCGTCAATCGGACACTCGCGTGTGACACCGCACTCACAACTCTAGAGCCCCACCTCCTCATGATGTCTACGCTCGCCATCAATCGCCAGCCTTCCGATCCTGATGCCTCACCATTATGACTGGAATGCGCCCTGTTGCCAGAGCTCGCGCCCGCGCGCCCCACGGCACCATGGCCTTTGGCCCGCGGCGCCTCTTTGGTATTCCCATGCCATTTCTTATCCTAGCACTTTCTATTATTTTGAGGTTATCTTGATAGACTTTCTATTTGTGAACTTTCAACTTTTAGCACTTGCTTCTTTTGTTTATTCCCGTTTTGAGATTTACCGTTAGAGGTATTATTAGGGCGTGCGGGGCTTATGCTTAAGCCCACCGACCCGCCTTCGTTCATGGGCTTATATTGGCCCATGGTCGAGAACCCTAAGGCTATATAAGCCTTCTCTTGTCTTGATTTGTGGCACGCTTAATTCATTGGTTTAATCTACAAGTTGAGAGCATCTTCTTATTAAACCCTAGGCATCATCGCGGTTACTTTGTCTTGCCTCCATTGATTCATCACGTTGAATCCTTTTGCTTGATCATCACGTTGATCTAGCCATTGAAGCCTCATCACGTTGAGTCTTCCACGCCCTGACCATCTTGTTCACGTTCGAGCCCGGAGACGCGCCTGGATTGCCATCACGTTGGCCATCTCAAGAGATTATGAAGATCGAGACGAGAAGAGTTGACAACTTACTTGGTCTAGATCGGCGAGACATACGTCAAGTGACTCATCCGAGACCTCTTAGCACATCAATTGGCATCAAATCCCAGGGATCAAGTTAAGTCATTCCTTTCTCGTTCTTTCTCATTGCAAAAACTCTTGCTTATCCATCAATCAATCCCTTCATGCAATCACTTCCGCCATGCCCTTCGTCAATTTTTTTTTGCATATTCAACCCTCCACCGCCCATAACCTAGGTTCGTTCTCATCCTTCCATCAAGGAAAGATCACGGCCAAACAAAAAAAGTAACGAATAGCCATATCCCCAAGATCTTACAGTATCTTTAAGGAAAAAAATTATCTTGTTGACTTTTAAAATTTTTTGTGATATCTTGCATGTCAATTGGTTGCTCTTGCATATATTTTATTGCCATAAGTTGTTATCTCTCTCTTATCTCTTATGCGTAAGATCTTGCAATATCTATTGCGTTTCTATTCTTTTAAAAAAATAATCTTGTTGCCGAAATAAAAAAAAAAGTCCGTTGAATAAAAAACCAAAAAAAGTCGATTGATTAAAAAAAACCAAACAAAACGAAAGCCTGAGGCGATCTAGGGAAATCCCTATTCACCTTGGCAACAAGTTCACTAAGCCTATCTCTCCGCCGTCTAAACAACACAAAGGGTTTGAATTGCTTGCTTGCTAACTTGTTATCATTCTTGCATATCGAACTTAATTTTCAAGTCTTCTTGATTGTGTGTTGTTACTTTCGGTATTGTGATATCATGTGTCCTGACTTGCCTTACCTCCCTCACTGCAGCCAAATTAGTTGACCGCCAAGAGTCATTGTTTTGAGTTGTCGAGTAGGTTTGCTTACTTGTCTTTGTGCTTTGCTTGTCACTTGTGCCTTTTGACTCTCACTAGTCTATGATTCAAATAGGTTCCATGACGACCGACGACACACAACTTACAATTGAGCAACTACAACAACTACATGACCTCTATGCCGAGCAGTAACAAGCTCGCATTGCTGAGTTAGAGAGACACTTGGCAGAGCGTCCACCTCTGCCATCAAGCCCTCCCACCGACACCATGCTGGTCCATATGAATCCGCAAGGCGTGCCGCAGACAAATGAGGCAGGCACTAGTGGACACACTGCAGACAAGGGCAAAGACCCAATGCCCCCACCCAACAACTTGTTGACAACTTGCAACGGCTCTATTGCGTTATTGAGAGCCGACAAGGTCAACACACCATAGGTGATCGCTACCGCCCTCCTTTTCTTAACGGCCATGAGTTCGAAAACTATGAGGATAAAGAGGACTTCAGTGGAGAAGAGCGTTCAAGGCCTCCCGATTCATCTCCATATGTGGACATGGGAGATAGAACGAAACGTTATGAGCGCGAGCAGCGCGCACAACGTCGCCTTGCCGAGAACACCACGCGCCGACTTCAAGGGCACCACGGTGAGCCTGACCGCCCGCACATGAACTTGAGTGGCGACAACACTAGCGCGCCATGGACACCACATCGGTGATGAGCGTCGTCGGCGTCAAGTGTCGCCAGTCCCCTTCCGTTACTTTGATGAGGATGAATATGACCTTGACGGTGTCGCCAACCACACACATTCACATCCTCCGTTGCAAGACGCGATAGAGCACCAGAGGTTTCTGGAGGACTATTTGTTGGAGCCATTAGAAAATTTCTATGAGGCCCTGCCCCCTCGCTTGCACCCTGACCAAGGCCGCCCGTCTGGTGACGATCGCTATGACAGGCGTGATGGCCAAGGCTATGATCGCCGTGACCGAGACACCCGAGACCGATGCCAACGTCAGCCTCCACAGGACCGCCACAACGACTACGCCTATAATGACCCATGCCAACGCTACGAAGAACATCACCCAGTTCCCGCTCCCACGGCAAGGCGTGACATTAAGTTAAAAATTGAACATTTATATGGTGACTATGACGCATCTGCTTTTCTTGAGTTGCAACATGCAACAGAGTATGTGCTTCAACATTGTCAATATGAAGAGGATACATCATCATTGGAGACCACTTGTTTCATGGAATCAATTGATCTTTGTGATGACCAAGAAATATGTGCCGGAGGACTACAAGAATCGGACGCGCCTCAACATTGCTTTGGCACGCCAAGGCAACAAGACGCCTATTAAGTTCTTCTCGCTGTTGGAGGATATGTACTACAAGGCAGGGATCATTACCACTTCAGGCGCCCTACGCACTAAGTTCCTCAGCGGTCTTAATGTCATAATTCGAGACCAACTAGAGATTTTGCCTATCTATGACATGAACACACTAGCTTACACCGCCATACAAGTACACAAGCAACAAGTGCGGAAGAAGAATGCCCCAGGGTCCAACAACGTGCCTAATCCGTTACTACTAATGTGCATTCATCTACGCATGCCAAGTCAGGTGGCATTGGAAGCTCGCGCAACCCCCAAGCCAAACAAGGCCATGGCGCTAGGGCACAACAACCCACTGCCGAGCACACCGGTGACAAAGTGTTCTTTAAGTGCAATGGTAGAGGCCACATCCAAAGAGACTGCCCCAACCCATTAAAGGTTTTGTTTTCACAAGCTTGTGGATACGAATCTTTTGATGAGGTAGACTCAGAGAATGAGGTCCATGAGCATGAGCTAGAGGATGCCGAGGAGGACGCATATGCTTGCATCGCAGTACACAACCAAGCTGCCATACCCTTGGCTTTGGTAACGTTGCACGTCCTCACGGTGAAAGAAGGAGAGCTTGTCAACCAGCAAGAAAATCTATTCCACACCCGGTGCCTAGTTCAAACCTATTCTCTCAGTGTCATCATTGACGGGGGTTCGTGTTGGAACATTGTCAATGAGAAAGTGGTTGACCACTTCAAGCTCGCAACTACACCCCATCCACAACTGTATTCCTTGCAATGGATCTCCGATTGTAAGAGTGATGTGGTAACAAGGCAATGCCACCTCATGTTTTCTATTGGGTATTAAAGTGATACGGTTCTTTGTGATGTCATTACGACGGATGCTATTCATCTCTTGCTTGGTAGACCATGGCAGTTTGATAAAAAGGCCATACATGACAGATTCCTCAAAAACTACACATTCCATCATGGAGGAAAGCGTGTGTGCCTACTTCCTATGTCGCCACAAGATATAATCCAGGATCAGGTGGAAAGAAGCCGGTAGAAGGCCCTTTCTAAGGCCAAGGTCGCATCTCACATGGCGCCACTACGCCACAGAAGCAACACCAAGGAGACTGCTGACACTACTGCAGCGCGCGCAAATGCTCAAGCGCCCGACACCACAATGCCAGGAGCGAGCGAGAGTGGCAAGCGCAGCGACACCACGACTGTGAAGCGCCATGACATGAGCCTGACACTCGGTCTCGCGACAACGACACCGAATTAAGATTTGTATGCTAATGATGTATTTTTCAAACCGTGCCGGATGATTCATCACGTTGAATCCTTTTGCCTCCATTGATTCATCACGTTGAATCCTTTTGCTTGATCATCACATTGATCTAGCCATTGAAGCCTCATCACGTTGAGTCTTCCGTGCCCCGACCACCTCGTTCATTTTCGAGCCCGAAGACGCGCCTGGATTGCCATCATGTTGGCCATCTCAAGAGATTGTGAAGATTCGGACGAGAAGAGTTGACAACTTACTTGGTCTAGATCGGCGAGACATACGTCAAGAGGACTCATCCGAGACCTCTTAGTGCATCAGGGTATGTGAGAGAAAGCTTGAGCCCTTGTTCTATCTCGGTGATGTTTGTCCCAAGAGATACTACATAGACCACGCACGGTTCTTGGCTTTTACTTGAATTAAGACTTGTATGCTAATGATGTATTTTTCAAGTCTATTTATGAAGCATGTGCATCTAGTGGTGAGGTTGATAATTATTTTGTGGACGAGGGTTTTCTTTTTAGAGCCGGGAAGTTATGTATCCCATCTTGCTCCATTACGAACCTCCTTGTCAAATAAGCACACGAGGGTAGGGGACACTTTGGCATTGCCAAAACCTTAGCCGCCCTCAAAGAACATTTTTATTGGCCCCATATGACCAAGCATGTCACTAGATTTTGTAGAAGTTCTGTGACTTGCAACAAGGCCAAGTCTAGATCGAGCCCCCACAGTTTGTACACCCCCTTGCCTATACTAGTCGGCCCTTGGGAAGACCTTTCCATGGATTTTGTGGTGGGGTTGCCAACCTCTAAGAATGGGAGAGACTCGATTTTTATTATGGTTGATAGGTTCTCCAAGATGGTCCGCTTCATCCCTTGTAGGCAAACCAATAATGCTTCGGACATAGCTACTTTATTCTTTGAGCATGTGGTGAGACTTCATGGGATTCCACGTACCATTATGAGTGATAGAGACGTGATGCTTGTGAGCAATTTTTGGAAGACTCTTTGGGGAAAACAAGGAACTTGCCTACTCTTTAGTACTAGTTACCACCCCAGACGGATGGCCAGACTGAGGTGACCAACCAGACCTTAGGCATCCTGCTTAGAACCATGCTTAGGTCCAACCCTCTCCGTTGGGAAGACTTACTCTCTTTTGTTGAGTCTTACAATAGGTCTGTGCATTCGGCGACCAAGCTTTCTCCATTTGAGGCCGTGTATGGAAGGAACTCGCTTACTCCCTTGGACATGACGCTGCACCCTCTTAAGGACGGTGAGTGTATGCCTACAGCAAGGTGAGAGGAGTACATTTAGGAGCTTCACGAGAGGACAAGGAGCCAACTCGAGCGTCGCACATCATAGTATGAGCGCCAGGATAACAAGGGCCGCCTGATGACATCCATTTTATACATATTTAGGACATGCATTTAGGCTATAGTTTAGGCATTTCCACATTTATTATCTTGCATTTTTAGCTAGTTGCATCAATTTATTTAGTTTAGAGGTCTACACAACTCTTTGCATGTTTTTAGGTACTTTAGCGGGCAAAGGAGGTGCATTATGAGGCATGGATGTCATAGGAGATGTACACGGTCGAACACAAAGATGAACGACGACAAAGAACTCTCCTTGGCGCGCAAGAGATCTCTGTTTTCTTTCTCGTCTTTGAAGAAGTATAACTTTTGCTATGTAACTCCGAATTGAGTGATTCCAACTCCAGATTAAAGATCACAATGTCAATTATAACTCCTTCAAATGTCAGCGCGTTTGGACCAGGGAACCAAAAGTTATGACGATTACCAAAACGTGTCGCAGTTCTGCATGGTTTGCGACAAACCGTGCCGGATGCTGCTAACCGTGCAGGCCTCCAGAACAAAGGAAAACACATTCTATAAAGAGGCACGGTTTGTGACAAAGCGTGCCACCTTCCCCTTGCATTCTGTAACTTGCATGGTTTGTGACAAACCGTGCGGATTTTGTCACAAACCGTGCGCTCCTCCCGCGGACCCAAAACATTATTTTTCGACCCCTATTATTTTAGGACAGTATAAATACTTTCGAGGGTTTTTTGGGCATGACACTTCTGCCACTCACTCTAGCCCTAGTTGTGTTTTGGAGTTTCTTTGAAGATTGGAGATTGTTTTCCTGGATTTGATCAAGTATTTCTCTTCTTCTAATCTAGTTGAATGATTTCTATTGTTCAGATGATGTTTTTGATTGTTTCTTCAAGCATGTCTGGCTAAATCTATTAATTCTAGGGTTGGGGTGATCCCAACAATGAATTGGTAGACTTGTGCATGATATTTGCTTGAATTGAAATCTGGAACCTTGTCTGATTCAATCCTAGAGTTCTTAGTGCAATTGATGAATATTGATTAGGTTTCTATTAGGTTTGAGTATGAAAAGAGATAACCTTAATAGATAACTCAGATAGGGTATGAGTCTGAAAGGAGATTACTTTGTCAGATTACTAGGTATTGAACCTGAGTGTTATTTGTGCGACAACAACCTAACTACTCTTGTGGAATCCTAAGCTATCATAAAAACCCTAGGTTTGTCTGGACTTAGCAGAGCACGACAACGAATGTTAACCCAATTTAATCCTAGATTCTAAGTGCCCAAAGGGTCTAGATTTGATTAGCTCTGCGTGATAGTGATTGTTAGTTATAATTTAGGCACATCTATTATCGTCTGAAAGGAGTTAGTAGAGACATTAGATAGCTTACCTTCAGAAAAGTTCAGACTAATTTTAGGCAGATATCTGTAAGTTTACCAAGACATTATTGTGGAGGTCCCTGGTCCTAGGATCTTCTCCCTAATTGTTTACAACCATCTTTTGCAATTCTGTTTCTTTGTTTTCTTATTTCCTTAGTTATTAGACAAACTAATCTTCCTTTCTTACGGCTTAGCTTACTGATATGAGTTTTGTCGCATGCACCTAACAAAGTAAACCTCAAAAACCTAACTAATATAGTCTAGTAAGTAAGGGTCGAATCCCACAGAGAATCAAGTTATATATCCTGTTTGCAAAATCATTCACCAATTGATAACAAAGACAAAGGGGGGGGGGGGGGGGTTGGTTGTATCTAACTAAGAAAACGATAAGTAAAACATAGAAAGCTTGGCTAGACAAAATATACACCTTTAGTTTGGTTGATCGATCATTGATTATCCCTAGTTCTCAATCCTCATGAATGTCCTAATCCTTGTTCTAAATTAACTACCAGTCCAAACAGTCCTGATAATCCTAAGTATTAAACAATCAAGAAAACATCAAAATTCAATTTAACAGCAGCAGTAAGTTTAGGAATAGATAGACTCATGCAATACTTAACAAACAGTCAGTACTCGACATGCAATCAATTCTCTCTACAATAGACTAGTCCAAACAATTCTTAGAATATCGCAGTTGCCACTATGAATTAGGGATGAACAATATTAATCTCAACAAGATGACCAGATTAGGGGAACTAGCCCTATAGATACTATCAATCTCAACTAGTTTGTCAGGCTAGGGAAACTAATATTAATAATAATGATCACAACAATTGATGAACTAGATCAACCAATAGAATTCAAAACCCTAATCCTGCAGTATGAATAATACCAATAAAACTAGGTGATCAGGCTAGAGAAATCAATAAAACTCAATGGGATGAAGCATAAGAGAATCATAACATTCAAGGATAAAGAAAGAAATAATCTCAATATCAAATTCAAACCAAGGCTTCAATTATCTAGTAAAAAACAAAACAAAGAACTAAACTAAGAAAAGAGAAAAGAGGAAGAAAGGCAAAACCCAACTTGGGGTAGAACCCAACTTACAAAACCGATGTTCTAAAGAAAGAATATAAAGACTTTGCAAAACCTAATTTCCTAAAAGATAACAATAACAATCTCTAAAAGAAACGAAAATAAACGAACTAAAAGGAAATAAAATAAAAGAAATAAAATAAAACTCTCGGACGAAAATCGCGTCTCCGCACCGCGCCAGGAAAGGATCCGCGGCCGCGGAAAAGTCTCTGAAGTCCTCACTGTTTGTCTTCACTCTGCGCCCATCCGTGCCCGCGGCTAGAGGTTTCGCGCCCACGACTGGCTTTCTGCAGCGCCTTCTTCGTTCTGCTTGTGGTCTTCTCTCGTGGCTTTCTCCTCCATCTTCTTAAGTCTTTATTTAAGTACTTCAAAACCACCAAAACAACACTTCTTCTCCACAACTCCATTCTCATAACTTATGCTCTAAACTCACACAAATGGCACCTAAAACTCTGATAAAAACTCCTAGTTACGCACTACAAAGTAGAGCAGATCACTTACTAGTTTAAGTTTACAAGAGATACTACATAGTCCTCGTTGGGAATGACACTTGAAAAGCTACAACTAAACCCATACGATTGTGGGTAGGTTTTTGTCCTATCACTGCCGTTGCGTGATCTTTGCGCCCGGTGACCTCATATGGCATCACCTTCATCGCGAGCGCTTCCCCGCCAAGCGCCGCACAAAACTTGACCCTCACGGCGATGGGCTCGTCAAAGTGATCAAGAAGATTGGCGACAACGCCTACCAGCTTGAGCTACCATCTGACTACGGTGTTGTGCATCCAACCTTCAATGTGGCCGATCTAGTGCCATACATCCCGCCAAAGTATGAAGATTAAGGCTCGGGGATGAGCCTCATTCAAGAAGGGGAGGGTGATGAGTCCCCCACCATGACCGCACAAGAGGAGCTAGATGCCATGAGTGTCAAGTCGACCGGCCCCGTGACTCGCAACCGCGCTCGGGCCATCGCTCGTGCAACACAGAGCATCATCACCCGGACACTCGTGTGTGACACCGCGCTCATGACTCTAGAGCCCCGCCTCCTCATGATGTCTATGCTCACCATCACTCGCCAGCCTTCCGAGCCCGGCCCCTCACCATTATGACTGGAACGCGCCCCGTTGCTAGCGCTTACGCCCGCGCGCCCCACAACACCATGGCCTTCGGCCCGCGGCACCTCTTTGGTATTCCCATGTCATTCCTTATCCTAGCACATTCTATTATTTTGAGGTTATGTTGATAGACTTTCTATTTGTGAACGTTCCCACTTTTAGCACTTGCTTCTTTTTTTTTATTCCCGTTTTGAGATTTACTGTTAGAGGTATTATTAGGGCATGCGTGGGCTTATGCTTAAGCCTACCGGCCCTCCTTCATTCATGAGCATATATTGGCCCATGACCGAGATTTCTAAGGCTATATAAGCCTTCCCTTGTCATCATTTTTGGCATGCTTAATTCATTGGTTTAATCTACAAGTTGAGAGCATCTCCTTATTAAACCCTAGGCGTCACCCCGATTACTTTGTCTTGCCTCCATTGATTCATCACGTTGAATCCTTTTGCTTGATCATCACATTGATCTAGCCATTGAAGCCTCATCATGTTGAGTCTTCCGTGCCCCGACCACCTCGTTCATTTTCGATCCCGAAGACGCGCCTGGATTGCCATCACGTTGGCCATCTCAAGAGATTGTGAAGATTCGGACGAGAAGAGTTGACAACTTACTTGGTCTAGATCGGCGAGACATACGTCAAGAGGACTCATCCGAGACCTCTTAGCGCATCAGGGTATGTGAGAGAAAGCTTGAGCCCTTGTTCTATCTCGGTGATGTTTGTCCCGAATAAAGATGGTACTTGGTGAATGTGTGTGGACTACCAAGAAATCAACAATATCACCATCAAGTATAGGCATCTAATATCTCGCAAAGATGATATGTTTGATGACCTTCATGGTTCCAAGGTTTTATCTTATGTTGACTTAAAGAGTGGTTGTCACCAAATCCGAATAAAAGAAGGTGATGAATGGAAAACGACCTTCAAGACAAAATATGGTTTGGATGAATGGTTGGTCATGCCTTTGGGATGGACCAACGCTCCTAGCACTTTTATGAGACTTATGAATCATGTCTTGCATGCTTTTCTTGGTAAATTCGTGGTTGTACATTTTGATGATATCTTGATCTATTTCCATAATTTGCAAGACAATGCTAGACACCTTAGGCTAAACCTAGAAGTTCTTAGAGTGCAACAACTTAGTGCTAACTTTAGGAAATGCCCTTTTGCTCGAATCATGTCGTTTTCCTTGGCTTTGTGGTGTGCAAGTCAGGTTAATTTGAAGGTGGATGAAGAAAAGGTCAAGGCAATTCGTGAGTGGCCCACACCAACTTCCATGACGCAAGTCAGGAGCTTCCTAGGTTTGTCGGATTTTATCGCCGGTTTGTCAAAATGTTTATCACCTTGGCTGCGCCTCTCACAAAATTGACAAAGAAGAATGTGCCCTTTCTTTGGGGTACACCACAAGAAGAAGCTTTCAGAGTCCTACAAGAGAAGATCACCAACGTTCCCTTGCTAGTCCTGTTCGACCTTTCCAAGACTTTTGAGATATAAAGCACACGAACCCATACACCAAGCAAGCCAACAAATGGCGATGTGAAGTCATTTTCGAGCCGGATGATCTTGTGTGGATTTATCTAAAGGAGTGTTTTCCCACCTTATGTGACTTCAAACTCAAGCCAAGAGGCAATGGTCCCTTTCAAGTCCTTGAACAAATCAACAACAATGCCTACAATATTTTTTTTCTGAGTGAGTATGGTGTGCACGATATCTTTAATGTGGCTGACTTAGCTCCATTCTTTGTAGATTATGACGAGTCAAGTGATAATGAAGATTCAAGGTCGAATCTTTTCAAGGGAGGGAGAATAATGTGATCACATCGTGCCACATCAAGACCTTGACCAAGAGGGATCACGACCAAGGGAGATGCCATATGACACTCCAAGAGAGCCAAGCCACAAATCCAAGGCTAAGAAAATGCAAGATGCTCCGAGTGCTACACCATATGGCTCACCGGGTGTCGTGCATGAACTAGTGCAAGACAAATGGCTCGGCACACCTGACCCAAATGAGGCGCCACTTTACCCACATGACTAGAGGGTCCCTTTGGAGTCAAGACCACCGCTAGAATCATGGACAAAGCCAACGCCCACCGTCACCAGAATTTAGGCGCGCGCGCTCGTTAGGGCTCCTTCCACCATCAACGACGCTGGCCCTGTTCCATGGACAATCACTTGAGACAAAGCTTGTCTATTGTCCTCAAACCTCCAAATAAGCCTAATGATACCAAATGTGTCGAGACAATTTGATCTTGGCTCGGTGGTTTTGATCCAAGCTCAAATTTGTCTGCTGCTGCCCCGGCCTACATCCCGACACTGCCCAAAGGCGCAATTTCAAATGGCTCATGTGTTTTCTCTCAAATTTAATGTAGAGGAGTATCACTTCCTCGTCTTCAATGTATCTAGACCATTCGTCAAATTTTGAAATGGTTCCTTGGGAATCACTCTCAGAATAATGAAGAGGTTACTTGTGTTACTTAGGCTAGCTCAAGGGTTGTTTCTCTTGCATTTTCGTGGCTGCATAAGCTAGCATCATTTCCATTTTTTAGGAATCTTGTTCAGCATAAAAAATAGAGCTATCAATGAATTCTCTTTTGGAGTGATTGATCCGCTCTACTTTGTAGTGCGTAACTAGAAGTTGTTACTGGATATTAGGTACCATTTTGTGTGGGTTTAAGGATATTTGAGGAGAATGGAGTTGTAGAGAAGAAGTGGTGGAACGGAGGATTTTAGTGCATATTGTGAAGACATTGAAGATAAGGCGAAGCCACCACAAGAGAAGACCACAAGCGAGAAGTAGAAGTCGTAGAGAAGCTTGGCCGCGGGCGCGGAAGGATTGCTGCGGGCGCGGATGGATTTCCGCGGGCATGGATGGACGACAATAGCAGTGGAGCAAGACACAGCATTTCCGCGGTCGCGGATTTCCCTACTGGCGCGGAGCGCGTCGACGATTCGTCCGAGATCTTTGTTATCTTATTTCTTTTTTTTTCTTTTTTTTTATTCCGGTTATTATATTTTAGGAAGATATTATTTCTTATCTTAGGAATTAGGTTTTGTTAAGTCTATATATTCATTCTTTAGAACATCAGATAGAAGAGTTTGTTTTTCTCCTTCTTCCTCTTTTCCCTTTTCTTTGTTTTTACCTTTGTTTTGTTTTTGGCTAGACAATTGAAGCCTTGGTTTGAATTTGATTATGAGATTATTCCTTTACTTTATCCTTGAATGTTATTGATTCTCTTGCTCTTCATCCCATTGAGTTTTATTGATTTCTCTAGCCTGCTCAACTAGTAGTTATTGGTATTATTCATACTGCAGGATTAAGGTTTTGAATTCTATTGGTTTATCTAGTTCACCGTTTCATTGTGATTAGTATTATTAGTATTGTTTTCCCTAGCCTGACAAACTAGTTGAGATTGGTATTATCTATAGTGCTAGTTCCCCTAACCTGGTCAACTTGTTGAGATTATTATTGTTCATCTCTAATTCAGAGTAGCAACTACGATATTCTATAACTGGTTGGAATAGTTTATTATAGAAGAGAATTGATTGCATGTCGAGTACTGACTGGTTGTTAAGTATTGCATGAGCCTATCTATTCCTGAGCTTACTGCTGCTGTTAAATTGAATCTTGATAGTTTCTTGATTGTTTAATAGTTAGGATTATCAGGAATGGTTGGACTGGTAATTAATTTAGAACAGGGATTAGGACATTCACGAGAATTGAGAACTAGGGATAATAAATGATCGATCAACCAAACTGAAGGTGGATATTTGTCTAGCCAAGCTATTTATGTTTTATCTATTATTTTTCTTAGTTAGATTCATATAAACTCTCCCCTTTGTCTTTGTTATCAATTGGTGAACGATTTGGCAAACAGGATATATAGCTTGATTCTCTGTGGGATTCGACCCTTACTTACCGAAGCTACATTAGTTAGGTTTTTGAGGTTTATTTGATAGGTGTCTACGACAAACGCCTCATCAGTGATTCCAACAAAAATCTCTCTTTCTTCGTGAGTTAATCGAAGAGTGCTTAAGTTAATCTTGGTGTGTTTATCCAACATTAACTTGGCGAATTGCTCAAGAACTTGTGGTGCGTACATCCAAATTTTTTTGTTCACTTATCCCTCTCTTAAAACCCAGAAAAAATCCTCCACAAAATAGATCAAATCGATCTCGAATACAACACCAAAATCTGTCGAGAAGACTATCCATTTCCAAGGTAAATCAAACACAACTTGGAGGCGACTACGCCTTGATTCTGAGCACTTCTCGAGGTATGGCTTACACTTACTCTTTAGAATCCCAAGGGAAAACTGTCTATTTTATTAAAGGTTTTATCGAGGAATCACATGGACCTTAGGAGAGAGGCGTGTTGTTAAGATTTATCCTTGAATTATGGAGTTCAAGACTTGTTCACTTTTTCAACAAAAGGATTGCTTGACTCCACTACATGTTGGTTCAAATCGTAAGATACATACACTTAAGCTTAAAACCTACGTACATGCTCAGAACTTGTTTTTAAATGTTTTGGAAAACTTATTCCCGCATTGTGGGGGATTGTTAGAAATGATGGAAGTTTTTCATATGGGGTGTTTTTTGGGATCAATGGTTAGTTGATTAAAGAAAGGTCACTCCCACGTGCACGCCGCTGCCGTCTGGTTCGGACTGGTTTCGTGGCATGTGTGTGGTGTGGTGGGGCCTCGTTTTACGAACTATATTATTTTTTAGGCATTAGATTTTTTGATTCGTAAATTATTTGTTTATATATAACTTTTGTTTCCAATCTTTCCGATAACTTTTATTATTGAGTTCTAAAAGGTGTTTTGTTATCTGTTCTTGATCTTGCGCCCATGCTTTGACTTTGTGAGCCGTTCTGGTTTTCCACTTTTCGTTTTAAGAGGAACGAACTGTTGATTTTTTAAAGACGGAAAAACAAACGCTCTCTTATCTTCTCATCCAATCTTTGTTTTGATTAGAGCATCTCAGTGATTCCAACCCTTCATTGGTCAAGAAAAAATCGTTTCTAAGGCAGTGAACATCATACCACACCACAACAAGTTATCATTTTTAGTTTTCAAGCGGCCCAACATCAAGTTCCTATAAGGTTTCATCTCTTTTAGTTTTTTGGTTTATACTAACAATAGGATCTTCAATAGCTAGTGTTCTAAAAAATGGCCGCCTAGGCATTAGTCCAATGTCCACCGTTCCAATTTTACTTTGGGTGTTTTAGGAGGAGAGAGAAAGATGGAAACCTATGAAAATGGATGATTTAATGTTGAGAAGAGCTGAAGAGGGGGGTGAAACGGAAAAGGAATCGCCGGATAAGTTTGAGAGGGGAGGGGAGGCTAGAGAGTGAAGAGAAGGGAGATTGTAGAAGTGTGAGAAGGGAGGTTGAAGAGTGGAGAGATATGGTTGGTGAGACCATAGCCTTTTTCATTTTGCTATGTAAGAGTTGGGTTTATGAGAGTTTTGCCAAATAAGGCCCACAATCAAGTATTAAATCCGAATATCACATATTTTCTTACCAAAAAAACTAGAGTAGGATATGTTTAAACCAATTACTTTTATTCTGTCCAGGACCCGCCTTACCCGCCTAGCTCTCACCTAGTGTCTTTTAGAACATTGCCTATAGCTAGATGATAAATACAAATCTCTACACATGTAAGGAGAAACTACTATAGAAACATGTCAACATCCATATCGTAGAGTCTATACTGCTTAGAAAGTTACCTTTTTTGTCCCAATATATGCTTTACATTTTATAAAACGGAAATTTCCCCTGATAACCTTGAGTTTTTGACTTTGTCGCGAAATCCCTAAGCTTTTGACAATTTCGTCTGGTAACCCTGAGTTTTTGACAATTTCACCTCGTAACCCTGAGTTTTTGACTTTTTCGCGAAATTCCCTCAAGTTTTAAAAATTTTGTGTGGTAACCGTGTGTTTTTTATGTTTTCGTCGGATACCCCTCCTTCCATTTCACTTAAAAAAACATTAACTTTAACGCTTAGGGGTTTGGGGGTTTAGGATTTTGGGGTTTAGCGTTTAGGGTTAGGGCTTTCGTGAAGTACCCAAATTGTTAAATACAAATGGTTTCATTTTTTTTTACAAAAACCATGACCCCTAACAACGTTTTTTGGATTAAGGGCATAGGGATTTAAGGTTTAGGTATAGGGTTTAGGATTTATGTTTAGGGCTTAGGGGGTTGGCTTTAGGGTTTAGTTTTTTGCACTTAAAATAAATATAAATCTTAAACCCTAAAACCCTAAACATAAACCCTAAACCCTAAACATAAACCTAAACCCTACACCTAAACCCTATATCCCTAAGCCCTTAACCCTAAAAAACATCTTTAGGGTTTATGGATTTTTTTTAAAACTGAAAACGTTTGTATTTAACGATTAGAGTATTTCGCGAAAACCCTAACTTTAATCCTAAACTCTAAATCCTAAACCTAAACCCTAAACCCCTAAGCCCTATAAAAGTTAAAGTTAACGTTTTTTTAAGTGAAATGGATGGAGGGGTATCCGGTGAAAAAATAAAAAAATCAGGATTACCACACGAAATTGTCAAAACTTGAGGGGTTTTCGCTAAAAAGTCAAATACTCAGGGTTATCAGGTAAAATTGTCAAAAACTCAGGGTTACTAGGCAAAATTGTCAAAACCTTAGGGGATTTAGCAAAAAAAATCAAAAACTCAGGGTTACCAGGCGAAATTTCCGTTTATAAAATTTTCTCATTTTCCACCCAAACCAACACAATTAATGCATTATTATTATTATTGTTATTACAATAATCATTTGTATATCTATCCCAAATGTAATGTAATGTTTTAATTAATAAATGTTTGTATTCAATAACAAAGGCCATTTTCATTTAATTAAAAAAATTGTCATATATTATCTTTTTTATTTAAGCTTTTGTCATAAAATAAAATATGGCCAAATTTACAAATTTTAGTATTCAAATTTAATTTTAGTATTCTGATTTGATATTTTAAAATTTTCAATTCTTCATCATGTCTTCTATTGTACAACCAAATGAAATTACTCATTGTTTGAAGTACATAACAGAAATACTTTACCAAAATTATTAGAAAACCAACGATATAAAGATACAATAATTTTTACATACAAAACTGAAAACTCTATTTAATATTCGTTAAAATTGCAAACTAAATTGCCCATTTTAAATCATTAAAAATATATGTTATAAATTATAGAAAAAATTAACAGACGGCATGTTATAAAATAAAAAAAAAACATATACATACTAATGAAAACTCTCTAATTGTAAATTATAATAAAGATAAAATAAAAATATATATTTTACTTCTTGATAACGAGAGTGATTGTAATGTGTTATTACGGTGATATCTATGCGTGCGCTTGGCCAACAATTCTTAATTCTCAGCAAGAAAAAAAGTGATTGAACACTTGATCAATGATGATGAAATATGATTATATGGGTTCTTTTAGTGAATCTTCCGAGTCTTGTTTATGTCGTTTAAATTACGGGTGGAAATGAGTCGGGGATGGATGTCTGAAGTTATTTTATCACTCGACGTGTGAAGTTAAATTCTCCATCCGTCACCCGCGAAATGTTTCACCAGCATCCGTCCATCCATCATCCACAGGTGATTCGTGTGGGTCGGATCATCTACATAACATATTTATTAATATTTCATAATTATTTAAATGTAATAAAATGCATGATTAAGTACAAAAAATAATTAATTTTCTTCAATATATGAAAATAGTTGTTCTAAATATAGGATTTGATGGATGTTAATAATAAGTATTCTCAAATATTCATATTTTAAACATACAAAATTATTATTAAAGTCATACAATTTAATTAAAATAAAATTAGAACTACAATTGTCGACGAGTGAACGGATGAGTGGATGAAGTGCGGGTGATGGATCGGGTGATCGGGGAGATTTATATCACCCATCACCCCCCGTCATCCGTTTCACCAGACCCACCAACCATCCATCACTCGGTTTATTTCGGGCGATCATCCATATATTGGTGTCGGGTTTTCCGAGTGGGTCGGTCACCCACGGATGATTTCAAGGCCTACTTGAAATCAATAGCTAGGGGTGCACATTCAGATCAGATCAAAATCGCTTGGACAAGCATGTTGATGATGTTTCGAGACCGGGAAATTTCGAGATGCATGGATTAGAAACGAACGCAAACACGTTTTGACCTCCGTTTAATTCCGTACTATTGAACTCCCTAGACTTGGACACAAGGGCAGACCTACGTAAGGATCAGCGGGGCACTGGCCCCCCTATTGTTTTTACTTTTAATTTCCAACACTAAAAACTAAATCTCTTTTCCCCTCGCCTCCTACCTGTTACTACCTCCATCGCCTCCTTTCACACTGTACAATGTTATGTTATATTCAATTCAATGCACAATGTGTATGTATGATATGACTAGGGTGTTGAGATTATAAAACTTACCCATATATTTGTGTTTCTCTACATACTAAATGAATTAGATTGGGTGCTTAGAGAAGCATTCTTTGTCATAAGTGGCCTAACCCAATAATCAGAGTATTGATGAGATCATATTCAACTTTTATTTTCGATAAAGGATAAATTGAGTTGATATGGGATAGAACATACAAATTTTATATTCACTAAAAATAAAACAGATTCAACCCTTCCATTGAATTCAAAAAGATAAAACAGAACACTTCTAAGTAATGTTTAGTTGCTTAACACTACTACATTTAAGGCTTATTGAAACGGTTAAAAACCGTTTCATAAAGCCTCAAAACCGTTTCTTTAGGCCTAATCAAACGGTTTTTAACCGTTTCAGTTTCTGTCATTGCATTAGACCTAATGAAACGGCTAATTTAACCTAATGAAACGGTTCATATAAAGTATAAACAAACCGTTTCATTACTATACAAAACCGTTTCATTAGGACTCTAGCTAATGCAACTCTTTTTAACATCTATTGAAACGGTTTTTCACGAGTAAATGCAACACAAGCACATGATAATGAAACGGTTTTTATGTTCTTAATGAAACATAATAATGATACAGTTTTCAATTTTCACTGGATTTATAGAAATTATGCAATAATATATTATTTAGTGTTTCAGCTGCATAATCTACATAAAACAAATAAAAATTTGCTAAATTGGTAAATATATTAAATAGAGATTATAAAGTACTTACAAAACTTAACTATGGTTAAGTGCAAAGTTCAAAGAATATATCTTACATCTAAAAACATGTAAAGATTGCTCCATAAACTAAAATCATCCAAATGAATAAACATGGAGCAATGACAAAACAAAATGGCATTGGAGAATATCCAAAATAAGGCAAATGCACCTCTGAGAAAACTAAAAAAGCCTAATTGAAGTTTCTTAAGTAGCGGAATTCAGCAAAATGAAGCAACACACTTCAGCAGACATCAGCCCATCATCACCATTACAACACAAGTTGAGCAAACACCAGCAAACAAAGTTGTATGTCCAGCAAACCAGAAGATGCATCCTGTACAACAACAAAAGACACAAAACATCTACAACATGCAACAAAAGAAGGCAAAAAAATCAGCAAAATAAAACAATCACTACTAGAATATTATAGGAGCAAACTTGGCACATAACAAGAAGAAATGACACAAAAAATAGCAAACAACATCAAAAGACACATCAAAATTAACAAAAGGCACATTAGAATCATCTTCATTAGATTCGAAGAGCAAATTGAAAATTTTAAATCCTGTAAACACCAGAAGAAGCATCTTGTACTGCAACAAGAGATGCGAAAACTACACGAGCACCAGAACACTACACAAGTAAACTTAGCACATGACAACAACAAAAAGACGAAAAGATTCTGCAAACAACAACAAAAAGACACATGAAAATAAGCAAAATACATATTAAAATCATCTTCCTTGGATCTGAGCAACATACTGAAAAATCGAATATTGTAATTGAAAGTTCACCCAAAGAATACTCACTATCTGAAGTTGAACAATCCAGTAAATACTCATTCGCCACCAACTTGTTGATGATCCTACAACAAAGGAGATCGTTATGTGACGACGATTGGGCAAAAACCCAACAGTTGGGACATGCCTACTATCACCTTCAACGACTCGGAAGCCGACGAGCTCGACCCACATCAAGACGGCTTGGTTCTCTCTCTCAATTGGTAATTGCTTGATCCGACGAGTACTGATCGACACATGTAGCTCCACGGACTTGTTGACACTAGAGGCCTTGAAAGAATGGTACTAAGCAAGGACGCCCTTGCAAAGAAATTGATTCTGCTAGTCGGATTTAATAGGGAAGTCAAACATACTTTGGGCGAAACAGTGTTGACAACGTACATTGGAGGTGTCAATCAACAAGTAAAATACCTTGTACTCGACTGCCCTTCTCCATATAGTGTAATCCATGACAGACCCTAGATTCATGCCATGAAAGCCTTACCATCGAGTTATCATCAATCCATACAGTTTCCAACGAAGTTGGGGGGGGGGGGGGGGGCGGGGTACAAGAAATAAAAGGCGACCAATGATCCGCCATGGAATGATATGTCACGTCAATGAAAGAGGCAGTTGGAACAGGTCAAGCATAGCAATTATAGAATGTCGAGGGACCAACGCAGTAAATCGAGCCAGAAATAGAACAACTTGATGAGATCATGCTCGATCCATCATAACCAAAACAAATGTTAAGGGTTCGGTCGAATCTAAACGATGAGAATCGACAACGACTTGTCGAATTCCTATGACTCAATGTCAACTGCTTTGCATGGTGACATGAGGACATGGTATGGAGTAGCCCATACATAATTACTCATAAGTTATACGTTGATCCGACTTACCAGCCTATGAAGCAAAAATGTCAGAAATTTACGTCAGAGCGAAACAAAGTCGTCGATCACGAAGTAAAAAACCTACTAGAGACATGTGAAATAAAAGAGATAAAATATCCTAGATGGTTAGCTAATGTCGTCGTAGTACAGAAAAAGAACAACAAGTAGAGGGTTTGCATCAATTTTAACGACCTTAACAAGGCATGTCCAAAAGATTCCTTCCCCTTGTCACATATCGACGCAATGGTCGAAGTGACAGTGGGACACGAGATGCTTACATTCATGGACGCCTTCAACGGCTACAATCAAAACCTCATGGATCATGACGACCAAGAAAAAACAACTTTCATCATGAGCCAAGGTATGTACAGTTACAAAGTTACGCCATTCGGACTAAAAAATACAGGGGAAGCGTACCAAAGGCTCGTGAAGAATTATTCAAAAATCAAACCAGAGACACGATGGAAGTTTACATAGACGACATGCTGGTCGAACCTAATGTCGCTCAAGATCACATAAAACACTAGGAAGAAGCATTCACCATCCTATAGAAATATAAGATGAAGGTTAACCTTTCCAAATGCTCATTCAGAATATAGTCGGTAAAATTCCTAGGCTACATGGTGACTCAGCGAGGAATGGAGGCAAGTCTAGACTAGATAAAGCCATCATGGACTTGAAGTCGCCTCGATGCGTTCAAGATGTACAACGTCTAACCGGTCTGGTAGCCGCATTAAAAAGGTTCATTTCTAAATCTTCTGACAAATGCAAGCTCTTTAACGATGTTTTTAGTAAGAATAAATCATTTGAATGGACAGAAGAACATGAAAAAGCATTTCAAGAATTGAAAAGATATCTGGCCAACCCATTACTACTATCTAAGGCAAAAGACGGTGAACCTCTGCCTTTATACCTAGCGGTATCTGAGGTGACAGTGAGCACTATCTTAATTATAGAAGAACAGTCTATTATGTGCGTAAGTCATTACTAACTGCAGAAACACGATACTCATCACTTGAGAAATTAGTATTAGCGATAGTCATGGCATCAAACAAGTTACGACCATATTTTGAATCACATACTATTATTATGCAAACTAACCATCCCAGGAAGGCAGTCATTAGGAAACCAAAATTTATAGGTCTAATGATAAAATGGGAATACATATAAGCAGATTTGACATCCAGTACGAGCCAAGGACAACTATAAATTCTCAAGCTTTGGCTGACTTTAATCCAACCCTACAACAGGAAGCCGCAAAAGAAACGATACAATTATCCATCGTGCATCACGACGACACATGGGAATTTCATACAGATGGGGCATCGAGCACACAAGGATTATGGATTGGGGACGTACTAAGGTCACCATAAGGGGACAAGATAGCCCAAGTTTGTTGTGAATGGAAGGCGACTAATAACGAAGCAAAGTACGAAGCCTTGATCTTCGGACTAACACTGGCCCAAGACTCGTCGATACGCAACATCGAAGTAGTGTGTAACTCACACCAGATGATCAACAATATACAAGGGTTATGCACTGCTAAAGACGACATGATGATAACATACCTCCAGATCATGAAGGATTTAGTCAATTATTTTTTTTAATTCAACATCAAACAAGTCCCTCGCTACTCTAATGCTCAAGCTGACGCTCTAGCAAATCTGGGTTCGGCCATTTGTCCAGACAACTTCATTACAATCCCATTGGCTCATATCACAAAACCATCAGTCAACAAAACACTCAAGTCACCTCCTAAACCCAACACAACCTCAATCTTTAATGATTTACCCCTGGAAGAAGCCATGCTGACAGAGGTGGGAGACAATCCAAAAGAGGACCACAAACCCCACGAGGACAACGCCCTATATTAAGTGGCTCAAAGACGACATCCTGCTAGACGACAAAGCAGAGGCCATGCGACTCAAGGTACAAGTCGTATCCTTTGCCTTAATAGATGGATAACTCTTTATGATATTTGTCTACAGTATCCTTCTAAGGTGCCTAAAAGAAAATAAAATCCAACTCATCCTATAAATCTTTACACGACGATGAATGTCGTAATCACACCAGGGGCGAAGTCTATCGAGCAAAGCACTAAGACTAGGATATTATTGGCGGACCATGAACCAAGATGCAATGGAATATGTCAAGAAGTGCGACGCCTGCCACCAACATGCCCCGGTATCCCATATTCCAACGAAACTGCTACACCCGACACTAGCACCTTGGCCATTCATGAGATGGGGAATGGAAATCGTCGGTAAATTGCCACTCGCTTCTGAGCAACGAGTCTTTTTCCTAGCCATGACAGATTATTTTTCAAAATGGATTGAAGCCGAAGCATATCGAGAGGTAAAATATAAACACGTTGTTTCATTTATTAAACGAAACATCTTGTACAGATTCGATGTTTCATCAAGAATTGTATGCGGTAATCACTCCCAATTCATAAGTGATTGTACAAGATCCTTTTGCAAACAATGGAACATCAATTTGGTCACTTGAACTCCTCGCTACTCACAATCCAATGGCCAAGCCGAGTCAAGCAACCAAATTATCATCAACAACCTCAAGAAGCAACTCGAAGGCGCCAAAAAAAAAGGGCCGACGAGTTACCTCTAATTCTGTAACACCCCGTAATTTTTAAGGGTATTTTTGAGCTTTACTCGTATGAAATATTGTTGCAAAATAATTATATAAGATATTGTTGTAAAATATTTATATAAGATATTCGTGTAGGATAATTGTGGCCTCAGGCGGGCACCAGTACTGGCACCGGCATCATGTAAGATGGGTGGGTAGTTGTGTTAGCTTGGCCTGGAGTGTCACAAATATATGCAGGATAATTATGTAAAGTATTTGTGCACGGTATTTATATAAGATATTTGTGCACGGTAATTGTGCGAGGTAATTGCTTGAGATGTTTGTGCTAGATGGTGGCACGAATATATTTAACCCGGGATTAAGGAAATTAACCCAAGTTGAGTTTGGTTATGAATTAACGAAGTCGGCCTGTAAACCGCGACTTGACGCGACCTGACGCGAGATGCCGCGACTAACCGCGACTCGCCGCGATCGCGGTAATGCCAATGCCAGGCGTGTCGTCTTCCTCGCGAGGCGGCCACTGTAGCGTCTGTGGGCAGGCCAAGTGGGCTTGCAACTTGCCCTTTGCCTTTGTCCCCTTGTCCCCGGCTTGTTCCCCCTGAGGTGGTTCGGATTTGTGTTATAAAAGGGGTGAAACCGAACCCTTTCTTTCTCTCTTCTTCTTCTCTCTTTCTCCTCTGTTTTCCCCTGTTTCGCCATTGATGCACGAGCTGTGAGCTCGGTTTTGGGCTTGAATCGAGAGGCTTCGTGGGTTGGAGAAGGTTGCCAAGGTGTTAGGTGAAGCTTAGAGGTGCTTTGTGATCAATTCGAATGCAAGGCGAAGCTTGAATCGATTGGGTAATAATTATTTCCCGCCATGGAAGCTGTCGAAGCTTTTCCACTGTTGATGAACCGCGACTGGCCGTGACTCACCGCGATCGCGGTATTGGCGTTCGAGTTGTGTGTCTTGTGGTTTGACTTTGAGGGATTTTTTTTATTCCAGATCTGTCCCCGTTTTGGATTCAGGAACCCGTTCTTAAGCTTTGTTCGAGCTCGTCTATTCCAGGCAAGTGGTTATGAATTAATTTGAAATAATTAAAATCTGATATTATATTAGGTTGTATATTCTGCTAGAATCAACGCTAATATAAGAGATATGCTGTAAACATGTGACTTGATATTGTGATGTGATTTGTGATATGTGGAATTGCTTGTGATGTGTTTGTGTGAATTATTGGTGAAGCCCTTGCTTAGTCTATTCATTAGACTAACTCTTGTATTTTTATATTTCTGTAACGTCATGGGGGTGTCGTCCGTCCGTTTCGGCACATGCAGATCCGAGAAGGCTAGAGCGACTATGAAGATGAACGGTGTTTTCGACAAGTTATTTTGTCGTTGTATTTTAAAGATTTCCGCTGTGCTATTTTGTATTTTGTTAAAGACTTTCGCTATTGTATTTCTGATTATTGGGTCGTTTTTGGAATAGTGTAATTCCGCGACCATATGGTTTAATAAAAGTTACGATTTTAGTATTATAACTGTGTTTTAAGTCAGTTATGACGTCGGAAAAGCCTAGGGTGACTTCGAGGTTTACGTCCGGGGTCATCGGCAGTAACGCTTTCAAATGGGGTTAAAATTTGGGGGTGTTACAGAAATGGTATCAGAGCTAAAAAGTTTTCGTAGGCTCTGTTACAGAAATGGTATCAGAGCTGAAAGTTTTTAAAAACGGGTTTGGGATTTAATGGACCATTTACTCGTTTTGTTTGAAAGTGTTTTCAAACGGCTCTTGTGAACTCACGGGCGGCACCAGTAACGGCACCGGCACCATGTAAGGTGGCTGAGTGGCTTGGTGGCTGGGGTAGCTTGGCCTGGTGATGTTACAGGTCCGGTTTGAAATATTTTCATTCGTTGAAATATTTTCACTTGTTTGAAATATTTACGAAGGCTCTAAATTTTCAAAAGTGAAAAAGTTACACCGTTCATAGTCGTGCCTCTTCTCTTGAGTCTGTTAAGGTGAATCTCTAGTGAGACTTGAGTTCCCAGTTTCCTTGTTATGCTTTGAGGTTATAAGACTTGTGGTATCACTCTTTTTGAGGAAATAGGAGTAGTATCTTGTGTGATTCGTTTCGAGGAACGTAGGAATGAGATGTTGTGATTATGTTTGGAGAAAAATTAAGGAATCTTAAAGGATTTAAGTTAGAGATGGCATAAGGCCGGTTATGATTAAGGATATTAAGTTCGGATAATAAGTTTGTTAGTGAGGCGGAATCCTCTTTGGCTTAGTGCAAGTTTCGGGGTCGAAACTTAAAATAAGGGGGTAGTAATGTAACACCCCGTAATTTTTAAGGGTATTTTTGAGCTTTACTCGTATGAAATATTGTTGCAAAATAATTATATAAGATATTGTTGTAAAATATTTATATAAGATATTCGTGTAGGATAATTGTAGACTCAGGCGGGCACCAGTACCGGCACCGGCATCATGTAAGATGGGTGGGTAGCTGTGTTAGCTTGGCCTGGAGTGTCACAAATATATGCAGGATAATTATGTAAAGTATTTGTGCACGGTATTTATATAAGATATTTGTGCACGGTAATTGTGCGAGGTAATTGCTTGAGATGTTTGTGCTAGATGGTGGCACGAATATATTTAACCCGGGATTAAGGAAATTAACCCAAGTTGAGTTCGGTTATGAATTAACGAAGTCGGCCTGTAAACCGCGACTTGACGCGAGATGTCGCGACTAACCGCGACTCGCCGCGATCGCGGTAATGCCAATGCCAGGCGTGTCGTCTTCCTCGCGAGGCGGCCACTGTAGCGTCTGTGGGCAGGCCAAGTGGGCTTGCAACTTGCCCTTTGCCTTTGTCCCCTTGTCCCCGGCTTGTTCCCCCTGAGGTGGTTCGGATTTGTGTTATAAAAGGGGTGAAACCGAACCCTTTCTTTCTCTCTTCTTCTTCTCTCTTTCTCCTCTGTTTTCCCCTGTTTCGCCATTGATGCACGAGCTGTGAGCTCGGTTTTGGGTTTGAATCGAGAGGCTTCGTGGGTTGGAGAAGGTTGCCAAGGTGTTAGGTGAAGCTTAGAGGTGCTTTGTGATCAATTCGAATGCAAGGCGAAGCTTGAATCGATTGGGTAATAATTATTTCCCGCCATGGAAGCTGTCGAAGCTTTGCCACTGTTGATGAACCGCGACTGGCCGCGACTCACCGCGATCGCGGTATTGGCGTCCGAGTTGTGTGTCTTGTGGTTTGACTTTGAGGGATTTTTTTTTTCCAGATCTGTCCCCGTTTTGGATTCAGGAACCCGTTCTTAAGCTTTGTTCGAGCTCGTCTATTCCAGGCAAGTGGTTATGAATTAATTTGAAATAATTAAAATCTGATATTATATTAGGTTGTATATTCTGCTAGAATCAACGCTAACATAAGAGATATGCTGTAAACATGTGACTTGAGATTGTGATGTGATTTGTGATATGTGAAATTGCTTGTGATGTGTTTGTGTGAATTATTGGTGAAGCCCTTGCTTAGTCTATTCATTAGACTAACTCTTGTATTTTTATATTTCTGTAACGTCATGGGGGTGTCGTCCGTCCGTTTCGGCACATGCAGATCCGAGAAGGCTAGAGCGACTATGAAGATGAACGGTGTTTTCGACAAGTTGTTTTGTCGCTTTGTATTTAAAAGATTTCCGCTGTGCTATTTTGTATTCTGTTAAAGACTTTTGCTGTTGTATTTCTGATTATTGGGTCGTTTTTGGAATCGTGTAATTCCGCGACCATGTGGTTTAATAAAAGTTATGATTTTAGTATTGTAACTATGTTTTAAGTCAGTTATGACGTCGGAAAAGTCTGGGGTGACTTCGGGATTTACGTCCGGGGTCATCGGCAGTAACGCTTTCAAATGGGGTTAAATTTGGGGGTGTTACAAATTCTCTGGTCTGACATAATCACCCCTAAGACCGCCACTGGATAGTCACCTTTTTCCTTGGTATACGAATGTGAAGTTGTCATCCCAGCTGAAATCCTAGAACCGACTGCAAGGTACGACTTACAAATTAAAGACCAAAGAAGGTTGAGTTGTCACACAACCTCGACACGATCAATGAACGTAGGAAAAAGCGAGAGTACGAATGGTAAGATACCCACAACAGGTTGATAAGAGCTACAACAAAAATGTAAGGGATATGGTTTTCAAGGTAGGTGACTGGATGCTATAAATGTATACTCACTTAAGCATCAGAGGGCTGTTGGGGAAGCCGACGCCCATTCTTCATGATTCTATGCATTCTAATAAAGTAGGTTGCAAACAACAAATGCTCGAGCCATCAAGTTGATAAACACAATACACTGTACAAGACAAATAAGCACTTACATTACATTACACGATCGATCGTTATAGGGAGAGTCGAGGTACAATCGTGACACAAATACAAAGAGTCGCCTTTATAAGGTATAGACTCAACACCACTATATACAACTTCTCTCTACTACACAACAAGTTGGACAAATGACTATACAAACAAATTTACAAGTCAACTCGACCGGTACAAGTGATTCAACCCAAGCGTCTTCATCGATTCCATTAGTCGACTGGGGCAACATGCAAGACAAAGACAATACACAAATGAAAGCTAGGTATGCACACACAATAACATAAGCTATTTTACACTTAATCACATACGACCCGTGATGAAAGACCGGTTGCCAAACAATAATGTCCCTATCATCACGATGGAGTACATAATGTTCATCAGGTCTCCTCGATAGGGCATCACAACAAGTTCAAATTGAAATCGTCCATACGATGAAACAAAATATAACAAAAATAAAAGTTCCTAGAAACATTTCAAAATCAAGCTGATACTTGTGACCCTCTAGGATGCTCGGCGACAAACACAAAAGTTGATACTGGTGCAATGACAGGAATCGGATCCACTCTTGACATACCCTCCTCCTGACGACCCGCTTCACCTTTCCCCCTCGCTGCCCCCGAAAGTTATTTCATAAGACCAGCAAGGCGTAACAATTCTTCGCCCGACTCACCGACTTCTGGAGAAAATAACACAACCATCTTTTTTTTCTCTTCATCCAGATCCCATGCTTTATGCTGGCCCCAAGTAAGTTCTTACATTGTCTTGATGCGAGAGAAATAAGTACTAAAATCCCCAACACTCTAAGCATGGCGATCCTAGGCCTCCTTCAACGACTTCACCTCACCCTCCAATTCGGCAATCTGATGTTGAGCATCATTCCACCTTGTCACCACTTTCTTACACTTGAGTAACTTCTTCTCCGCCATCTTCAAACGGTCGGATTCATTTTTTACTTTCCCTCTCAAGAGGTCTATCTCCTTCGCATGGTCGGCTTGCATCCGATCCACCACAGATAATGCCAGCATGCATACTCTAGCGTATGCAAAACACACTAGCAGAAGTCAAAGACAACTCGAATAGAAACAATGGAACAACGCTTACAAAGGAAGAAAGAAACATCTCACCTTGCAAGTTAAAAGCCCGCCGTAGTTAATGAACTCAAAGGTCAACTTCGTCTCTAAGGTCGCCTTCATCTTGTCGTCATTGGCAAAAGCAAGATCAGGAAGAAGCTTCTAAATGTCGACATTCACGATCGGTATACCGAGCGCAATCGCCTTCCTTTACAGCCCCAACGACTGCGAAATAGAGGAATCCACAATCCTGAACTTAACGGGGGCTACTGACTTGGACTTCATAGCCCACATATTTTGTTCGATTAAGTCTTTGACAGAAATGCGAACGCCAGATCTCCCTGACTGAGAAATTTCTGACATAGCAGATAATAGTAAGATAACAAGCTCAAAGACCACCAAACACATACCTATAAAGAAGAGAAAGGTTACCTTGAGATTTAGACACCGCTAGAGTATCCATGTCGGCAAGGGTTGTGTACGCCTCGAGCAAGTGGTTAATGTTAAGCAAAACCCTCTTCTTGGCAGGAACCCCAAGTAAGATTGTCGTGACTTCACTAGACTCCGACCCAATACTGTCCGCGTTGGGAACTGTACAACAAAGTATGTCAGCAAAAAGTAAATAAAGGGAAAATAAAATAATGTTGCGAGAAATCTACTTTACTTGATAGACGCCAATTTTCATGCAAAAACAAGCCGTCTATTTCACCCTCCATCGATCTACGCTCGACAAAGAAAAAGCGAGACATCCAACCACGATCATTCACATCTATTTGTTCAACAATTGATTCTTGATCTAGTCGCCGACGCAGTTGAAAACGTGACACTCATTGTAAGGCTCGAGGCCTTAGAAGCGTCAGCCCATGCCAACCCGGGGACTTCTCAGGTTGTCACCCGTCTTGGTACTACTCTCGCCCTAGTACGCTTAATTTCATAGTTCTTTGTCTTTACTTAAATCATGAAAAGGAAGAGCTCTTGTTGACATGGGTAGTACTTTAATCCTTATGAAGGATTACAAATCTGAGATATTACAATCACCCCCACATAAACCCTTGACGACCTCATCAAGCCCAAAGACCACCCTTTGTGTCGAGTGACCGCCATCCAGGCCAAGTCCACTTGTAACCCAGAGTTGGCTCTAAGACCATCTGTAAGGCCCGCAGCCTTAGAAGCGCCACCCCATGCCAACCCGGGGACTTCCCATGAGGTCACCCATCTTGGTACTACTCCCGCCCTAGCACGCTTAACTTCATAGTTCTTTGTCCTCAACTGAACCATGAAAAGGAAGAACTCTTGTTGACATGTGTAGCATTCTAATCCTTATAAAGGATTACAAATTCAAGGTATTACACTCCTTGGGTAGCTAGGTAGTAGGTATGCCACAAATCCTCAATGTAGAACTTAACTCCCAACCTTGCTATCAGAAGTCAATAACCCTCAACAAAACGCCACACTGGGCAATATTTGGCTAAGGGCCAACTAGAAGAAGGCAAGGAGATTCCTCACAACAAGGGAGAAAGCAAGGGTTTGATCGATTTTCAACGGATATTAGTAAAAGCATATCCAACCCTATCTCTTCCAGTCAACCCTCTCATGAGGGAGAGGAAGGCATTCCACAGTCGATGCCAAGAACTTCCCGACTTCCGGAATCCTTTTTAACTCGACCTGAGTTAGGGTGCCCGCCTTCGATTCGTCAAAACCTAGAATTTGATGAGAAGTGAAATCGTCACTCATATTCGCCGAACATCCAACATCGACTTCAACCCTTTCCTCAACATGATTGTTGAAACAAGAATATCGGCAGTTTGAAAGATCATTTGAAAGCGAAAGAGAATTACCTACAAACAGTTTTCTAAAAATCCCCGCCTAGGGCCGTCTAGGCCTCGCCTGAGCGCTAGGATGCCATCCATCACCTAGGACCCCGCCTAGGGCCGTCTAGGCCTCGCCTGAGCACTAGGCGGTCATCCATCACCTAGGACCCCGCTTAGGGCCGCTTAGGCGAGCAGAAGTCTCAAATGTTGTGGAAGCAACAACATCTTAGGAGATGGCAAATGCATATAACATAATTTTGGGTGAGGCTTTGTAAAATAAGGCCCATTATTATAAATCAAACCTTATCCCAATATAGTTTTATAAACATTAATGGATTTGGGAGAATACAATCAAATAATCACATGGATCACGCATTAATTTTTAATCCACGCCTAGGCCCCCCCTTCACCACTTAGCTCCCGCCTAGCGACTTTTAGAACATTTCCTACAAGGCATAAGTCGTGGTTGAGCACATGTAAAAGCAATAGAGCAATCACAATCAATATAAGAGGATTCAAGCTTGAAACACCAACATCTTCTGCAGATCCGCCTAAAATAAATCAATTGTCATTTCGGAAAGAGAAGAATCAGAATCGGCCTAGTTTGCCCAAATCCAGCCTCCTCTTTTGGGGCAATTGTTGGGCCCAAAATTTGTTCAAGGACAAACTCGGGTTCATTTAAGAAAAAGAGCTCGGATATTCGTATTTGGCCCACTCAGAAGCGAGCCGACCGACTCACAAATCGCAGGAGACACGACCAAGATGGAGAACCAAAAAGCATTGTTAGTCGACACATGCCAATGTTTGAATCAATTGCGAAAATCAAGGAGGTCGTTACTCCCTGAGATATTCTCACAACGTCTTCAAAATCCGAGAAATCATGAAATTAAATGCTAAGAACTAATGTAAAATATATGAGTATATAAGAAAAGAAAAGATATCTAAAAAGGAGGCGTTCTATTTGGAAAATTTCACCCAACTAGCTACCGATTTTGGCTCTCAAGATCATTCTCAAGCATCCTAGAACTGGCAATTGTAATCTTTGTCTGAAAAAGTGGAGATAATCTTACGTTTATATTCTATCTTGTACTTAATCTTGTCATTTTATATTTCAATATTCTTCTTGAATTAGATCGTGATACTTCGACTAGATTATTCCGCATTTTAGCAAATTTAGATCGAAGGACTTTTTTTGTCCTAAACAGTCACCCAGTTCCCAAATAATTTTCCATTTTCGTGATATTGAGGTCACATTTTAAATCCCCTCCCGTTATACGTAAATGGTTTTTCGCAAGATAAACGCACGTTAAATTGATGTCGAAAGCTCTAACTGGAAAGTTCAGCTAGTGGAATAAACAACTGAAGTCATAGTGCTAGTATTGGTTTGCAATGCTGTATGGCAATATACAAATCCAAGTGCATCTGCACCCGTACGGTGAGGGACCAATTCGTCTTTCATTCCCTATTGCCCTTCAACTAATTTGGACCATAAAAACTTTTCAGTGGTTTTGAACTTTTCACCTTCCACCCGGCCACATTTAGTGGCTAAAGGTTTGAGAGATTTACTTTGGAAAATGGATCTCAAGACTAGGGGTATGAGTTTAGAGAGTTTGATAAAGGGTTTGAGTATCAGTTGCGTCTGAGAATTTTGGTCATCCGGTTATCCAGGGCGATGACGATCCAAGACGACAACGTCGACTTAAATCTCAAGACGATCAACTCAATTCGGACTTGCAAGCAACCACCCGAAGTAAAGCAGGTTTGTTGGAGAGATTATCCGCTGTAGTTGGAACAAACTTGAAGATCTCCCACGTTCTAACCGCCGGAAACAAGACGATTATTAGGAGGATTAAGTGACTTTTCTATGGTAGTTATAAATAGAAGATGATATATCGCACATGTAGCACACACAACAAAATCGTCTCATTAGTAGCAAATATGGTTCTATGAAATCTTCAAGCTTGTTTATCATGTTAACGGCCATTCAACGTTGTAACTTTGATCTTCATGAAACTAATAATGGAGATCGATAAGCATTATAATTCATTGATTGTCATTTATCTTATTTTCAAATTTCAATTCGTTTATATATCTTTATTACAATCGGATCCACTTCATTTAATTAATTATCACATCAATAAAGCAAATTTAGATATATTCAGTTTTTTGCCCAACAAAATAGACGATCCACCTACTGTTAATCCCAAACTCATTACCATGGCTGACAGAAACAACCAACCCACCATCGCCGGAGACCTAATCGGAGAACAAAACCCTACTGGCCTTGACACCTAAGCTATTGGGCAGAATCAACCAAACCATGTGTATGCTGGCCAAAATCCCCAAGCTCATCAAGTCTAAGAACTTATCGGATGATGCAAGCGCTTACTTAGGGAAGATATCAACCAATAGAGAACTTGTACGGAAGCCCTTAGTAACCAAATGACTCAATTCGACACGGAAATTGCGTGACTAACTCATGAAAATGAGCTTTTGAAAACGCAAATTCAATCTGTCGCTAGAATACCAGGAACTCAGGAAGCATAAGACAACCCATCAACAACGAGGGCCTCAAGTTCGCCTCAACCCAAAGAGAGAAACAATGTTGCCTCATATCCCACCGACGCAAGGAGTCAACATCGCCTTTGGAAGCGATATGTTCCACACACCTCCGACAACTCCAATTTCGAGGACTTCCACTATTCCTTTTTAGTTTCTCATTACATGGTCGATTCCTCTCCGGTCAGCTCTGGCACCCAAAAAGACCTTGACAAGTGTTCCACCAATGCAAGTACATCCCTTTGCAGTGACTTCATTAAGCATGGAGAATCTCACAGAGCGCACAACCCTAAAGCAGCTTAGATGCGCCCTGGACAAGTGGATCGCTACAAATCTTGGTCTTCCTCGACCGATCCAACAGGAAGCGATTGATATTCCCAAAAAAATCATGTTTCCAGCATGCCCAACTATGATGGGATTAGAGACCCTAATGATCATGTTTCAATTTACAAACAAAAATTAATGACAAGTTCTATTCCAAAAGGAAATTACCTGAGATTGTCTTGTGCAAAAGCTTTGGCATTGCACTCACGAGTCCTGCACGGATTTGGTTTATGCATTTTAAATATGGATTAATTGTATCTTTTGCGGATCTGGTGAATTCGTTCAAGAAGCTGTTCGTGAGTAGCAAACAACTCGATAAACAAACCGAAGATCTCTACAAGGTCGTAAAAAGGTATGGAGAATCATTGTTTTATTATCTTAACATGTACAACAAGGACAAATTTGGAATTCCGAACGGTTAGATTTCAACCTCAATTGAGGCATTTGGACAAGGATTGATTGAAGGAAGCGAACTCCACAAGGAACTAACCAAGTATCCTTGTAAGAATATTGAACAAATACAAGCAAAATGATGGCCCAAGTCTGCCTTGAAGAGGACGAGGAACCAAGTAAGGTTGACAAGAGCCCTAATCGAGTGATCACAAGTCGACATTTGATAACCAAAGGGACTGATGACACGAGCCTTAGGCCAAGGGTCACCACAACACACCGCAGGTAAACACTTCTCATGATAGATACCAAGATTGGAAGAATTACCCTTCTTTGCCTCCAATGGTCCAATCATACGACTTTAATGTATTTGTATCAGAACTCGTTTAAAATTTTGACAAATACAAGAAAACGGTTAGATGACTAACGAATAATGACAAACCAGATTCCAAGAAGATCATGGTCAAAATACGGATGAGTGCATACCATTGTGAAAGAAGGCCACACGACTATCATCACAATGATTCATTTGAGACGTCATCTTCAATAAAGGTAAGTCGATGCTTGATCGACGAGACCCAATAAACTCTACAACACCACTTTCTCCCGTTCGTTGAAAAGTTATTAACACTATTGCATGAGCATCAGACATATGCCATGCTACATATTCCACCCCGAAATAACACAGTACATAAAGCAACATGGAGTGTGCCAAGATGAAAAGAAGGAGTCGACTTAGAATTGGGGACATGCCCAACATCACGTTCGATGAAGCTGACACAAACAACCTTAGACTGCATCATGATGGCTTAGTGATCTCCCTTTGGATAAGGAATTGCCTTATGAGACGGGTGTTGGTCGACATTAGAAGCTCCCCGAACTTGTTGATGGTTGACGCCTTGAAAAGTAGGGACATAACGGGGATGACATCACTAAAAATTTGACCGCTTTGGATGGATTTAGTAGTGAAATACAACATACTTCAAGGGAGATAGTGTTGACAATGTACTCAAGAGGTGTCAACCAACATGTAAAATTAGTAGTACTCTATTGTCCTTTTACATACAACGTAATTCCTGGCAGACCGTGGATACACGCTATAAAGGTTGTGCCATCCACTTATCATCAAACCATAAAGTTCCAAGGTAGGTGCCAATTGTTTGATCAAATTAAGTACCTCTGGTAAATTCGATTGGTTGAGGGGTATGGAAGCTAAAGAAATATGCTGAAAGTAAGTTGTTCGACGACTTGTTAAAAAATAAGAATGAAAATAAGAGACAAGGGTAGAAGACATGCTCGAATGTATTAATTGTAGATAATTCCCTATATATCTGAATGCCTTTCAATTCCTTTTACATGTATCCTACCTTATTTATATAGGAGGGAGGTGTCCATCTATACAAGATTATATTTCTTCTATTAGGAAATAACATCCAAGGAAACATTATCATCTACGAGATATTATCTATTAGGAAACAATATCTTCTAAGACATAACTTCTTGGTGATCCAACGTCTCATACAAAGTTGTTGATGTTGCCATATATCATCATCCCGACATGTAATTCGTCAACGACTAACAACCCGTAACGCATTGACGACTTTGCAAGTAAGTTGTAAATTTGTTCTCATATCTTTGAAGAATCATGACCCTTGTAGTTATCTAATTACGCCCCATGTATCTTCCTTCTGATGAGGTGATGTTACTTGTCGAGTTCCAATGGTCCCAACACATATTAGGACTACACCAGTCGGCAAGACAAGTGAGCCAATGGTCAACCCGGCATAACCACTCTTACACAAGACAACTTTCCCATATATGATGTCGTAATAGCGAAATTGGACAACAACCTAGAAAATGACATCATATTGAACGAGGATGATTAGACCATGCGTTATATCAATTGACTGAAAGATGGAATCCTTCCAAATGACAAGAGATGCCAAACGACTTCAAGTACAAGTTGTGTCTTTTGATTTACAAGTAGGTGTTCTATTATTGAAATCTATGGCAGTTTGCTATGAAGATATTTGGATAAAGACGAAGTCCACGCTATCTTAGATAAGTAGTGTAACACCATCGACTTGTGTCGATAATGCCACACGCCAGTGACCTCATACTTTAATGTCCAAAGTCACTCAAGGCTTAATCCGGACAATTTATACGTAAATATAAATAGAATTATAAAAAATATAGCCAAAGGATTATGAAACAAATACTCAATCTTTATAAAAATCATCCATGTAATTTGAGGAAATACCAATTTTACAAGACGATATTAAATAGTAGAAGAAAACTTCAATTAGATCCTTATTATATGACTAGGTTATCTAATACCTTCACCTATTACATTAATGAACAAGATTAATTTCCAATCAAATAACTTAGAAATATACTATGACATCAAACTTCAACTACAAGCCTTCTTCTCCGATTTGTTATTTCTAGATAACCTGAGTCAAGCGGATTGATGTGCCGTATGGGACGGATGACACCAGCCAACCATGCGAGAAAAAAGAAGAGTTGGTTAGTCTAATGAAAGAGTAAGCAAGGGTATTTATGTGAGGTTTTGTGTGGTCATATCTAATTACTATCATCGTTTCTCAAATAAAAGTCGATAGGCGATAGGTAACTATAATTATTCCATAGAAACGAAGGATGGAAAAAGAGATGTGCACCAAGAGAATACCCGAAAGGAATGTAAGTGTTATGGGAAGAAGATATGATTTCGTTTGGGAATGTTTTAAAATCATCACACAACTTATATAAAACTCCATTTAATAATTGGTTCCGACCAACCTCACGGCATATATGATGTGCGAATTCATATTAGAAAGACGTCCCATAGACTAGAGCAAGAGTCGTTTCCAAGTTGTACTTCTCGCTCTGGTTCATTATTTATGTGCTAGCATCACTTATCTTATTTAATTTCAACACACCACACATTATCTTAAAGCTTTTAACATTGTCTCGAACAAAACGAGAACAACACAAGGCGACATTATGTCCAACCCAATTGCACTAACAAGGTGCTTAAACACCTCTTATCCTTAACCGGTGGATAAAAAGCAATGGTCATGACTTTATAAGTATTAGGGAATTATTCCGACTAATACCGAGTTATAAAGAGATCAGTATGCCTTACAAGACCATAATATCCCTAATACTTAACGACTAGTTAGTCCACCCTTAAACACACGAAGCCAAGACATAATATTGTCAATAAAAAGATAACAACATTAATTACTCTAACATATAGAACTATTTATATATACATTATAAGTTTATAACTATCATCATACATACAAAATTATTTAAAACACACAAGTGTTCCCAAACATTTAATCAGGTTTTAGAAATTACCCAATTAATAAACAATTATTCAAAATTAATTGTTAGTCAAAAACAAAATTGAAATGAGAAGAGTAAACCACCACTTGTCTTAAATTCGTTTAGAATGAAGACGGCAAGATTGACGATAACTTGTTTCCGGGCAATCAACTCTTCACTTCAATCCGACCCACGAGTGATTCCAAGGTGTACCCAAATTACAAAAATAATCTATGATTAATTTATTTATTTTAACACAAAAATTAGTTCAACTTCTATCACCACAATTAGTTAATTCCTCGTCTAATCAATACGAAATTAAACTAATCAGGTATAATTACGTTAATAAAGCTTGTAAATTAACAAACTATATCTTATTAACCAATTAAACTCTTAGAAACCCATTAATCATCACTAACATTAACCTAACACCAAATTAAACATAATTAGCATTGAATGAAATTGTGAACCAAAACACTACTGTTGAATCGTTAGTGTGTTTAATCAGGGAACTATGTGATTGTTCCCTGGGCAGCGGAAATAAGTACAGATTCAAAGTAACAACAAAGTTCCAAAACGAATACTTGTATTATTAGAGTTGTACAATCTCACAAGTCTTATCTCCACCTATACCCTAAGCTAAAGACTTTGAGTGCAATCACCTCTAACCAACACAAGTACAAACGAAAACCAAAGCAATAACTACCCGTACCTTGCTTTAACTTTCCGATCTCAGTTCACAAGAGCTCTGGATGACAATAGCTGAGATGTCTTTCCCCAAGACAATTCTCATCTATATATAGGGTCTAACAAAGATCCTATTACCAAATATCACACTATAAGCACATATGGTAACTATGACAAAAATCGTTTCCAAATAAACTCTAAATCTGATAAACATTTAGTTTCCATCTATAAAGTTTCCTAAGACTCAATATATTCTTCTTCTTCTCCAAGTAAAACACGAAATCTTGTTTCCTTGTATAATCGAGTCTATTTGGGAACAGCTGGCGTATCTCTGTGTTCTCGCATTGTTCCTCAGACGCGGCATTTCCATAAAAGAAACTTTCCTTGTATAGGCGCCACGCGCTTTCTAGCTTTCCCAATTGTTTGCGCGGGCACTGTTCCTTGTTGTCACAGCTTTCCAATGTGCTCCTCTGTTTTCTCTTCTTCACTGTTTTTCCATTGTTCCTTTATCCTTTCAT
Organism: Rheum nobile; assembly: GCA_027886185.1. NCBI lineage: Eukaryota > Viridiplantae > Streptophyta > Magnoliopsida > Caryophyllales > Polygonaceae > Rheum > Rheum nobile. The sequence continues at coordinate 254,169 of WOAB01000671.1, read as the reverse complement.
GAAACCTGAAACTCATAGGAACAACACAAAACCATAAAACCTAATGGTGTTTATCATCATCAAAACCAGAGGGAACTATCAAGGTTCCAACAATTTCCCCCTTTTTGGTGATGACAAACCCATTCAAAAATTGTTCAATCAAAACAGAGTAATAAGCAAAGTAATATCTATCAACATGTATCTCAGTTTAAACGTATAAGCAAAAATTTTATATCAAATGAATAATTGCAATGCATACCTCCAAGTTGCATCATCGTTCCCCCTCAGCACTGGCACCGTCCAAAAATTCTCAAAGAATTAGGAACATTTAACTATTACCTCTCTTAATCTGAGTTATCACACAATTTCCACACTTCCCCCTTTTGGCATCATCAAAAGACCAAAAAATTTGCCAGTGGAACAACATGACTAAGCAACAGTTACCAGCAAAGACAAGTTCATTCATAATGCAGGGAATTGATTACACAAAGCAAGGAATAATCAGGCAAACAACCATAAAAAATCACAATGCAAACACTTAAACAAGATAACATATAAAAATTTCAAGAGAAGAGGGTCAGACGGGCTGGATAAGGAAAGGTGTCCACTCAAGACTCAGAATCCTCCTTCTGGGCCTTGTCTTTGTTGAGGAAATACTCAAGAAGCAGAGACAAGATGTTTTTGATTTCACGCAACTCAGTGAGCATCTGACTTTGCACTGAAGCACCTTTAGATCCTTTGGAAGTGCCCTCTCCAGCTTCTTTCTTCAAAATATCAGACACAGGCAGAGTTCCCTTTGTGTCGCCTTGGAACTGCATCTTATTTACGTTCACCATGTCGAGCTCAGTGACCATGGGAACTTCACCTTCTGCTTTGTAGAACCCTTCTGCTTGCAGAATCAGTTTGATGACGTTGGGATAAGCAAGAGAGTGGGTTTTGGCACTACACTTATCCATGTTCTGTAGAATGATCTGTGGAAGGTCAATCTTCTCCATGTTCCAGAATCTATCCAGCAACAACAAATCAGTGAAGGTGATGGTGTTCCTCTTTTCTTGCCTGGGAACCACAGCCTTCATGATGATGTGGTGGGCGATTCGCTGGGGCAGAGTGAGAGCGGACACATGAGTGGCTGGGATTTTCAACTTAAACAGCCTCTCAGAGCTTGCCTCCTTGGCCGCTTTCATGGCGTCGGCATTTTTCTCAGAAATTTCGCCAAACCCCTCGGCAGTGACAACCAACAGACGACCCACCTTTGAAGTAGTGAAGGACAGCGTTTCCCCTTGAATTTTTGTTGTTCCCACCATTGTAGCACTGGTGTTGAGCTGGAAGGAACGGTAGAACTCCTTGACTTGGTCAGGATTGGCCATGACACTGTTGGAGAGAAATTGTTCCCAGCCTTGAAACTTGATGCGCTCTAAGACATCAGTGAAGTTATTAGCGACGAGGAATCCATCTGGGATGAGGAGATGGGGAATGATTTTCTTCCCATCAACAACCTTGTCTTCCAACTTAGCCTTCTTCCTGGGCTCAGACTTGGCCTCGACCTTCTTTGCAGATCAGAGCCTTGTCTTGAGAGTGTCCGGAGTGGTCTCACCGGCGACAGATTTGGTCGGAGTGGACGCTTCAGTGGACACTCTCAGTTCCCCTGTGATCACAACATCAGGGTTCTCCTCTTCTTCCTCGTCGGCGGCGCCAACGGAGTGCTTTCTTTTGCGACTAGGCGCCACTGTTTCTAGAGGTTGGTGACCCAGCTCAGCCTCCATATCAGCCATGGCCTCCTCCTGTTCAGCTTCTTTGGATTTGGGAGGAGATTCCACTTCTTCTTCAGGCTCAGAGATTGTCACCATTTCTTTGGAGGTGTCAGTTTCTGGGACCGGTTCCACGGATGGTTGTTTCCCCTTAGACTGTTCCTTATTGAGTTTGGCGATTGAGGATGTAGCTTCTTTGGCGATGTCCACCACAACAACCATGGAGGTGGAGACTTTGGATTGTGGAGTCATAGCCGCCTGGAGAGCTTCGATGGAGTGCTTGAGGGCCGCGAGTTGTTCTTCAGTAAAGCTAGAGACATCAATGGCGGGGGTAGAAGAAGATGAAGGAATAGACATGGTGAAGGGGTTGTGTTTGAGAAAGAGGGGTTTTGAAGGTATTTAGGGTTTGAGGCGGCAGAGAGCAAAGGGCAAAGGGAGAGTGGATTCAGAGATTGATGGAGAGAGTGAACCAGTGGTGAAATCGGTTTGAGGTGAGGGTTACAATTTATAGAGGGCAAGAGATTTGGGAAACGAAACGAAAAGGGAAGGTGAGGACAGGCTTACCAAAAGTCTCGCCATTGATATCTTCGAAATCGGCAATCAGATCTTTTTCTCTCTCCACTGGTAACGGTCACTTTCCTCTTGTTTCTCGCAATCACATTGTTCCTCGCTGCAGAGCCATCAACTCACCATTGAATGCAGGCGACACAGAGAGCAACGGCTACCTGCAACTCTCAACGTTCAGCAGATTGTTCCCGTTCACTGTTCCCTTCGTAGTTCCCCCTTAGACAAATCCCATACAGAAGACTCTGAGTTCCTTGAGTGGATGGAAAGGCTGGTTTGGATATTTTATGGGGTTCACACAAAATTGCAAAGATATATCCAAACAAAATTATAGGTAGGGAACAATGACGATCCAGATAATGATTTCCAGTAAAATAAGGCAAACAAAGAGAAGTTCATAGGGAACGTTTACCTGGATCCAAGCTAGGGACCGCTGTACAACCAATTATCATTTTGGCTTGTAATGAGGGTTCAGATAATCAAATTGGTTGCTTTGGGCTTGAAGGAAGATGTTATCAAGTAAAAATATAGCATATATGATCAAGAATAGAAGTTGTGAGATGTTTTTGATATAGTGTAACACAAAGCACATAGCAAGACGAATAAGCAAGTCAATTGCAAGTAACATGCCGCATAAAAGTTGTTCCCTAGTTTATAATTGATCGATCTAGCCAATCACTGAGGGAATAGTGGATGTGGAGTTCCTCAATTTAGAGAGATCATCCCAAGGAGCATTCTCAAATACTCAAAGGATTTTCTATCCAGTGCTTTAGTGAAGATATCTGCAACTTGTTCCTCTGTCCTGCAATGATCCATTCTAATGAAATTTTTCTCAACATTATCACGAAGAAAATGGTGACGAATATCAATATGCTTAGTATGTGAATGATGGACATGATTTTTGGAGATATTGATAGCACTAGTATTATCACACATAATGGGAACAGTGCCAAGAGACATACCAAAATCCTCCAATTGTTGTTTAAGCCATAATACCTGGGCACAACAAGCGGCAACAGCAACGTACTCAGCTTCGGCAGTTGAAAGGGCAACAGTGTTTTGTTTCTTTGATGTCCAAGAGACAAGGCATGGGCCAAAGAACTGTTCCGTTCCTGATGTGCTTTTGCGATCCACGAGGTGACCAGCGAAGTCACCATCGGTGAAGCCCACAAGTTCGAATCCACTGTTCCTTGGATACCAAAGACATAAGTTGTCGTTCCCTTTCAAGTATCTCAGGATTCGCTTGACCTCAGTTAGGTGTGACTCCTTAGGATTTGCTTGGAATCTAGCACATAGACACACACTAAACATAATGTCTGGCCTACTTGCCATTAGATAAAGTAAGGAACCAATCATGCCTCTATACATTGTAGCATCGACATCTTGTCCATTCAAATCTGCATCAAGTCGAGTGTTAGGAGAAATAGGAATATCAATAGGTTTAGTTTTATCCATACCATACTTCTTCAATAGTTCCTTGATGTATTTTTGTTGATGTATTCTTGTTCCCTCAGAGGATTGAGTGACTTGTAATTCGAGGAAGAAAGAGAGTTCCCCGATCATACTCATCTCAAATTCACTGCTCATGAGATCTTTGAATTTTTCTACAAGGGCAGGGTTAGTGGAACCAAAAATAATATCATCAACATAGACTTGGACTACGAGAATCTCACCTTTGTGTTCCAGGAGGAATAGTGTCTTGTCAATGGCTCCACGTCTATATCCATTGGAGAGAAGGAACTGTGCCAACCGATCATACCAAGCTCTGGGAGCTTGTTTGAGCCCATACAGTGCCTTGTCCAGAGCATACACATATTCTGGATGTTCCGTGTCTTCAAAGCCTGGAGGTTGTTTCACATAAACTTCCTCTTGAAGATAGCCATTGAAAAAGGCTGTTTTGACATCCATTTGATATAACTTGAATCCTTTGAAGGCAGCAAATGCGATGAGGAGTCGAATGGCTTCCATGCGGGCTACTGGTGCATATGTCTCATCATAATCGATCCCTTCTTGTTGGTTGTAGCCTTGAGCAACCAGTCTTGCTTTGTTCCTTGTCACAGTTCCAGAGTCATCAAGCTTGTTTTTGAAAACCCATCTAGTACCAATGGCATGCTTGTGCTTTGGAAGGGGAACAAGTCTCCAAACTTTGTTTCTTTCGAATTGATGTAGCTCTTCTTGCATAGCAACTATCCAATCTGGTTCCTTGAGTGCTTCTTTGATGTTCTTTGGTTCTACAAAAGAGATGAAGGCATAGAAAGCACAAAAGTCGTAGAGTTGAGAGTGAGTACCTCGTTCTTCGTATGGTGTGAGAAGATTGTTGATTGGATGGCTTTTTGCAATTCTGGAGCTTGTAGATGCTGGGAGTGGAGAGATAAGAGAAGGATTTGTAGCTGTTGTAGTTGTGGGAACAGTGACAAGTTCTGAAGGAGTTGAAGTTGTTCCCCGGATTATAGGTGCAACAGCGTTATCTTGTGTGTCTTCCTCCGAGTCCTCCACAATTGCATTTAGCAATTCTTCTTCGATTTCAGATGTATCACCACCAGAAGTTCCTGTATGAACAGTGGTGACACCAGTGTCAGCATCTTGGGTTATTGCTGAGGGAACTACAGGTGCAGGTGGAGCGATGTTGATCATAGTTCTGCTATCTGTGGTAGTTCCCTGAGAGCCTGGTGTGCTTCCACTAGGAGTGGGTGCACGGTTCCCTGTGCATGGGTTGTCATGATGATTGTTGTTGTCATCATCATCATCTGAGTCTTCTCGTTGCATCCTTAAAAAATCATGATCTGTTGTTGTTGGATTGATGGAATCACTCACAACTTTGGAGTGTTCATCGAAGACTACATGAATACTCTCTTCAATCTTCTGGGTTCGCTTGTTGTAGACTCTATAAGCTTTGCATGAGTTAGCATACCCCAGAAAGATTCCTTCATCGCTCCTTGGATCGAATTTTCTCAAGTTGTCCTTTCCATTGTTGTGAACGAAACACCTGCAACCAAAGGCTCGCAAGTGGGAAACATTGGGCTTGCGTTCCCTGATTAGTTCATATGCAGTTTTATTTAACAATGGTCTAAGCATTGCACGATTAAGGATATAGCATGAAGTGTTGATCGCCTCAGCCCAGAATATTCGAGGAAGGTTGCTTGCAATGAGCATTGTTCTTGCCATGTCCTCCAATGTTCTGTTTTTCCTCTCGACTACTCCATTTTGTTGTGGTGTCCTAGGAGCAGAGAAGTTATGAGAAACCCTATGTTCCCTGCAGTAATCAAGAAACATGGAATTCTCAAACTCTGCTCCATGGTCGGATCGAATGGAGCTTAGCTTGGGACCCAGATTTGATTCCACACCCTTGATGAAGGATTCAAATGCCTCGAATACCTGTTCTTTAGAAGAGAGAAAGATTGTCCATATAAATCTAGAGTAATCATCAACAATAACAAAGACATACATGTTCCCTGCATGACTTCTTATCCTCATGGGACCATAGAGATCCATATGGATCAGTTCCAGAGGACGAGAGGTGGTAACATCCGGTTTGCTTTTGAAAGAGGAACGTGTTTGCTTTCCTCTTACACAGGCTTCACAGACTCCATGGATTTCAGGTTTGACATTTGGAAGTCCTCTAACCAGTTCCTTCTTGTGGAGTTTGTGAATGAGTTGTAAGTTTGCATGTCCAAGCCTTTTGTGCCACAGTTCTGTCTCTTCAGCTAGAGACGTAAAGCACAGTTCCCTTGAAGGCTTGAATGTTGTGTCAATAATGTACACATCATTGAATCTGACACCTTTCAGCACACTCTCCTTGGTTTTTCTATTCCTCACGTGGCAATCTTTGATTGTGAACACAGTCTCGTTGTCTCCTTGATCACAGAGCTGAGCTACACTTAGCAAGTTAAAACCAAGTTGATGAACCAAACTAACCTCTTTGATTTTGATGTTTGAATTCAATGTAGCTTCTCCTGTTCCCACTATCTCTCTGCAGCATTTATCTCCAAGGGACACGGTTCCCTTAGAGTGTTGTTGAAGTGAGGTAAGGTGATCTTTATTTCTTGTCATATGGCATGAGCATGCGCTATCAATGAACCACATGTTGTTCCCCCTCACTTCATCCTGCATAAAGAGAGTTAGTGTTTAACGACCCAGGCAAGCTTGGCTTTACCTGGTCGTTTAGAGACAAAATAATATTCTCTAGGCTTATCATTGAATAGTTCAGGAGAAACATCATAATCATTCAAATTGACATTATTACTTCTACTGTTCCTTCGCTGAGTATGCTCTTCAGTGAACCTTTGTTTCTTAGCATAGTTTTTCACAACACGGTCGTTGTTCCCACAATGCCAACAGATCTTGTAGTAGTCTCCCATGGCATACTTGCGATTTGGGATAGGCATTCTACGTTGTTTGGCTCTAACATGGTCAGGTGTGTTAGGCAAGTTTCCCTGGGATTGGATGAGATACATCTTATGGGCAGGTTGACCTTGATACCATGCTTGGTCTTCACTCAACCCACTCTCTAAGGTCTTCACACGCTCTTCTAGATAAGAGTTCCTCTCCCTAGCATTTTGAAGTTCCCTATCCTTCATCTCTCTAATCTCAGGTATGGATAACTCATGTTCCTCACTCTCTTGTTTCTCTCCTTTGTACCCCAGACCATACTTGGGCTCAACAAAGGTAACTCTTTCTTCCCTAAGCTTTTGCTCAACCAGGATAGAGTGAATTTTATCAATCTGAGATAGGTCCCTAACAGTGTTAAAGGAACTATGATCACTGTGAGTAACATTACTTTCAACATAAGGAACAGCAGAGGAATTTGCAATTTTAGATAAAGATTCATTCAATTCATTGCATTTATCCTCAGCATTACCTAGGTCGTTTTGAGTTTTGAGATTCTCATTATACATGCTCTTGATAAGAGAAATCAAAGATTTTTTATCGAAATTAACAAGAGATTCAAAGAAGGTTTCAGGATCTACCTCTTGTTCTTCAACTGGTGCCTTCAGAGTCATTGCACACATTCTGTTGTTCCCCCATGACTCTGGTTCATCATCTTCAAAGTTGGCACAATCATCTCCCCAGACAGCGACGAAAGCCTTCTTTTTATCATTCCCAGAATTTTCACCATTGTTGTCTGAGTTGTTTCCTTTAGGGCACTTATTGGCATAGTGACCATTTTCCTTGCAGTTGAAGTAGGTAATATCCTTGATGTCTCGTTTCTCACCATTGTTCCCTTCATTCCTGAATGATCGACCCTTGCGATAGAGAGTTCGTATGGCCTTGGTGAGAAGAGCAGTTTCTGGATCTACACCATCCAAGTTGTCATCTTTATTGTTCTCTATCATCTCAAAAGCTTTTTCAACCATCAAAGCAATGCCTTTAAGTTTGACATATTTATCTTCTTCATCATACTTCTTAATTTTTCCAAAAACTTCATGAAGTGTGAGTTTGAGAGTGTTGGGGTTCTCCTTGAGGATAAATTTAGTCATCTTATGCCTTGGAGGAAGTCCATCAATATTGATGAAGATTTTTTCTTTAGGAAGGATTTTCTTTTCATCCACATCATGAGCAGCAATTCTTGTGGTGATTTCCTCAAATCTGGATTGATAAGAGGAAACAGTCTCACCATCAACCATGGCGAAGTTATAGAAGTCTTTCTTTGCTGGGAAACGATCAAGCTCTCTAAGATCGGAACTTCCCATGTACATCTGTTCCAAGGATGCCCACATATCCTTTGCAGTGGCACAAGTATGTAGCTTGGATGCATCTTCAATGCTGATTGCATTGTTGATAAACATTCGAGCCTTAGAGTTTTTCTCCATGATTCTGAAGTCATCCGGGCTCCAAGGTTTGATTCCCTTGGTCACATCTTCAACAACCTTCTCTTCCCCAACCTCAATGACTCTCCAACATTGATAGTCATTGCTCTTCAACCAGTTAGTGAAGAGGTCCTTCCAGTGTTAGAACTTTCCACCAACAGGAAAGAACGGTGGTTTGTTGTTCCCAAGCCCAACTTCATGAGTAGAAGCCATTGTTACCTGTGAATCTGAAAAGAACACACAATCTAGAGCTAACCTACTCTGATACCAATTGTTGAATCGTTAGTGTTTTTAATCAGGAAACTATGTGACTGTTCCCTGGGCAGCGGAAATAAGTAAATATTCAAAGTAACAACAAAGTTCCAAAACGAATACTTGTATTATTAGAGTTGTACAATCTCACAAGTCTTATCTCCACCTATACCCTAAGCTAAAGACTTTGAGTGCAATCACCTCTAACCAACACAAGTACAAACGAAAACCAAAGCAATAACTACTCGTACCTTGCTTTAGCTTTCCGATCTCAGTTCACAAGAGCTCTGGATGACAATAGCTGAGATGTCTTTCCCCAAGACAATTCTCATCTATATATAGGGTCTAACAAAGATCCTATTACCAAATATCACACTATAAGCACATATGGTAACTGTGACAAAAATCGTTTCCAAATAAACTCTAAATCTGATAAACATTTAGTTTCCATCTATAAAGTTTCCTAAGACTCAATATCTTCTTCTTCTTCTCCAAGTAAAACACGAAATCTTGTTTCCTTGTATAATCGAGTCTGTCTGGGAACAGCTGGCGTATCTCTATGTTCTCGCATTGTTCCTCAGACGCGGCGTTTCCATAAAAGAAACTTTCCTTGTATAGGCGCCACGCGCTTTCCAGCTTTCCCAATTGTTTGCGCGGGCACTGTTCCTTGTTGTCACAGCTTTCCAATGTACTCCTCCGTTTTCTCTTCTTCACTGTTTTTCCATTGTTCCTTTATCCTTTCATGAAACCTGAAACTCATAGGAACAACACAAAATCATAAAACCTAATGGTGTTTATCATCATCAAAACCAGAGGGAACTATCAAGGTTCCAACAACTACTATATTCGCAAACCACCACGCACCTGGCTGGGTTGGTGGCGGCTCTTGGACGACAATGTCAATTGGCCATGGTGATGGAGAGACTGGTGGAAACGTTGCACGACGGTGGACTGCTGACGCAAACGAACAACAACGGTTTTGCAGAAATAGAGGCAGCGAACGCAAGGGTTGTTCGACGCGGAATCAAAATGCTTGATTGGGTTCAAATGTAAGCAAAATCAAGCGGGATAAGTGGATATTGACTCGTGAGGTTGAGGGTTATGACCTGCTATACTTGGTGGCTTTTGGAGCTCTAGAAATGGCACCAAAAAACACCAATCTACTATATAATTACTAAACGCAAAGACCTACTAAGCCACGTGGCACTCCTACAATAAGCCCAAAAAAAATTCGCCACGTGGCATTATGCTGTTAATTTGGACACGTGGCGCTCAATCCATTTTTTTCGACTTTGTGTTTTTTTTCTTAAATCAAAGATCTTGCAGTATATTTGTATAATAATTTATTTCTCAAGCTGTAAATCAATGATCAACCATTATATTTTTATAACAATTTATTTCCTAAACTATATTACAAAATAAACGTGAAGGGCAATTTAAGATTATACAAACTAAAAGATTTTTTTAGCCAAAATAAAAAAAATGTTAACGAACTCACCATTTTCAGCATCCAATTAGATATGGTTGTTTTAAACCTATTTTGAAAATTATATTACTAATTTATTACGATTTAATTATTTTTAATTAAAAACCAATTAGATAGGATTGTTTAACAAAATCGCACCACTTCCAAATTTCCTTTCTACGTACTATTGTTAACGAACTTTAGAATTTGAATTTGAATATTTATTATTTAATATTAATCTCCTTTTTGAATTTAAATGAGATGAAATTTTACAGGAAGTGTTTCATTTCAAATTAATATACATATCAAAAGTTCGTTAACACTTAGCAATAGTACGTAGAAATACATATCTTAAATTGATTTACATATCAAAATGTTATGCTACTAATTTCTTTTCTCACCTATCTATATACATATTAAAGCAACGAAATTTAGAATCATCATATTGATTTTGGGTCAACCAATCTTAGGTGTCAATTTGTGACTAATTCTTTAAAATTAAATTTTAAATATTTTAACTTTTTTAAAAACTTAACAAATATAATTTGGTTATATGGTTTGTTACCGGATTTTTAGTCTCCTTCAACAAATATACATCACACACTAGGGAACAAATTAATTCTCAATTTTAAAACAAATCTTTTAAATAGGAATAAATTGTTACCGGTATCAATTTTAAAACAAATCTTTTAAGTAGGAACAATTTGTTTATCCAACTAACTAAAATCTTGTGAATTTACAATTAATTCTCATTTTTATTTGCTTTTAAAGTAACTAACTCATTTGTTTCAGCTAGATATTAATTCCATTCTATCAAATTAATTTAAGTCATTAATTAATTAATTAATTTTATCCTTATCAAATCTTGATATCTTAACAATTAATTTATATTGTTTTATATTTGATATGAATTATCTGTTATAAATCTACCACTTTAACATAAATACTCACGGGTGTGTAGCTTTATTTGTTAAGACATTGTTTAGTTAATAATAGTTTCAATAGTAGATATCACATATTAGTGAAATCTATTTATAAGTTTTAAATAATGCTAATCCCATATATGTAATTTCAGTTAACAAGAATTAAAGTATTTGTTATGATTACTATTCATACATATTTATAGTTTTATACTATCATAATGTAACTTATTGTTAATTGATTTTTTTAGATTATTTGAAGAGGTAGGTTGCAATCAAGACTTCTTATTATGGTTATTATAAAATTGACAAAATACTTTATACATTAATTATCCTATATTTTATTTTTTATTGTATGTAGGATATTGTTTAGAAAGGGTGTTATCGGAATATATCACTGGGTATACTTATTATATTTTAATATAAATGAATATAAATAGGGTCAATCGGTTTGGCAGAAGCCCATAAGCCCAAATTAGGTGAGTCGCGTATAAAAGCCCAATAATCGAATATATCAATTCTTCGAATTAGTAAATGATTAAAAAATGTTCTAACTAGGCCTTCTATCCCATTTATCCAATATGTTTACCAAACTTTATATAACAGTCTATATACAGATATCAGAAAACTTACAAAGATATCAGAAAACTAAATGAACATTTTTTACAAAGCTTTATTAGTCCAATTTAGACCAAGTCTACACACATATATTTTACTGGGCCAATTAGCCCAATTTAAACCCGTTCAATTTATTTAAACATGGGCCTTATATTAGAACCAATGTTGTGTAAACCAGTAAATCATCAGGCCCATTATCTTAATATTTAAGTCGTAGTATTGGGCGAATAAGCTCATTAACAATAATTCATTTACACATGCTGCTAAAGTATATTAGCTAAGTTAAGTAGATTATATATTTTTTGTTACACAAACATAATGTAAGGCCGATATATTATATTCAGAAGGTCATATTATTACATATATTGGTAATCCCATTAGTACCAAATCTTTTTAAGCCCAATATATAAAGCCCATTATCATAGCGAATTCTGTGTAAGTGAGTATATAATACAACAAAGCCCGTTAACTTGATTTGTAAAAAATTATTGGGCCAGTAAGCCCATTAACAATAATTCATTTATGTAGCCGGCTAAAGTGTATTACCTAAGTTAAGTATATTATAGTTTTTTTGTTAGCCAAACATAATGTAAGGGCAATATATTATATTCAGAAGCTTATATTACTACATAAATTGTTAGTTAAACTACTTTTATTACTACATATATTAATAATCAAAGAAAAATATAGATAAACACGAATCTTCATGAAGAAGAATCTAGATTAACATAACATTTCGCACTTAAAACCAAAAAATGAATGAATGAAATGTGAGCATGATATTATGCTATATTTCTATCTGAAATTTATAAAATTTTAAAACAATGAAATCACAGAACCAGTCGAAATCACTGAAATTTGTCAAAATATGTAAAATTTGTTAACAGAAGGGAATTTATGATTTCAAACATCAAATTATCTCACAAGCCAAACGATTAAAGATTGAGATTAAAACAGGAACAGATTACCTTCGTTGCCTTAGGGAGAACCCCATAGCCTCCTTATTCAAGGTACCTTTATCAAGCTCCAGAAGATTACAGATGAACACATCCTCAGCAAAGTCCAGAAGTCGTCATACCATTTTATTAAAAAAACAAATTAGTCACAGGATACGAAACTGATAAAGCAACAAAAAAATAAACACAACATGAAATCCAAAATCCCTGATTTTTTTTAATTTTGGACACAGAACAAGTCAGATTATGATTTAAAAACGAAAAAATATCCGGAGAAGGAAATTAAAAAAGAGAAATGTTAAATACCTTTATGAAGTTCCATATCTATGAAATACTTAGGGTTTAGTTAACCCTTCTTTAGCCAGATCCAGATCTGTTGTCGTCTGTTGTCATCCTCTGGATCTGAACGAGATTGTAGAATAATCTAATTTTTTTGTGGATATGTGATAAACTTATTTGGATGAAGAATAAATCGGATCTTGAACATGTAGATTAGAGGGTTTTTTGTGAAAAAACCAATTTGGATCTCAAAGATTTGAACAAAAACAAAACGAAGGCTTGGATGATATTTCCATAAAGATGAAATTCAAAGTTTCAAGAATTGGAAAGATTGAAAGAGGAAAGAAACTATGTGGATCGAACTGGAAAGATTGAAAGGGGAAAGAAAATTCTTTAAACTTCAAGAATACGAGTGTGAAATCCAAACACGGCGTCGGGTTTCGGCGTCTGTAAAATGGTCGAGGAGTTGCTTTGGACTTGGCCCAATTACTTGAATCAGATGATGGGCTTCGTTTATATATGGACGAGGTTAATGTTATGGGCTTGGCCGAGGTTAACAAATTTATTGTTGATTTTGTATTTTTATTATAGTGCACATATAATTAAATAATCATATTAAATGTTAAGTTTGTATTTTTATTTATTTTGTTACTAAAATATATCTGCAAAGTCTCATTGACTATTGTATGTATGAATAAAAACAAAAATAATATAATGTTGACATTTGGTGATATTAGATATACATAATAAGGGATAAATTATTGTTAATATAAATAATAACTTTTTACATAAATTGAGATTTGTTTTAGTTTGGCGTCTATTTCAGTTATGCATTTATTCTAATTGGTCCTTAAAGCACATTAGGCTGCTTCGAAATATTGATTAGAATTCAGGTTTATGCAACGGGACGAGATCACGCAGCTTGGCAGTCATGTCATACAAGGGAGAATTATTTCATGCTACAATATTGGACATACGGTTTTGATTCCTCGCATGATAATGTCATCGTCAGACACTTCATTTCCTTTTAAGTTTCAACGAAAACAATTTTCCTTGACTGTCTGTTTTGCTATGACCATAAACAAGAGCCAAGGACAATCTCTTGCCAATGTCGATTTGTATCTTTCACGTCCTGTTTTCAGTCATGGTCAGTTTTATGTTGCTTCATCAAGGATGACTAGCAAGAAAGGTTTAAAGATCTTGATTTGCAACAAAGACAAGAAGAAAAATAATACTACAACCAATGTAGTATACAAGGAAGTTTTTAATAATTTATAGCAATTTTGAACATCGTGTCATCTTTTATGTTTCACGTGTCATTTTCATGTATTAGAGTTAAATGAACTTTTTTATTATGTTTTATCGATTTACATGTATTGATGTAAAAGATTGTGGCTATGCGTGTTTGTAAGACAACTTAACCAATTTTTATGATTAATAAAGTTATGAAGAGTTTCGTCTCTCTTTATATAATGTAATTTTTTATATCTTTAATTTTTTTAGTCAATTTATCATTTTTAATTTAAATAACTAATCAAATATATATTAAAATAATAATTATTCGATAATAAAAATATATGATTATTACAAATGTAAAATAAAATAAAAAAATCTCGTGCAAGGCACGAGTATTACACAGTTATAGTGGATTGACTAAAGCAAAGGCTAAAGAGATACTTGTTCAGTTTTGGGCAAATTGGATGCCGAAAATGTATGAAATGTGGCTGAATTTATAGGGCTTTGGTTAGCCATAACTCTAAGAATATAATCCAATAAATCACTCGCTCTAAGTGATCGTAATTGGATAGGATTTCCCAATTTATGCTCGGATGAGTTACGCACACTGATAAGGACCACTCTAGGCAAGTATCTCACCTAAAGGAAATTGGTGGAGAATCTCAAGTTTTGATATATTGATTCAATAAACAAGTCTGCCATACAAACGAAACCAATAACAATTTAAATAGCAAGCAACTAAGCATAAGTGCTCAAGTTAACTAACAACTACCACGACGCTAGAAATGAAAGCATGAATTGGAAATGGGTACTCCACTAACTACAAAGCTGGAAACTAATTAACTAGTTAAAATTAATAATTCTAACTTGCTGAATTTTGCAGTAACTTCCTTCTCCTAGCATAAGTGCTTAGTGGGGTCCTATCATTGCACCCTCCCTAAAAAGTCGCCTTGTCCTCAAGGTGGAATGAAGGAAACTGCTATGCGAGAAGATCGTAAGACTCCCAGCTGGCTTCCTCCACAGGTCTTTCTTTCCATTGGATCAATATTAATTGTGTGTTACCCACTGCAACCCAACGATGGGAAAGGACTTTTTCAGGATCGACCATCAACTCAAATGATTCATTTATCGGTGGAGGGATGAGTGAGGCTGTAGATACCGGACCATGAACAAGACGAAGGAGAGACACATGGAAGACAAGGTGGATTTTTGTTGGATTTGGTAGCTCAAGTTCATACACGACTAACCCAATACTCGTCAGAACCTTGTATGGACCAAAAAAAGAGGTGATAACTTCTGCTTTCTGCGCTGAGCTGCGGTACGACTGTAGCCTAAAGAAAACAAAGTCACCTTCTGCAAAAGACAGATCATGACGGTGAGCATCAACGTGCTGCTTCATCCTTGTCTGAGCCTCGGTGAGGTTGTCTTTGAGAACTGATAACATGTCATCTTGGTCTAGCAGTTGCTCTTCTAACTCGGGTATGCGGGTCTTTCCTTAAACAAATGGGTGAAGTGGCGGCGGGTCATGTCCATAAACTAGCTTGAACTGAGTTGTCCCGCTAGATGTATTGAAAGAGAATTCTACCCACGACAAGTAATGACTCCAATGGCGAGGCTGCTCTATTGAGAAACAACGCAGATAAGCTTCTAAACAGTGGTTAAAAACTTCTGTTCGTCTGTCTGATTGTGGGTGACAAGCGGAACTTCATACGGAGTTGAGTGTGCTGAGGCGAAATAACTCCTTCCAAAACGAGCTCAAAAACACAAGATCTTATCTGATAAAATTGATCGAGATACCCCATGAAGGCGGACTTCATCTCTGTAAAAAACAGTAGCATAACCGTCTTGGAAGTGTAAGGGTGAGCCATACCAATAAAATGAGCATATTTGCTGAGCCGGTCTACGACCACCAGTATGACATCCAATCCCCCAGAGTTTGGAAGGCCGGTGATGAAATCCATTAAGACGTCCTCCCATATCTGTTCAAGAATAGGCAATGGCTGTAAGAGGGCAACTGGAACCAAAGTTTGATAATTGGCACGTTGACAAACCCCACAATTCTCAACATTGGTCCACACGTCCTTCTTCATATTAGCCTAGTCTGATGGTGGAGAGTCATGAGATTCATAAAGGAGCTTCATGTGCAGCTGATTGTCATCGGGGACCACTAGTATGTTCTTGAAGTACAACTTGCTATTCGATCACCAACTGCCAATCAGGAAAACACGTAGCGTCAGCCGTCTTAGCTGCCAAAATTTCCTTGGTGAAGGAATATTCTTTTGGAGCTTCAGTCCAGCGAGAGAATTCGGTGGTAATACGGAAGGCAAGAGCCAAAAATTCAGCATGTTGGTGTCTCCTGGACAATGAATCGGCTCCTGAGTTCTCTTTTCTGGCCTTGTATTCAATGATGAAATCATAAGGAAATAGTTTCATAAGGAGGCATTGTTGCTCATTGGTGGTCACCCTTTGATCCAACAAATATTTAAGACTCCTATGATCAGTACGAACAATGAATTTGCTCCCCAACAGATAATGACGCCAATCTGCAATGTTAGAACAAGAGCAAGCAACTCTCTATCATAAGTGGACTTAAACTGATTGGACAAAGAGAATCCCTTACTGAAATATGCGATTAGGTGCCCGAATTGTGGGAGAATGGCCCCAACCCCATCCAGTGAAGCATCACACTCCACGGTAAAAGGCTCCGAAATGTTTTGGAGATGAAGGACTGGGACTGACATCATGGCTGCCTTAAGCCTTTGAAAAGATTTTTCTGCTGCTACTGTCCATTGAAAAGAATCCCTCTTGGTGAGGTCCGTTAGTTGGGGAGCTAAGAACCCATAGCTTAAGACAAACCGGCGATAGTAATAGGTCAATCCGAGATAACCCCTCAATTCCTTCACAGACGAAGGAGTTGGCCAGCAGACTACTGTAGAGATCTTGTCCTGATCAACAACAACGCCACAAGAAGATACCACATGACCGAAAATGAGATTTCTGGCTGACCGAACAAACACTTGGATGGCTTGGCATAAAACTTATTCTCAAACAGCATATGTAATATCAAATCCAAATGTTCAATGTGCAATTCCTGAAAGTATTTACTTCAGTTTTAAATAAAGTCTTTGTTTTAGTCTGCATTTGTCCGAGTCTTTAGGATTCAGTTAGTTGATTTTCCATTATTTGAATCATGGCCAGTATGCCTTGATTGTAGGAGACGTGAAGTTGTTTTGTAACTGATTCTTCCGTAGGCTATTTATAGATGTGTTCTTCATTGAATGAACAAGCAAGTTACAGCAGTCAAGTATCTTGTCTTACTTTACATCTGGTATCAGAGCCAGCACAGAAAAGAGAGTCTAAGGCCGCAGCCTTGAGTGAGAAAGAATTGAGAGGATGAGTGACGAGAAAACACTCACAAAGATACCACACTTTGATGGTCACTATGACCACTGGAGCGAGCTCATGGAGAACCTCTTGAGAGCCAAAGGTCTCTGGAAACTGGTGGAGGAAGGTTACGCTGAGCCAAGAGACAGAGCCCTCTTGACAGATGCTCAACGTACTCAACTTGATGATGTGAAGACAAAGGATTATCAGGTTAAGCACTATCTTTATCAAGCCATTGATAGGACTGTGTTTGAACAAATCCTGGACAGGAGCACATCCAAGATTGTGTGGGATTCCTTGAAAAGGAAATTTGGTGGGAGTGAAAAGATGAAGAAGTCCCTCAGAAATTCTTTGAGAAGAGAATTTGAAGTCTTAGAGATGAAGGAGAGTGAGACTATCACTGAGTACTTCGCCAAAGTCATGGCTGTATCCAACAAGCTAAGAAGCAATGGTGAAGATATGCAGGACTCAAAGATCGTGGAGAAGGTACTCAGAACCTTGACAGAAAGGTTCACCTATGTGGTGGTGTCGATTGAAGAGTCAAGAGACACAGACTCCATCTCTATTGATGAACTACAAAGTACGTTGACAATGCATGAGCAAAAGTTCAAGAGAACTCACAAAGAAGAGGAGGATCAAGTTCTCAAAGTAGAAGAAAGAGCAAATTCCTACAGAGGCAGAGGAAGAGGATCTGCACGTGGAAGAGGGCGTGGCAGAGGGAGATCCACTTACAACAAAGCCAATGTGGAATGCTACAGATGCCATGAACTAGGACATTTTCAATATGAATGTCCCAAAGGCAATAGGGAGGCTCATTACACTGAGATTGAAGAAGAAGATGAGCTCCTTCTCATGACATACATGGGTTCTCATAAAGATAAAGGGAGCAAGACTTGGTTTGTGGATTCAGGTTGTTCAAACCACATGTGCAACAATGAAGCCATGTTCACAAGCCTTGACAAAACATTCTCTCATTCTGTCAAACTTGGCAATGACAACAGAATGAGTGTTGAAGGCAAGGGTGTTGTGAAAGTGATGTTGGGTGGAGTCAAGTGTACCATAGGAGATGTCTACCTCATGCCAGATCTGAAGAACAACTTGCTAAGTGTGGGACAGCTGCAGGAGAAAGGGTTGGTGATTATGTTTCAAGATGGGAAATGCACAATTTCTCATCCAGAAAAAGGAGTACTTGCACAGGCACCCATGAGTGCTAACAGGCTGTATGTCATCTCACCTACAACCATAGATCATTTGGGAAGCTCAGAGGAGAAATGCCTTCAAGTTGCAAGTTCAAAACTACCAAAGCTATGGCATCAAAGGTTTGCACATCTCAGCAACAAAGGATTGTATCTCCTACAAAGCAAGCAAATGGTGAGAGGCCTTCCAGAATTTCCTATGTCAACTATAATATCCCTAAATTTGTGTAAGGATATTTGGGTAATTTTTCTCAACTTTCATTAATTAATTATTTTGCTTTCGGTGGAGTTTGAATTTTTTGAAATTTCCTTGATATCCGTAATAATTCCCTGAGTAGTATAAAATACATTCGACGTATTTTCGGGCTTTAGAATATTTGTTTGGAGACAAACATATAATTCACGGGGTTAAATTTCACATTCCCATTTTATATTCTTCAATCCCATCACTGTTGTCTCCCCTACTCATTTCTCGAGCCCTCCCCGGCATAGCTTCCTCGAGCTCCTCCCAGCATGCCCACCTCGAGCCTTGTGGTTGTCGGGGCACACCTTGCGAGGGGTTGGTCGGGACTTCCCTGGGCTATTTAAAGAGCTCGATGGGAGCAGCCAATGACCCACACCTCTCGATCTCCCTCCTATGTTTTCTCTCGCTCCCGCTCGGGCCGCTCCGCCTACTGCCCAGCCACGGCGAGCCGAAGCTCCCCTGCTCGAGCCCTGTCTCGCTGCATCTCCCCCGGCGCGAGGCATCTCCGGCGAGAACCCCCCTGTTGCCCCTCTGTTTTCTTTTCACGTGAAATGGGTGGTTTGATTTGGAAGAGATGATGAATAGTGTTGGTGGGCCCCTCCTCTGTTTTTGTTGTTGTTGGGCCGAGAGGCCCATTTAAGCATCCAGTCCAATTTCAACCCGAAATCATTCGAGCGGTATAATTTCGATACCCTTTCGTCCGTATTTTTTTATAGGAAAATTTAATAAATATTTTATGATTTAATATCATAAATATTTAATAAATATAATTCCTTAAATTTGTTCAGTCAAATTAATTGATATTAATTAATATGTCATATGTCGGATCGTGTGTGGACCCGTAATCTGTCGGAGCTATACCCGTGTCGAGCCCGGATTTCCGTCGTCATTAGGCTTTTCTGCGGACTAAGGCAAGTGGCGGTTCGCTCTTGTTCATCGTTCCATATTTACATTAATTATCAGCTGTTTCTCTGAGTAATTAATTTGGAATGATTACAGTGTTTATCTGGAAATGGTTTTATAAACTGTTTTGTAAAATCATATAATAGGTTGTATATCTGCTAGAACGACGCTATTATCTGTGATCGCCTTCCGGGCATTTATGTGGATTAATAGGAAAACTAATCCAAGTAAGGATTAGCTGTTTCTATTATCTCTATGTTTAAGTTAATTGCCTGGATGGCTTTAATGTGAATAATTGTTGTGTTAGACTATTTAGTTAACACGAGTGTTTGTAGGAACGCTAATCCAAGTAAGGATTAGTCGTTTCTTTATAACTTAATGTGCGTAGGAACGCTAATCCAAGTAAGGATTAGTCGTTTCTTTATAATTTAATATTCGTGGGAACACTTATCCATATGTAAGGATTTGTCGTTTCTTTAAATCATAATATTCCTCGGATTAATTCCGAATAATTTAAGGGTTATGACCTATGCTTCTTATCCACATGTAAGGATCTGAAGTGTTTAAGCACCTTGCAAGCGCCATTGGATGAGCTTAATTGCAGTCCTGTGTATTAAGCACTTAGCTAGTGCATTGGGGTGGACGTAACTGTCACCCTGTAAATTAAACTGTAAGCGCTGTGGCAGTGCAATCAGGGTGAACGTAAGGTCACCCGGTGTAATAATAACTTCCGTGTTCTCGGAATAATATTAAAAGCCTCAACAGTGTGTGTGTGTGTTGTACTTTAATAAGATAAGTGCAGTTAAGCACATAATTAATAAGTGTAAGCATTGTAATAGTGCAATCAGGGTGAACATAAGGTCACCCGGTGTAATAATAACGCTGTTGTTACTCGGCATAATAATGTTAAGTCCCGCGTGTGTGTTGTGTGTTTTAATTTGGGTTGACGTAATTGTCACCCTGTGATTTAAGCCTTGTTGTCGCTCTTAATAACATTAACGTGTTTCATTAATGGGTGTTTTATAATTAAATAAGATATGTGCCCGAGTGCACATAATTAATAAGCTTGGGTAGTTGTACTAATTGGGTGGACTTAATTGTCACCCTAAGGTTTAAAGCTGTATATCTGCTCTTAAGCTTGTTGTATGCATTAGTGCGGATAAAGTGTTGGGAAGGAATAATTGATTAAAGGGGTAATTCTTCAGGAACTCGTTTTCTCTATTGTGGTCTTGAGTAAGACTGTGAAATCCGGAGTTAGAAAGGTCAGGATCATAAGTAAAGTATGATCCATGTAGGACCAATGGTTAAAGCTTTTGGGTAAGCCAAGTGTACGACATCATAGGTATCCTCTGGGGAGATCTATTTGAGATTAATTTGAGGTAACATAAGGAAATGATGCGATTAAGTCCTGGATGGATAGTAGATTGTGTGCAGAATGTAGAGTAATGACTCTTGGCAATTGTTAAAGATCGGCATCGTGTGAGTATGTCGTCTATAAGGCTTAAGGTGCAACTCTTGGAGGAGGATTAAGTTGTAAAGTGATTGTGTTATAAGGTGACCACTTTAATAGAAAGGTCACAGTTTAAGGATATGATATGTTGATGACCTTGAGGTAATAAGGATTCGGTAAGAATTATTACATGATGTGTAGTATGGAGATAAGGTTGTGAGATGATGAAGTGATTAAGGATAAAATGTGTGGAGTTAATCTTCTAAGAGATTAAGGGTCATCTCTTATAAGTGAGCTTGTGTTATAAGCATTATTGTAGATGAATCATTTCAGAATAATGTCATAAGGAATTAAGGGTAATGTCTCTTGGGTTACGTTTCGAGGAACGTAGGAGTTAAGTTAGATGTGAATGTTATTGAATCGATGAGAATGAGTAATGGATTGTATTAATGTAAATATCGTTGATTTGTGCCCTTGCTAGTCTATTCTGTAGACTAACCCATTGTTTTGTTATCTGCTTTGTTGGCTGGTGTCATCCGTTCATTTCGGCACATCAGATTTGTTGCAGGTCCAAAAAGGCTAGAACGACTATGACGGCAAATGGTGTTTTTACAAGTTTATTCAGATTAAGATCCTTGACGGGTGATCATTTCGATCCAGACCCAGTTGTTATTTCAAAGATTTCCGCTGTGTTAAAAAGGTCTTGTTTTAAGACTACTCTGTGTTTTCAAGACTTCCGCTGTATTAAATTCTGATAATGTATT
This sequence comes from Rheum nobile, assembly GCA_027886185.1. NCBI lineage: Eukaryota > Viridiplantae > Streptophyta > Magnoliopsida > Caryophyllales > Polygonaceae > Rheum > Rheum nobile. The sequence goes on along the minus strand of WOAB01000671.1, from coordinate 232,404 downwards.
TTAATGTCTGGAATCATGTGTACTTCCGAGACCTTAGTTTTAATGAAAGTTATGATATTTGGTATTGTAACTGTGGTTTGATAGTTATATCGTTTGGAAAAGCCTGGGGTGACTTCGGGATTTTATATCCGGGGTCATCGGCATGTAATGCTTTCAAAGGGTAATCATTTGGGGGTGTTACACCACCTGCTCAGATTGCTTCCTTGGGAAGCAAATTCGTGCTCCCATTCCAAAGCAAAGTTCCTGGAGAGCCAGCCAGCCCTTGGAACTCATTCACTCAGATATCTGTGGTCCAATTTCTCCAGCTTCTAACAGTGGGAAGAGGTATTTTTTGAGCTTTATTGATGATTACAGCAGAAAGGCTTGGGTTTATTTGTTGGCAGAAAAATCAGAAGCATTTGCAAGCTTCAAAGCATTCAAAAGTCGTGTTGAGAAGGAATCAGGAATGGAGATCAAGTGCCTTAGGACTGACAGAGGAGGAGAATATCTTTCTTCTGAATTCAGCAAGTTTTGCAGAGAAAATGGAGTAAGAAGACAGCTCACAAATGCTTACACTCCACAGCAGAACGGAGTAGCAGAGAGGAAGAACAGGACTGTCATGAACATGGTGAGATCCATGATGACAGCAAAAGATATTCCAAAGTCCTTTTGGCAAGAAGCAGTTGCTTGGACCTTCCATGTCCTCAACAGATGTCCTACTGTTACAGTCAAAGACATGACTCCACAAGAAGCATGGAGTGGACTCAAGCCCTCAGTTGATCACTTCAAAGTATGAGGATGTATAGCATATGCACACATTCCAAAAGCTGCAAGAGGTAAATTAGATGTCAAAAGCTCTTTGTGCATTTTTCTGGGCATAAGTGAGAATACTAAAGGCTATAGATTGTATGATGTCAAGTCCAAAAAACTTGTCATTAGTAGGGATGTGATTTTTTAGGAAGGAAAACAGTAGGACTGGGAAAAAGAAAAGGAACGTGGAAAAGAAGTGAGTGAAGAGTTAGAATAGGAAACACAAGAAACACTAGAAGAAATTAACCTTGATGAGACCAACACTGATTCAGGTCAACCAGGGGAATCATGGGAAACAAGGGAAGAAGAGAGTTCAGAAAGGGAAACACGGGAAACACATGGAACTAGAGAGGTTCAGACTAGAGAAAACACAAGAGGGGAGAGCCAAGGTACTAGGATTCAAGCTCAAGGGAGAGAAAGAAGAGCTCCTAGATGGCTAGATGACTATGAAGTCCATATGATCCAGGATCATATGATCCAGGACAGTGAAGATCCAACCAGTTTTTCAGAAGCTGTACAAGAAGAAAAATGGAGACAAGCCATGGAGAGTGAGCTTGAATCCATAGAGAAAAACAACACTTGGAGCCTCACTGTACTTCCAGCAGGAGCAAAGAAGATAGGTGTCAAGTGGATCTTCAAAACCAAGAAAGACGAGAATGGTGAAATTACTAAACACAAGGCAAGACTTGTTGCAAAGGGCTACTCTCAGCAGCAAGGCATAGACTACTCAGAAGTATTTGCACCAGTAGCTAGGCTTGACACAGTGAGGATGATCATAGCTCTTGCAGCTCATAGGAAATGGAAAATACATCAACTTGATGTCAAGTCTGCTTTTCTCCACGGCCAGCTGAATGAAGAAGTGTTTGTTGAACAACCAAGAGGCTATGAGAAGAAGGGGCAAGAAGATATGGTATACAAACTGCACAAGGCTTTGTACGGGCTCAAGCAGGCACCAAGAGCGTGGTTCAGTAGAATCAAAGCTCACTTTGTCAGTGAAGGATTCCAAGGATGTGATAGTGAGCACACTCTCTTCATCAAAAGGAGCAATGAAGGGAAGATCATCATAGTCAGTGTGTATGTAGATGACCTGATCTACACAGGAGATGATGAAGAAATGATGCAAGAATTCAAAGCATCAATGATGAGAGAGTTTGACATGTCTGACTTGGGGCACATGAATTACTTTCTAGGCATTGAAGTGATACAGAAGAAAGAAGGAACTTTCATTTGCCAGAGAAGGTATGCTGAGGAGGTCCTAAAGAGATTTGGGATGTGGGAGAGCAACTCAGTAAACAATCCTATAGTCCCTGGAATCAAGATCGACAGTGATGCAAATGGAGCACTTGTGGATGATACATACTACAAACAGATTGTAGGAAGCTTGATGTATCTTACATCCACTAGACCTGACTTGATGTATGCTACTAGTCTGCTGAGTAGATACATGTCAAGGCCAACAGAAATGCATCTGCAGCTAGCAAAAAGGATCCTTAGGTACTTAAAGGGAACCGTGAACCTTACTACAAAGAAAAAGGAGAAAAGGAGCTTCAAGCCTACACTGACAGTGACTATGCTGGGGACGTGGAGGATAGAAAAAGCACTAGTGGCTATGTGTTTTTGCTGAGTGAAGGAGCAGTAGCTTGGAGTTCTAAAAAGCAGCCTATTGTTACTCTGTCTACCACTGAAGCAGAGTTTGTAGCAGCTTCTCAAAGTGCCTGTCAAGCTGTATGGATGAAAAGGATACTCAATGAGATCGGATACAAGGAGCCTAAATGCACTAAGATCAAGTGTGACAACAGTTCAACCATCAAACTGTCAAAAAATCCTGTTATGCATGGTCGTAGCAAACATATTGATGTGAGGTTTCACTTCCTAAGGAATCTTGCTGCTGAAGGAGTCATATCCTTGGAGCATTGTTCCAACAGTGATCAAGTGGCAGACATTATGACCAAACCATTGAAGAGTGACACATTCTGGAAGCTCAGGAAGGAGATGGGAATGATTGATCTAGCAGAATTAAGTTGAAGCTTGGCAACTTCAACTTAAGGGAGAGATTGAAAGTATTTACTTCAGTTTTAAATAAAGTCTTTGTTTTAGTCTGCATTTGTCTGAGTCTTTAGGATTCAGTTAGTTGATTTTCCATTATTTGAATCATGGCCAGTATGCCTTGATTGTAGGAGACGTGAAGTTGTTTTGTAACTGATTCTTCTGTAGGCTATTTATAGCTGTGTTCTTCATTGAATGAACAAGCAAGTTACAACAGTCAAGTATCTTGTCTTACTTTACAATTCCAACGTGGGACTGTACACCAAAATATCGTCAAAGAAAACGACTATGAATTCGCGGAGGTATGGTCGGAAAAAGGTCATTCATGATAGCTTGGAAGGTTGAGGGAGCATTTGTGAGGCAAAAGGGCATAACGAGGAATTTGTAGTTCCCCGAGTGGGTGCGGAAATCGGTTTTGGGAATATAAGGGGGTGGACACGGATTTGATGGTACCTGGATCACAAATTAATCTTAGAGAAGATAGTAGCCCCATGCAGTTCATCCTAGAGTTCATCTATAATGGGTATTGGGTATTTGTCCGGGATAGTAATTTGTTTTAACTGGCGGTAGTCGATGCACATCCGCAAGTAGAATCCTTATTTTTGACGATAAGAACGGGGCTAGCAAAAGGACTGGTGCTCGGCCGAATGAAACCCGCTTCTAGCAATTCCGTTGTTTTCTTTTTTATTTCAGTTTTTTGGTGGTAAGGTAGCAATATGGCCTGATGTATGGAGGTTTGGAATGTGGGATAAGGGGAATGGCATGTGTTTGTGTTCTCGGTGGTGAGAGATCGAGATGTCGGCTCCTGGAATGTGGCTTGGCATAGTAGAGTGGTGGGGTGCTGGATTGGAAGATAGGAATATGAAAGAGGCTAGAGATTACCTTCACTTCCAGGCTTGACTCCATGAAGTTTATATCTCTTCCCTTGACGATTGAAAATCAAGAACTGACCATTCCAGTTTGCCTCGACTGTGTTCAGAGATGCTATCCATTTGATTCCCAACACCATTTCAACACCTCCCATGAAAATGGGAAAAAATCTTGGGTGATGGTTAACTTGGGTAGTTGGATGGCCAATTTGGGGCAGACCCGATTGCAAGAAATCACATCACCATTGCCAATAGTGACCCCGAAGGCTGGAACGTTTTGTGTAGGCAATTGCAGCTCCTCAACCAGCTTATTGGAGATGAAATTATGGGTCGAGCCACTATCAATCAAGATAACTAGAGACTTCGTGTGAAGGGTTACATGGAGCTACAATGTGGTGGCAGCCTTCGGCCCATAAATTTGATGGAATGAAATCTCCACCTGACCATTACCTTCTCCGTTGGAATCAACAATCGGATTGTCGTCGTTGTCCTCAAATTTGGCTTCTTCTACGTCCCCGATATACTCGATGTGAGCAAAAGAGGACTTGCACTAGTGGCCTGGCGCAATTTTTTTGCCACATTGGAAACAAAGACGCTTATCACGCCGCATCAGCCGATCATTGTCCCACTGTCTAGACGGGGATGGTAAGCTTCTTGGTGGTCCATTTTGTGGTGCGGTGGAATTGAAGGAGGAGCTGATCCGCCGAGCGAATTCTTGCCGATACTCAGCCACCGTTCCTGTTTGCTTAATATAACTCATATATTCATCGGGATTAATTTTGAAATTCGGGTGGTCCGTAGTGCTCTTGGAAGATCCTCACAAGCATCTCCCAATAACTATCTTGTCATTTTCTTTATCCAACCGAATAAGTCGAGAGCGTCACTGTCCAGATGCATTGACGTGACTTCCACTATCATCTCATTCGGAGTCTGAAAATAGCAAAAGTATTTTTTGGCTTTCAAGACCCATCCTCTCGGATATCTACCTTCAAATTTTGGGAAATCAATGTTAGCGCGGGGTCGACGGTGGACTGCAAACCCCCTTGTGCTATCTTCATCTTCTTTACCGTCAACCCACCAGCGAGGACGGCCTCGCTCGGAAGGACCTGTTCTGGGTATACGGTGGGTGCCTCGGTGAGAACCGCTAGGGCTCCTGTCAACCGTCGGTGCGTGGCGAGATTGGCTTTTAAGGGCTGCCACATCAGCGGAAAGGGCTTCAAACGTTGTTGCGATGTTGGCCAATACATCTGAGTTGAAGGCTGTAGGAGGGGTGGAATTTGGTGGTGGTGGGAGTGGGTCGGTGGCAAAGGCGCGTGTCATTACCATTCAGGCCCCGTTTGTTTGTAGTCTTCGGAAACGGAAAGGAAACGGAAATGAATCTAAACCAATATCCTTTCATGATACATTGTCAACTTGATTTTGAATTCTAAAATTTGTATGCCAAGAGAGGAGAGACAAGGGGAGGAGAAGGGGTGAAGGGATTTTGAAACCCACCCTAACATGAGGGTAACAAATACCCACATCACAATACTAGTAAAAGGGGAAAGGGAAACAAAATCATTATTTTGATCAATGAATAATTCCACTAAAATGGACTAGATTCATTTACTTTCCGTTTCCAGTAGTTTAAACAAACGCCACCTCAGAATGAATGTGATACAAAAATAATAAGGACCACTCTAGGCAAGTATCTCACCTGGTGGAGAATCTCCAACTTTTATAGATTGATTCAATAAACAAGTAACTAAGCATAAGTGCTACAGCTAACTAACTACAACCACTACGCTAGAAATGAAAGTATGAATTGGAAATGGGCACTCCACTAACTACAAAGCTGGAAACTAATTAACTAATCATCAATCAATATATATATATAAAAGTTCACTTCATGCCCACTAATTAAATGCTCTTCTCTAAATACTCTCTTTGCTTAAACACGTATTAAAACCTATAGCATGAGAAAGTTTATACGTGAAATTCTATCAGTTACATTTTGGGCTCAGCTAATATGGGCCGGATTACCAATTCTATCAGTTACATTTTTAGAAGAATTTCAATAGTCTTATACGTGCAACAATAACGCTTTTACCATTCATATTTTCAACAACTAATTAATTAGCAATTTCTTAATTGAAACGGTGAACCTCCTCATCTCCCAATTAAATTCATGTAGTTTAGCCCATATGTTTTCCCTCTCTCCACCGCCATTAACAGAGCATAGGGCTAGAGAAAAACTCCCGTCTTGTTTTCCCTCTCTCCAGTCGCCTCTGTTCTCTCACAGCAAATCCCTAAGGCACGATTTCCGGTTGTTTTCTGGTGCGACTCCAGTCCCAGCACTTGGCAATGGTGCCGACTTCCGAGGAACAGCCTCATAAAGGGCCTTCCAGCTCCAGCGAAGCCTCACCCTTCCAGCCTCGCCTTCCAGCTCCAAGCATTAGAGCTATCGTTGTAAAATCTGCGGGAGGACTACTGGAGCCAGGGAGAAATTTTCCTCTTATCGAGCAGGTAACTAAATTTATTCTTGATTCATATGTAAAATTTATCATACTGTTTAGATTTTGAGACTGAAATTTGGCCCGAAATTATTTTCAATAGGGGAAAAGTGACGAAGAGGCTTTACAATGGGCTGCGCTCTAGAAACTTCCGACCTATAATCGTGCGCGAAAAGGTTTGCTAGCTCAAGCTGGAGGCACTCTTACACAAGTTGATGTGAAGAAGCTTGGATTTCAAGACAAAGTAGATTTGGTAGAAAGACTCTTGAAGGATGGAACAGTTGATAACAATGAGTTCTTACTCAAGCTAAGGGAACGAATCCAAAGGTACTAATTCAACTCTTTCCTCATTACAATTTACAAGCAATCTAGAATTCTCTCCTATATATACAGAGTTCAGATTGAAATTCCTACAATCGAAGCTCGATTCGAGCACGTATGTGTTGAAGCACAGGTTTATATTGGAAGCAGATCTCTACCCACAATCTACAACTCTCTTCTTAACACACTAGAGGTATACTACAGCTTGTATCTTTTTCCTCATCTTATAATCTCAGACTAAGTACTATTTAATATTTGTTTATGTCATTTTAAAGGGTATCCTAAATTGCCTCAAAATTCTACCAAGAAGTAAAAGGCCCTTGCAAATCTTGCATGATGTTAGTGGAATCATCAAGCCAGGCAGGTAAAAGAGGATACACTAATTAAACTAAGTCACTTAACGAAATATAGTTTTTTTTTGCTTTTTCTTACCAAAATAGCTATTGCAGGATGACCTTATTATTGGGCTCACCAAGTTCAGGAAAGACAACTTTGCTCTTGGCATTGGCTGGAAGATTGATGAAGGATCTCAAGGTAGAGATTAATTGAGGATTAGTTAGTGTAATGGACATGAATGATGTGATTACGGTTAATTTTGTGACATATGTAACACTATAGGTCACAGCAAGAGTGACATACAATGGACATAGTATGGAAGATTTTGTCCCACAAAGATCCTCTGCATACATCAGCCAATATGATCTGCATATACCAGAAATGACAGTCAGAGAAGATGTCAAGGTGTGGGAACCAACTACGGTGAGTTCAGAATCAACCTTTTACATAAGAAAACATCAAATTTTGATAGTTTATAATGAATGATCACAATGATAAATTTCTGCAGACATGTTGGTAGAGCTCTTAAGAAGGGAAAAGGCAGCAAATATCACACTAAAATTTGACGACGACGTCTATATGAAGGTGATGGATTTCTAAGAAAAATATTGACAGGAATTGATTAGATTGGTTTCTCTAAATTTCCTCTCTGTGCCTACAAGATGAAGCTCTTGTAGATCAGGAGACAAGCATAGTGATATATTATATACTCAAGGTACAAATTTAGTGTTTACCTTTACACAACAAAACAAAATTACCCAAGTTTTATCTTATTTTTTGTCTACAAATAACTGCAGATTTTAGGATTGGACATCTGTGCTGATACATTGGTAGGCAATCAGATGATAAGAGGCATATTCGAGGGAGAGAGGAAGAGACTCACTACAGGTAAAATCTAATGCAAACTTCAGAGATTCACTATAGCAGAAATGACAGCCAATATGATCTGCATATACCAGAAATGACAGTCTTTCCACCAAACCAATCTTGAAACTGCTATGTATTCTGCATATTACTAACAGCTGCATAATGGCTGCAGCATTAGGGAAGCCTCAGACAATTGTATCTGAAAAGGGTCAGGATAAACCTCAAGCTACAGAGCTACACATTAGTAAGAACACTCAGTCACACATCTTCAACAGACAAGATTAGCATCCTCATTCTACTGACAAATATGCAGAAAACTCACACAAGGAAAAAGAATGCACGCCATCAAAGAAGAGTGACGTGGTTCTTCCATTTGAACCTCTATTAGTCACATTTGATGAAATCAGATATGCAGTAGACATTCCACAGGTATCATTCACATCCTACTATTGAATAATGGGGAAAGTTCATGTAACATGTTTTGTTCTTGAATGGTTTTTAGAAAATGAAGAATCATGGAGTCCCCGGAGATCGGCTAGAGCTCCTAAAGGGAATAAGTGGTGCTTTCAGGCCAGGAGTTCTTACAACATTGATGGGTGTTAGTGGAGCTGGTAAGACTACATTAATGGATGTTTTGACGTTGATTTCAGATCGGAGTTCGAGATTGCTCGATCGACGGGGATGTACAGGACATATGGCTTTTCTGAAGCATTGTCCACCTGAAGTTGAAAACATGTAACTCACATGTTATATCTCCTTTAATGCAGCAAATGCTATCATTCTCCAGTATAATAGTTATGAAAAATATTGGTGGAGTTTCCTCTAGAACCTAAAATGATTTTACCTGAAAAGATCATCACATGAGTTGCTTCCTTCTGAATGTCTGCGCAGTTATGGAGGTTTCTCTCCAATTTGATGAATTTAAGATATTTTATCGTTCGATTTTATGATATGTAGAAAGTGGGAGTAATTATAGTGGTGATGTACATAGTTATCTAATTTTGCTTCTATGTGCAGTTTTGTTTTTTTAGCTTCACTACCTGCCAGTTACAGTTTCCTACTTTCATCTACACGCGCTGACTCAATTTCATTGCTTTCATCTTCATTTCTTCGAGCTTTTCATGTGATCCTTTTTTCTTATGCATTGATATTTTGATTTTAACTATGGACACGTTTCTTTTTTTTGCGTAAAAGCATAATTTTATCCTAACTTGATACTGAATATTTATGTATTGCAGATAGGCTAAAACCTGGAGGATGATAATGTATCCGGTCAGGCTATAGATGATGACAATGGAAAAATTTCTTACCAGAAATTAGGACAGCGAGTAGGGAAATTGACTCATGTCTCTCCTGGTGTCAAGGTTCAAGTAGTAATTGATGAAAAATCTATGGAAATGAGCATTTTGCTACTTTTGAGGTTGTATCATTTGAAGCAACATTGTCACCTTCCTGTGCTTCTATTCATAGGCTGATTCCTGGAGGGAAACCCACCCCCAAAGAAGCTGAAGTCCAACGCTAATTATGCATTTTTGTGATTAAAAATTAGTCTAATGCTAATTTGTTTGGGTAGAAATTCCAACATTTCTGCTTATAACATAGGTGTCCTTCCTTTCTTCAAATACTGAATCCATTGTGGTGTTGTGTTCAAGTCTGTTAAATTACTGTCAGTTGTGGAGCTGCCTGTCAATATAAATGTGCCCTTCTATGATATAACTCGTGAGATCCGAAGTTGGATGAATAATATCAGAAATTGGAAAGCATAACAAGTTAATTTTGCAATATTTAGGTGGCAACTAGAGACCGAGTTTGGAATCAGAAATTCCTTTCATGAGGTATTGAGGATCACATTCAGTGACTCAAATCCAAATTGCAATTATGGCATGTTTAACAAGTTTTGAGCCATATTAAGGTCGAATAGAAACTTTGAATAATTATCATTACAATGATAAATGACATTAGAGACGCTACATAAAAATACATAACTACAAAAACCAGTAAAACACGTTCGTGTAGTTAACAATAATTCAACCATACACAAACCAATCTATTCTAACGTCGCACCTACAATCACACATTAATATATGTATAAAAAATATATAATAAATTTATATAAATCTCCCCTATGGTTCAAAACAATTATAATGAATTTCAAATGTTCATAACAAAGATAAAAAATACACACATAATTAAATGTGTTACTACTTGATATGTACGCTCATAACTTCATATATACATAAATGAATATTTTCCATCAGCCCGTGCGAAGCACGGGCTACGCCTCCTAGTTAAAATTAATAATTCTAATTTGCTGAATTCTGCAGTAACTTCATTCTCCTAGCATAAGTGAGTAGTGGGGTCCTATCACACACACCTTCCATTCTTAGATTGATTTCGAGCAATTATAAAACCAATTAATCCCAAAATTAGAGGGCGTTGATTGCTATCTTCTTGATCTTCAATGCCAAATTCGTGTAATGAATCAATTACTCTTGATTTGATCGAATTTGGAGATTAAAACCAAAACACTGGGCGCGCAGAACAAAGGAAAAAGAAAGATGAATCAACCCATATTTCTTCTTATTTACACCCCCTCCCATTATTATGGTTAATTGCACACATTTGCCCAAAGTTTCAAAAGTGGGGCAGCAATTGAATCATGCTAAGGCACTTTTAAAAGTCGGTCAAACTTCGGTTCACTTTGGATAGCAATTGAATAATGCTAAGGCACTTTCCAAAACCAATATTTTGACCCTACTCTTGTACCCTTAGGGTTCCACGAAATCTGATATGGGATAAGACAAAGCAAACCTCTACCAATCAAGGCAAGATCAAATAGAGAAACACTTGGTCTTTTGGTTTTGTTCGATGTAATACACACAAGAGAGATAGTTCAATTCGGATGTCCCAAGACTTGCCCCAACCACACCCTTATATAGGGCATAGGTAGTTGGGCATTTACACGTCGGTTGGGTAGTTGCATGGCAGTTGCACGACGGTTAAAATTGGTTAAAAACCTGCCAAATTACTTAACCGTGCAAAGTGCACGGACCGTGCACTTAATTCTAGATGAAAAATAGGCAAAAAACCAACTAGTGCACGGACCGTGCACTTTGACTGAAGTACACAACATTGTGCACGGTCCGTGCACTTTCACTGAAGCCTATAATGGCCTTGGTGCACATCATGCACGGTCTGTGCACCTCTCATGACCCCGGTTTCACCTCCTCGGTGTTCGCCTTTTGAATTCTAACACATTCCATAACTCCGAGTCAGAATCCACGCATACGAGTGTGCGCTCCGTACCCCCGAAACTTGTCATGCGTCGAACGAACTCCTCAAGTCTTGAACGAATCTCGATTGCACCAAATGGCAGATGACACTAAAATAACCAACATTACTCCCCCATTTTAGTGTAATCATAAATTCACGTAAATAACATACATCAAACACAAACTCATGCATAAATGAAAATGTCCTTAGGATTAAATTTTCAAATTAGTGTAGTACACATTCCAACTAATCGAGAATTAGGGTGTTATGGATTGAACCCTTCAACCCATCTGAATACTTGAAGATGAATCACAGGTAAGTTTCTACACTACTCCAAGTGCTAACTTTACACTATTATAGTCATGTGTCCTTATCCATTCATGAGCGTATACAAAACCAAACACGGGCTAGTTGAAACGGTACCACTTCACACTCATATATGTGGACTCTTTTCAATCATGCACATGCAAATGCATTTTTCCAAAAGATCCATTAAGAAGATAAACTTCACCCTATTTTTTCTTGCAAGTCCGAGCGCATACCTTGGGATGTTGTTGAACACGTGATCCAATCTCTAAGTGTAGGCCTTCCACATTGAATTCAACCTCTAACATCGTATTAGAGGGGAATTGGGTATCCCACCCTTAGAGATTTCAAACATGCTTTAAACCCATCCTTATAGCCGACTTGATTACCAAGTCTCTAGCTAACTCTTTTTTCAAGTGGTCTGCCAGATTTTGTTGAGACCGAACAAACACAATATTGATCACCCCATGAGTGATCAACTCACGTACCGCACTATGTCTAACGCACATAGGTATCAAAATAATCAATACCTTCCTTTTGTATAAAGCCTTGGATGACCAATAGGGCCTTAAACTTATCGATAGTACCATTGACTTTCATCTTCTTCTTGAAGATCCACTTGCAGCCCAAAGGCTTGCAACTCGGTGAGAATTATTTCTCATGATGGAATCCATCTCATCATTTATTGCTTGTTTCCAGAAAGCAACATCTTGAGTCCTCATTGCCTCACGAAAAGTCCTAGGATCCTCATCATCATGATAACAATATGAGTATTGAAACCCAAGTTCATCTCTAGATCCTTCAACCAAATAAATTTGGAAATCTGGACCGAAAGATTTTTCAATCCTCCCTCGCTTGCTCCTATGGAGCATAGGGGACTCGTTAGGAGGCACGGCTGAGCCGTCTCCTTCTATAGTTCCACTAGTGCTAGGAACAAAATCCTTTGGTCTAGGTATGGACGAGAACCGATTCTCATCAAATATCGTATCTCTTGACTCAATCATGGTGTGAATCCAAATAGAATCATAATGCTCTATTACATAGAACCTAAAAGCCTTGGAATGCTTAACATATCCAATAAAGATGCAATCAATACCTCTTTCCCCCAAGGTTTGATCTTGGGATGGGGTAGTCTGAAGACCGCCCTACATCCCCAAACTCGAAGATAATTCAAGCTTGGTTTCTTTTTATACCAAAGTTCATAAGGGATGACCTTGTTCCTTTTGCTAGGAGCCCAATTTAGCAAATAACAGGCCGTTAACATGGCTTTACCCTAAAATCCGTCACTCAATCATGAGTAGGATAACATGGAATTAACCATTTCTTTTAGGACTCGATTCTTCCTCTCTGACACACCATTTTTTTGTAGCGTATAGGGAGTTGTAGTCTCATGAATAATGCCTACGGATTGGAAATACGCATGATCATAATATGCTCCACCACTATCAGTGCGTAGTTTCTTAATCAAGTCATTTGGTTACAATTCAACCTCAGTTTTATAAACCTTAAAATTATCTAGGGCCTTGTCTTTAGCATGTAATAAATACACATAACAATAACGAGAATAATCATGAATGAAAGTGATGAAATATTTCATGTTTCCTAAAGACGGAGTAGCATGCAAATCACATAGATCATTATGTAAAAGTCCAAGACCCGTATAATTTCTTTTTATGCCTTTAAAAGGTTGTCTAATTATTTTTGTCAACATGCAAGTACTACACTTCTCTAAATTCATTTGAAATGCAAGAATTAAACGTTCTTTAGACATATCAGTCATTCGCTTATAATGCACATGACCTAACCTTGCATGAAATAGAGAAGATTCATTTGTACTAGAACATACCAAATAAATGGAATTGACAAGTTTATTAATGTTAAGCATAAACATGCCATTACAGAATTATCCAAATCCTACAAACACACCACACTTTGATAAGATATACTTATCGGATTCATGTAAGTTTTTCCTAATTCCGGGTACATGTAAGATATCCTTGAGATCAAGAGGATTCCCGGAACAAAACTCTAACACCACTTTTCCACGGCCTAGGATAGGGGCGGTTGACTCGTTGCCCATATGAAGGACGGACCCATCTTTTTCCAATTCATATGTCTTAAACCAGCCACGGTCCTAAAGAAATTAATGGTACATAATTCAGAACCGAATTTGAACCAAGAAGCCACTTCATCATCCTGCACATAAAATGCCTCAGAAATTAATGGTACATAATTCACAACCGAATTTGAACCAAAATCTGAAAACCGACCTTGATGAGTGGATGGGCCTCGGTCCTTAGACCCTTGCCCCGAACATTTTGTCCCGCTCCATTCCTATCCTTTGTAGACCGGCAATTACGCTTGAAGTGACCCGATTTGCCACATATCCAACAAGCGGCCTTAGGCTTCTTGTTAGACCCACCATTAGTGTCCTTGGAAGATTGTTTCTTCCGCTTGTTCTTCTTCTTAGAACTCCTACCCTCCTCCATCATAATCACGGAGGAAGATTTGGGTGTCTTTTTTGGCTTACCGCCCTCTTGCGTCCTTAGAGATTCCTCTATGCATAAATGGCTCCCAAGTTGTACAAGAGACAATTCCTCCTTCTTGTGTTTCAACATGTGCCTAAAGTACTTCCATGATGGTGGTAGCTTGTCAATGATGCTCGACACTGAGATGGATTCATCCATCTTCATGTTGTGTTGGGCGAATTGCCCTAGGATATGAAGCACTTCATTGAATTACTCCATAACTAGCCTGGACACACACATCTTGTAATTGTTGAAATTACTTACGAGAAACTTCTTACTATAAGCGTCCTCTGCCATGTATTTGGATTCCAGCGCATCCCACAACTCCTTTGAGGACTCGATATTCAGGTAGACATGAAAGAGAATCCGACATGCCGTTTAGAATGTGACCATGGCATATGTAATCGTTGTTCTCCCACTTGTTGCGCTTCCTTGCCTCCTCCACGAGTTCGTTCTCCACATGCTCCGGCATCGGGGGCATTGGCATACTCAGAATGTACATCACATTGAGTGTCGTGAGGAGGAAATGCATCTTCTTTTTCCATCTTTGGAAGTCCATGCCGTCGACCTTCTCCAACTTCCTAATCTTGGAAGTCATATCGCGCACTGATGCAGCCGTCATTGATCAACCATGAAATTATTGGTTTTGAATGTTGTAAGGATGGTGCAAAGTCGATCAAACTTCGGTTCGCTTTGGATAGTAATTGAATCGTGCTAAGGCACTTTCCAAAACCAATATTTTGGCCCTACTCTTGTAGTCTTAGGGTTACACGAAATTTGATTCGGGATAAGACAACGCAAACCTCTATCGATCAAGGCAAGATCAAATAGAGAAGCACATGGTATTTTCAGTTTTTTTCCATGTGATACACATAAGAGAGATAGTTCTATTCAGATGTCCCAAGACTTGCCCTAACCACACCCTTATATAGGGAATAGGTAGTTGGGCAGTTAATGTCGATTGGGCAATTACATTGCGGTTGGGCAGTTGCATGGCAGTTAAAATCGGTTAAAAACCCGCCGAACTTCTTAATCGTGCAAACTGCATGGACCGTGCACTTAATTTCAAACCAAAATTATGCAAAAATCAACTAGTGCACGGACCGTGCACTTCGACTGAAGTGCATAACACTGTGCACGGTCTGTGCACTTTCAATGAAGCCTATAATGGCCTTGGTGCTCATCGTGCACGGTCCGTGCACTTCTCCTGGACCCCGGTTTCACCTCCTCTATGTCCGCCTCTCAAATCCCGACACGTCCCATAACTCCAAGTTCGAATCCACGTATACGAGTGTGCACTCCGCACCCCTGAAACACTTCATACGCCGAACGACCTCCTCAAGTCTTGAGCGAATCCCAACTATACCAATTGGTCGATGACACTAAAATCACCAATTGTTTTTTCTCTTACTATTTTTAGTAGTTCTATGTTATACTTTAAGCTTTATATTATTTACATTACATTAGACTTAGGATTAGTTTTAAGGAGAACTAGGGCTGGCCATGGTGTTGGACGAGCCTATCCCTTGCTCTTTACTCTTCCTTTGAAAACTTTATCTACTTAAACTCTTTTTATCATTCAAGGAAACATAGATTGAAACTTAGGAGCCGCTTGTCATAGTTGTTCTTAAGTTATTTCATACCCAAAACTCTCTTATTGGTCTTGCAATCAAACTCTCAAACATTGATATTGTTCGTGATCATCCAACAATACAATCAAACAACATCTCTCTCAAAACCCTAATTGATGGCAGCTTGGGACAAGATTTTTAGCATCAAACCAAAATCCTTTTCATTTGTGCGTTCTGGATGAATTTTGGAGAAGTCAAACTAGACTCATTTAACGTCATACTTGTAACACCCCCGACTTATGTGGATAGTG
Organism: Rheum nobile; assembly: GCA_027886185.1. Classification (NCBI taxonomy): domain Eukaryota; kingdom Viridiplantae; phylum Streptophyta; class Magnoliopsida; order Caryophyllales; family Polygonaceae; genus Rheum; species Rheum nobile. The sequence goes on along the minus strand of WOAB01000671.1, from coordinate 216,695 downwards.
CCACACGCCAGTGACCTCAGACGTTAACGCCCAAAGTAACCCTAGGCTTTAATCGGAACAATTAAGCTTAAATAAATACATAAATATTAAATAACGAAAGAATAATCAACGGAATACATTTTAAATGAATAAACTCAACCTTTTATTAAGATTCCTCTCGTAAAATGAGAAGGACAGTTTTACAACAAAGTATAGTGACAACGGAAGACTTTTAAATTACGACGGAAGCCTCTTTTGAAAGTAGTCCTAATTACATGACTATGTATTACATTTATTTCAAATTAAACATACACGCCTTGGAAATATTACTTCTTAAAACGCAAACTTCTACTGCAAGCCTTCTCTTCGACTGGTTACTTCAATCGCCGGGGACCAACCTCTGATGTGCCGTATAGGACGGATGACACCATCCAACCATGCAAGGAATAAAATCTGGTTGGTTAGTCTAATGAAAGACTATGCAAGGGTGAAAACAGAATGGTTCTAGTGATCATAATTGTTTACTATCATTGTCCCTCGAATAATAACTGAAGGAACGATACATAACCCGGAACTTACACGGAATGATAGAAGAAGACATGCATCGAAAAGAAGACTCCAACGGAATTGAGTCTTATAGGAAACGTATGACAATTGTTTGAGAACGTTAAGTTTTCACACAAGTTTAAAACATGACCTTGATTATTTGGGTCCACGACCAACCTCACCGCGCAATGCGAATCCAGATTGGAAAGATGACTTACTCTAACAAGAGTCCGGGCGGTTTCCACGTTGTACTCCTCGCCCAAGGGTATATTAATTATGTGCGTAAAAGCACTTATCTTATTTACTTCCAAAACGTACATTTAACGTTAAAGCTTTTAATCCACATCAATCTCGCAATGAGATATATAACATGGGACGAATCCCGAAGATTGGCACTAGCTAAGTGCACCACCACCTATATTAGGATAGGGGTAGGTCATGACCAAAAACATTAGGGCAATAATCCTCCTAACGCATAGTTATAAAGAAACGACTAAACCTCGTAAGGAAATAGCATTCCTACGAATACTCATGCTAAACTAGCCTTTAAGTTCACATATAAATCCACACCAAAATCCATTACAGTAATATCATATAAAACTATATAATAGCGTTGTTTCTAGCAATATATACAACCTATTATAAAGTCATATTTTAACACATCGTTTTATCAAATCTGTTCCCAAACATAAAACAAAAACTTTATCCCATCTTAATTAGACAATTAAATAATTGACAATCAAGGGAAACATGGAATAATGAGCAAGAGCGAACCGCCACTTGCCTTAGCTAGACAAACGAAGAGATCGGGTTCCGAGATCTAGAAACTTGCACTTGAGCACGGTTTCCTACGACGACGACGAGTATTACAACAAAACCCTAAGTTAGATACGATACAAAAAGATGAAGCAAAACGAAGGAAAAAGGCCAGTGCCGCGGTCGTGGATGGCATAGCCGCGATCGCGGCCTTGCTGGGCAAAACCGCGCCCGCGGTTTTATATCCGCGCCCGCGGTTTTGCGCCCAGTCTGGGTCGCGGGTCTCAGCCCGGCCACAGTCGCGGAGGATGAGCCGCGGTCGCGGAACTCCATTCCGACGCGAGCTTAATCGAGCTTTCGAGGCCATACCGACGACAACGACTTCGCTTCTGAACCACCGCGCACCACCACCACACCAAGGATTTCCCACGGCGACTACTTCGGCTCCGACGACGACGACTCCGGCGATGAACATGAACTTAAACGAGAGGAAGAGATGGATGAAGATGGTGGAGATGATGGTTGCTACCCCCTCCAATTTATAGGCCTAGAAGGAGGAGTTCACATCCACACCGAGCAACCCAATCGATCCACCTCCCCGCCGTTCGGAGCACGAGGAGAAATGCAAATCGTCGTCCTTCTGGAAGTAGAGGAAGAAGACGATGCAACAGTGCCCGCGATCACGGTTTCAGAACCGCGATTGCGGTTTGCCCATAGGCCAAACCGCGCCCGCGGTTTCAAAATCGGGCCTGCAAAAATGTCGCGCCCGTGGCTTCTTAGCCGCAGTCGTGGCTCTCAGCCTTGATAGGCTCCCGAGCCTTGATCGCGGACATGCTTAATCTTTGGTTTTAGCACTCCTAAGATATTTTAAGACCCAAAATCGTATTAAACGTATATTATCACGTTCAAAAAGGTTCTTACAGAGTTTACAGAAAATGCCCAACACGTTTTGCTTACAAAACGAAAATTTTGAAAATTCCACGAATATCCCTATTAAAATTGAGGGTTATTACAATACTGGATTTGGAATCACCTCAATTGGACTTTTGCAATAGGAGAACAACTTTGCCAGATACGGGACAAAAATCTATAATCCGTTCGATGCGATGAGGGGCGATCTTTTTTGTGTCTTTTTCACCAGGCAAGTAGATTCACATCAAGTGGTATCATCTTTCTTGGTTGAGGCAAGTTCTTCGTGTTTATGCATGTTCAATTCTCCAATTGTTCAATCTATACCTAATCGCCATATGGTTCTTGATTTTCTTGGAAATTTCTTGCTTTCTTGAACTAAACCAACCACCGCACCACCACCACTTGACCAACACCTTACCATAACCACCAAACCCTTCTGCCACCAACTCGACGCACCACAAGTTCAAGGCCTTCCCTTTGCTACATCGATCTCACCATTACCACCAATACCCTAGGAATCCCTAAGCTTGTTTGCACCACAATTCGTTACTTTTAGGAGTTAGTTTGCAATTTTGATTGCATATTATTTAGTGCTTGCTATAAGTTGATGTTTTTGCAAGATTTTTGCTACGTTTTGTCAATTCTTGCTTGCTAGTTTTGATAATGTGTTCTTGAATGTTCTTGCTTTTAGAAATTTGTACTTGAACCTTGTCTTCTCTACTTTTTCACCTGATTCCCCTTTGTTAATTGCTTGTATTATTTCTCTTTGATTTATCTAGCTTGTGTTTAGAGTACAAAATAAAAAATAAAATAAAATCAGATTCTTGCTTGATCACTTTTTTGCTTAACATTCTACAAAAAAAATATACAAGAATTTCGCCAAAGGCCAAGAAAAATTGAAAGAAGGACATAGAAACCATTAGCTTATCTAGGGTGATTGAGTTTCTTCTTGCAAAAAACTTGACCCTTCATTTTGTTAGTTGCAAGTGAGGCAAAGACTTGAAATTGCACAAAATTCGTTCTTGTTCTAGTCGTTCATATAAGCATTCTTTTTTCATATTGTTTGCTTATTGCACATTCTATCCCTCACGTGATTACTTGCTGCATAAAATCAATTTTTTTATCTTGATTAGCCTTGCTTTGTATGTTGTTTTATCTTGATTTATTCTAGATTAAGTGATTCTTTACTTGTTTAGCATAGTTGATCATACTTGGGAATTTTCAGCATTGCTTTTCTTGTCTCTCTTGAACTTCATTTGCTTGCATCAATTCCTAACTATCTTAGTTACCTCTTGTACCATTCTTGACCTTGTTAACTCACCTTTCCTTGCTGAATTTTTTGGGGTTTTTGATAGGTGTTATTTCATACACCTTTTCTAGCATCTATTAGCATGATTTGGAGGAGTTTTGGAGTTGTTTTAGTGCTAAGTCTGCGATCCAGATATTATGGAGAGAAGTGAAGAAATCCAAAGATTGGCAGCTTAGTTGGAGATTAGAGATGGAGATGGAGCTGCTGAAACATCTATGGAGAAGGCTACCAACACTTGGTAGTATTTGGAGAGCAGCTGGAGAAGAGAAGAAGATGAGAAGTTGAAGTCTGGAGTTCACCGCCTCGCGTTAGCAGTGACGCCCCGCGGTGATGACTCCTAGTGATGATGAAGCCCCGCGTGAGAGGAGGCCACCGCCCAGCGGTGGAGAGCAGAAGCCCCGCGGTGGATCTTTACCGCCCTGCGGTGGACGTGTTTATTGCCTCGCGCCAGATTATATTTATTTCCTTTTATTTCTATTTCAGACTTCGTTATTTTATTTGTTTCCTTTTGGATTGGTTTTGTGATCTTGGGCTTTAGGTTAACTCTATTTAACCTAATGTTCCACAGCCTCCAAGCCAGTCTGCGAACACTTAGACACATCTTGTTATCGAATTACTTTTGATCGTTATTTCATATTATAGTTTTTCATCCCCTTTGATGGAGAACTAACTTTCCTTTGTTCTGTTAGACGATTGAAGTAGTACTTTGATGTGTTTGTGATATTTCTATTCCTTGTTCTTATCCTTATAATTGTTGGATTGATTCTCTTGCTTACCACGTCTACGATTTCTAGTTGTTCTTCTTAGCCTGATCACCTAGGTTGAATGCTTGTTATCAATTGCTAGGATTGCATATAGGGGTTCCGAGTGCATATCTAGTGGCAAACACGTTTGTGAGTATAGGGGTTCCGAGCGTACACTTGTGTGTGAGAATCAATTGCATGTTAAGTAGGGGAGTGAGTACTTGTACGTCTTTCTACTTGCATGTATCCTAAATCCTTGTGTGCATCGCTATTGCTGTGTTGGTGCTAGAGTACGCTGACAACTGTGAGAATCAGTTGTGCTTTATCATTGGCATAGTGATAAGTCTATTGACAATTGTGAGAATCAATAGTACTTACGATTAAGGTGGGAACGACTATAAGGATAAATAATTGGACTTGGATTGAATAGATTTCAGGGATCAAAATCTATCTTTGTACTGTGGATTTCGCTGTAACAGGACTACTTTCCCTCATATTATTCTCTCGATTTTACTCAATCTGCATGCTTATTTGCTTCGTTCTCTTGACTACAAAACCCCCAGTTGCTTGTTACTTGTCATTCACGATTGCATATTACATCATACCTTCTCTGTGGGATTCGACCCTTACTTGTCTGCTATACTTTGTTTAGTAGGTTTGTTAGGATAATTTATTTTGATAAGGCTAATCAACGACATTTGCTTGTGCATCTTTAGCCTCGTCAAAATTTGGCGTCGTTGCCGGGAAAGGTTTTTGTTTGTTGTGTGTTTTCGTGTTTGATTTTTGGGTGGAGACCTATCTTATGGTCGATACCCGTGCTACTGACTCCCCAATCTTAGCTTTTGATCCAAATATTGAAAGATCATTCCTTGGACGTCTGCGCGATCGAAGGGAAGAAGCCGAGATTGAGACTGTGTCGGCCGCTGAGACTGACACGACCGAGAATGCTGAGACTGAAACCGCTGAAGTTGCTACTATCCCAGCTGCTGCTATGGCTGGAAACGGAACTCTACGAGAGCTTACGGCACCGAATATTGGGGCTGAACCCCTAGCTGTGATCATCCCTGCGCTGGATCAAGGGGTGAACTTCGAATTGAAGACTGGAATTGTTAACTACCTACCTAAGTTCCACGGTCTGAGTGGAGAGGATCCGATTTCTCACCTGGGCAAGTTCCACAATGTCTGTATGACGATGAAGCCCAGGAACGTGACTGAAGAGCAGTTCAAGATGAGAGCTTTTGGCTTTTCTTTACTCGACAATGCGAGCGACTGGTACTATCACTTGCCACCAGGAACCATAGATACATGGGCAAAATTGCACAAGGCGTTCCTGGATAAGTATTTTCCGACGAAGAAGGCGAATGCTTTGAAGAAGGCAATTGCCAACATTGAGCAGGCTTGTGATGAGACACTGTATGATTATTTGGAGAGGTTCAAGAGGCTCTGCTCCAACTGTCCATTCCATGGATACGCCCAACAGGATCTTGTCCTTTATTTACACAACGGTCTACAGGACCAAGAGAGGAGAATGGTCGATGCTGTATGCGGTGGCAGTATTCTGAATCTGACACCGAAGGAAGCCATGGACCGAATCCAAGAGATGAGTGAAAGCACCCGGAACTTCGGAAAAACTTACCAAAGAAAGGCGGGTCAATGCTGTGATCCCTGCAGGATCGAGTCCGGTATTATCTGAGTTAGCCGAGTTGAAGGAGATAGTCATGAAGATGGCGAATCAGAATGCTCCTCAACAAGCCAGACTGTGTGGCCTTTGTCCTAGCCAGGCCCACCACACAGATACCTGTCCTCAGCTGCAAGAGGATGGTGTTGCTGAAGTTAATGCTGTAGGAGGCTATGGAGCCTCTAGACAACAGTATGGTGGCCAGCCCAGTTACAACCAGAGAGGGCGTGACCATCCAGGATTTAGATGGAGTGACCCTCAAGGTGGTCAGCAGCCGGCACAACAGCAATATCAGCCGGCTCAGCAACAACAGTACCAACAACAAGCTCAGTACCAACAGAGGCCCCAAGGCCAAACTTCTGGAGCCTCTACTGAGGATATGCTAAAGACCTTGACTCAGCACTTTGCTACGCATGTGCAGGCTACTGAGTCAAGTATCAAGAATATAGAGAGGCAGATTGGCCAGTTAGCCGATGAGGTGACTAAAATCAACCAGAGGACCTCAAACTCCCTGCCGTCCCAGACCACTGTGAATCCCAGAGAGAATGTGAGTGCTATCACGCTGAGAAGTGGTAAAGAAGTTATGTCTCCTATTGCTGAAGAGGAGAAAGAAATTTCTGAGAAAAAGGAACTCACCGCACCGCCCCGCGGCAATTCCCGCCGCGACCCGGTGCCTATTCCTAGTAATGTCAACGCGACCCCACCGCCCCGCGGTGACGATTTACACCCCGCGGTGGGCTCGCCGCGAGCTGCTCCTCAGAAATCTGTTCCTACTGACGATGTCTATGTTGATACCTACGTTCGTCCAGTGTTTCCTCCCCTACGTTCAGAGAAGCCCCTAGCACCTTTTCCAGAGGCGCTAAAGGCTAAAAGAGTTGTCGATGACAGAGACCTGTTCGACACGTTCCAGAACTGTGAGGTGAATATTCCCCTGCTGAAGCTTATCAAGGCTATCCCGCGATATGCCAAGTTCTTAAAGGAGCTCTGCACGGTGAAGAAAGCTCAAAGGCAGAAGACTCAGAAGAAGAGTCCAGTGGGCGAACAAGTGTCAGCTGTGGTTCAGAAGCGTCTACCTGCGAAGTGCAAGGATCCAGGTATGTTTACTATTCCTATTACTATAGGTGAGCATGTTTTTGAGAAGGCCCTACTTGATTTGGGTGCCTCAATTAATGTTTTACCCTATTCTTTACTTGAGAAATTGGAATTAGGACCCTTGCGTGAGTCTAGTATTATGATACAACTTGCTGATGGATCGTGTGTACCCCCTAAGGGTGTTGTAGAAGATGTCCTTGTTAGGATAGGTCCTTTGATATTTCCTGCTGATTTCTTTGTTATGGATATGGATTATGATGAGCAAGTTGCCCCGGTTATGCTAGGGTGACCTTTTATGAAGACTTCCATGACTAAGATAAATGTTGATAGTGGTACCCTGACTATGGAGTTTGATGGAATAATTTTTCAGCATGATATTCATAAAGCTAATTCCATTAAGTCTCCTCCTCCTTTCTGCATTAATGACTTTGATGATTTTGTGCATGATAATGTTAAGATTGATGCAGTAGAGGCCGTAGTTGAGTGTTCCACTAGTGATGGACCCATTGAGTTGCATGATTTTCATGATTTACCTGTGGATGATGTCTTATTAGCTGATATAGGAGATTCCTCTACTTTGGACACTTGCCCCCCTACACTAACCACACAAGGCTACAAGCCTTTATCTAGTGATGCGCAGCATGTTCAGGTTGAGCCAGATCGGCCCCCGCATCATTCTAAGTATGGGGGCGACACTCCGAAGAGACTGCACATGGAGTGGGTGGCGAAGAAAGACCATGGTCTAAGGTTCAAACCTTTCCATGAGAGGTCTCACCAGGAAGAGACAAGTTGGAGGATTCCGAAAGAATCCTACCCAAAATGGTAGTTGATCTGCAATACGTCGAGCCGACGACGATAACCAAGGCGCTGTCCGGGAGGCAACCCGTGTTTGTATTTCTTTGATCTCTTTTTCTTTTTATTAGATTATTTTCGCAGTTTATTTTGCTTTGTTTCGTTCGCCTGTTACTCACATTTCAGGTACGAAAGTAAACCCGAGAAGAGATGAAGTGCCCAGCCTTTCTCACCGCCCCGCGGCACTTTCCTACCGCCTCGCGGTGGAGCTGCCGCCCCGCGGCACTTTCCTACCGCCTCGCGGTGGAGCTGCCGCCCCGCGGTGACGGTCAGGTATCGATTCTCAACTTTTTTTAAAAAAAAAAAGCAAGAATAATGGGCCCCGAAAAAACCTTAAACGGGTGAGTAAAAGCTTATTTCTTAAGTGGTTACTAAGGTTTTGACGGATTGAGCTTCATTTTTGGGCCAAGATTTCTCATATGGGCCATGGTACATGACCGGCCCATCAACCCTTTCTTTTCACCGTATCCTACCTTGACCTAGCCCCACATAAAATTTCCACCCCCCCCCCCTCCCTCAATTCTCCTTCTCCTATTTCCCATTCACTCTCCCTGAATCCCCTCTCGACCTTGAGCATTTCCTAGCCCCCATACCCCCATTTGGAGTCTAGCCTCACAGCCCAGCCCAAACACAACCCCCACCGCGCCGCTGTTGTCTCGCCTCACTTTAGTTCCGCCTCGCGCTGCCACCGCTTCGCGTCTCTGTTGCTACCACCCCGCGCCGACCTCACCGCGACCCGGTGACCTGTTGTCAGTTTCTCGCCGTGATGCTACCGCCCCGCGTTGAGTCTCTACAGAACCTGTGTTTGCTTATTTGTGAGTATTCTTTGCTGTCTTCTGATTTGAGCATTTCAATTCTTCACTTATGGCTCCCAAAGGCAAGAAGAAGGCGTCGACGAGTAAGGATGAGAGTGAGCTGTACGATATTGTGAAGGGGAGAAAGGTGGTGCCTTCTAAATTTTTCCACACGCCGACTCTGGAGCAGATGGGAATGCTCGTGTGTGTGACGATGTGCCTAACGCAGTGTGGGCTGGGAGGATTTCTGGGCAAGGCAGCCCCCGCGTATCCTGAGCTATGCTTCCAGTTCATTTCTTCATTCCGGTGGTTCTACCGCGAGGAGGGTGATGATAGCTTCCTGCGCAAGATCGCGTTCTCCTACAATGGACGTGAGCATTCTCTGTCGAGGAGGGCGATCCACGAGGCCCTGGGCATTACGAAGAAACCGACCCCTGGATGGTCGAATGGGCTTCAGGAGGACGAGATGTTTGCTTTCTGGCGGGCTGCTACTAGGAGGACTTTCAAGACAGGGCATGAGGTGAATTCGAAGTTGGTGAACCCGTGTCTGCGGTTGATCCACAAGGTGTTGATGAGAGATTTCTTTGGCCATGCTGACGATGGGAAGGTGCCCATGAAGGACTTCCAGTGGTTTTTGAGCATCCTGGGAACGGTTGAGCTTACTCCGTGTTGGGCCACTCTTTTCCTGAGTTCCCTGCGGAGGATTCGTGAGGGCGAGCCTAGAGATATTTGTGGGGGTAGCTTGATTACTCTCCTCTGCGCTGATGTGATTGCTTGTGATCGGATTGCTCGGTCGGTTCCCTGTGTTTTATATGATGCCGCCCACATGAGGGTGTGCTCTATGGTGAAGCCGCTGGGGCAGGATGGTGATGTGGCTTGGACGGCTTACGAGGGCCATATTTTGAGTGTTCCACGAGAGTTCACTTACTCGCCTTCATACGCGGGCTGGTGGATTGATAGCGATGGCCAGACGCATGCTGCTGATGCCGCTGCCGTTGTTTCTTCGGGTCCATATGGAGAAGGCCCTAGTGGTGGATATGCTGCTGCTGATCGCGAGGAGGGGGGCGACCCCAGTGCTTCACAGTTTAAGGAGTCCTCATCTGTGTATGAACTTGTCGCACCATGGCAGGAGATGTATGCTAGATGGGATAACTTCTCTACGCGCCATGATCAGTGGACTTCCAGAGTAGAGACCGGTCTGCAAACTTGGCAGACCCAGCTTCACAATGAGATAGATGAGCGTCTGGAAACTATAGACACTCATCTGCAGGACTACTTTGGGATGTACCCACCACCACCTTCCGGTCCACAGTGAGTGTATTTCTCTCTTCCCCTATCATTTGACGTTCTCTTTTCACATTGAGGACAATGTTCGGTTTAAGTATGGGGGAGGAATATAGACTTGCTATTCTTGCTAGCTAGTGTACATAGCTTTATTTCTGCATTCGTTTTCTGCAGTGTTGATTTTAACTTTCAAAAAAAAAAAAAAAAAAAAAGAAGTAAAAAGGCAATCAAAATCCTAGGATGGACTGAAAACCCGAAAGGGCGGTTCAGGTAAAAAGCAGGTAGTCCGGCTGGTATTAGACCAGGGCAAAATTGGACTAGAGTGATGCGAGCTTATGTGAGAACGTCTATTGGAAAATGAAATGAGTGCTTGGTGAAAACCCGAAAGGGCGCCTTGGCAAAATGAGTGAAAAAGAAGAAGAGTGATTTTAGGATTTCTCTTATCTTTCGGCGAGGCGTCATAAGAAGGGTGACATAGAAGGATTGTCGGGTAGGCCACTCATGGAGCGATAAGGAGATAGACGGGAGTTAGGTTAGATTGTTCTTCCATCACTTGTTTTGGTTGTCTTGGGCGTATTGTTGATGTGTTGTAGTTGTTGGAGTCACGTTTTCTTGTACTTCCTGAGTCCTTGGTACTGATTGAGAGGGTGAGCTTTTCTTTAGCTTACTCGGGACGAGTAAAGGTCTAAGTATGGGGGAATTTGATAGGTGTTATTTCATACACCTTTTCTAGCATCTATTAGCATGATTTGGAGGAGTTTTTGAGTTGTTTTAGTGTTAAGTCTGTGATCCAGATATTATGGAGAGAAGTGAAGAAATCCAAGGATTGGCAGCTTAGTTGGAGATTAGAGATTGAGATGGAGATGCTGGAACATCTATGGAGAAGGCTACCAACACTTGGTAGTATTTGGAGAGCAGCTGGAGAAGAGAAGAAGATGAGAAGTTGAAGTCTGGAGTTCACCGCCTCGCGTTAGCAGTGATGCCCCACGGTGATGACTCCCAGTGATGATGAAGCCCCGCGTGAGAGGAGGCCACCGCCCAGCGGTGGAGAGCAGAAGCCCCGCGGTGGATCTTTACCGCCCCGCGGTGGACGTGTTTATTGCCTCGCGCCATATTATATTTATTTCCTTTTATTTCTATTTCAGACTTCGTTATTTTATTTGTTTCCTTTTGGATTGGTTTTGTGATCTTGGGCTTTAGGTTAACTCTATTTAACCTAATGTTCCACAGCCTCCAAGCCAGTCTGCGAACACTTAGACACATCTTGTTATCGAATTACTTTTGATCGTTATTTCATATTATAGTTTTTCATCCCCTTTGATGGAGAACTAACTTTCCTTTGTTTTGTTAGACGATTGAAGCAGTACTTTGATGTGTTTGTGAGATTTCTATTCCTTGTTCTTATCCTTATAATTGTTGGATTGATTCTCTTGCTTACCACGTCTACGATTTCTAGTTGTTCTTCTTAGCCTGATCACCTAGGTTGAATGCTTGTTATCAATTGCTAGGATTGCATATAGGGGTTCTGAGTGCATATCTAGTGGCAAACACGTTTGTGCGTATAGGGGTTCCGAGCGTACACTTGTATGTGAGAATCAATTGCATGTTAAGTAGGGGAGTGAGTACTTGTACGTCTTTCTACTTGCATGTATCCTAAATCCTTGTGTGCATCGCTATTGCTGTGTTGGTGCTAGAGTACGCTGACAACTATGAGAATCAGTTGTGCTTTATCATTGGCATAGTGATAAGTCTATTGACAACTGTGAAAATCAATAGTACTTACGATTAAGGTGGGAACGACTATAAGGATAAATAATTGAACTTGGATTGAATAGATTTCAGGGATCAAACTCTATCTTTGTACTGTGGATTTCGCTCTAACAGAACTACTTTCCCTCATATTATTCTCTCGATTTTACTCAATCTGCATGCTTATTTGCTTCGTTCTCTTGACTACAAAACCCCCAGTTGCTTGTTACTTGTCATTCACGATTGCATATTACATCATACCTTCTCTGTGGGATTCGACCCTTACTTGTCTGCTATACTTTGTTTAGTAGGTTTGTTAGGATAATTTATTTTGATAAGGCTAATCAACGACATTTGCTTGTGCATCTTTAGCCCCGTCAGTTTTGTGCATGATTACAAGGTCCTTGTTTTGACACTTGAAGCATTATACTTGGAGTTTCTTTGCTTTCCTTGTCCATGGCAAAACCCACAAGAAAAAGGTAAGCACTCTTTTCTTTCATTACCGTGCTCTTTGCAACGTGATGGAGAAGGATCGGACATCGACCTTAAGATTGTCGAGGCCATATGCAAGAACATCCCCAACGTGGTCTCGGTAGTGCGCATGGATCTTAAGAAGGAGTGGGTGCATGATATGTAAACGATGCCTCATCTACGAGTTGCACCAGATCTAGGTAGAAAGCGGGTCCTTGGCTCCTTCTCTTCTTGCTTAGCCGGGATAAGTGACAAGCTCCGCGGGTTGCGAAGACTGTCGGCACTCATGCACTCGGTAGGAAACCGAGGAGGGGTGAGTGGGTTCGATAGCTTTTGGGGCAATCGAAGGTTTGGGTGATCCGTTACGTGGATCGATCGGAGTAACAAGGGTGATGTCAAAGCTTAGGGGCGGAGATAAATTCAAATGACAGAGCTAAGCATTAATTTCAACGTGAAGAGACAAAGTACATGCGGCAAGACTTATAAAGCCAAGCAAGTGCGGCCATGGGCCGAAACAAAACCTAATGGGCTGGGCTCCTAAGCATAGGAGACGCACATGCCCAGCAATAGAACTTAGTAAAAACAAACTTGCCAAAAATAGTTACAAGGTAACTGGAAAGTTTCAGCAAAAACACGAATGTAGCATAAATAAACCTCAAAATAGTGAACTAGGCCTAAGATAAGCACGGCGTCGAGGGAGCCAAGGAAGTGCCGCCACTGCCGAAGTCATAGCGCCGCGGCAGGGGCCTTCGATGACTGAGAAGGACATGGCCTTGGGCGTTGTCAAAGCCGTGGAGACGTTGCGTGTGAAGCCCTTGGTGGCGATGCTCTGAGTGGCTTGGGAAATGGATCTGGCACATGCTTTGGTGATTGGACCTTCAGACTAGACACTCATCATGTCCTCTTCTTGGGCCTCTGTCAACGTTGAGCTCGGGGGCCACGTCTTTGGTCGGCTCATCGTCGAATGACTCGTAGCTTAAGCCCTGCGTGAAGAAAATCTTCTTTTGGTTGGGGCAATCACGTTGGATATGACCGCGCCCGCCACACTTGAAGCAAGCTTGGTCACGAGTTCGCTGCTGACGCGGGGCCGGGGTTGTGGCCGCAGCGCTGCGCGGCGCGTCCACTGGCCTGCTGTTATCGTGGCTTCCTTGAGGCACGCTTGTCCTAGCCTGCACAGGTGAGGGAACATGAGGGGAAAGGGGTTGACTAGGACAAAAATCATACTTTTTAGAAGTGGAGGGCGGCAACGGGACTCGCTTCTTGCGCACGAGCTGGTTGTGGAGTTGCATGGCCGTGTGGGTAAGGTTGTTGAGATATTTGATGGGGAGAATCTCAAGTTGGTCCCTGATAGAGGTGTTGAGGTTGCTCAGGAATTTAGTGCGCAAGGTAGAAGGGGAAACGCTCACTCCCGCCTTGTAGTACATGTCTTTGAGTTTTGAGAAAAACTCTAAAGGTGTCATGGAGCCTTGGCGAGCGAGGGCGACGTCCATTCGCATCCTGTTCTTCTAGTCTTTGGGCACGTACTTCCGAGTCATGATGAAGACAAGCTAGTTCCATTGCTCAATAGGGGCCAGGTTGTGCCATATGCGGTCGGTGATAAGCCTATCCCACCAAGTGCGGGCTGCACCCCGAAAATGGAGCATCGCAATCTCCACCTTTTCGTGCTAATTGTATTGCCAATGTTACAGCGTGTACTCGGTAGCTTGCACTCAATCAAGAAAAGTGGAGGGATCATATTCACCAAAGAAGTGCTCATTGATTACCTTAATGTCTCAACAACCAGAAAAGGTAGGAGCCACAGGGCGGCGGTCCTCATATCGCCGGGCATCGAGGGCGCGTTCAGCATAGCGCCTGTCATAGTCATAGTAGTCACGATGCCAGGGTTCATATGTGTCGGGATCATCCTGATGCTGATGAGGACGCCGTTGATGGCGATGACCATCATTGTCACCGTGGGCATAGCCTGGAGCCGTAGAAGTAGGTTGACGGACGCGCGCATCATGGACGGCAAAAGGGCCGCCGTCATGGCGCTCGTGGCCACGATCAGTCGTGTCCATATGGGGCGGGATGTAGTCCGTCAGAAACTTCTGGTTCTCGATTAGGTCACCAAGGGGAGGATGGAAATTGTCGGGATTGGGGTCACCGGCGTTGTCATAATCATCGTCATCGAACTCCTAAAAAGAAATAGGAGAATTATACCTACGGTGAGGCATGGAACCGACATGTGTGGGCTGGTCACGGCTAGGGCCGTGACGCGTTGATGTAGTGTGTCAGTCGCGGCCGTTGGGCTGGCTGCGCGCAGCGGTGAGGCGCCGCTCAGTTTCGGCATGGCGCTGCTCTGTGCGCTGCATGCGGTCGAAATGGGCACGTCTATCGCTGGTGTCAACAAAGGGGTAAGGACCAAAGTCAGTGGTCGGGGACTCGTTCTCACAGAGTAGTCCTCGTCGTCTTGCGAGCCAAAGTGTGAAGGAGGACGAGGCTATTAGCGGTCATGGATGTCTGCATCTTGACGGCTTTCTATGATGGAGTTGAGTCATCGAAGGGGCTGCTGCTGGGAAGACGAGGGCATGTTTCCCTTGCCCTTGTCCCGCGGTGGGAAGTGTCGACCGAAGGTGGCTGTTGATGGCCGGGGTCGACACCTAAGGCTGTAGTGGAAGGGCCAGGCGGTGGCCCTCAGGAACTCGCCGCAAGCGCCAGTTGGCACTTGAGTTCCGTATTCTCGGCCTCCAATTTTGCGCGGGCATTGGCGACAGCCTCATGCTCGGCTTGGAGGGCAGCGAAGGCTTCATTCGATTTAGTACCTAATGTCACCATCACAACAAGTAAACAGGGATGAAATGAATCAAGAGGCAAAAATATCAACGAACAAGAGAGGCTTAGCAACCCAACAAATCAATCTCATGAGGCAACTAATTTGGTTGTCCGTGAGGGAGGTAAGGGAGGTTGAGACAATCGCAAACCAAACTAATGACAAACACAAAGCAATTAAGCAATTTGGAAAATACAAGTCAGTCTATGAGATTAGAAAAGCAAAAACATGCAAACCCAAATGTTGTTTAGAAGGCAGAAGACTGTTCCGTAGGAGCAAGTTAGAAAGATTGAAAAATAGAACCATCTGATTTGATTCGTTCTCAATATGCATGAGAGGTCCGTAGGACCGTGAACGGATTCGCCTATGGCCTCTGGGCATGTCGGAACCGCAAGAGTTCACCGGGGTGGAGCCACATGCTTCACCGCTTGTACGGGCCCCCGTCAATTCTTTTGAGTTTCATTCTTGTTTAATGGACTTGTGCCGATGGTGAATTGGGTTCCCCGATATCGCTTGTGGCTTTCATTTTGCTCGGTTGTAATGTTTTTTTTTAAGCAACCGACTTTATATTTTTTTGAATAAAATCGGCACAAGCTTTGGATGAGAGAGAAACGCAAGATTCTGTGTGGATATAGGAGAGAGAGAAAAGATGCAACAAAAATATATGCAATATCTTGTTAAACAAAAACAAATAAAGCAACAAATAACAACCAAATCGCAAGATATGATTTGTTAGAAAGTCAAAGATTCAGCCGCAATAATAGGGATATGGATCTCTCGACTTTCTTTATTTTTCCTTTTTTTTTACAACTCTTGCCCGAGATCTTCGCATCTAGGAACGAAGAGATCTAATCGGGAAAAAAAAAACAACAATGGCGGAAGCAAGGGAGTAGATCATAATGAAGAAAAACATGAGAACGAAGTGAAGAGTTGGAAATACCACACCTTATACCGTTGAATCTGATACCAATTGATACGTAAATGATGACTCATCTGCGAGTTGCGCCAGATCTAGGTAGAAAGTGTGTCTTTGGCTCCTTCTCTTCTTGCGTAGCCGGGATAAGTGACAAGCTCCGTGGGTTGCGAAGACTGTCGACACTCTTACGCTCGGTAGGAAGCCGAGGAGGGGCGAGTGGGTTCAATTGCTTTGGGGTGATCGGAGGTTTGCGTGATCCTTTACGGATCGATCAGAGTAACAAGGGTGACATCGAAGCTTAGGGGCGAAGATAAACTCAAACGACAAAGCTAAGCATTAATTTCAACGTGAAGAGACAAAGTACACGCGGAAAGGCTTATAAAGCAAAGCAACTGCGGCCATGGGCCGTTCCAAAACCTAATAGGCCGGGCTTCTAAGCATAGAAGACGCACACACCCAGAAATAGAACTTAATAAAAATTAACTTGCCAAAATAGTTACAAGCTAACTGGAAAGTTTCCACAAAAACACAAATATAGCATAAATAAACCTCAAAATAGTGAACTAGGCCTAAGATAAGCACGACGTCGAGGGAGCTAGGGAAGTGCCGCCACTGCCGAAGTCATGGCGTCGCGGCAGGGGCCTCAAGGCCTTCGATGGCGGAGAAGGACAAGGCTTTGGGCGCTGTCGAAGCCGTGGAGCCGTTACGCGCAAAGCCCTTGGTGCCAATGCTCTGAGTGGCTTGGGCAATGGCCTTGGTGCGTGCTCTGATGATTAGACCATCAGACTGGACACTCATGATGTCCTCTTCTTGGGCCTCCGTCAATGTCAAGGTCGGGGGTGTATCAGTCCCCGGGATGCGACCTTGTAGGAGATCAAACTCAACCTTTGCCGTGGGTGCGCTTAAGGTTCTGAGATCTTTAAGGGATGAGCGACGTACCTCCTCTAGAACCAATGATGTTGATGACAACTTGGATGGGTTCGCCGAGTCACAACGCCAGCAGCACCTGTGCCACAACCTCCACTTGTTGTGAGACGCAACACCGCGTGCTACAATGCCACCAATGTGGCCAACACTCGAGCCAACACAACGTATGAGCTCGACCTCAATGATGTGGAAATTATGATGAGTATGATCCTAAAATTCCTCACCTTGATGAATTCTACGATGAGGAGAAGTCTGTGGATGATCTACCACCTCCTAGAACCAGCGTCAACCCCAACATTGCCAAAACCAAGGTATGAATGTTTGACACAATATTAAGGTTAAAATTGATAACTTTGCATAAGAGAACGACAAAGATTAGTATTTTGAATGGGAACAAATAACTGAGTACATCGTTGACCATTATGGCTATGAAGAACATGAGTGAGTCAAAGTGGTCACAATCCACTTCCAGGGAAGAGAAAGGTCATGGTGGTTTAGGTTGCACGCTGAAATAAGACGCCAACGATTGAGGCCTATTGTTACTTGGCCTCAATTAAAGCTCATAATAAGGAAGAAGTATGTATTAGACGAGCACTTTGAGCTTTTGCAGCAAAGAGTGCACATGTGCAAGCAAGGCAACCACCCCTGTTGAGTTCTTCATTGAGCTTGAGGACTTGATGCACAAGACAAGAATTAATGTGGGTTCATGTTCCTTGAGGCAAAGGTTCATGACTGGTTTCAACGCATCAAGGATGTCAACGAGAGGGTCTACACCGCCACTTTGGCCTACAACCAACAACAATGGAACAAGGACAAGTCTTGGTCTTCTAATGGCCAAAAGAGGTACAATTCTAACTCTTCTTCCGTTCCTTCTTGGGAATTCTTCCTCTAACCCTTCTATGCGGAAAAAGGGAGTCTCTGACTCATCTAAGAGCACTACTGAGGCAGCCAAGAATAGGGAAACCAAGGCTACGCAACCCCGGGATAGAGCACGTGACACTAGGTGCTTTAAGGATGTGTTTGGTAAGGTCCAAATAACAGCGTTTTCGGAGAAGTTTGACGTTTGGGCCTAATTAGAGTTGTTTGGCCCATAAGCGGTAGAGTTTTAAGAAGTGTGTCGATCGCTAGTTTTAAGCCACTCTTAGGATTAGCGGTGAAGATCTCAAACGGTCTGAAATGGGAATCTTCCCCAAATTCACCCCCGATAGATCTTGTAATTCCCTCAAAAATCTTGAAAAATCTTTCCATGCCGGGTAATGCTCTTCCTTGGCGCACTTTCCCCTGCCTTTCACCCTTATAATCTCTTCTCAACTCATTGTTTCTCCTCGCAAATTGCTCTCGGCGACTGAGACCAGTACAAGGTCAAGGTATGAAATCTCGCAATTCACTTGTATATAATGATATTATAGTATATAATTCAACAGAAATTGAATTTCGTCTCCCAAATTGATCATGTGTCGTCCACCACCCAAAAGAATTGTTAATGGCAGACTTGTATATAATGCGCAGTAATAGTTGGATTGTTCATTACTTCATATACATATATATAGCAGCTTTTATCATAATTTTGTCTCCTCCCAATTTGGTAATGTCAAACTTGGATTGTTCTTCTTGATCATGAATGTTGTTAGAGTTTATTAAATTGGATGTGTTAAATGACTGATGTTAATGTTGTGCATTCTAGACTGTATTGGTTAATGATTGTAAGAAATTTTGTAAGCTTAAAAATTATTTTGGACTTACTTGTCAATTATCAATTATTGTTTGAATTGAGAGGTTGGTTTTGTTTGTCTTGGGCATGTGTATCTCTTAGTTTGAATACATTGCTTTTTTTAAGATGGATTCAAGTGAAAATGATAGGTCGAAAGGTTTGGTTTGGAGCCAAAACACAGTGAGGTGTTTTATTGAACTATGTCTCTGATATCGGTCGAGAAATGGAAAAAGTTATCACTTCAAATGGAATGAGCATGCCATAGAATTTAAAAAAGCTGGTAAGAAGTGCAATGGAAATATGTTGAAGAACAAATATGATGGAATGAAAAAAGATTGGTGCCTTTAGTTTTTGAAGAGGGGAAAGACAGGCCTTGGGTGGGATTTGACCACATGGAAGATTTCTACTGATGCGGAATGATGGGACATGAAAATTAAGGTATATTTATGTTAGTACTGCAAGCATTCTATATATCTTTTTGTCGTCATATAGCTGGAATTTTTTAAGTAAAATGTGTAGGAACAACCATTATGTAAAAAAGTCAGACATAAGGGTATTTCTCCAGACCTCGAGGATCTTTGGGATCTATTGTATGGAGACAATACAGCCACTGGCGAGCATTGTGTCGCCCCATCCATGGACACGTGTCATATTGCGAGGATACATACCATTGAAGAACAAGCATATGACTTTGATCTAGGAAGCATGGATAATGGATCATTCCTCAATTTGTTGAATGATTTTACTCTAGGAGGTACCCAACAACCAACCTCCCAGAAGAATCCCCTGAGCCACCACAAACACAATCCATGGCTCGCCCATTAAACCCTCCTCGATCAAAGCGTAAGAGGCATCAATCAGCTGGTTCTTCAATGATGCAAGAACACCTTGCTATTATGATGAGAAACAGTTCTAAGGTGTTGGATTTGTATGAGGCGGAGGTTGCCTTAACAAATAATGAAAAGAGTAACTCGACTGTCGACGATGGCTTGTCTGTACTAGCCCGAATTGTTAACTCTGCATTGTCATTTCTAAGTCTCCATTATGGTGTTTTGCTATAAGTTCTATTAAGGACGTAGTTGTAAGAGAGACGTTCCTGAAGCTAGAAAACGACCCCGAAAGGATAGCATGGTTAGAGTGGGAGTTTGCCAATAGCGGGATTTAAGTTTGAGTAGCTTGACTTTTTATGTCTTCCAATTTAGCAAATTAAAGTGCTTATGTTTGTCTAAATGCGTTTTAGTTGGATATTTGAGATCTTTTGACGATTTAATTGTTAGATCTCTAAGTTTTTTTTTTTTTTTTTTTTTTTTTTTTTTGAAACACATACCATACTTATATTATTAATTATACATCCAACTCCGCTAGAGCAATAATGCCCGGCGGCATGTTTACAGTGAATACTTCTTCATAACCAGAAGTAGGAACTAGTCTAGCCATATAATGTGCAACTGTATTACCAGCTCGTCCAACATGGACACACGAATAAGAGGGAAAATGTGACAACAGAGCATTAATGTCACCCAGTATTGCACCTAAATATGAGAGGTTGGGCCTGCTGTTATTCTGCAGCGCTACAACAGTGGATAATGAATCCGTTTCAGCTGTTATGCCAACCATTCCCATTTTCATTGCTAATTGTAGACCAAAAACAACCGCCATGGCTTCTGCGACCGAGACATCCCATTGCACCTGAATTCGACGAACACCTGCACACACCACAAAGCCATAGGAATCTCGAATTACCGCCCCCAGCCCAACACCGTCTGAACCCAGCAGTGCTGCATCCGTATTGATTTTTAGGGAACCTATAACTGGCGGCACCCATGCTTGTAATACCGGAGTACGGGGCTGTTGAAGGGGTGCAACCAAATGATGATGCTGATACTGATACTGTTGAACCATCTGTTGGAAGCCAACCAACAAACGTTCCTGGTTTCCCACCCTGCCTTGAAAAATGGCCTGATTGCGGGTTGTCCAAGCCACCCATAGATGCAAGAAAAAATCACATAGACCTGCGGCTCCCTTATCCTCAGCAATTTGCTTAGCAACCTCAGGAAGAGCAAGATCTGGCGCTGTTGTAAGGACTGTGCGGACCGACGAAGTATCCCATATACTCCTAGAAGAAAGGCAATCGGTTAATGCATGCCTAATTGTTTCAGGCGATCCCAAAGAGCAACGATCACAAATTATTCTTCACACTTAAAGAACCGGTCATATATAGTGCGCCAAGCAAAGACTCGCAGCTTTAGTGGTACATCCAACTGCCATATAGTTGTCCATAACCGCTGATCAGCATTGGCTTGGCCCACAGTAGGCAGCCTCCCCATAGTTCCAAGCCAGTATGCAGATTTTACCGTATAAACCCCTGTGTTTGAAACCGACCACATCCGAACATCTGCCTTTGGCCGTGGACTGAGTGGAATATTGAGTACCATAACAGCGTCGCCGGGGGCAAGCGTTTGCATCACCACATTCCTGTACTGTGGTCAATTAGATCACTCACGCGAATGGATTGATCAGACTGAGGTATAGGTATTGGTTGGCGAACTGCACCTTCTCCATCCGGTATCCAAATATCATTCCAAACAGACACATTACAACCAGTTCCAATCCGCCAACATAAACCTTCAAGCAGCAATGCCTTGGCACTCCAAATGCTAGTCCAAGTGTAACTAGGAGAGTAACCAAGTCTTGCTGTCAAAAAATCAGCAGTCCGATAGTATTTGCTTTGGAAGACACGAGCCACCATAGACTCAGGATTGTTCATCATCCTCCACCCTTGTTTGGCCAACAATGCATCATTGAATACCTGCAAGTTCCGGAAGCCCATTCCACCCCTGTTCTTTGGTAAGCATAATGAGTTAGATCTCTTAGTTGAGTACTTCAATTTAAGTAAAATTCAATTGTTGCATATTCGTGCAATTGAAAATTTATATATTATTTTCTTTGACTTCTTGTGTTCTTTGCTAATCTCATTACTGCTAGTGTTCATCAATTGTGTTGACTTTATTTAAACCTTCTTTTATTTATGCTATACTCATGTAATCAACATGCGGATGAAGAAGTCATTGGAAGATGAAAAGAAAATGCGAAGCCGCATGAAGCTTCATTTGCTCCTTTTGATTCAAATGCAATTAGAAGCTATTCTTGGAATTGTTAACCACTACTACACCCATATATACAAGGTCCCTTGCTTGACGTCAAGTCAAACGGGGCAATCCTGGATTGACGACGTGTTAGGGGGAAATCCAATTCGGTGTGTCAATGCATTCTGAATGGAAAAGGACATGCTAAGAAGGCTATGTTGTGAGTTAGAAGTGAATTATGGTTTGCGCACTTCAAATCACGTATCCTTACTCGAGAAAGTGTGTATTTTCTTGTACACCCTTGTGTTAGGTGTATCAAATCATGATGTTGCTGAAAGATTTCAACGTTCAAGAGAGACCATCATTCGTTGTATGCACGATGTTTTGAATTCAATATCTAGACGATATCATGGTTACAAAGGTTTGGCACATGACATCATACAACCCATTGACCCACATTTTACTCAAACACCTGCAAATATCTTGAATGACGGTCAATACATGCCATATTGTAAGGTTTGCCTCTATATTCTATCATGCTACATTTTACAGCTTATTTTTTTGTTATTGATGCCATTAACTCTCACAATGTCGTAATTAGGATTCTACCGAGCGCATTGACGGCACACACAAAAATGCATCCATCCCCGAGACCTTTCAGATGTGGTATAGAGGAAGGAAAAATGATACAACATTTAATGTGATGGTCGTATGTGATTTTGATATGAGATTTACTTTTATATCGGCCGGTTGGGAAGGATCGGCCCATGACACGCGTGTCTTCAACCATGCTTCAACAATTCCATCAATGAATTTTCCATTTCCCCCACACGGTAAGTACTATTTGGTTGATAAGGGTTACTGATAGGCGTTGTCGTGACACCTATACAAAATAATCCTAAACAAACCTAACTAATGTAGTCTGGTAAGTAAGGATCGAATCCCATAGAGAATCAAGTTATATTTCATGTTTGCAAAATCATTCACCAATTGATAACAAAGACAAAGGGGGGGGGGGGGTTGAATGAAACTAAGAAAACGATAAATAAAACATAGAAAGCTTGGCTAGACAAATATCCACATTTAGTTTGGTTGATCGATCATTGATTACTCCTAGTCCTCAATACTCATGAATGTCCTAATCCCTGTTCTGAATTAGTTATCGGTCCAACTAGTCCTGATAATCCTAACTATCAAATAACCTAGAAGACCTTCTAGATTGAATCTAACAGCAGTAATGAATTCAGGAATAGATAGGTACATGTAAGTGTAGCAACCAGTCATACAATTGCATGCAATTAATTCTCTATACAAACTAAGGGATTTAGATTCTCAACCAGTATCCTCTAATCCTTAGTAGTATGATCAATAACAATCTCAACAGGTTGTATAGAAAAGGGAAACCAATAGCATAATACTAATTTCTCTAGGTTGTCAGACTAGAGGGAACTACTATTAACAATCTAATTGATGTCCTAATCAACAAATCAAGGGGAATCGATATATGATCAATGAGATTAAGCACGAGAGAGAATTAATACAATCATAGAAAGAGTAAATGAATAATCTCAATTTCAAATTCAAACCAAGGCTTCAATTGTCTAGCCAAAAACACCAAACAAAACAAAGAACTAAACTAAGAAAGGGAAAAACAATACTGAATGGAAAACTAGGTCTAACGTGATCCGAAGATGATGAATGGAGGCTGTGGAGGTTAGGTTAAATAATGTTAACCTAAACCCCCAAGATCACAAACATCATCCTACAAGGAAATAAACTAATACTCGGAATTAAATAAAATAAAATAAAGAAAAAGGAAAAAGGAAAAAGGAAAAAGGAAAAAGGAAAAAGAAAATAAAAGTTCGGAACTGTTCGGGCTCGCTCCCGCTGATGGCCGCGGTCGCGGTTTGCTCTCGAAGTGAACATTAAATTTCCGAAATTGGCCGCGGTCGCGGCCCGACAACCGCGGTCGCGGTCTTCTCTCTTCAGCGTCATTTTCTTCGGAAATTTGCCCCGGTCTTCTTCTTGCCTCTTCCTTGTGGTTTCTTCATAGATATTCAACGTTTCCTCAGGTGGTCAACTCCTCTTCCTCTAGATGTCTCCAATTAGCTCCTCCAGACCACCAAAACCACACTTCTCCGCTCTAACTCCAGAATCTCCAATTGTGCTCTAAATCCAACCAAACGGCACCTCAAACCTGGTAACAACCCCTAGAAATACACTATAAAATAGTGCCGATCAGTTACCCATATAGACAAGGTTATTTGGTTCCATACCCGAATACGAAATATCTCCCTTCCCAATTTAAGAATAAGCCACCAGATAGTGCAAAATAGGTGTTCAACTGAGCACATTCGTCATTATTGAGAGATGTTTTATTGTTTTGAAGGGTACGTGATGACATCCATTTTATACATATTTAGGACATGCATTTAGGCTATAGTTTAGGCATTTCCACGTTTATTATCTTGCATTATTAGCTAGTTGCATCAATTTCTTTAGTTTAGAGGTCTACACGAGTCTTTGCATGTTTTCAGGTACTTTAGCGGGAAAACGAGGTGCATTATGAGGCACGGACATCATAGGAGATGTGCACGGTCAAACACAAATATGAACGACGACAACAAACTTGCCTTGGCGCGCAAGAGATCTCTGTTTTCTGTCCCGTCTTTGAAGAAGTATAACTTTTGCTACGTCACTTTGAATTGAGTGATTTCAAATCCAGATTAAATATCACGATGTCAACTACAACTCCACCAAATTTCAGCGTGTTTGGACCATGAAATCAAAAGTTATGACGATTACAAAATCGTGTTGCAGTTATGCACGGTTTGCGACAAACCGTGCCAGATGCTGCTAACCGTGCAGGCCTCCAGAACAAAGGAAAACACATTATGAAAAGAGGCATGGTTTGTGACAAACCGTGCCACCTTCCCCTCGCGTTCTGTAAACTTGCACGGTTTGTGACGAACCGTGTGGGTTTTGTCACAAACCGTGCGCTCCTCCCGCGGACCCGAAACGTTATTTTTTCGACCCCTTTTATTTTAGGATAGTATAAATATTTTCTAGGGTTTTTTTGGCACGTCTTTTCTGCCACTTTTTGCCACTCTCTCTAGCCCTAGTTGTGTTTTGGAGTTTCTTTGAAGATTTCCGAAGATTGGAGATTGTTTCCCTGGATTTGATCAAGTATTTTTCTTCTTCTAATCTAGCTGAATGATTTCTATTGTTCAAATGATGTTTTTGATTGTTTCTCCGAACATGTTTGGATAAATATCTTAATTCTAGGGTTGGGGTGATCCCAACAATGGATTGGTAGACTTGTACATGATGTTTGCCTGAATTGAAATCTGGAACCTTGTCTGATTCAATCCTAGAGTTCTTAATGCAATTGATTAATGTTGATTAGGTTTCTATTAGGTTTGAGTCTGAAAGGAGATAACCTTAATAGATAACTCAAATAGGATATGAGTCTGAAAGGAGATTACTTTATCAGATTACTAGGTATTGAACTTGAGTGTTATTTGTGCGATAACAACCTGACTACTCTTGTGGAATCCTAAGCTATCATAGAAACCCTAGGTTTGCCTGGACTTAGCGAAACGCGACAGCGAATGTTAACCCAGTTTGATCCTAGATTCTAAGTACCCAAGGGGTCTAGATTTGATTAGTTCTGCGCGACAGCAATTGTTAGTTATAATTTAGGCACATCTATTATCATCTGAAAGGAGTTAGTAGAGACATTAGATAGCTTACCTTTAGATAAGTTCATACTAATTTCAGGCAGATATCTATTAGTTTACCAATACATTGTTGTGGGGATCCTTGGTCCTAGGATCTTCTCCCTAATTGTTTACAACCATCTTTTGAAATTCTTGCTTCCTGTTTTCTTATTTCCTTAGTTATTAGACAAACAAATTTTCCCTTCTACGGCTTAGCCTACCGGTTTAAGTTTACAAAAGATACTACATAGTCCTCGTTGGGAACGATACTTGAAAAGCTACAACTGAACTCATACGCTTGTGGGTAGGTTTTTGTCCTATCATGTTTTTGGCACCGTTGCCGGGGACTATTGTTAGTATCAGTTATTTTCCTACAACTGGTTCAACTAAGTCTTTGTTTAATTTTTGATTTTTTTTTGTTGATTTGTTTTCAGGCTTGTTTTCTACAGATGCGAAGAGTCTTGAGCACTGGTAATCTCAATGACTTCGATCCCGAACCTGAGCGTACTTTTCGTGCTAGAAGAAGACAACAACTCGAAGCCAGAGAACAAGCAATGGGCGACAGAGTGGGATACGATCCTCCTTTGGAAGTTCAAGAGCCACGTATGACGCTTGGTGTTTTTGTGATGCCAAATCACCTTGGTCCTATTTCTGGTGTGGTCCGACCTCCTGTGCAAGCTCGTAACTTCGAGCTAAAACCTTCTCTGCTCAACATGGTTCAGCATAATCAGTTTGGACGTCTATCTTCTGAGAACCCACACCAATATTTGGCTATCTTTATTGAGCTGATGGACACAGTGAAGATCCATGAAGTATCCCAAGATGCACTTTTCCTGCGAACCTTCTCATTCTCTCTGCCAGACAGGGTTAAAGCTTGGTTCAAGGCCCTAACTCTTGGCTCGATAACAACTTGGAACGAGTTAACAAAGGCATTCCTCAACAAATACTTTCCACCAAAGAAGACTATTGAGATGAGGAATCAGATTCATGCATTCAAAAGGATAAAGAGTCTCTCTATG
The DNA here is from genome assembly GCA_027886185.1 of Rheum nobile. Taxonomy (NCBI): domain Eukaryota; kingdom Viridiplantae; phylum Streptophyta; class Magnoliopsida; order Caryophyllales; family Polygonaceae; genus Rheum; species Rheum nobile. The sequence continues at coordinate 190,343 of WOAB01000671.1, read as the reverse complement.
AGGGGTGGGAAAGATTCAAGGAATTGCTGATGTTGTGCCCCCACCATGGGCAACAAAAATGGACTTTGTTACATGTCTTTTACAACACTATTGACAGTTCTACCAGGCTAATCATTGATGCTTCAGCGGGTGGTAGAATCATGAGTATGGAAGTTGATGATTCTTGGGACTTGATTGAGAGTACTGCTCAACACTCTCATTATTACAGTGATCCTCGCTCTACTTCAAGTTCCAAGAAACTTGCAGGGATGTTTGAGGTTAGCTCTGAGATGCACCAACATGCTCAAATAGATGCTATGGCACAAGAGATCAAGAGGCTAAATCTGCTAGTGCAAAAGTCTCAAGCACAAGGTGCAGGGCAATCCATACAAGATGTTTTCGGTGTAGCTTGTCAGTTTTGTGGAGAGGGTGACCATACTATATCATCTTGTCAAATCTTCGCTTCCCAGAACGAGTCTCGGGGAGAAGTGAACTACATGAATAACTTCAACAGAGGCCCTAGGAATGATTCGTATTCCAATACCTATAATTCTGGGTGGAGGAATCATCCAAACTTCTCCTACAAGAATGACGATGCTCAACAAAGACCACCTCTTGGGTTCCAATCGAGAGTCTCTCAACCGCATAATCAAGCACCCACTCAGACTTCTAATAGCTCCGCACTTGAGTTAGTGTTGAGGGAAATGGCTAAGATTTAGGGGACCATGGCTTCTCAGTTGGAAGCCCTATCTAAGAAGGTTGATAACTTCGAGAGCTTGCCTAAGAGGATGGACCAATTGGAGAGTCAATTGGCCCAAATTGCTATGAATGTTCCTAGGCCTGTTGGTCAACTTTTTGGTCAACCTGAAGTCAACCCTATGGAGCATTGCAGGATTGTCTCTTTGAGTAAAGAAAAACAGATGGATGAGAACAGTCCAAGAGAAAAAGAAGTGACAAAGGAGCCTGTGGAGAAGCCATAAGAAGAAGAACCCAAGTATGTTGCTCCCTTTCCATACAAGCCACCTCTGCCTTTTCCTCAGAGAAGGATTCAGATACAGCTACAACACCAATTTGTGGAGTTTAAGGAGATGATGAAGAAGATTTATGTTGACATACCTTTCACAGATGTCCTCACTAAAATGCATGCGTATGCTAAGTTCCTAAAAGAGATTCTGATCAAGAAGAGAAGGCTGGAGGACTATGAGACTGTGTCCCTGACAATGGATTATGCTGAGAAGATGCCAAAGAACCTATAAGATCCGGGTGAATTTTTTATCCCTGCATATTTTGGCAATTTGACTTATAATTGTCTTTGTGATCTCGGGTCTAGTGTCAATGTTATGCCTTTGTCAATCTGCAAAGAACTGAAATTGGGTGAGCCTATTCCATCCAAGATGCATCTCCTTATGGCTGATAGGTTTGTTACTCATCTTGTTGGCATAATAGAAAATGTCCCTGTGAAAGTGGGAAAGTTCTTCATACCAAGAGATTTTGTGATACTTGACATGGAGGTTAGTGATAAAACTCCCATCATCCTTGAGAGACCATTTTTAGCCACTACTGAGGCTAATATTGATGTCAAGAATGGGAAGCTTTCATTCACAATAGGGGAAGAGAAGATTGAGTATAAATATTTCAAGGATTACTTCCTTGAGATATACAAAGACACTCCACCAACTCCTATCACACGTGCATGTTGTAAGATTGAGGTTGATCCCGTGCAAGATGAGATAATATTTGGCATTGCTTGTCTGCTAGATTTGTCTTTGGGAGATCCGGACCCGGATGGTGGTGAAACTGCTAAAGCAATGAAAAGGCAAAGTCCCAAGACAAGGAAGAAAGCTAGAACAAAGGTTGAGTTCAAGTGTAGAAATACAGTTTTGTTAGTTCATGAGAAATATGCCATGTTCCAGGAACTAAAGGAACAAGATGGTCTGGACCATATCGGGTGACTCGAGTTCTAAGAGGTGGGATGGTTGAGTTATGGCATAAAAACTCAGGACAGTTCAAAGTGCAAAGTCATCGACTGAAGCCTGTTGTCACGCTTGACCCGATCAAGTAGGGTACCACCGACACTCCCGATTCGAGTACTTGAAAGTGGTGGGAGGTCAAGCTAATGACCCAAAAGAAGCGCTGCTTGGGAGGCAACCCAAGATGCTAGATGTGAGTTTCCTCTTGTTTTGTTCTTTTTCTACATTAGGACAATGTAGGGTTTAGCTTGGGGGAGCAATTCAGATGTAGACTTGCATGATCATCTTAGTTCATCCTAGATTTAGTTGTCTTTGCATTTTTTTTCATCATTATGAACTTGTTTTCATGCATTGCATTATGGATGTTGGATTTGACCCTTTTTGCTTGATTCCATTTGGTTGTTTTTCTTGTAATGCGTGAGTTATGAATCCTCTTAATATGTTTTGGTTGTTGATATTGCAATTGCATTATGAGCAAGACTATGAGGGTTTGAACTTTAGACAATTGGCTTGAGCATGTGATATTTGATTGGGATGTGTTAGGACCGATACTCTAGACAAAACGCCGGTGAGATTTTGGCCTTTTAGGACAATTTTTGTGCAAGTCCTCTCTTTTTCTCTGTGTGTGAATCTCTATTTGATTGATAACTCCATAACTTGCATTAATACCTTTTCAAGGTTGCATTTATGATTTATGTACATGACATTAATATGATTGAGGCACTATTTCATTTTAACCCTTTATCTTTAGCCACCCTATATATGTTTTCCTCTGCTTGAAGCCCCTCTGTGCCTTAATTGCCTTTCTCTTTTGAAGCTTCACAAAAGCATACCGAGCCTACTTATTCTTCCTACCCATCCAGGGATTAGGATAGATGATTTATTTTGCTAGTGTGGACTTGACCCAAGCTTAGGGCAGGTTGCGTATGTTAGTGGTTGGACATGACTAAGCCTTGTAATGCTCTCCTTTCTTTTTTCTTTTTATTTCTTGCTAAAAAAAAAAAAAAGTAAATAAAAGAAAAATAAAAGCAAGGAAGAATAAGCAAACAAAGCAAGGAAAGGAGACAATTTAGCATCAAAAGGATTTTGTTGTATGGGTTTGAAGAATAAAATTGGAAGTGAAGGATCGTTACAAGCTTGGGATCACCCTGGTAATTCTCTTCCCCGGATTTAGCACCACATGGCCTAAATATATCCTTACCTTAATCCTATACCTTGACCCCATTACAACCCTGTAAAGTCCTCATGGTTTTTGTTATGTACATGGTCTTCCGTAGTGGAGATTTAGGACACTGTTGCAAGCCTATGGTAGTTTAGGTTTGTGTTTACTCCACTCATGTGTTTAGGTTGATGATGAGCCAAAAGTTGCTTTTTATTTGCACATTTTCATTCGGAAGCATTCTGATATTGATGAAATGAATCATTATGTTGATGATGAGCCAAAAGTTGTTCCAAGCACTCGGCTAGATGGTCTCATCACTCAAAGAACAGAAGAAGGTGTGGAAGACCCAATTCTTGGAATGAAGACAGTTCGAGATCATATCGCAGCTATGCTTTGGAATTCAAGAAGATAAAATTAGATATGTTAAAACTCATTTACTTGCAATAATTTAGGTACAACCTTTACATACTATTTTGATAAATTTGATACTTTACGTAAGATATATTTTATGTTCAAGTTTTCTAATGCATAGCTTAAACTTTTTTTTACTTCATTTTTATCTATCACACACCGAACATTTCAAAAGAATGGAAAATATTAGATCAATGGGTGTATCTATACATATAGGGAGCATGATATATTGATATCACAAGTCCTAGCCTATTTCATAATTTTACTTAATTTTGTCCCTAATTAAACGCTACCCAACCAAACAAAAATTAGCATTCTGAATTAGGCAAAACGCTAATATTAAACATCGCTTAAACCGCTACCTCTACCGCTACTCAAACCGCTTGGTGTACCAAACACAACCTAAGTGTCAAGGAAAAAAGCATTTGGCGTGTGATTTCCCTAACCAAAAACAAGTTCTTGTGACACACAATGATGGCTATATCTTGGAAGAGGATAAGGTTATGCCATCCGTAGTGGAGATTGGAGAGTTCGAGAAGGAAGAGGACTCGAATCGCAACGAGGTTAACCCACACAATGGACCACTTTTGCTTGTCACTAGGAGAGTCCTTACGGTCCAAGAGGCATTGGCCCAAGATCAGCAGGAGACACTATTCCACACTCATTGTGATGTGAAGGATGTCAAATTTTGTTTCAAAATTTATGAAGGGATCTGTTGCAATTTAATCAACCAACGAGTGGGGGGTCACCACTAATTGAAGACAACGCCACATCGACAACCTTACTCCTTCCAATGGATCGCTACAAGCCAAGGAGACATGGTTACTAGGCAATGTTTTGTATGTTTTAGTATAGGACATTACAACGATAAAGTTAATTATGATTTTGTTTCCATGGATTGTACTCACATGCTTTTAGTTAGACCATGGCAATTTGATAGAACGACAATCCATGATGATTACTTGAACCGTTATAGCTTTGTGCATAATGGTAGGAAGGTAACACTACTTCCCTTGTAACCACAACAGGTGATGCAGGACAAAGTGGCCCAAGACCAAGCTAGGGCCGAGCGTGAGGCTAAGGCAAGGGAGAAGGTTGCGCAACCCACACCGAGTGGCTCCTGACCCGCCAACACACGCCAAACCGGCCACAATATTGCATCCGCCTCCAATGGGTCAAAACATGATGTGTGTAGCCTTAAGGGTCCTCTCAAGGCTGCCAATTGGGACCTAAAACAGCCCAAGGAACTCCCCTCAAGGAAGGTTGTCAGAAGAGGTATTTGCTAGCTAGACCATGCACCACGGCTCTTGCCTTTAAAGGGATTAAATTCTGTCTTTTTCTCTCTTCTACCGCTTCTTTCACTGTAATGGTCACTTGTATACCATACTTTGTCACCCGAAGTATTGGGAGTTTTGCTTGTCTTTGACGCATCTCTATAGGTTCATTGAGAAGGCTCCTAGGACACTACCTTCGGTGTTTGCACGGATCTTCAAACCACGTCATAGACACCTCTTTGCAGCCATTTCGGACTAGGAGGGAGGGATTCATCACTTTGGAGCCACACCATGAGTTGGTCGCCACGCCAAAACACTCACCATTGCCGACTCCAACAATTGTTCGAGAGGTTGGCGTCACTAGGGAGACGCCTTGGTTTTCTTTGCCAAGGTTGGTGAAGAGGCTGCTACATTGGCCTTATAAGAGGCTTGAGGATGTCCCTACACTGTTGGACATGGTGCCTCCACTCTCTTCGCCACCGCAGCCGCTTCACATCAATGCCTACGCCCACTCACTTACGGCCACACGGTGCCTTGTCAACCATCACCATCGAGTCTCACCACACCTATGCCATCACTTTGGCGTGGGGTTTTAGAGGTTTTTCAGCTCCTAATGTTGACCACCAAGCCACCTTGGAGCACAACACCCTGCCCCGCCAACCGAGCGCTCAACCGAACCGGCCTCGCCTTCCTTGGCGCACACTTGAGGTTCCTCAGTTTTCATTCTGTGTGGACCTTCTTGATGCTAGTTCCTTGCTTATGACAACATGAATTAAAGCCTTTGATTACCACCTTCACATTTTCGACAAAATTGCGGTTGCTTCTTCCCCTTTTGTATTGTCTCCCTCCATCACTCTTGATTACAAGGGACTTGTCAAATCGGGGAGGATTCAAGTCCAAACAGGGGAGAATGATGAATCACGGCCTGTATAGGATTTGAGGGATTTGGAGATGGTGATTCGAGGGCTTTTGGAGGTCAAGAGGATCATGACATTCTTGGAGGAGCCAAGGGAGCAACCATAGTTGCGTTTCACTCAATCATATGGAAGGATTATTACATGCTTATCATTAGTTTAAAGTTTATGAACTTACTATTTTAGGCCGTCTATGAGCCAAGGGAGCAACCATAGTTGTTATACTTTAATATTAATGTTTTTTACATTACATTAGACTTAGTATTAATTTTAGGGAGAACTAGGTTCATCCATGGTGTTGGATGAGCCTCTCCATTTCTCTTTACTCTTCTTTTGCAAACTTTGTCTACTTAAACTCTTTTGATTATTCAATGAAAAATAGACTGAAACTTTGGAGCAACTTGTTCTTAAGTTATTTCAGTCCCAAAACTCTCTTACGGGGCTTTTGGTAAAAATTAGGTATCGGGTTAGAATGATGTATCGGGTTGAGAATGGATGGATTTTAAAAGTGATAGATGAATTTATGTTTTGGTTAGTATTTTAGAATGATGTTTTGAAACCCATTTTCTCAAGTTTTCTCATACCTCATTCCTTCATTTCAACCCAAAAAAATTGAAGGGTTTGATAACTCGGGTTTGACTAGGTTTGGGGAATGGATTTGATTCCAAGATATTAAACACCAAACATTAGATTTTGGGTTGGGATTCCCTAACCCTTCCCAACCCCATTCCTCATTCCTCAACCCCAACAACCAAACAACCCCTTATTGTTCTTGCATTCAAACTCTCAAACACTCATCTTGTTCGTGATCATCCAACAACACAATCGAACCAAAATCTCTCTCGATACCCTAATTGACGAAAGCCTACGATAGGATTTTGAGCACCAAACAAAAATCCGTTTCACTCGTGCATTCTTGCTGAATTTTGGAGAAGTCAAAATACACTCGTTGAACTTCATACTGGCTTTGGAATCACTTCAGTTGGACTTCCACATAAGGAGAATGATTTAGCCAAAGACGGGACCAAAATCTAGAATCCATTCGTTGCGTTGAGGGGCGATCTTCTTCGTGTCTTCTTCACCAAGCAAGTTTATTCGCATAAAAGATTCCACTTTGAATGCTCCCCACAACCAAACTCCTCCATCATCTTGACCCGAGACTTGAACTAGAAATATTAACTGATATCCCCAACTCTCTGAGCACCGAAGGAGAGAATAAACATATAGAACAGATACTTTACAGTTTAGGATATTGAACTGCAATTTATCGGCACACAAACCAGTAGAGAAAAGCAAGTAACAGCTAAGATGCATATAATAGTTGGAAGGAGAGTACCTGATTAAGAGATCTAGTTCGTCGCACAAACATGAGACATACTTTGAGCAAACAATAGAGAATTTCTAAGACAACGAGAAAGAGAATCGGACAGCAACCAAGAACCAAACCTCTGTCTAATCCATGAAAATCAAATAGATCTAAGAACTCAGCTGATACGAATCCGATGGCTCGGATCTCGTCTGACGCCGGATCTAGGTAGGTAATGGTCTCGGATCCTTCTCTTGGTAACCGGATAAGTATGAACCACCGGGAAGGATGGTCCGCGGCTCTCTTATGCTCGCTTGGGCGAGGGTGGGGCGAGAGTGAAGGTTGTGTTTGTGAACTATGACGTGGTTCAATCGGGTCTAACCAGTTTTGTGACGCTGAGGCCTAAGGGGAGGAGTTCAATTCAACTACGAAGCTTAGGCATAAATTTCAACGTAAGGAACAATGATTACAACAAAGGATATTTATAGCCTTTATGCTTGGCCAAGAGCCCTAATGGGCTTGGGCCGCAAGACACACTAATGGGCCGGCTTCTCTAGCAAGAGAAGACACACGCCCGAAATAGAAAGTGCAAAAATAGAAAGTACTAAAAGTGGCAACATGCCAAAACAGGAAATAATGGAAATAGGAACTAATATGACTAAACTAGACTAAGTCATATGCCAAGGGGGACGCCACAATCTTGGTCTTCGGGGGCTCGTCGGGCACCGGTTCAGGACTAGCCAGGAGCGCATCATTCTCCCTCCCTTAGAATCGAAGCGTCATCGCTTCGAACTGGTTGGGGCAAGGTAAAGAATGTGTGCGGCAACCAGCGAGAGTGCTGTACCAAAATGGGGATCGGGACCGACTCGAGGCACCTCAAAGATCAGCAAGTATGGCTCAGGTGCGGGAGCGGTCTTGGCAGCAGGTGACTTGAACATTAACGTACGGGGCAGGGGCGCTGGCTCGCTGAAGGTGGGTGTTGGCACTGGTGCCTGGGGCAAGTCTAGCACGCGTGTAGGTAGGGTTGCCATGGGCATCGGCGCTGGAGGCGTTGGTGCGGGCGTTGCGCTGGAAGTCGATGCGGGAAGCACAGGCGCAACGCGGTGCAGGCTTTAGAGATGAGCCACCTGGAAGTGCAGCTCCTCTATTTCTCTTTGTTTTGCCGAGAGCTGTTGCATCGGCGTATCTTGGAGAGGTGGGGGCGGTGCTGCGATCGGCACTACCGGCATGTGCTCCATGGTGCGCACTGGAACACGCTTGGGGACAAGCCGGCTAGGGCGATCGGAGTAGCGCGCTCTAGGGCACTCATGGGAGTGCGCTGGGACGCGCTCTATGTGGTACACGAGTTGGGGTCAAGACAGTCGACGTGTGCACGCTGCGTGAGACTCGGCATCAAGCTCCGGGGCAAAATGTCGCGTCATGACACACACGAGATGCTCCCAAGTCTCAATAGGAGACCGACGACGGTCCCATCGATCATCCTCATCACGATACCACCATTCGAGGGCATAGCTGGTGAAGCAATGTATGGCAACGTCGCATTGCTCATACTCGTCGTAGTCTCGATGGCTAAAGTAGTAAGCCATATAGAGGGCCCACTCCAAGAACGTGTCGGAGTTGTCATACCCGGCAAAATGCCTAAGGCGCAACTGCATGTTGGTTCGGGGCCGCTGACTAGTATCCCGTCGGTCTTGGACCACGTGGTGGTTGTCGATGTCATAGTGCTCGGGAGGGTGCCAGTCCGATTGTCGACAAGTCATGGAGGCGGTGCAGGGGAAAGATATGATAAATGGGATAAGATTGGGTGGTTAAGAAGAGAGAGGGAAATTGGTTTTGAATTTTGATTTTGAAATTCAAAAAGGAGATCGGCCAAGATATGGTTGGGAGATTTGGGAAAGATATGGAAAGTGCGAATGAGGTGGGATTTTGGATAAGGAAAAGGGAAGGGGGCCGGGGAGGGAGCGGCTGTTGTGGCCGCGGCTGTTGAGGCTGCGGTCGCGGCTGTTGAGGCTGCGGTCGCGGCTGTTGCGGCCGCGGTTGTGGCTTGTGGATAGGGTTTGGGCAGTAGTGAATGGTTCGTATTTTGGCCTTTTGAGGGGTCAAACGATGTCCGTTTTGGGTGAATTTTATATGCCCGGACTCGTATCGAGATACTCTACAGGGTTATGGAAGAAAATTTAAGAAAACAGAAAAAAACATTGGGCTAAATCTGGACAGAAGTCGAGTTCGGTTTTGGGAGTTTTAATAGTGATGATGGGTAGGGAGAAATGAAAGAGAAGGAAAGACACACCTCGTACCCCTGGCGCTCTGATACCAATTGATACAAATCCGGTGGCTCGGATCTCGTCTGACGCCGGATCTAGGTAGGAAATGGTCTAGGATCCTTCTCTTGGTAACCAGATAAGTACGAACCACCGGGAAGGATGGTCCACGACTCTCTTATGCTTGCTTGGCCGAGGGTGGGGCGAGAGTGAAGGTTGTGTTTGTGAACCATGACGTGGTTCAATCGGGTCTAACCAGTTTTGTGACGCCGAGGCCTAAGGGGAGGAGTTCAACTCAACTACGAAGCTTAGGCATAAATTTCAACGTAAGGAACAATGATTACAACGAAGGCTATTTATAGCCTTTATGCTCGGCCAAGAGCCCTAATGGGCATGGGCCGCAAGACACACTAATGGGCCGTCTTCTCTAGCAAGAGAAGACACACGCCCGAAATAGAAAGTACAAAAATATAAAGTACTAAAAGTGGCAACATGCCAAAACAGGAAATAACGGAAATAGAAACTAATATGACTAAACTAGACTAAGTCCTATGCCAAGGGGTATGCCACGGTCTTGGTCTTCGGGGGCTCGTCGGGCACCGGTTCAGGACTAGCCAGGAGCGCATCATCAGCCTCAGCCAGGACACCTCTCGTTGAAACTGCTAGTATTTTAGAGACCCCATAAGGGTGTCGCGAGTACGAATTAGGAGAAAGCCCCATTTGGTAACTCACCATGGAAGGTTTAGATTTAGATTTTGTGGGTCGAGATTTCACAAAACACCGATTGAAGCTCCATAATCTAGACGCCAGATAGCATTTCAATAGATAAATAGACCTTTGTAGGTAGAGATTTAGAGGTGGGTGATTTAAGAAGTGGATTAGAATTGGAGTGCCAAAATCTATTTGACAGGCAAGCCTTAGGGTTAAAGATTTGTGGGTGGTGACATAAGAAGCGCCAAACCCATGTTGACCTAATAATCCCTCAAATGACAAAAATCCATAACTGCCCAGATATGAAACAAACTTACCTGAACCACTGGCGCTCTCGCTTCCCTCCGACAATACCTATATTCTTGTATACTTTCATTATTAGTCAAAGTTTCTATTTTGTATGCTTTATGTGTTTGTCCTAAATAATTTCTAAATTCATCAAATGTAATTATTTGGCTAAGGTAAAGGTTTTTTCTAGTATGTGTCCATGGGCATACTCTAACAAGTCCATTTTTAGCAATAATTTTTTTAACAATAATTTTTTTAGCCATTAGTTTAATCTTTTTTCTCAAGGATTTATCCATTCTCTATTATGCAATATTTTCTAGATAGTTTCATACTTTAACTTGTTAGAGTGTGGCCATGGGCACGCACTAGAAAAACCGTAAGATAAATTCTCCAAATTACGTTGTCGGAAAGTTCTTTATTTTATACGATATTTTAGATCTATTAATACTTTGGAAAAGGTTCATGTGAGAATGGGCGCTTAGGTGAGAACGTGAGAATGCCGAATGTGCATGATTTATGACGATATGTGCATGATTTTGGTAGGTGAAAACTCATGTACATACAAGCAAAAATTCATGTACACCTCAAGATGTGCATGGACTTTTGCCTGTATATGCATAACTTTTTGACTATATAGTGACTATGTGTAAGTGAAAACTCATGCACATGTAGGAAAAAATTCATGCATATCACAATATGTGCATAAATGTTTGTCAGTATGTGCATATATTTTTTTACTATATGTGTGACTATGTGTAAGATACTACTCATGTATATACAGGTAAAAATTCATGCACACCTTAAGATGTGTACAAAGTTTTGCTTATATGTGCATATATTATTTATTATATATGTGACTATGTGTAAGTGAAAACGCATGCAAATACAAACAAAGTTTCATGCACATCTTGTGATGTGCATGGATTTTTGTCTGTGTGCGCGTATTCTCACGTTCTCACCTAAGCATCATTTCTCACCGGATCCGCATCCTAATACTTTTTTGTATTTCTCAAAATTAAAAATAAAACTAAGAGTTAATACAACAAGCAAGCCACCTGCTAGTGGTGTGTGTAGGTTCATTTTAAGTCGGACCCAAATAAATAAGGGTAATTCTTTTCTTTTTTTTAAAGGGGCAACTCCAACTCTTATATTATAGATAATTTCGTAGCATAATTTACATGAATAAGGTTCACGTACTTATTAAGCTTAGGGTACACGACGGAAAACAAAGATGTTCATTGGATTAAAGAAAATGTGAAGTTAAAATTAAAAGATACGAAATGATAAAATTGTAAATATGATAAATTTTATTTTTATAAATTTTATGTTTTTATTATTATATAAAATTTTATTGAAAAAAAATTGTAATACTTTTTTCTAGTTTTTGTGTTGTAATAACAATATAATTGATAAAAATGTAATAGCAACCAACTTTCTCCCTTTTTGTTCATATTGGGAGCTGAGGTACTTGTAAGAAAACTACAGTACGAAGTCAATGCTAATAGCAACCAACTTGGATTTAAAATGACCCGAACATAAACTAATATCCCGTTCCTAGAGTTTGCAGATGATATCCTAATATTCGCAAAAGCAAATCAAACCGCATGCTCAAAGGTAAAAACAATTATCGAAGAGTATTGTTCTATATCAGGACAATTTGTTAACTACCACAAATCATCGTTCCAAACTACACTAAATACCTTAAGCAACACCAAACACACAATACAATCAGTGCTTAACATACCAAGCTCATCGTCTCTGGAAAAGTACCTGGGATGCCCAATCATCAACGGGAAAGTCAACCAGAATACGTTTCAAGATACCATATTGGCCACAACGACACAACTCATAAAGTGGAAAGCAAACTCCCTTTCCCTAGAGGGACGGGCAACGCTTATTAAATCTAACCTAGCAGCAAAACCAAACTATATCATGCAGTGCTTTATGTTACCAGCAACCATCCATAAGAAACTAGAAAGAATTAATAAACTATTCCTATGGAACAAAGAACACAACTATAAACCCCTAATTGGGTGGGATAAATGATGTAAAGCCAAATCCGATGGAGGTATAGGAATACGAAAAATGGCGGACATGATGATGCGTTCCTGCTTGTGAATGCCGGATCGTGATCTTGGTGGTGAGTCGCGCGTGTCGAATCTGAGGGTTTTTGGATGGAACGCGGTGTTTGTGGCTCGAGATGATGGATGGTGGCTCGAGAGGTGAGCGAAGCCATAGCATCGGCAGCGGAGGGGATAGACTTGAGAAGATCGAGTGAGTGGCCGTAGCGTCGGCAGCGGGGTTGGATAAACTCGATGGAGATCGAGTGGATGCCGTAGCGTCGGCGGCGGAGTGAAGGAGATGAGAAGACATAGATAAGTGTTTGACGTCCAATCAAAGGAAGAAGGCGATAGGCTCTCAAACTTAAGCTTTGATTCAAATTAGACGTAACCTAGTACAAAAGGTCGAGTTGACCTTTTATAAGAGATAGCGGGACTCGGATGGGCCAAGTCTCCCTTAATGGGCTAGCCCACGCGACACGCGTGGAACACACGCCCAAAAAGAAAACTAACAAAATATTAATGTTCTAAATTGATAAAACAACCTCAAAGATCGTGATCAATGATGGTGGAGAGGATCTTGAGAGTTTACGCGATCTCTGGACTTGGTTGGAGGCGCTTGAGGGAGAACGCGTTCTCTAGCTTGCATTGGATAGCGCTGACGCATACGATGAAGCATTGCGCGTCGTTGGCACTCGAACTTGTCACGGCCCCTTCTTCTTCCTCTATGGCTGTCATGGATGGCAAGGTCGCATCACCCTCCCCCACTTGGCTGTCAAGCGTCCCCGCTTCACCATCATCGAATTCAAGAGGGGAAGTTGTAGCTGCAATTGTTTGTACAACGCGGAATGATCGATCTCCGCGTGAGGCCAGCTTATGGGTGCCCCTCGAGTGAAAGCGCAACGCGTGCAAGTACAGCCACATGTGGTCCCCGGGTTCGAACACGATGCAACGGCGTCCGCTGGTGTGTATCGGTGCGTAATACGTTACGCGACGAATCTCGTGGACTTGCTCTGCGCGGTTGGCCGCGGTTGTTATCTCATGGTCCTTCAAAGTGTACGACAAGTTGTCGATCATCCTCAGAGATGTCAGGCCGGTGAAAGGATGACTGTTTGGCCGCATGAGAAGCACATGGTGCGCACAACAACTTTTCAACGCGGCGCTTACAATGTCCCTGCAACGCGTTATATCCTTGTCCGCGTTGTGGTTGGAATCGCTTTCTTGTCCTAAGGAAGTACGCGATGTCCTGCTGCTAGGGACTTGGATGGTGGAAGAAGCTCCGGGATCTGGTGTTGATCGCGTCGGTGTTGAGGCGCTCTTTGCTGCTTCCAAAGCCTTTTGTCGATCACGCTCGACCTGATCCTGTAAAATCTCATGGGGGAACATGGGTAAGAGGGTGACGCGCTTCCCGTGGTAAGTAAACACATAAGTGTTTAAATAGCCATCGTGAAGAACGCGCCTGTCGAATTGCCATGGGCGCCCCAGCAAAAGATGTGTAGCGTCCATTGCCATGACATCACAATGGACTGAGTCTGAATATTGGCCAATGGAAAAAGATATAAGACATTGTCGAGTTACAGTGTTACCAGAACTCGAAGAAATCCACTGTAGGCCATAGGGTTGTGGGAGAGGCATTGTTGGCAAGGTCAGATGGTTGACCACCTTCGCATCGATGATGTTGCAGCAGCTTCCGCCATCGATGATGACACTCATGGATGCCGTCTTGACCAGGCAACGCATGTGGAAGAGGTTCTCGCTCTGGTCGACAAGGCTGCCTTCCTTGACGGTGAGGATGCACCGCGTGACTAGGCTCAATTGTGTGCCTGCATGGAGCGCGGCAGCCTCACAAGTGTAGGCCTCCTCGGTGTCATCTTCGAATCCTTCTTCAATTGTTGCAAGCTGGGTCTCCTCCTCCTCGTAAGACTCATATCCCGCGCCAATGGTGGAGAAGAGGACCTTCTTGTTGTTTGGACAATCCCTTTGGTAGTGGCCGCGCCCTCCACACTTGAAGCATTCAATGTCACGTGCGCGGTCATTGCCTTGGGAGGGGGCCTTCGGCGCGGTCGTGCGAGAAGCCGTGGAATTGGGCGTCGCGATCTTGGCGTCACGGCCTTGGTTGTACGCGGTGGACCCTGAGATTGGAGCACGCACATCAGTAGTAAGGGATGGACTAGGGTTAGGATCACACCTTCGTTGGCCTTGATTTTTCCAAGAGGATTGCCGGCGACGCGAGAATTGGTTATGAATTTGCATCGCGGTGTGAGTCAAGGTGTTGAGATCCTTGATGGGCAATATCTCGAGTTGGTCACAGATTGACACATTCAAGCCACTCAGAAACTTTGTCCGAAGGATGGACGGGGCGACACTGATGCTAGCCTTGTAGTACATGTCTTCCAAATGAGAGAAGAACTCCAGAGGCGTTTTGGTCCCTTGTCGCGCCATTGCAATCTCCATTCGCATCTGGTTTCTATAGTCCGTGGGCACGTACTTCTGTGTCATGACATAGACAAACTGGTGCCACTCCGTGATGGGGACAAGGTGTCGACGAACGTGGTCGTCCACGAACCTGTGCCACCAAACGCGTGCAGTGCCTCGGAAGTGTAGCGTTGCCGTGTGAACATGCTCTTCTGTGGGGACACGACAATATCGCAAAGTATACTCTGTAGCCTGCAACCACTCAAGAAACACAGCGGGATCATATTCGCTAAAGAAATGCTCAATTTTAAGTTTTACCTCATGGCGGCTAAGCCTTAGTGTGTGTTGAGCAGGTTGTGGCGCATAAGCGCGTTGTGCATCTTCCTCAACGCGGTGATGAGGACGGCGAGCTTGGCGAGCCTAGACATCTTCAGTGATGAAGTCCCTAGGAGGCGCGTTATACTCAGCGCGTCCTTGTCTTCGTCTTTGAATAGGTGTATTATGTTGGCAATGAAAGTCACGCGCCATGTCCTCGTGTTGTTGGCCACTAGAGGCACGCGTGTTGTCGCCCAAAACGCGATGTGGTTGTCCTACTGGTTGGAGTGGAGGGGGAATCCAATCTGCTGGCCGATCTTGGAGTTCAATGGGATCACCAAGGGGAGGATGGAAGGAGCCTAGATTGATGAGCCCTGCATCCTCCATCTCCTTGTCGTCAAACTCATTGAAATCATCATGTATAGTCGGCGTCGTCGATCTATATCCATCAGAGCCATAACGCGGAGTACGTGCACTTTGATGGCCAAGGTGGTCGTTGACGTCGAATGGCACTCGGGTGGGATCATGGCGATGCTGACGCGGCTCTGTAATACCCCTCAATTTTTGTAAGGGTATTTGGGTAATTTTCCCAACCCTCATTCTGTAATGATCTCTTTGAACGTATTAATACACGTTGGTATGCTTTGGGTCTTAGAATATTTTTAAAAGTGTTAAAAATAATATTCTAGCAAGAACCGCAAGAGGACAACCGCGACCAGAGACCCAGAGGCGTGACCGCGGATGTGCCGCGACCGTGGTTTTGTAACCGCGGGCGCGGTTTTGCCTGTTGGCAACCGCGATCGCGGTTTTGAACCCGCGATCGCGGGCCTCTGCGAATCGTCGTCTTCATCGATCTTATCCGAGAGCGTCGGTCGGAATTTCCCCATGTTTCATAACGTTGCCATTGGGGGAACTTGGATCGCTTCGTCTGTCCGGCGTTGGGCTCCTGTGACTCTATAAAAGGAGGCTCCAGCCCTCGGATTCTTCATCCAATTCCGATCTCAATCTCTCCCTCTCTCGTTTCGTTGTCGCCGGATTTTGCCCTCGCCGGAGTTGTTCGCCAGAGCTTTTGGGTGGTTGTCGTGGTGGTGGAAGTCGCAGCGAGCCTCGTCCAAGTCGATCGTCGTCAATCGGTGAGCCTCAATCTGATTTGGAGTCGCATCGGGAGGGAGGACCGCGACCGCGGCTATGAACATCGCAACCACGGCCCTGCCCAGAAAACCGCGACCACGGGTTTGTAAACAGCGACTGCGGGTTTGTAAACCGTGACCGCGGGTTTGTAAACCGCGACCGCGGATTTGCCGAGCAAAGCCACGATCACGGCCATAACCGTCGCGGCCGCGGCATAGCCCGTTTTCCCTTGTTTTGTATAGCTTCGTGCCATATCTAATTTAGATATTTATGCCTCGTTTTGCATGCATCGTCGTAATGGACCTTGGAACGTCGGTGGGCTTCGATGGGATTTTCCAGTAAGCTGTTGAGTTCGTGTCCAGTATTCCCGACCCGCAAATCTTCGTTCGTCTAATCAAGACAAGTGGCGGTTCACTCTTGCTTATCATTCCATGTTTCGTTAATTATCAATTATTTTAATTGTTAATTAAAGTGGGATGAAGTGTTGTTTTCGTTTAGGAACCGATTTTATAAATGTATGATTAAAATGTGATATTATAATAGGTTGTATATATTGCTAGAAACAACGCTATTATATCTGTTATTACCGTGATGGTATTGGTGTGGATTATTATGTGGTTTTAACTGTATAGTTAGAACGAGTATTTGTAGGAACGCTATGTATCTCGCGAGGTCTAGTCGTTTCTTTATAACTGGTATTAGGAGGATTTTTGCCCTAGTACTTTTCCTAGTCATGACTGTACCCTTACTCAGGGTAGGTGCACACAGCTGGTGCCGACAATAAGAATTTATTCCCTAAGATATCTCTCGTATCGAGATGATATATTATAAAAGCTTTAACATGAATATACGTTTTAGAATTAAAGAAGATAAGTGTGATTACGCACATAATTAATGAACCTTTGGGCGAGAAGTACAACTTGGAACCCGCTCGGACTTCGGTTAGAGTAAGTCCTCCTTCCAAATCTGAATTCGCATTATGCGGTGAGGTTGGTCGTGGACCCAAATGATCAAGTCGTTTTAAACGCTTGTGTGAAACTATAACGTTCCCAAACACTTGTCATACTTTTCGTTAAGACTCAATCTTTTGGAGTCTTCTCTTCATATGTTTCCCATAAGACTCACTCTTTTGGAGTCTTCTCTTGTTCATACATTTTCGTATGTTTCCGTAGAAGTGTTGAGGTTCACTGTCGTCATCGGTTATTATTCGAGAAACGACAGGTGTAACCTAATACGACTACTTAGAACCTTTTTTCTAGTTTACCCTTGCATAGTCTTTCATTAGACTAATCAACCGGTTATTTCCTTTGCATGGTTGGCTGGTGTCATCCGTCTCATACGGCACATCAGGAAAACTTCCTTTCCGTGAAGGCTAGTACACGATGTTGAAGGCAGATGAATGTTTAAAGAGTTTTCCAAGGTTGAAGATCCTAGGCATGAGATCGCACAGATCAAGGCCCATTATGATGTTTAATTATTTAAAAGACTTCCGCTGTATTGAAACAATTCCGTATTTGGTCGTATTTGACATTTACAGATGTAATTCGTGACTTTGGTTTAAGTAATATATGAGTATTTAATAAAGTTTTGTGTTGTTATATGATTGTTATAAATTGGTTAAAGCCTTGGGTGACCCCAGATGTGTAATCTGAGGTCATCGGTGGTAATACTTTCAAGGAAATATTTGGGGGTGTTACAGATTTGGTATTAGAGCTAAAGTTTTTAAAACGGGTTGGGTTTCAAATCGTTTTACTAAAAACAAAATATTTATGAACCGTTTAACCGTTCGTGTTGTGAAAAGTTGTTGGTTGAATCCAAAAGTTGAAAATTTTGAATAAAACCATACTTCAGTAAAAAGTACATTTGCAAAATCTCTGCCATTCAAGTCGTGCCTTCTTTTCAGTCTGATATAGTAAGTTCGCTTCTATATTTAGAAAGACTAATCTTTTCTCGTCGCCTCGCAGGATATGGGCGCTTTCGTATCTCAACTTAGGAACAAGAAGGAAGTCGAGGTGGTTCCACCATCTCCAGTGAGGCTTGATGTTCCGGTTCCCCTTCGTTGCTATGAGGTCGGGGAGCCAAGTTGTCCACCCGAGGAGGTGAAGACCGTACTTCCAGAGTCGGTAGTGTTGGTGTCCAACGGGGCAAGGGTTCCCGAGGTATAGCCTGAAGCAGACCCGAGGGAGGACACAGAGGAGGAGGAGCCGTCAGAGTACCATATAGGGTACTACGACGACGACTTCGAGGTGGAGGAGGATCCTGAGGAAGATCCCGAGGAGGATCCGAAAGAGGATCCAGAGGAAGACCTGGAGGAATAGGAGGATCCGGATGAGGAGGACCCTGAGGAGGACCTCGAGGAGTATGGCTACGACTTGGAGCACTTGCTGGAGGACAGCGAGGACCCGGGAATGCAGATCATTTTCCCGAGTCCAGAGTTGCCGCCTAATGAGGAGTATACGCCGTTGTCCCCTGCCGCTTGGGAGGCGCTTGGGATCTCGGGTATTAGCGGGAGGAGATACGGGCCACTGGATGCACCGGTGAACCCGCAGTTTATCCCCACTCCGAGAAGGCCGATGGTGAGCCCTACTTCTCGGCACGTGCTTCATTAGAGTGAGATGGCGTCCTCTGAGGCTCGTCGCCAGGTAGAAGAGATGGTTGAGCGTGCTCACATGAAGGCAAGGCCTTGGGAGGCGATGGGTACACCGAGGGTGGTCCCGACCCAACAAGCCAGGCCTAGGCCCCGAGTGCTCATTGAGCGCATGAAGGAGTGGACGAATTCCTTGTATGATACGGAGGAGAGGACTTACGAGACTGAACTCGGTCTCTCCCGTATGCTTGAGGACGTCCGTGAGCTCTAGAACTATATCCGTCAGGTGAAGTTGCTACTCAACCCTCAGTACGAGGTGAACAGGGCAGACTTCCAACCAGGGTTTCTTGAGGAATTTTGCTACCCACCAGGACCAGATGAGGGGCCGAGTGTTCCCGTGTCTAGAGAAGCACCGAGAGTACCAAGACCTAGGGATGAGCCGTGTGCTCCGGGCCCTAGTAGGTCGAGGAGTCTGACACCGGAACCCGAGGAGGGTCCACTTCCGAAGAGAAGATGTCAGAGGTCCACTGGGTATAGGAAACTCTTCATGGCACCGTGAAGGAGGCATTGTTGTGCCTTAGTGATTTCTTTTTCTAGTTGTTTTGTCCGTTCGTTTAGAACTTTAGCCTCCTAGCAATTTTGTCTTTTCGCTTAGGAGGGCTTCCTGTAAAAACTCGTTAAACTCAGTTTCAGTTCGCTACATCAATAAAAGTTTACTAGTTGATCTATTCTGAGCCTACTCTATGTGTTGTGCATTTTAATAATATGATATTAATGTTGTGAGTTACTTGGGAAATTGGTCGGTAAACAGATGGTGAACACAAGGAACACTATTCGTGCTGGTGCTGGGCCGAGCAACGACCCCAGGCTAAATCAGAGGAATGCCGCGAATCAAGGGGATGAGAGCGAGTCGGTCTCTGACAACAACCCCATGGGCAATGGCCAAGTTCCGGCTAATCCTCAAGTGGTGTTCGACGCCGCGACAATAGAAGCTATTCGGGGGATCGTTATGCAAGCGGTCACCGACATTATACGGCCAATCGTACCACAGGCACAAGGTGTGCCAATTCCTCAGGTTGTTCCTGGATTCGAGGAACCAGTTATTCATGTGCCTCAGGCAGATGCCGTCAGGAACCGAGGGAACTATGGTCGAGCATTGAAGGCCATTAGTTCCATGAGGCCCGACAGCTATGATGGCAAGGGAGAACCAGTCAAAGTGGCGTATTGGTTCTCGTACATGGAAAGGTTATTTAGAAATGTCGACTGCACTGAGGCTGAGAAGGTGCATATTGCTTCCCTTCAACTGAAGGAGGTGACTAGCGAATGGTGGGAAAGCACCGGCCTAGCTGATCATCCTGATTTGAATTGGGGAACGTTTAAGACAAAGATGACCGATCATTTCTTTTCCCGTGCTATGAGGGAAGAGAAGCATAAGGAGTTTCTCTATCCGAAGACGGATGGATTGAAAGTGATTGAGCTTGCGGCCAAGTTCAATCACCTGTTGTAGTATGCTGGGCCGGAAGTGTCTAGTGAGGAGCAGAAGATCTGGCATTTCCACGAGTGGATGAATCCAGACATCAAGCCACTAATGGTGCGCCACGGATGCTCTACTCTGGAGCAGTACGTGGACGCCGCTTACAAGCTTGAAGTGACTCTGGAGGAGTCGGCGAAGAAGTGCAATCGCCAGAGATCGGCACAGAGCCAGCCTCAGGCAAGTGGGTTCAAGCGACCCGCGCCACCGTCGAATTTTGCCAAGTCTGGCTGGGCTAGAACGGAGGTTACTCAGGCAGGGTCTACTTAGCGCTCGGGTCAGGGCAAGAATCTGATCCAATGTTACAATTGTGGCACGCCGGGACACAAGAGCAATGAGTGTCTGAAGGATAGGAAGACGTGTTTTGCCTGTGGGAAGGAGGGGCACTTGCAGACGTTTTGTCCGCAAAGGAGGCAGAAAGGAGCTGAGTCACAACAAGGGTCTGTTGGTCATAACAATCGACCCCGATTCAAACCAGTGGTGGATCCTAGCCCTTCAACGCAGACAACGGCCTAGAACAAGAGGAAAGCCCCAGCTGCTTCAAGAGGTCAAGGTCAGCGACTCTACGAGATGTGTGAGGCTGATGGACCTAATGTTCTGATTGCTCAAGGTACTCTATACCTCCATTCTACTTCTGTGTGTATATTGTTTGATTTGGGAGCTACACATTCTTTCATTTCGGAGAATTGTGTGAATAAGCTAGGCCTAGTGTTCAATGAGGCTTGTGAGCCTTTTGTAGTGAATCTTCCCAATGGTGAACAGTTGGTAGGAACCAAGCGTCTGTCAGAATTTCCAATTTCTATTCAAGGTAGGAAGTTTGAAGCAGATTTGATCTGTATAGCCATGGCTCCATACGACATTATTCTCGGGATGGATTGGCTGACGCGTCATGGGGCGGTAATCGATTTTAGCTCAAGGACTGTGACAGTTTCATCTGGGGGCCAGTTTATATGCAAATTTAAGGGTCGTAATGACGCTGATAACGGGAAGCTCATCAATGCGATGGCTGCGTGTAAGCTACTTCGACAAGGTTGTGTCGGGTACCTGTGCTATCTGGATAAGCCCAAGAGACATGAGACTTTAGTTCTTGATATTCCTGTAGTTTGCGAGTATTCGGACGTCTTTTAGGAGGAGATTCCCGGTTTACCCCCTTATCGTGATGTGGAGTTCACTATTGACCTCGAGCCTGGTACCGCGCCAATTTCTAAGGCACCGTATCGGATGGCTACCCCGGAGATGCAAGAGTTGAAGAAGCAACTCGAGGACCTTCTTGAGAAAGGATATATAAGGCCGAGTGCATCGCCTTGGGGCGCTCCGGTCTTGTTTTTCAAGAAGAAGGATGGGTCGTTCCGACTTTGTATCGACTATCGAGAGTTTAACAAAGTTACGATCAAAAATAAGTATCCATTTCCTAGGATTGATGACTTGTTGGATCAACTACAGGGAGCAAAAGTCTTTTCCAAGATCGATCTGAGATCTGGTTACCATCAACTCAGGATTCGTGAGGAAGATATCTGAGGACTGCTTTCCGGACGAGGTATGGGCACTACGAGTTCGTAGTCATGCCATTTGGGCTTACTAATGCTCCGTCAGTTTTCATGGATCTGATGCATCGATGTTTCCACCAGTACCTGGATAAGTTTGTGGTGGTATTCATCGACGATATTCTAATATATTCCCCGAGTGAGGAGGTTCACGAGGAACATCTTCGTATCACCTTGTCTGTCCTTAGACAAAATCAGTTGTATGCGAAGTTGTCTAAGTGTGATTTCTTGATCAAGGAAGTGGTTTTCTTAGGCCATGTGATCAATGAGGATGGGGTTATGGTCGACTCTCAGAAGATTGAAGCGGTAGCCAACTGGAAGCGGCCTCAAAATGTGAAGGAGGTGCGCAGTTTCCTGGGACTTACTGGATATTACAGACGGTTCGTGGAGGGATTTTCTAAGATCGCTCTACCCATGACCGGTTTGCTCCACAAGGTCCATAAGAAGTTTATCTCGGATGACAAGTGCGAGACAAGCTTTCAGAAGTTGAAGAAGTGTCTAACATCCGTACCAGTCTTGGCACTACCAGAAGGAACCGATGGTTATGTGGTCTATAGTGACGCTTCAAAGCATGGGTTAGGATGTGTACTGATGCAGAAAGGAAAGGTTATTGCGTACGCATCTCGTCAATTGAAAACCTATGAGGCAAACTATCCGATGCATGATCTAGAGTTAGCAGCTGTGGTTTTCGTGTTGAAGATTTGGAGGCACTATCTCTATGGTGTTAGGTGCCAAGTCTTCACCGATCATAAGAGTCTCAAGTATGTGTTCACTCAGAAGGAGTTGAATATGAGACAACGTCGCTGGTTAGAGCTACTCAAAGACTACAACATCGAGTTGATGTATCATCCGGGCAAGGCTAACGTAGTAGCCGATGCATTGAGGCGGAAGACGCCGCACGAGACTGTAGTAGCTCTACTCACTGCTCAAACCAAGCTAAGACAAGGATTTTGCGAGATTGATGTCTTGTACGATCAGCGTCGAGGATGCCTGAGTATGTTGGAGATCCAGGCTACGCTACTTGATCAAATCAAGGAGAGGCAGGTTGATGATGTGGTCTTGGTAAAGTTAAGCAGTGAAGTGATGGACGGGAAAGCTCCCGGATTCGTGGTTCAAGAGGATGGATCACTCTGGTTTCAGGACCGGATTTGCGTGCCTGGCGTGGACGGCCTTCGCCAGTTGGTGATGAAGGAGGCCCATTCGTTAGCTTATTCTGTACATCCAGGATCCAGTAAGATGTACAAAGACCTCAGGAAGAAATTCTGGTGGCCCAATATGAAGTGGGACGTAGTAGAATTTGTGGCAAAGTGTTTGACTTGTCAGAAGGTCAAGATAGAACACCGTAGACCAGGTGGCGAATTGCTACCTCTCCTAGTGCCAGAATGGAAGTGGGAGGATATTGCTATGGACTTCGTCACGGGGTTGCCAAAGACTCAGAGTCAGAAGGATGCTATATGGGTGATCATTGACAGGCTCACGAAGAGTGCTCATTTTGTGGCTATCAAGTCAACATGGGGAACCCAGAAGCTATCGAAAGTATTCCTACACGAAATTGTCCGTTTGCATGGTACACCAAAAACCATTGTATCGGATCGTGACGGCCGATTCATGTCAAGATTCTGGAAATAACTCCACAAGGCCATGGGAACTGAGTTGAGGTTTAGTACTGCGTTTCATCCTCAAACGGATGGACAGTCTGAGAGCACCATCCAGACACTGAAAGATATGTTAAGAGCTTGCGTATTAGATCGTCCGACCAGCTGGGAGAATAGCTTATGTCTGATCGAATTCACGTACAACAATAGCTGGCATTCTACCATTAAGATGGCCCCATTCGAGGCATTGTACGGTCGGAAGTGCAGATCTCCAATTTGTTAGGATGAGAATGCCGACAAGGTACTGCTCGGACCAGAGTTAGTCGAAAGGACTGCCTCGGACATTGCTTTGATCAGACAGAGGATGTTGACAGCTCAGAGTCGACAGAAGTCCTACGCGGATCGAAAGCGCAGGAAATTCGAGTTTGAGGTTGGTGACAAGGTATTTGTCAGAGTATCGCCATCCAAGGGTGTGTTCAGTTTCGGCAAGCGTGGGAAGCTTAACCCTCGCTATGTGGGACCGTTTGAGATCCTTGACAGAGTGGGGACTCTAGCGTATCGGTTAGCATTGCCGCCATCGGCGCATCCAGTTCATAACGTGTTCCACGTGTCTTTGCTGAGAAAGTACATGCCAGATGCATCTCATGTGTTGAATTATGAAGACATCGAGATTCAGGCAAATGGTACCTACGAGGAGATACTTGTGCGTATTCTAAAACGCCGAGAGAAGCACTTGAGGAACAAGGTGGTACCATTAGTACGGATTTTGTGGTCCAAGTCTGGATCTGAAGAGGTCACTTGGAAAACCTGGGAGACTGAGGCTGATATGCTTAGTCGTTTTCCCGATCTATTTTTGGCCTAGTTTCGGGGTCGAAACCTTTTTAAGGGGGCGGTGATGTAGTATCCCTCTTTTTCGAGCTGTTTTTCGGCCAAGTTTTGGGATCGAAACTTTTTTTTAAGGGGGAAGTGATGTAATACCCCTCAATTTATGTAAGGGTATTTGGGTAATTTTCCCAACCCTCGTTCTGTAATGATCTCTTTGAACGTATTAATACACGTTGGTATGCTTTGGGTCTTAGAATATTTTTAAAAGTGTTAAAAATAAGATTCTAGCAAGAACCGCGAGAGGACAACCACGACCAGAGACCCAGAGGCGCAACCGTGGATGTGCCGCGACCGCGGTTTTGTAACTGCGGATGTGCCGCGACCGCGGTTTTGTAACCGCGGGCGCGGTTTTGTAACCGCGTGCACAGTTTTGCCTGCTGGCAACCGCGATCGCGGTTTTGAACCCGCGATCGCGGGCCTCTACGAATCATCGTCTTCATCGATCTTATCCGAGAGCGCCTCGGAATTTCCCCATGTTTCGTAACGTTGTCGTTGGGGGAACTTGGATCACTTCGTCTGTCCGGTGTTAGGCTCCTGTGACTCTATGAAAGGTGGCTCCAGCCCTCGGATTCTTCATCCAAATCCGATCTCAATCTCTCCCTCTCTCGTTTCGTCGTCGCTAGAGTTTGCCCTCGCCGGAGTTGTTCCCTAGAGCTTTTGGGTGGTTGACGTGGTGGTGGAAGTCGCAGCGAGCCTCGTCCAAGTCGATCGTCGTCAATCGGTGAGCCTCGATCCGATTTGGAGTCGCGTCGGGAGGGAGGACCGCGACCGCGGCCCTGCCCGGAAAACCGCGACCACGGGTTTGTAAACCGTGACTGCGGCTTTGCCGAGCAAAGCCACGATCGCGTCCATAACCGTCACGGCCGCAACATAGCCCGTTTTCCCTTGTTTTGTATAGCTTTGTGCCATATCTAATTTAGATATGTATGCCTCGTTTTGCATGCATCGTCGGAATGGACCTTGGAACGTCGGTGGGCTTCGACGGGATTTTCCAGTAAGCTGTTGAGTTTGTGTCCAGTATTCCCGACCCGCAAATCTTCGTTCGTCTAATCAAGGCAAGTGGCGGTTCGCTCTTGCTTATCATTCCATGTTTCATTAATTATCAATTATTTTAATTGTTAATTAAATTGGGATGAAGTGTTGTTTTCGTTTGGGAACCGATTTTATAAATGTATGATTAAAATGTGATATTATAATAGGTTGTATATATTGCTAGAAACAACGCTATTATATATGTTATTACCGTGATGGTATTGGTGTGGATTATTATGTGGTTTTAACTGTATAGTTAGAACGAGTATTCGTAGGAACGCTATGTACCTCGCGAGGTCTAGTCGTTTCTTTATAACTCGTATTAGGAGGATTTTTGCCCTAGTACTTTCCCTGGTCATGACTGTACCCTTACTCAGGGTAGGTGCACACAGCTGGTGCCGACAATCGGAATTTATTCCCCAAGATATCTTTTGTATCGAGATGATATATTATAAAAGATTTAACGTGAATATACGTTTTGGAATTACAGAAGATAAGTGCGATTATGCACATAATTAATGAACCTTCGGGCGAGAAGTACAACTTGGAACCCGCTTGGACTTCGGTTAGAGTAAGTCCTCCTTCCAAATCTGAATTCGCATTATGCGGTGAGGTTGGTCGTGGACCCAAATGATCAAGTCATTTTAAACGCTTGTGTGAAACTATAACGTTCCCAAACACTTGTCATACTTTCCGTTAAGACTCAATCTTTTGGAGTTTTCTCTTCATACGTTTCCCATAAGACTCACTCTTTTGGAGTCTTCTCTTGTTCATACCTTTTCGTATGTTTCCATAGAAGTGTTGAGGTTCATTGTTGTCATCGGTTATTATTCGAGAAATGACAGGTGTAACCTAATACGACTACTTAGAACCTTTTTCCATTTTACCCTTGCATAGTCTTTCATTAGACTAACCAATCGGTTATTTCCTTTGCATGATTGGCTGGTGTCATCCGTCTCATACGGTACATCAGGAAAACTTCCTTTCCGTGAAGGCTAGTACACGATGTTGAAGGCAGATGGAGGTTTAAAGAATTTTCCAAGGTTGAAGATCCTAGGCGTGAGATCGCACAAATCAAGGCCCATTATGATGTTTAATTATTTAAAAGACTTCCGCTGTAATGAAACAATTCCGTATTTGATCGTATTTGACATTTACAGATGTAATTCGTGACTTTGGTTTAAATAATATATGAGTATTTAATAAAGTTTTGTGTTGTTATATGATTGTTATAAATTGGTTAAAGCCTTGGGTGACCCCAAATGTGTAATCTGAGGTCATCGACGGTAATACTTTCAAGGAAATATTTGGGGGTGTTATAGGCTCGTTGTCTGCGATGCGATGGGATCTACGCGGCAAACCGGAGTCGCGTGCATCTCGTCTGGTTCGGTCGACAAGAGGTGTTGATGCAATCTCGCGGCGGCGTCTTGTTCCCCTGGATTCATACCTGTCATTGAAGTCAAAGGGTTCAGAGTACTCACCATGGGAATCATTGTCGCGGTCGGACCCGTTGTCGTAGCCGGCTGGTGATGCGACACATAGCCTTGGCGGCTTTCGATCACAGATTGGATTCCTTGAAGTCGCGGTTGCAAGTTTGAGGTGGAGGGCATGACTCCTTTGCCCTTGTCCACGCGTTGTTGACTTGGCCCGGCTTCAGTGTGACGCGGCGCACCCAGGGTGTCCATAAGGACCATCAAAGTTGGCGTGGGTTGGGCCGGCGCAGCACGTTGCATGGCCTGCAATTGGGCAACTTGGCGCCTAAGTTCTCGTATCTCACGTTGCTCCTCCGAGAGTTCCAGAATGGGGTCTGGTTGGGGAGGATTGGCAAGAGGGACCACTTCATGTTGCGCAATGTTTTGCTGTGATGGTTGGTTGTTGCCATCTCCTTGGACATTTCCACCGATGGGTGCCGTGAGGCTACCTATCACAATATGACCAGACATCGCGAGTAAAAACGAACCAAAGACAATACAAAACCAAAGAACAAGTAAGCACTTAACAAGACACAAGTGTTCACATAGGAAGGCGCAGTCTTTTTGGCCGTGAGGGCGGCTTAGGCAAAACACAAAACAAGTGTGATATGCAAGCACAGAACCAAACGAAACCAATTGATTAAAGTCTTAACCTCTTACGAAAACAGCACAAACACACAAGAACCAACCTTCAAGGTGTTAACCTAGACGGTGGAGGGGTTAAAGAAGATGAGCCAAGCCGAAAGGTGGAAGAAGGTTGCCTTATTTTGGCTTTCCTTCTTTTTTCTTTTTTTAAATAAGTCGCGTCTTTTTTTTTAATGTGACTTGACTTTTGAAATTTGAATTTCAAATCCGAATCTTAGTCTTTGAATTTTGATTGATATCAGATAAGATTTACACAATTAAAATGGAAAATAATACGGCTTGGTAACTAAGGAATGAAATCACGAAGATCGCGTGATAGGAGAGAGAAGATTGATTCAGATTTATGACAGTCAATCAACAAGAAGATATGGCATGCAAAATTCACGGAATCAATTAAGCAATTAAGCAATTAATTTCATAAGAGTTCACGCGAGCAAATCACACAAATTTCGCAAGGATCAAGCAATTAATCGGCCAAGAGATTCTCTTGTGGAAACCGAGTGGACATGCATGGAAGAAAAGAAAAAAAAAATTGTGACAATCGCGAATGCAAGATGATGGAGAAGAAAAATTGTGAACAAATGAGACTTGACAAGCGACTTACAAGATCAAAGGCTCTGATGCCAGTTGATGCGTTCCTGCTTGTGAATGCCGGATCGTGATCTTGGTGGTGAGTCGCGTGTGTCGAATCTGAGGGTTTTTGGATGGAACACGGTGTTTGTGGCTCGAGATGATGGATGGTGGCTCGAGATGATGGATGGTGGCTCGAGAGGTGAGTGAAGCCATAGCGTCGGCAGCGGAGGGGATAGACCTCGAGAAGATCGAGTGAGTGGCCGTAGAGTCGGCGGCGGGGTTGGATAAACTCGATGGAGATCGAGTGGATGCCGTAGCGTCGGCGGCGGAGTGAAGGAGATAAGAAGACAGAGATAAGTGTTTGACGTCCAATCAAAAGAAGGAGGCGATAGGCTCTCAAACTTAAGCTTTGATTCAAATTAGACGTAACCTAGTACAGAAGGTCGAGTTGACCTTTTATAAGAGATAGCGGGACTCGGATGGGCCGAGTCTCGCTTAATGGGCTAGCCCACGCGACACACGTGGAACACACGCCCAAAAAACAAAACTAACAAAATATTAATGTTCTAAATTGACAAAACAACCTCAAAGATCGCGATCAATGATGGTGGAGAGGATCTTAAGAGAGAACGCGATCTCTGGACTTGGCTGGAGGCGCTTGAGGGAGAACGCCTCCTCTGGCTTGCATTGGCTAGCGCTGACGCACGCGATGAAGCAGTGCGCGTCGTTGGCACTCGAACTTGTCACGGTCCCTTCTTCTTCCTTTGTGGCTGCCATGGATGGCAGGGTCGCATCACATGAACAAAGCACTACGAATGAAACTTATTTGGAAAATACTTGCAGAACCCAATAACATCTGGGTGAGGATCATAAACGAAAAATACCTCAAAAACACAGGTGTCTTCGAGTATGCCAAAAAATCAAATCATTATTGGCAATGGTCTCAACTAGTAAAACTACGAGAGGAATTCCAATCAGGACTGCATTGGCTCATAGGAGAAGGACAAAACATCAATTTCTAGAAGGATAAATGGGCGGGAAGTACTAATCTCTCAGAAAATACCCACCCATACATTATTATTAACCCTAACACCAAGGTCAGTGAATTCATTGACAATAAACAATGGAATAAAAATAAACTCATCAGTATATTAAACAATGAAACTGTGGAGAGTATACTTAACATACAAATCCCTAGAAACAATTTCATAGACCGAATATACTGGACCCCGAATACTAATGGATGGTTCTCCACAAAAATAGCATATCAACTAATCACTAAACATACGACCACAACGAGAGACCACTCTTGGATTTGGAAACTTGACATATATCCGAAAGTCAAAAATTTCTTATGGAGAATATGTCATCATGGACTCCCAACCAAAACAAGGTTATATCAAAAACATGTAGCGGTCCCTCTATAATGTGACTCATGTAGTTGTCCACAAGAAAACATTCTGCATTTTCTTTTCAAATGTCCAAAGACCTTAGAACAAGTGAAAAAACAACATCTACAAATAGTCGCTACTATTGGTCAAATAGACATTAATAATAAAAAACCACATGAGTTACTCTTTCAGATTAATACAATACTTACCAAAGAGAATAAGATATGTCTAGCCACCACCTGGTGGGGACTATCGATTCACAGAAATCAAATAATATTTAATACACCTAGTGCCGAAAATATCAAAGATTTAAATAAATATATCAACAATCTAATCCATAGCTGGGACAAAACTAAAAAATTGGACCATGATGATATTGTCCAAACCAAACTACAAAAAATGCGGACAAGGAAAACCAAACGATTAAAATGGGATCGCCCAAAAGCAAACTTCGCAAAAATCAACTTTGATGGAGCACAACTACCCACAGGGGAGATAGGTACTGGATTTATAATCAGGAATGATAAGACAGAAACCATGTCTATGGAGTGCCAGAAGTATGGAAAAACCTCGAGCCTGATGGCTGAAACCATTACGCTTAGAGACAGCATTATCAAAGCAAAATCCCTTAACATCACTAAAATTGAAATTGAAGGGGATAATTTATGCCTTATTAACTCTATTTTAGGCATTTGGACTTGCCCTTGGGAAATTGAAATGGTAGTCGTTGATATCATGATCGACCTCCGTTCCTTCCAAGAAGTCCTTATTAGGCACGTTTTTAGAGAGGTGAATCGTACTGCTAATAAAATAGCTAAACTCTCATTTTCACCTTCTGTGCCCGATTTGTACCATGATCCAGAACTCAGTGTTCTCATCCGTTTGGATGCACTAGGTCGGACTACGCATAGAGGCTAGGTCCCTCCTAATTCTTTCCTCGTCAAATAAAAACAATATAATTTTATACTTGAAGTGTATATATAAGAATTCAAAGTGCATTTTGTATATCAACATATTTAAAAAATATGTATGTTAGGATGTTAAAGTGTATGTTTAGTATACTAAATATGTGTTAGTATGTTAAAATACATGTTTAGAATGCCAAAGTGCATGTATTAGTATTTTAAAGTACATGGTTCAAATGAAAAAGTACATCGTATTAAAAAATTAAAGGGGAAATAATTTTAAGAAAATAATGTTAAAAAAATATTTTAAAAATATGTTTTGAAAAATGTTCAAAACTTTTAAAACTTCATATATAATAATAATAAATTTTATCATATTTACTATTTTGTCAATCCTTATCTTTTAATCATAACTCTTAACTTTTCAGATTTAATGGCCACCATTGCTTCTCTACTGTGACACTCGACTCCTTAAGTATTGTTATGCAAATTCGAGTTCAAATCTTCATGGCAAAAAGTATGGAGAGATTCATATTGCGAGGGTCTCCCTCGAAACGGGACCATGAAGTATGTGATCCAAATATAGGGTGACACTAGCAGAGTAATCTGCACGTATGAACCAAAGGCCACAAAAAATATTCCAGAATATATAACATGGGATCTGGAATATATGATATAAAATAGAGTTTGGAACATATGAGAAGGATAATTGGGGTGAATAGTAGAGTATATTATATATTCTCAAAAAAAAATTGTCGCCTTTGGCTCGTCTGGATCGCGCTACCAGTGTCACTCTACGTTTGGATCGGATACTTCATGGTCCCATTTCGGGGGAGACCCTTCCAATATCAATCTCTCTATACTTGTCTCCATGAAGATATGAACTCGAATCTACAGAATTATACTTAAATAATCGAGCATCACTTTATCACTAGACCAACTGAGTATTAATATTATATATATGTTCTAGGCTACATATATGACAATTATATAAAGTGGCGGAACCAGAGAATTCTGAAAGCGGGGGCACAATTTTAATTTAATATTATTTTAACATTAAATAGAAATAGCTATAAATAATATTTATATCAATCTCACATGCATTTTCACTTCGTACTTTTTTTTTGGAAAACCAACACATTGATCCCCATTAACATTTTCAGATTCATTAGGAATAGCCATAGACTCAACGCTTGAAACCGACAATCTCTTACTCCGCACAACAAATTTGTTTACATTCATATTTAGAATAATTGAATTTAACACAAGTTCAATTGAACACGTAAATCAAATTAACTTAAGTTTGAATTATGAACAAATTAATTCAAGAAAAATATATACCCTGAATCTATACCTGACCCATCACGATTTGAATTACTCAGATCGAAAATGAGTTGTTGTTTCAAAATTCAAATTTAGATGGTTCGGGTATGGATTTGGCTATTTTATAAGTCAAATCCTACTAATTTGAGGGTGAGAAACACAGTTGTGAACTTGAAACGGAGTAACCCTAAATTCAGGGATATCCACCGAAAGTTTCCTTAAAAAGTAATATAACGAAGAAAACAAAATGAAATAAAAGGAGGGGACCCCCCAGCCCCCCCCCCCCCTAGTTCAGCCCATGAGTATATAATATGTGAGTGGGGCTCGGGTGTATGCGCTCCTTAGTGTGTAAAATAAAGAAAGATATATTTGGTGTATTAAGGGAACGTACGACTACAATTAGAAGTGAGAAATTGTAACACCCCAGATTTGTAATTGATGTGATTACGCCCCATCAAGAGCTTCAAGAGAGCCCAGACTTCCGTGATGGCTCAAGTGTTGAAGATGGAGCTCAAGAGCATCAAGAAGAGCCTCCTCTCGAGGCTATCACTAGGGCTCGAGTCAACCTATCAAGTGGGCTCGAGTCAAGCCTTCAAGTGGGCCCGAGTCAAGCATTCAAGTGGGATCGAGTCAAGCATTCTTGTTGGGTTGGAGTTAATCATTCAAGTGGGCTCGAGTGAAGAATTCAAGGGAGCTCAAGAAGGGTTCCTTAAGCATGAAAGGCCAGAAAGTCCTCCCAAGCCTCGGAGCCATCAATCAAGCCTCTAAAGAGCTCGTTTTCCTTTAAATTATTGTGGCGCGTCTGAGTGCATGATTTATGTTTGTGTTTTCCATATGGGTTGATGATATTTTTAGACATATTTTAAGCTTGTTTTAAGTGTTGTTTTCATCTTGTAGCCTTGCAAGGCACCATTGGGCCTTAATGGGTCGGCTAGTCTTGTTTTTGGGCTTTCCTTTATATTTTCCCTTTCTTGCTTGCCTATAGGAGGCAGCAACTCGTCATTTGTGAGAACAACGTTGATTGATAATGAAATTGCAGTTATTGTGTTCTTGAGAAAGCTCTCTTTTTCTTGTTCGTGAGTCATATCGAGCAAACCGGTCTTGTTTCAAGGGTGAGTCATATCTCTTGAATCTCGATCTCTCCTAAACTTGAGTGGTGAGTCATATCCACAAGGGTGTTAGGTTCATATCCTTCATAAAATCCATCACCATCCATCTTCCCTTCACGAACCCTATCCAAACAACTCATCTCGCTGAATTCCTTCACGGAACTCTCTGCGACGTCTCAGTAAAATCACCATAACTATGGATTCCCGGATCTTTTCATTCGCAAATTTGGAGGGCTTAAACTAGACTTCCAGATCTATCTCCTCAATTTAGAATCATCCAATTTGGAGGTCGGAGCCGAGAGAACGACCCTGTGGAAGTCCGGCATGAATTCTGGATTCTGGCTGTCGTGAGCCCTTGCATTTGGAGACGACTAAGAGCAACGCCTTGCACCGAGTCATCCTTGATCCTAGCCTATATCAGTAATACTTTATAAGGATTAGAGTGTTATTCATGTCAACAAAAATTCTTCATTTTTATGGTTCAACTGAGAATAAAGAAATCTGAAGTTCAGCGTGATAGGGTGTGAGTAGTACTAGAATGGCTGACCTCCTAAGAAGTTCTCGGGTTGACATGAGATGTCACTTCTAAAGCCTCGAGCCTTACATAAATGAAATAGAATGATAAAATTATAAATAAAGTAGTTTCTTAAAATGAATTTGTCTTATTGCCCCTAGGTTAACAAGCTATATACGTGTGATACAATGTGGAGATCTAATCACCAAAAGTGCATTTGTTCATCTAAAGTATAATTCTCTTAATTATGAACTTATGTACAAATTGCAAGTTCATGCCCCCAAAATTGCAGGTGTTATGCCCCAAAGTTGCACGTGTTATGTCTTAAAGGTGTATGTATATGCACTTTAAATTCATAGTTATTAATTGTCCATCCTTATTATATGTGAACCCTTATTGTGTTATATATGAACATTCGTTAATTACCTAGACAAAATAAAGAATTTCACACTTTCGTGCCATGTTTACAGTATATGATATGTTCCACCTTTAACATACTAAATGTGGACCTTCGTCTTTACTTTGACCAGAACAAGAAAAAATAGAAGTTCACATTGTTTACCAAATTTCCTTCTAATCATGGTTGTCCATTCCCCCTTATTCATCTACATTTTGCATTCTAAGGCTCATCCATATTTCATTCCTACACCATATAAGATTCTAACTATTTAAGGTAAAATTGTTATATATTAAGGATAAGATTTTAGTTAAACGTGTCATTGACATTAAGGGTCCAACAAGGGTGAGGAAGGGCGTGCGACTGAGGACTGAAAACGCCTACAGGACATCCATCATCCTTTTATAAACCTCCCAAAACACGCAAAGGAGAAAGATAAAAAAAAAAAAAAAAAAATAGAAAAGTTGCCACGCATGTTCATTGAAGTGTTTATAATTTGGGAGACACGTGCTAAATCACCCGCTTTGAAATGACGGTCCCTCCAACTTCTACTCATTCCCATCTTCCTCACAAACTAATTCGAAGGAGGTGTAGGCGATTTTCTTCGGCGATTTCGAGCAATTCCTACCAGGATTCACGGCGATTGCAGCGGCAAATTGGCGGTTCGACATAGATTTTTTGCTGTGAGTTTGAATAGTTGCTACGGTGATTTGGAGTTGTAACGGCAACAATTTCAAGCGATTTTACTCCTCCATTAACTCCTCCGCTGCAAAAATGATGAAGAAAATCAAGAAATTCGAAGATATACGAGCACTGAAACCTACTACCTTTTCTTGTTTCTAAAACACAACATCTAGTGTTCAAATTTGAACACAAGTTGTTTTGTGCAAGCTTTTTGAGCAATTAATCATGTAGTGCTATAGATCGAATGATTTTTTACCTACATACATAATCGTAGATCCATCAGATCAACTAGTGCTCATGTAAATATAGGATATGTGTTCATCAGTTTATGCTTGTGTGTTTATCTATATATCGAGTATGAAGTGGAGGAAGTAGGAGAGACAAGGTTGGCTGAGGATGTTGTTAGAGTGAAAGAATAGTGGAAATGCTTCCAAATAAGGTATAACAAGAGTGCATATATTTGTTGTGTGTTCATTAGGAATGCTTGTCTGCATTCATTTTTAACATGTCCCTTTTTTTTGTAGAAGAACGAGGAAACAACAGATGTTTAGGTATAACAAGATGCTTGTGTTTTCATTTACTATAATATATATGTGTTCATCAATTCATGGTTGTGTGTTCATTTACAATGAATATGTGTTCAACAATTAATTCATTCTTGGGTGTTCATCAATCGATGATTGTTTGTTCATATAAATTTTCAGCATGAAGTAGAGAAAGTAAGGACAACAAGTTTTGTGCGCTATAGACGTTGATACATTGGAAGAACAATCGAAATGCTTTCTATTGTGGTATAACAAAAATGCATTTATTTTGTGTTTAGTTTTTAAAGTCTTGTTTTATAAATTAAAAAGAAAACAACAAATATTTATGTATAACAAGATGTTTATGTATTCAACTTCTAAATCCATCAAGAAAATCGGAAAAGCTTCACAAAAACATTAGCCAAGTGGCTAATTATGGAGTTGACAACGACTTCATGATGCCCACGTATTTCGGTTCAAATCCTCTTTCTCATTTTGGTGTCCCATTAACTTTGATTGGTAGAAAGATAATAAACAATTATCAAAATATACATTTATTTGTTTGATAAAAAATTAAAAAATGAATATGGACCAATCAAAATAAATGGGATACTAAATAAGATTCTGAAATGAAGCGGGACAAACGAATCGTAACCGGCTCGTAACCGCTTCTTCTCAATTCTCACTGCCAACCCCTCCCACAGTCCCACCTCAGAGAAATCCAAATTGCCAAAAGCTTAAAACCATCATTTTCCATCTCTTTATTGATACATGCATGCACTTTCTCT
Source organism: Rheum nobile (assembly GCA_027886185.1). Lineage (NCBI taxonomy): Eukaryota > Viridiplantae > Streptophyta > Magnoliopsida > Caryophyllales > Polygonaceae > Rheum > Rheum nobile. Next base: position 154,647 of record WOAB01000671.1, on the reverse strand, counting down.
CCCTCCTAGTCTGATTTTTTATAGTACTCATGAACCGAGATTTCTTGACGTGAGTTTGACTCCAAGCAATGTGAATTTTCAGCAATTATCTTCTTGTGTAACAATTCCAAGAGTTTCTGCAGTTTCACGAATAATAATTCTGAGAACACAAACAATGGCGCCATGGAGATATACATCCATGATCCATGAGATGCTGAGCAACTTGATCTTTTCCAACGCACTTTAGAATTTGAACCAAATAGCCTTTCCACATATCATGCATCTACATAAACACATCAAACTTACGGACTTCATCAGGCAATTTGAACGATCCAAGCATCATCGGTTATCTCATTGACATGTATTTTCGCGATCGCTTCGATCGAGTTCGCAAAGCACTCGAACCGGAAGCAAAATTAGGGGTGTTCATCGGGTTCGGTTTTTCGGTTTTTTGGACCGAACCGACCGAACCAAACCCGAACAGATTATATTCGGTTCGGTTTCCGGTTCTTATAAATATAATATTCGGGTTCGGTTCGGTCAAAACCGATTATTTTTAAAAATAATTAAAAAAAAAACTAGATTTCTAGATAAATTAGTCCAACCTTATTCGGTCCGGTCAAGTTCGGTCTGGTTCGGTCCAGTTCGGTCCAGTTCGGTCCAAGTTCGGTCCAGTTCGGTCCATGTTCGGTCCAAGTTCGGTTCGGTCCAAGTTCGGTTCGGTCTAATTCGGTTTTGTACACTAAAACCTACTTTAATAACCTAAACTAACATAATTTCAAAATATTCGGTTATTTCGGACCAAAACCGAACCGAGTATGTTCGGTTCGGTTTTCGGTCCACAAAATTCCGAAATTCGGTTTCGGTTCGGTTCGGGTTTGGCCCGATGAACAGCCCTAAGCAAATTTGCTACGCGTCGGACGAAATTATTTAGATTGGTGTAATTATCCATCTTCACGCTTTTAGATCCTTGAATGTACTTCTGAGTCGAATCACCACTCTGTAGAAGTTCAAGTAAAACCCTATCGACTTCATTCTTTCCCTTATCATAACCTCTGAAGCAACGATAAGATTTCCATCGACAGGTTGAAAAATTGGCAGGTAAATCGGCTCGATTTCTTTCGAATCTTTTATCGAAGGAGCTAGTTTACTCGGGGTCGCTGCCATGGAAGAGCGCGCAGAGCTCGGACCTGTACCTGAGGGCTTCTCTTGCTTAACATAGTTCATGTGTTGTTCCTTAGTTTGCGATGTTGCATATCAGCTTTGGCGAGCGCAAATTGTCGCTCAAATGCCTCCATGGTGCGCTAATGTTGACATTGTGACAGGGAGTGACATGAGGAGTGCGACGAAGGTTACGACTCGCCAATGCCTCCGTGATGTGCTTCTTTGAAGACAGTGGGGTGGGGTTTTCTGAGATGCAAGAAATAACGATTGAGGGTGCATGACAGAGGAAAAGGGATTTACTCCTTATTTAAGTTTTGATAGATAAATAAAATTTGTATCATAATATATAAAACTATATTATATTGTGGCCAACTGCATTGCGAAGATGGGCCAGTGGAGTTCCTTGAAAGAGATTCAAGCAAATCAAGAGCTTTTAATTCTCATCCGCGAGGATGCTATAGACTGAGAAGTCATTTCTTTTGTGGTTTTCTGTCTAATTTTTACCTTATAAAAAAATATTATACTTTTTGTGTAAAAATTGGCACTATTTTATGCTGCAAATTAAGTTGCAAATAAAATTATGTATATCATACAAACCTAAAAAGTGAGAGTTTTCCTATAGTAATTATGCATGTGCGTGCCCTTATGTGTTTGTTTGTGAGCTTGACATGTGCTCCCTTTTACATAGGTGTTAGTTTTTTATTGGCTTGTTGACATTTTAAAAAAAAGTTCATTTTCTTTTATTTTTTGAGATGAATAGGATATTAGTCTGTGCATGTTAAGAGCTTACGTATTTATTTTTTAGGTTTGGCATGTGCTCCTCTTACATAGGTGTTGGTTTGCATGTGAGTCTGTGGGGGTTATTTGCATTCATTATGTGACATGTGGCCTCATCACCACTTACATGTGAGTTTGTGGTCTGAATTGTGTGCTATATAAATAGCCTTTGGTACACCATTTCTTGCTCATGGTTTCTTAGTGGGTGTTGATTCGCCCTCACATGTGATTTATGAACTCAAAACACCAAAATTCAAACACAAGATGTTGAATCAAAGTTTCCCAGTTCAATTTTGGGCAAAATTGGTAACAAAGAATTAATTCAACCTTGGGGTATAGAACCATAGCTCTCAGCTTGCTCAATCTCAGAGAAGTAGCACGTCCACCTGTTCTAATCCCAGTTGGAACCACTAACGTCAGTAGCGGAGGAGGCGCCTTCGCCGTTAAGACTACACCGACAGCATAGCAAGGCGAATTATCTTACCAATAATCAGCTTTAGAGGAGGCTTGATCCCTTAATCCGTTGACTTGAAAGCATTATGATGGATTGATTTGGACTCGAATCGACGTTTTTACTTGACTGCGTCAGCAGAAGAACTTTCTTGAATGATTCAAGAAAGATTTGTGGAGCTCAAAACAGGTCGGATTTTTGTGAAACATGTGAGATGAAAATTTGGCAATTTGCAAACGTTTTCGCTTTCTTCTCAACAGGTAGATTTCTTCACAGAAGAAGACCTTCCTTTGTAGGGAGTAACCATCGCCGACTCCACCCTCACCTCCCCCCTCCTCCATCGATCCTGGCGACACCGACGGCCTTTTCTTCGGTCGCATCCCTCACTATCCCCTCCTCTCTCTCCGCGACGACGACTCTTCCCCACTCCACATGTCGGCGTCGCCTCCGTCACCGGTTTCTTCTCCTCCGGAATCACATCCTCTTCCTACGACTCTGTCGAAAACCTTGACCTCGCCAAACTGTGTCGTATGAGTGTAGATGAAGCCAATATGGGACGATTATCTTCTTCTTTCGTTTGTGTGTGTCTAGATTATATGCAAAAAATTCATCTCAGACTCTTGATCATGGTTACTTTCTAAGAAGTGGTTCTCTCTTTTTGTGGTTGATCAAGCAAATGATCAAGTTTAGGAGAACTGATAGTTCTGAAGGTTGAATTCAAGAAGCACAAGAAAGTGCACAACAGAAACTTGGCGTTTTCATAGTTATTTGTACCTCAAGCCATGATGAAAGAATAGGCCTCCCAGTTCTTTACATCCAATAGGAATGCCTTATACCTATAAATAAAGGGACTATAAGATATATTAACCTGAAACAGTCTGCCATTAACATACAAATTAAACCCTTTTTTATCGAAATTAAGTTATACTTAGTCTCCTAAGTGATTTTGGATTTTGTAAACTTCCTAATTAATTAGAAGAACTCCTTCTATCCTAGGGTTTCTATCATCTTACTTATGCTATTCGACTATTGATCGGATTGCACATGACTTTTTACTTCTAATTGCTTTGTGTGTGAAACTTTTTATGTTACAAGCATAATTTCTATGGGAAGAAAACAATTAAAGACTTGGGAAAAAGCTGGCTCTAGGCCCCCATAGGAAGAAAAAACAGTAAAATATGGTAATATTTTTTCTTATGCTTTAATGGTCCTATCGAATTTTCGAATGGATTAGTCATGGCACATAAAAGGTAAAGTCTTTATTAGCAAAGATTTGATGATATGAAGATATTCTTTATGAAAATCCATTTTCTTCAATTCGTAGATAGGTAATAAAAATTATGTGGTAGCTTTATATGTCAGGTGTGAACTGAAAAAATAATGAATTAAAAAATAGGCATGCGTGCAAGCTTATATGATTTGAATCTTCTTGTTTAACCAAGAAGAATCAGTTTGAAATCGATGTGAAGTTAGAAACATCAATCAAAAGTGAGAATCAATCCAGGGCTTGCACCCTTCATTATACATATGTTACAATTGAGTAAGTGATGGTAAATAAACATTCATTAAGCTACCTGAAATTTGTGCAAACAACACATATGAAGTGCAGTATTACTTGCTCCTAATGTTGTTCATCTGTCAACATTAGAAGCTTATAGGTCTATAGAGTAGGATGGGAAGGGCTGAAACAAGAAGAAAATTTCAAGAATAAAACCTCATGCAAGGTACAAACAAGGTATATTCCTAACATCTGCAAATTTGTATGCATAATGTCTTTTGATGCCTTAAACCAGAAAGAAGAGATCTTCAACCTCAGAGGACTCATAAATCCAGCCTAATTGATAATGCCGGAACATAGGAAAACCATTTCAAGAGTGAAGTTTAGGATATTGATCAAACTCCAAGTCACTACTATTCTTGATAAGCTAGGATAGAATTTCATGATAGAAAGAGGGTTGAACAAAACAACAGGGGTACTTAAAGCTAAAATGCACAAATTACACCTACTAACCTACACATATGCACATCATGTCCTGCGACAACAAAAAAGAATCTGAACTACCTACAATTCTGTACCGAATTGGGGTCAATGTACTGAAGCCTATTATGTCCTACAACAATGAACTATAACAAGCTATTATGCTAAAATAAGATTAGCTATTATATCACAAACTCAGTGATCTGCTCTACTTTGTAGTGCGTAACTAGGAGTTGTTACTGGATATTAGGTACCATTTTGTATGGGTTTAGAAGACATTTTAGGAGAATGAAGTTCTAGAGAAGAAGTGGTAAAAAGGAAGATTTTAGTCGAGTATTGAAGCATTGAGGAGATGAAGGCCAAGAAGCCACTACAGAAGAAGTCGCGAGGGTGCTGAGCCGCGGGTGCGTAATGTTGAGCCGTGGGCGCGGAATGCCGAGTCGTGGGCGCGGAAGACTGGCAGCGGGCGCGGATGGACGACAGTAGCTGAGGGGAGCGACATAAGCATTTCCGCGGTCGCGGAAATATTTCCGCGGTCGCGGATTTCGTTTCCTGGCGCGGTGCGGAGACGCGATTTTCGTCCGAGATCTTTAGTTTATTTTATTTCTTGTATTTTATTTTATTTTAGAGATTGTTATTGTTATCTTTTAGGAAATTAGGTTTTGCTAAGTCTTTATATTCTTCCTTTAGAACTTCAGTTTTGTAAGTTGGGTTCTACCCCAAGTTGGGTTTTACCTTTCTTCCTCTTTTCCCTTTTTCTTAGTTTAGTTCTTTGTTTTGTTTTTTGCTAGACAATTGAAGCCTTGGTTTGAAGTTGATATTGAGATTATTCTTTTCTTTATTCTTTAATGTTATGATTCTCTTGTGCTTCATCCCATTGAGTTTTATTGATTTCTCTAGCCTGATCACCTAGTTTTATTGGTATTATTCATACTTCAGGATTAGGGTTTTGAATTCTATTGGTTGATCTAGTTCATCAATTGTTGTGATTAGTATTATTAATATTAGTTTTCCTAGCCTAACAAACTAGTTGAGATTGGTATTATCTATAGTGCTAGTTCCCCTAATCTGATCAACTTGTTGAGATTAATATTGTTCATCCCTAATTCAGAGTAGCAACCACGATTTACAGGAACTAGTTGTGAATGTTTATTGTGAAGAGAATTGATTGCATGTCGAGTACTGACTGGTTGTTAAGTATTGCATGAGCCTATCTATTCCTGAACTTACTGCTGCTGTTAGATTAAATCTTGATGGTTTCGTTTAATAGTTAGGATTATCAGGACTGGTTGGACTGGTAATTAATTTAGAACAGGGATTAGGACATTCATGAGAATTGAGAACTAGGGATAATCAATGATCGATTAACCAAACTGAAGGTGGATATTTGTCTAGCCAAGCTATTTATGTTTTATTTATCGTTTTCTTAGTTAGATACAACCAAAACTCCCCCCTTTGTCTTTGTTATCAATTGGTGAACATTTTGGCAAACAAGATATATAGCTTGATTCTCTGTGGGATTCGACCCTTACTTACCAGACTACATTAGTTAGGTTTTTGAGGTTTACTTTGATAGGCACCACGACTTTAGCCTTATCACCCAGTTACACATCAATCACAAACATCTTGGAATTCTACTTGAAATAATCTATTTTGTGCAAGCTTAAAACTTGCCTTGGAATTGAGTAGGGAGAACCGAAAAACCAACTCATAAAATCAAGATCAAGCTTAATACAAACTTGCCTTGGATGGTGAAGATGGAGGTTTCCACAGGTAGCTTTCAAACCACCAGAAAAGACGCGATTGTGGACACCCTTGGATAGTGAAGAGGATTACTTGGACAAAGGCGGTCAATCCAACACTATGCAAACATGAAAATTTTCTTAAGAAAAAAATTACACATGCACCTTCATGTGGTAACACATGGCATAACCACAAATTAAAATGGAGAAAAATAAATAAATCAAAGTAATGCCAAATTAAAATAATCTCCCACAATTTGGACTAACAATCAAAAAGCCTAACGTGCCATGATGAAAATTTACCATAATATGCAAAATTCGAAGGAGATCAACTCCCACAATTTTGGTTTCCTTGTTGTGTTGGCTTTGCTCATTCATGTTGTTGATGTAGGTTGATTCCAACCCATATAGATTTGTGGATAGTAAATGATCGTGATGAAATTGCCCAATGCTCACTTCATGTATGATCTCAGTTTTGGTGACATGCTAATGCTCGAACACTTAGAACGGGTGACAAAAGTGACCATTTCATCTCACAACAATTTTATTTTTTCATTGATGTAAGGATGGAGATAAATTGTCCAATCATTAAAAACATAGCATATGAGTTAAGACTTGATATGTCAATGTCTATTTTATCATATTTTAACTAATAGATAACGTCATTACAATTAGATCAGAGAATTGGGACTGCTCACAATCCTTTATTAATTTATTCCTTTTACTATAATATCATATATGATTTTGAAACTTTGATTAACTCTTCCTTTTATAATTAATACGGCAATGTTTTATCATGATTTTTGAAATTCTCCTTTTCAGGGTTAAGCATCTTACCATCTTCTGTTCTGTCTAATAGCTCTTTGTCAAAGTAATCCCAAAAGACCAGAAGACAAGTACATGTCCTTTGTTTTGTGGTGAGTTACGTGCTATGTGGATAGTGTTATGAGGCTAGGCATCAATTACGCAGATTAATGTACTAAGAGTTCACGTAACTAATTATGATTTTCTTGTGTGCTTAGTAGATTAATATTGTTTCATCATGGAGTATCACAAGTAGGATATTTCTGCTTAATTGTTTATAAGTAGGATAATTCTGCTAAGATATAAATTTATGGTTGTACAAAATAAGTTTCATGGAGTAGAAATGTTGGATATTCAAGCTATTTTTGAGAACTATAGAGGTGTTCTTTTTTCCATCATTACAAAGATAGCCTCCAAAAATACAAATGTAAACTAAGTTAATCTCCTACTAGTACAAATTTAGTGTTTTATCCGGGTTTCGTTCCTTCATTTATCCCGGTTTTGAACCGAGATATTTAGTTGCGGGATAAAAAAGAAACCATGCCACATCTGTGATAAATAATATCTTTTTATCACGGTTGTAGAACCGTGATATATAGTCCTAAAAACCGATATTAAAGAAAGGCACGCGCGTTCCCTTGGTTGTTAATATCACGGTTTTGAACCGTGATGTATTGTTTCAAAACCGATATTAATGAGTCGACCAATCCCTTATGTACAAAGTATATATGCTGGTTATAAACCATGATAAAAAGTTAAATTCGAGTACGCGTAAATATCTTTTTATCACGGTTATTGATAGCGGTATGTATGATATGGAAATTCGCGCCAAATAAAAAACGTTTTTATCATGGTTTTCGGTATCCGGGATATATACAACGAGTCCGGGAAAATATTTTAGTACGGTTATTTGATATCCGGGATATAAACCTGTCTAGTTTAAGTCCCCAGTACATTAAATTGCTTGACTGTCCCTATACTATATGTAACACCCCCAAATTTTAACCCATTTGGAAATGTATTACCGTCAGTGACCTCGGTTTCCACACCGAAGTCACCCCAGGCTTTACCATTGAAACACAATTCATAAAGAACAATTATGATACAAAATTACCATAACTTTCATTTAAAACATAGTCGCGGAATTTCAACACAATTCCAAATGCGACAAAATACAGAGTTATTACAATACAGCAGAAGACTTAAAATAATTTACAAGAGTATTGACCTTAGTAGTCAACGTCCAAAGATCGTAGCCTGATTAAAACATTTTCAAATACCGTTCATCATCATAGTCGTTCTGGCCTTCTTAAATCCTCAACTCACCTAATGTGTTGAAACGGGCGGACGACACCAACCATGACGATGCAAATAACAAAAAAATACAGGGGGTTAGTCTAAAGAATAGACTAGCAAGGGCACAAAGCAGAAAGTTCGAAGTAGTTGTATTAGGTTAGACTCATCGCTTCTCGAATAATAACCGATCAGGATAGTCAACCACCATATTCCTACTAGAATATATGAAAAGGCATGATCAAGAGATGATTCTGGAAGACCGAGTCATACAGCAATCAATCCCAAAAGAAGACTCCAATGAATTAAGTCTTATCGGAAATATGACAAATGTCTGGAACATTAATTAATCATTCAAGCGTTCAAAAATGACTTGATGTTTCGGTTCACGACCAACCTCACCGCATAAAGCGAATCCAGATTGGAAAGAGAACGTACTCTGATCAAAGTCAGGACGAGTTTCCTAGCTGCACTACTCGTCAAGGGTATATTAATTGTGTGCGACAACGGCACTTATCTCATTTAATTCCAAAACGATCATCACGTTATAAGCTTTTAAATCTCCTCACAAGAGATATCAGATCTCCTCACAAGAGATATCAGATCTCCTCACAAGAGATATCAGAGGGAATAAATCCCGAAAGATTTGGCACTAGCGAAGTGCACCAACCCTGAGTAAGGATATGGTCATGACCAGAGAGAAAGTACTGGGGAAGAATCCACCAAGTACGAGTTATAAAGAAACAACTAAACCCCCACAAGGTACATAGCGTTCCTACGAATACTCGTTCTAACTAAACAGTTACGAACGCAGTAATAATTCACATCAACGTTAAGAATACTTGTGCTAACTAAACAGTTAACGCACAGTAATAATCACATCAAAGCCATTAAGGCCAATAACAGATATAATAGTGTTGTTCTAGCAGATATACAACCTATTATAATATCTTTTAAAATCACAAACAGTTATCAAAACTGTTCCCAACGAAAACAGTAAATCATCCCAAATTAATTAACAACTAAACAATTGATAATTAATTGAAATATGGAATGATGAGCAAGAGCGAACCGTCACTTGCCTGGAGTAGATTCGGCGATAAATCTAGACGAGACGACTACTGATTATATCATTTCCGAGGATATGGCCTAAGCTTCAGATAGCTCCAATGGATTACGAGTCCACACGCGATCCAGCATATGACATATTAATTAATCTCAATTAATTTGTCTGGACGAACTCAATGAATTAAATTCAATAAATTCTTATGATCTTAAATCATAAGAATATTGATTGAATTTTCCTAAAGACAGATACGGATGAAAGGGAGTCGAAATTATACCGCTCGAATAATTTCGGGTTAAATCTGGACTGAATAGGAATTGGGCTTTCGGTCCAACACAACAGTACGTAGCTAATTAAGTGGGGCCCTCCACTACTATTCCTCCATCTTCAACCTCTTCGAACAACAACCCTGCAACAACAACAACAACAGGGGGAGCTCGCCGGGGGAAAAAGCTCGCCGGGCTTCTTGGTGCCGGAGGTGGAGCGGCGCCGGCGGGGAGGAGGAGGACCACGACACCAGCAACAACACGCACAGGAGACGAAGGCGAACAGGGGTCGGAGAGCTCTTCGTCGCCGGCAGCAATACGCACAGGCTAGCGGCTCGCCGGGAGAAGGAGAGGGCGACGCCGGGAAGCAACAGCTCGGCGGAGCTCGTCGAAGCACAGCAGCACAGCAGGGCGGGGAGACGACGGCGAAGCAGGGGAACTCGCGATCGGAGCAGGGGGAGACGATCGGAAGAGGTGGTCGAGAGAGACGACGCCGGGGAAGGAGATGGGAGGTCTGGTCCGGTCGAGTTCTTATATAGCTCCATGGACCCCGACCACCATCTCGAACAGGCCTAACCGAAAGCACGGCGGGGGAAGTACCGAAGGCACGCCGGGGAAGGAGCTTCACGACGCCGGAGGGAGCTTGAGCAGAAGGAGAGGGAGCTGGGGAGGTCTGAAGTTTTGAGTGCCCGGCTTCCTTTCAAAGCCCAATGGAGAGAGACGTGGCGAGCCCGACCACCTCATCGACGCGTGCCCCCGACAGGAATTACACGCTGCCAAAACGAGGTTACGTGCAAACATTTTTAGTGAGAAAGATTTGGCATGGGTTTAACCCGAGGAAATTATATGTTTGTATCTGAATGTATTTTATATCACTCACGGAATTATTTTGGATATCATGGATGTTACGGAAAATCCGAACTCCACTGAAAACGAAATAATTATAGAACGAAGGATGAGAAAATTACCCAAATACCCTTACTAAAATTAAGGGGTATTACACTATATATATATATTTCACCCACATTTCATCTTTGATTAGTCAAAGGCATACAACATACACATTTATCAATTTTTTCACCCACATATGGTACTAAAAGGTAATAAATTTACCTAATTGTCAGTAATTTCACTAAAGAATTCTATCCACCCCACTCGAACTTGATCAATTTTTTTTATGTATACTTTTCCTTTCTTGAATAATACTATAAATTTAAAGACAAGTTAGACTACATGTGCAGTAACATAACTACATCATTCGAGAAAAAATAGATAAAATAAACAAAAGTTATCTAAAATGGTCAACACTAACAATAAAAATTACTGTATAGCACAATAACTATGAGTTGAGATCCGGTGCGGACATGCACTTTAGGGTCTTAAATGTGTACTTTAACGTCTTAAATGTGCACTTTTGCAAAAAAAAAATTGAAAAATGCTTGGGAAAAAAAATTGAATTTTTTTTGTTTTCTTAATGTTTTTGCAAAAGTGCACATTTAAGACGTTAAAATGCACATTTAAGACCCTAAAGTGCATGTCCGCACGTCCGCAACGGAACCTTACTCCAATAACTATAAGATTAGCCAGAAAATGATATTTTCAGCTTCGATATCCTCTGTTCCGAAAGCATGTCCCAACACCAAACAAATCAGATACTCATCGATTCATATATGCATAATGTCAATCTAGACAATAAGACATCCTTGAGATAATTTGTCAAATAACCAATACCTCTTTTGGGATCGAATTCGTGTATCGTATATCAACGATCTCCCACATGAATCGCAACACATAGTATCCACAATCAACCTTGCTGGTGTGACAAGGACACTACAATCATACAAATTAATATATTAGTATCCAACAAAATATAAGGTAACTTTCAAATAAAAGACTACAATAGATAGTATTTTTACTTTTATCTTAACCCATCGTGTGTGTTGGCGAGATTTCTTTTGTCTTTTACGAGCCCAAAACATCCTTAAGCTCCTGGCAACAGAGTTAGAATATGACAATCATGAGATTTCAGTCTTGTTAGTTTCAAGTCTTTTAATGACACAAGACTCCTAATATTGGAGCAATACCCCAGTGGAACTTTGATGTTTTGAAGGATGCTACAAAACTCTTCTTTCCCCTTCTTCGATAGAGTATAACATGTAGGAGGTAACTAGGTCCGTGACCCATCAGTAACAGGTGTCAGTTCTCCTCTAATATTCAACTGAAGATAATCTCGTCTTAATACCATCTTTCGTCTTTCCGGGTTGGTTGAGTAATGTGCCAACGAGACTATCACAAATATTTTTTTCAATGTGCATCACATCAAGCCACCTAATTGACATTTAACTAGCATAACTAAATGTCACTTTATACATGCAGCATATTATATGAATATGTCACTCCTAACTGATTTAACCACCTAAACTGATGTAGCCACCTAATTGACATTTAACTAGCATACGTAATTCACCTAATTGACATTTATAAATGTCACTTTATACATGCAGCATATTATATGAATATGTCACTCCTATTACGCTCAGATTTAGCCACCTAATTAATTTTTATTTTAATAAATATGTCACTCCTAAACTGAAAATATCATACTAATTGACACTTAACTAGCATATCTAACATAACAGAGCCAATACTATAGCCATGTAATTTTAAGTTGGCCAAATCTGCACTTTACAGATGTTTTGTATGTTAAAGTACACCAAAATATCTTTGGTGTATTTTGTATTTTATTTTGTTTGCACTTTACTGATGTTAAAATAAAAGTTATAGGCTACTTGTGATGCTGGAACCATGCAGACAGAGAAGCAGGTCTTGTTAGAATTCCAAGAGAACCTTCCTCCTGGTAACTGTTTTAATGATAAAGATTCTCCTGTACTACCATCTTCCTCTAATCATGAAGTATCCAAGAAGCCTGGTTTGTACATTTGTCATGATCTTTCCAATTTTTTAGTTCTTTCGACAACAAATTTTACAAACATTTCCGACATCAGTAAAGTGCAAAATTACTTCTATGTTAAAAATTAAAATACACCAAAAATCTACACTTTACTGATTGTTTACGACAAAGCTTAAATACAGGATATCACATCCTTAGATTTCATTTGACATAGAAATAATTTAACATTCTCTGTGGAATTAGATGTAAAATTGTCAAATATGACACAAAATCTCAATTCCTCCATTTCCAACTGACTATGTCTACCATATCTTATCCAACCAAAACCAATGTTGGAAACAGCAAACAAGCAGCAATAATCAAAGCATTTTTTATCCTAAATAAACTCAACTCAAATAGAAGTATTCATACATATCATCTAAAGAGCAGTTAGGAACAAATTCATAGATTAAGATATTATACATGCAACATATTATATGAAGTAAAGAGAAATTAGGAAAAAAGAAATTGGTTCTTGTAGTACCTTGAAATTGTTACTCCAAATTGTTGGTTTGCAACAAGACAACGGCATCGTCTCTTCCTTAGAATCCAATGCCGATGCAGTCTTCTTAGAAGGTCGTATCTTTCTTAGAGAAGTTTTTATTTTTTTCCATCCAACAAATACCTGGTTCCATGATCAACACATGAAAACTAAATAACAACTTCAAATATCTATAGATCTGCAATACTTGCAACAATCCGCATTTTAAACTTATACATTATTTCCAGCGAGGTTTTATATGCATTGAATCTGTTAGTGATTTCAGCAAAATCAGAAAATTTACGTGTTACCCCTACGAACAACTAATATCTTCATGATATAATCAACCACTTGAAAGAAGCCTTCTTTTTTTCAAGACCAGTTCATTACACAGCACTACATACTATATAGTCCACATCAAACCACACAATATACAATGCACTTTCACGACTACCAATCAAGTACCCCACAAGTGCATATACTTGACATTCAAATCATCTGCTGCAAGAAGACTAGTCAATCACAAACCTCAAATAACTATGAATGTGCAGATTAGGATAACCTCGATCAATCAGCCAAATTGAAAAGTACTCCATTTTGGTTGTAAATTATAGAGCAGAAGTTTCACCATATCTACAGCAAAATGGCCAAATTTGCAGCAACAATCAAAGCAACAACTCAAACAAATTCGTATTTCAAACATATTATCTAAATAGCAGAGGAACAAATTCATAGAATTCATAGATTGGTTTTGGTGGTACCTTCAAAGTTTCACTCCAAATCACTGGTTTGCAACAAGACAACAGCGTCGATGACTCGATGAGGGTTTGTTTCCAGCACCGCTGCGGTCTCTTCCTTAGAATCCAATCCCGATGCGGTCTAGGTCGTGCTGCGAGGGTTTGTTTCCAGCGTCGTCTTATGGTCAGAGTGAGGTTTGCGGAAGCTAGCGTTGTCGATGAGGGTTGCGGAGAGGCCGGCAAAAATCTGGACTATACAAATTACACAGAGCCAGAGACGATCGATCTAAGGGGTCGGAGGTTGAAGCTAGGTAGAGAAGATACTATTTCATTGAGTCGATCGATCGATTATGGCCGTTTTTAATTTCTAGGTTTTACTTTATTTGGAAAATCATATAAATTAATTTAAAAACACAAAAAGATAAATTCTCTTTAATTTTTAAAGTGATCGAACCGATCGTCACGTATAAATTCACAATTTTTGTTATCCCGTTTACATATCCGGGATAATATGTATTATAGGTTTTTATCCCGGTTTTTTAAGAACCGGGATATATTAATTTAGACAATTAGCTATTTATGTTTTTATCACGGATATACGGACGGTCTATGATAAAAGGGTTCCAAATTCTTTTTAAGACAGTCCTATATGTAACTGGGATAGAAAAAATGTGATAAAACACTAAATTTCTACTAGTGCCTTATCTCCTATGTGGATCATTCTGATTCGAAAATTATTTGTGCAGTCATGTAGGATTTAAGAAATCTCATGTATTGGCTATGTTAGATATGCTGTTGTTATTCAAAGAATGATTTGGTACTGTACATGTAAAAGTAATACTTACTGATGCTTTTAGCTGATCCAATAGAACACTTTAATCCATTCACATGATATTGTTGTAAATATTGGATATTCGCGTGTCATAATCAGGAGTAGAAAATATTCATTTTATCTAGTACATTACCCTTTATATCATTTAAAGAGTTCCACTTCAGTGCCCTTTTTAAATTTGTGTTACTTAAGTGACATTTGCTAATGAAAATTTCATTTGGGTAACCTGATGGTTATCATTTGGATCACTGAAGTGACAATGATAAACTTTGTTGGACTACATCCTTAGTCATATCATTTAAGTTGTAATATGTTATAATAAGGTAATTAAGTTGTAATATGTTATTTGTGTAAGTTTACTTGTTCAATTCTTAAGGCATTACAAGACTTCGTTAGATATCATTTACTGATTATGACTTGAATAATATAAGGTCAAAACAATGAGATATTATATGACATTTTCCATTTAACAAATAGCTATATGCATTTACATCCAATGTCAAGGTAAGCAAATCAAATTCACTTCGCTTTTTCCCAAATTCGGATCATTTAATCATAATACTAAATGTTTTGTACACCTTAAATTTTTTGTAGGACGCTTGTGGGTAAAATGCATTGGGGACTTCGTAAATTATCCATAGATTGCATAAGAGCTTCATGTAGTCTTCACTACCAGGATACACTGGAGAGGCCTTTACCAAAGGAGCTCCCGTCTACTATCTGTCATTAAAATTGGCTGTTTGAACCAATATTCTCTATGATATTCGATTCCCTGGAACCAACGAAGGAAACTACTACCTCTTGCAAGAAATTCAGTGACCTTCGTTAATTACAAAGGGTAATCTTATATTGTAATATGAGGTTGGTCTAAATGAACTACCTGCCATGTGTATTCGACTTTTTATGTAATGTACCATTATATATGTGAATTTATATATAGGTTCAACTCAAGATGTGTCAGTTCAATTATCCAACTTTCATGTGTTTAATATACCGATTTAATAATGAGTTCTTGCCTCGTTTGTATTTATTGCCGGTGGTTCATTCCGGACTAAGTCCATTGTACGTAGTAGTGTAGTAGTGATCTAATGAACATGTGTGTATTTGAAAAAGGAACCGATCTTATCAAGTGGGCTTGAGTTGAGAGCTTGAGATATATTTCATATTATATATATGATTTTTATCTAACATTAATAGCATATTTCATAAAGTCTTATGATTAATTTTTCTTTAGGATAATCCTTATTTTATTGTTTGATAAAATTATTTATTAAAATAACGGGAATACATTGGTTAACTATGTCAAAGTGGATAAAATGAGGTCCTTTGGGGAGCGATTTATTAGTCCTATGGATTCTGGTACTATGGATTCTGGAATGTTAATACCTATATAAAATTGAAGAAGTATGATATCGAAAACAATGATACAACATGTAATTATAAACATCCATAATTCTTTGTTTGGTAAATTATAAACTGCAAGATGAATTGATTTACACCCATAAAAGTAGCTTATTATGATCTTTAAGCGTAAAGAATGCCTGAATCGTCCCCATATTCCCCACTCTCCAAGTAATTGCATTAGAGAATTTTCAAAAAAAAGAATAATCAAAAGCTACAAATGTGAGACCCCAAAACAAAACAAAAATTAATTAATTAAAACTACCTTGTATCCAAGAGAACAAATTTATTAACACTTCTTCAGCAAACTTAGAGATACTAACTTTATTATTGCAAACACGTTACAAGCTCGGTGAAACTATAACACATTTACTGCTATGATAATTAGAGAAGTTGGTTTTGCACATGTCTAATAACAACATAACGTCGACTCTAGGACGCATCTATATGTTCCCAATCCAAGCAACCATGCTAGTATCCCATGCATTTCTATTCGTGTCACTGCCATTAAGTTCATAGCGGGCACCTATAAGTATATTTCAATATGGATGTAACAAGCATCTCATAATTCATCAATCCATGCAACATAATCTATCAATATATTAACAATCGAACGACATCTAATTATCTTCGTTAGCACTACCACACAATAACACCAACCTTCTACGAAATTTTCTCACTAAATTTTAACTCCCGCGCAAAAACTTCAAATTCCTTGTGCATAGGGCTGCTACATCTAGTTGAGTTAAAATCATGGAGACATTCTTTTTTCCTTTTCATTTTTATATGTAATAAAGTTGGACAAATATTTTGACAAAAAAATTAATTCACTTGGCTTATTGTAATGTTGACACATTTTTAGCTGTAAAATTATATTTATAAATTGTTTTCTCAACACTTACTACACTATCCCATTATTTGTACGGATTTGAAAATTTAATTTATTTGAATAATTTAGTTTTAAACTTTTAAATGATTTTTTTAGAATAAGAAAAGAAAATTAAGTTTGTTTTATAAATTCAATCGAAATGATACCATAGATCTCATATATAAAGTTATATTAGCATTCAATTCATAACTTTTTCATAAAATTTAGTTTCCAAAACTATACATTCAATTCATAACATAATTAATTTGTATTTATAAAATTTAGTTTCAATATAGTTTTCATGTTATTATGCTCCATGGATTAAGTGTTTTTTATAAAAAGTTATATATTCTATTTACAAAATTATGTTCTAATACTCTAATTTAATCATACTAATATAAAATATTATGAATTTTTTTATACTCGTACCAGGTACGAGGACTTGAAACGGTCCATTCACCTTCATGTGTTAATCTTTTTTTCAAAGTGATAAGATGAAATTAAAATCGGTGTATATGACCATTCTTAAAAAATTATATATCATGAGATCTTAAAATATTTATATGGTAGCAAATGATACTTGTAAATTAGTTTTTTGTAGCTTTCAAAATTGTTGATGGTTATTGGTCAGAGATACACAAAGAGGTTGAATTCAAAGGAGATAAACTCTTTGCTAAAAGTTACATGTAAAAGACCTTATGATGAAGAAGCAAAAATATTACATGTATTGTAGAGTGAATTATCTAATTTGTATATTTAAACTAGAAGTCTATAAAGGAGGCTTTGGTTGCGTATGTTATGGATTCTGGGTAAATATGACCATGTCACATTATATGTAAATTTTAATAATTTTATGATCCGAACTTATAAGTTCCCATTTTTTTAGTATCAGGCACTTCATCACAATGAGCATAACCGAGACCTTTAGATGAGAATCTTGCATCCTCGTGGTCTACACTTCTACCTACATTCATTTAATTTCTTTTTTGTAAAAATTATTTTGAGGTTATTATTAGCCCACACCTCCCACTACTATCAATATGGGTATTTTTAATATTTATTCCAATACACTTTTAAATTCTACTTAATGTTGATAATATCTAGACCTGTCAATCGGGTCGGTCAAGTCGGGTTCGGTTCGATTATTTTGGGTTCGGGTTGAGAGTTGGTCGGGTCATTTCGGATAACAGGTCAAATCGGGTCGGGTCATTACAAGTCAGCGGGCGGTTTGGGTCGACCAACGGGTCAAGAGCGCCATTTTTTTTTAATATTGTGTTCACTATTTAAATATTATTAAATAATTAAAAACTAATTTAAATTTGTCAAAATAAGTTGAAATGAATAAATAAAATAATAATAGTATTCATTATTTTAATGTAATTGATATTAGTAGACCAAAATCATATTTTATTTTAAATTGTAATTTATATTATATTGATTTATAACTTTCTGAATTATAAAAATTATATAAGTACAACAATGTTCTTTTTTGTAGGATAAGTGAGCATATTACCATGATTTATATGTTATTTATCATATATATTTTATATTATATTTTATTAATACTCCACATTTATTCGTTAATCGGGTCAAGTTCTGGTTGGTCGGGTTCGGTCTCAGTAAATTCGGGTTCAGTAACTTCGGCTTATCAAAATTTTTGGTCAAGTCGGGCCGGGTCTAAAAGCGGGTCGGTCAGGTCGGTAAAACGGGTTCAGTCATTTCTTGACAGCTCTAATAATATCCAATCTAGAAGTGTAATGCATTCCAGACCCATATAGACGTATAATTCTCATAAAAATTGAGTAGCACCTTCAAGCGTACGTCTCAAATAGTTGTCCAACATATGACTTGAACTCATCTTTGCAAACGAGGATAAAATACTTTGTATTGCCATAAAAAAAAAATCATCACATTACCCTCGCCCTCTTTATCTCAATTTCCTATGCAAAATAAACACTTGTTATATATTCAACATTTTTTTCAAATTCAGTAAATTAATAAATAATTTAAATTGATATGTAACCATTCAACTTAATGTGTGTGCAAATATGTTTATCTATGTTTTCAGGACAACCGAAACATTGAAACTATTTGTTCATGTGATATAAATGTGTGCAATGTGAATGATCTAAGTGATGGACATGCATAAATGCTCCCTTGTATATGCATATATGTTCGAGAGCAATCACTTAACAATTAACGACTAGTTAAAAGGATCAGCAAAACCACTACTGCACAAATTCGGTGAAATTTCAGCTAGATCCGTGAAATTTTATTGGAAAATCAACAACAGATCTCAACACCAAAGAACACACTTGATCGATATCAACACATGAAAAACTTGATTGAATCTGCACAAATTCGATGAAACACTATTCTCAAGACTACCATCAATATATCTAAGCATCACACAAACCGATTAAACACTAAAATGATCGATACTACAAGAGGATAAGAGAAGATGAGCACTTACATAGGACAATCGATGAGGATGAGAGAAATCTTGATCTCGATCCAATTCACTTGCAAAAACAAGGAATCGGTGAGGATGAGAGATATTAAGCGGGGATTTATGAATTGGGAGAAACATGCGCTCTACAATAGGAAAACTAAAAGATAACACACGCTCCCTCATAGCCTTACGATTAAAAGAAGGTCAAATAATGACATAAATTCTCAGTTGTCGGGGGAGCGTCCATCCTTAGTTGATGCCTCTTCTTGACATTAATTTTAGAGTAAGGATTAAATTAGTACATGTCTTATTGTGCAAATAGGAAAACAATAGGAAATATATCCATGAATTGCACATTTATCAATATACATTTTTACGGCAAATATGGACCATTTAAAAATAACACACAAGTTTATGTTTATATATGAATTTTTATGTTAAGTTTTATCAACTTTAAGTCGTCCAATAGTTTAATAAAAAATAATGGAGTGAGAGTTTAATTTGGGTTGATTGATTAGAATAATAGTGCTAAAATTACTAGGACAAGATATGTTTTTAAAACTTGTAGACATCGCACACGAATAGAGCTGTCAAAATTTAACCGAACCCGAAATACCGACCGAAACCGACTGAAATTTTCAAGTTGAAACCTGAATAATTATACCCGAAACCCGATTTAACCCGAACCCGTTAAACCCGGATAATTTCGGGTTCGGATCAATTGACCTGCCGGGTCACAAAAATTAACATCAACACATTTGATGTTTATTTGAATATTGGGCTGAGCGGGGAAATATTACCAAATTACGGATGGGCGGGGAAATATTAGATTGGACTGAAGTAAGAAAACCCTAGTTGCGGGTCCATTCCCGATCTCCCTCCCTCTCAACCACTCGCATCCCAATCTACCACCAAACTCGAACCCACACTCGGCGACCACACCATCACCTACCACAGCCATCGCTCGGCGACCACACCACCACCAAGCCCGCATCTCCTCGCTTCGCGCAACCCACTCCGCCCGCGCTCAGATCTGTCCATGGCTATATCTTCAACAATATCCAAACCTCGGATTTCCTGAGAACGTAAAGCTGCATCTTTGCATCAGTCATCAGCTCTCCCTCCACAATTCGGCAAGGTGATTGCCCTCTCTCTCTCTATGTACCTCCCACTTTAATCGCCACTGCAACTGCTACTTTCAATTTTGAGAAAGAGTATTCAACAATCTCTTCACAGATCCGGCATATAAATGTTCTTGATTTTCGATAAATAGTTCTCCTGTGTTGAATTCTTGTGATTTGTGGTGTGAATTGTTCGTTGCGGTGGTTGATAGATCGTAAATTTAGGTGCCAAGTATATGTTTATGCTTTCTCTTTCTTTTTGTCTCTTTCTCAAATTCATCACTTCGTTTATGTGTGATGGTCGGATTCTTTGTTGCAAAGTTGATAATGAAGGAGCTATATGTTGGTGATTTTGCTAATCTTGTAACTAGTCAATCAAGAGAACAAAAATGTATCGTTTCCTTGCTTTTTTTTAATCATCGGAATAGCCATTTTTTAGTCAATCCAGAACTCAGCTTCGTACTGCGTGTCAGTCTTGTGGTTTGTCATCCTATTGGTGTCCACTATAATGCAATTAGTCCTGCTTCTATTCAAAATTTATTGAATTTGAAACTGATTGGTGTAAATATATGATAGTTGTGCTGGTATTTAATTTTGGAACCTGTTGTTGGCTTCTAATATGAGGGAGGACATATGGATCTACCAGGATTTAAGTTTGTTGTTTAATGATGTGTTATGTTTCTTTAATGCTCCAAGTGGGCTTGATCTCATTTGTAATCATGATATAAGATGTTACTTTTAATATATGATGTTGGTTAATTAGAAATTATGATTGGATGTTGTTGGTTTAGTTCTGTAAGACATGTAATTACATAAATAAAAAATGTAAAAAAACTAAAAAAATGAATAAAAAGATAACAGAAAGCTTGACGTTAAAGGACCTGGTGGTTAACCCGAACCGCCACTAACCTGTAATGACCCGACCGACTTGACCTGTAACCCAAAATGACCGAACCTGTATTAACCTCAACCCGAAATGACCGAACCCGAACCCGACCTGACCGACCCAATTGATAGCTCTACACACGAACATTGAAATTGTTTTATAAAATACAATTTAAAAAAAAAATCAACAGTATAAGTTAATATGCTTGTTTTATAAAGATTGTATTGAATATTATATTTTAAGAGATTTTTCATAACAGGTTAAAGCACTTCATTTTAGGGAATGAATTATTAAGATATGCATAAGTTAGGAAGATTGCATTAAATATTTTAATTGCTGTCAACTTAAAGGGCATAGAATTTCATACAATTAAAAGGCAAAATTACGACAAACCACCCGTTATATACGCCATTCTATGGCAAACCGCCCGTTGTATACGAATTATTTTAATTCACTCGTATCTCTATTTCCGTTTGCGAATCGCCAATCAAGACCATTTGTCGTCCAAATCTCCGTCACAATGGGTAAAAAGACCCTTTTTCCCCTTGTTTTTTTTATAAGTTATCGGTTTAATCCCGGTTTTTATATCCGATTCCAAACCCGAAAAAATTTAACCTAACCCGATTAGAAATAACCCAAACCGGATAGAAATCCCATTATCTTATTTCATGATTCTCTCTGGGCAATTAGGGTTCCAAGGGGATTTTGGGGTTATTGATTTTGTGGGAAATTGGACAGCTACACATGCACAAGCCATGAAATTAGGGTCTTCTGGGTTATTTGCGAGCATGTCTGGAGTGATTCACGCTTGAATTGTTGTTCACGATCTATTGCTTGCGATTGGGGGAGAATTGCGAAGACGATTTGGGGGAGATTTGCGAAGACAAACTCTTGGTGATTAGGCGGGTGATTTGAGACGCTTGGCTTCAATGACATAGACGAAGACTTTATTGGAGGAAGACGACCACAAATCAACTACTTGTGGAGGGAAATTGAGGTGCTGCGAGGTAAACCCTAAATTTTGTTCAATTTGCGCAACTAGTGCTTCTCGAAAGTTAAGGTTTAACAAGTTAGATTCATATTTGTGTTGATTGACAGTGATTTGTGTTTGAAATTTATTAAGTATGGCCTATTTATATTATTTAAAAGTGATTTATATCATGGATTTTTTATGTTCTCATGGTCCTGATGGTCGATAAAATATATTTTTTGTTGGAATATTCTATGAGTTTTGTCGGGTTGCTTTGGTATGTAAAGTGATGAAAACTTGTCTTCTATGCTTTGGTGCTTTCATGATATTGAATTATTGTCACTTCTATATGTATGCTTGAACAATTGTGAATGTGCCTTGTGCTTTGGTTGTGGTGTATAATGTTTGACAAATGAGTGTGATTATCCGATTTCTTTATGGTGGAAAAATCTACAAGGGTCTTGAAGACCATGTTTGCTATAGGAAAAATCCCATGTATTTTAAGAAGAAGTAGACCCTAATCTTTTGTCTACTACGGAACTAGAGCTATTTATAAAGGAGGTGGGTGTTGCAAGTTGGAAAGAGCTTTGGTACTTCAAGCCGGGAGTCAGTTTACATCATGGACTAAAAGCAATCATTGATGATAATGAAATTAGAGAACTGTGTAGTGATGTTGGCAATGACAAAACCCTCCATGTTTATGTGGTCGAACTAAATGAAGAAAGTCCAAATAGTGTTAGGAAAGCCATAATGGGTAAAAAAAATTTATAGTCCAGGAAGTGGTTGTACTATAGGCCCACATATTCAACCCAACACTATATCCCAATTAACCCCACCACACACAATAATTGCTAGTTGTCAAAACCCTAACATATATGTTTCACCTAAGTCTCCTATAGGTCACATACCTTCATTTGGTACTCAATCTCTTCGAGAAGCTTTATCTTCTCCAAGGGTGAACAAATGTGCTACAAAAACTAAAATCCAAAGCACCCTTTGTGCCACCTAGGGTAACTAGATTCGGTTTGACATCAACACATAGTACTCTTACAAGGGTAGCCACTAGATCTATTTGGAATTCAACAATTGAAGCCCCTCAAAATCTTTTTCCTACTAAAGCTTCTTATCATTCTCAATCATATATAGCTATTGAATCTATTGGTGGTTTTGTTTCTAAAGAATTCTCAAATGATTCTAATTTTGACTCTGAAGACGGTAATGTTGTAGGATGTGAATCTTCATCATCTGATGATTCTGATGTAGTTTTTGTTGAGAATGTATTTGGTGAATCTAATGCTGATGATGATGAATTTTAAGCAAATGTTGACAAGGATGTGATTGATGAGGAATTCTATGATGAAGGTGATTATAGGAGTTTAAGTGGATCTGATTGTGATGACAAAGTAAGGTATCTAGAATTCAATCCATTAGTTGATTTTAGAGATAGAATTTGCTTGAAAGTTGGCACAAGATTTGGCTCAAATGACATATTTAGGAAAGCTTTGAGACAATTTGCTTTAGAAAACTGTTTTGATTACAATTACTTATACAATGACAACTAGAAAGTTGCTGCCTATTGTAAGAACAAGTGTTAGTGTGCTATGAAACACTCTAGACAAAAGTGTGTGTGTGTGTGTAAGAAAACACTGTGTGTTCAAGGCTTGTGCTCATAGGATGGGTTCTTATGGTAGTTTTCAACTTAAGAGCTTTGACACTACATATGAATGTGGGTGGCAATATGTGAACTCTAAGGTCACCTCTATATGGTTGGTTGAGAAGTACCGTGAACACTACAGAGATGGTCCTCATTGGAGGATTAAAAATTTCATTAACACTGTGAAGAGGGACCGCGGTGTCACTATCTCATACCACCAGGCTTGGAGGGCTAGATTGATGGCAATGCTTATGACCCAAGGATATGCACCTAAACAATACCGTAAGGTGTGGGATTATACTTCTACCATAATCAAGTGGAATATGGGTAGCTCAGTTTATGTTAAAGTGTATGAAGAGCAACCTGAGAGGCCAATATTTCAGGTATGTATGTTTGCTTAGATGCTTGCAAGAAGCATTTTATGATTGGGTGTAGGCCAACTGTTGGGCTAGATGACTGCCACTAAAGGGTGCTTATACTTGTCAAGTGTTGTCTCTTGTTGCAAAGGATGGAAATGAAAAACATATTTCCATTGGCTTATACTGTTGTGGAGGCCGAAAGGAAGGAAATATGGGGTTGGTTTTTGGAAAATTTGCTTCAAGATATAAGATGACAGAATTTGACATTCGTGACAGATAGGCAAAAGGTAATTATAATACCATTTTCTTTAATTTGGTTAAATGATCACTACAATTACTAATTTGTTTTTCCCTTGAAATTTATGGTTTTCTTGAAGTTATTAATGATGTTGCTTTCATGGATGACACCATAGTATGTGTGAGGCATTTGCACAATAACTTTAAGAAGTGGCAAGGAAAGTCATATAAGAATGTTGTGTGGGCGACTGCAAGGGCTACTACTAGGCCGGACTTTGATGTGGCCATGGAGAGCATAAGAAACATGGATGAGGGAGCTTACTAGTATCTCATGGATGTTAACCCTAGGACATGGTCCCTTCATAGGTTTACACATTATTGCAAATCACATTTGCTTCTCAATAATGCATATGAGTCATTCAATAGCTCTATTTTAGAAGTAATGGAAATTCCAATACTAGTCATGTGTGAGTGGATAAGGAGAAAGTTAATGGAAATGTTCATCACCAAGAGGAAGGCTATGAGAGCTCACACTGGTGTCCTTACTCTAGAAGTGGCCAACAAGATTGAGTTACATAAGCTTGACAATCTGCACAGATGCAAGTGCTATGGAGATAAAGACATATATAAGGTGGAATGTGGAGGCAAAACCTTGTTATGGATCTGGCATAGATAAGTTGTGGGTATAATATGTGGGATGTTACTGTGATCCCATGTTCACATGCTATATGTTGCATCCAGAAGAGGAGATTGAGGGCTAGACAATTTGTGGATGCTTTCTACAGCAAGGAAACATACATGAGGGCATTTAGTCTTTCTGTTAATCCAATGCTCATGGATGATCAATGGGAAAAAAACTATGTTTCCACCACAACAGCCACCAAAATGAATTGTGTAGCTAGAAGGCTTAAGAAATGTAGAAGAAAAGAAGTGGGTGAACCTAAGAAGAAAAGGCTAAGGATTGGGAAAACAAATGTTCTCACTATGAAGGGGAAGACCACTACAGAAATAAATGCAAAAATCCTCCCAAGGGACCTCAACCACCAAAGCATGTCAATGTATGAGGCAGACCACCAAGTGGGAAAACCATGCTTGTACATACAAAGAAGATAAAATACCCAAGGAGACAGGTTAAGAACTTAAATCATGTCAATTTCATTAGTATAGCTTGAATGAATATTTTTTTTGTTGATTTACTAATAGATAAGACAAGAAGATAGAGGAGGATATGAAGGACATGTTGGGGTTTTTGGAATACCAATGGCAGAAGAAGAAATACCAATGATCGAAGAAGAATTCCATTTGGTAATCATATCAATTTTCTCCTTTTTTCATTAACAAACTTTTATGTGTAAGCTATAGGTGATCATGATATGACTTGCACAAGAGGACATTTTTTCATTTGATGTGCATCATAACTCACATATAGGATTATTTTCCTACCCAATGATCATCTGCAACTGCTTTTATAATGGTAAAAATTTATGCCTCTGGGTTGTTTCCATTCAGTTTTGATTTTTTGCATGATGAAGTCCAAGTAACTAGGGTTGTAATTGATTACATGCTAATCAACCTACCCACATGGAGAATAAAATGTCACCATTTTCATCTAGTTTTAGACGAAATCCCACAAGGATGTTGTACCCTCTTAGGACGCAACAAAGAAGGAGCATAATCACCACAAGGTCTCAATTGTTTGTTGCTGCCAAGAAGAAAAAAAAGAAATGAAGTCTTTTACTTTAGTAAAGTTAAATTGCAATCAAACTTTAGTGAACTATGTTTGTAATATGGCCTACTGTTTTGTAACCTAACTTCAATATTGTTAGTCTTTTGTATGACAAATTTGGTTACATTATGTATTTGAATCCATTGTTGTTAAAATCATGAATTTCAACATGTGGAATTCGGAGAATCCAAATATTTTGGAGTTTATTATGTTCATATCATTTCATATGTTGATGTTGGAAGCATTTGACAGTTTCTCGTTTTCAAATGGTCACATATGTTGATGTTGGAATTTTTTGAGAATTTCTTCGAAGTATTTTGGTAGTATTTTAAAAGTTTTTGACATATTGACACAATTATGTAGATCTAAATAAAGTAAACATAAGACATTCATAAACTAAACTTCATCACAATGTAAGAACACCACCTAAGTACCACAAAGTATGCATAATAGAAGACATATACCACACATTTACACATCATTCCTGACCATTACAACGTGTACCACCATTGCCAGAACCCTTAAACTTACAATTGTTATCATATTTTACACGTCTAAATTCTTTTGTTCCTCGATCTCAACATCTTTTGCCTTCAACAATTCTTCTAGCTTGGCCTCTTTCTCCTCCACTTCTCGCTTCTGATCAACCAATTCCCTAATAATTTGTTGAGGTGTGAGCTATATAAATCTATCCTCTTGGATTAGTTGGTGAATACAGGAATGATGTCATTCCTCCTGCACACAAAATTAACAGACAATGAACCATTAATTACATCAACCGAATTTGTCATAAAGTATTGTCATAAAACAACACTATTGTCATAAACTTGCACCTCTAAATCAAACAACAAACTATTGTCATAAACTTGCACCAATCACACAAAAAACCAGCACTTACCTCTACATAAAACAACAATCAATCTTCACACAAAATGCAGCAAAATGACAATCAAAATTTAACTTCAGTATAAATGGTCATACACAACATCATCAAATCCAGAGTTGACCTAGACAGTATATTCACAAATGATGCAAAAGTATCAATACCTGATGTTGAATCCAATGCTCAATTACCTGACAATATCCCAATCGGCCTTCGTCTCCTTCCTTCGCAAAAGAAATCGCTCCACAAATCGGACCACCAAAGAGCTTAGGTTCTCGCAGCAAAGTCGGTGAACTTCGCACCACAAAAAAATGTCAATTATATGCTCGCAAATAACCCAGAAAACCCCAATTTCATGGATTATGCAAGTTTAGCCGTCCAATTCCCCACAAAATTGAAAACCCCCAAATCCCCTTGGTACCCTAATCGCTCAAAGAGAAATCAGGAAATAAGACAATGGGATTTCTATCTAGTTTAGGTTATTTATAATTGGGTTTGGAATCGGATACAAAAATCGGGATTAAAACCATAATTTTGGAAAAAACAAGAGGCAAAAAGGTCATTTTACACATTTTCCGGAGATTTGGACGGTAGATAGTCTTGGGTGGGGAATCGCTAATGGAAATAGAGATACAAGTGGATTAAAGTAATTTTGTGCACAACAGGTGGTTTGTCGCAAAATGACGTATATAACGGGGGGTTTGTCACAATTTTGCCTAATTAAAAAGAAAAATAAACTTTTCAAGATAAAAGCAATTTACAAGTAGAAGCATCTATAGTTTAGCCAAGTATACTAGGAATAGATTTCACAATCCAATTCAGGAAACTCATGCGCACTATAATATAGGTGAAAGGGATGATGGGAGCATCAATTGGATCTATAGTTGGTACTCTTATATGCACTAATATTTGCTCATATTGAACTTTTCAAGATAAACTTTGATGTTCTTCATATTGTAATTCAGGAAACTCGTGCAATGAAATAATGGGGAAAGGGATGGGAGAAGAATCAATTTCGTCGTCTCAGATTTGGAAATTGGAGAAGACAAAAATGGACAAATTATAGACGAAGGAAGCATAAATTGGAAACAAGTGGAGAAGACTTCGTATGGATGAATCGGGCAAAGAAGACCCTATAATCTTCAACAAAAAACAGAAATAGTGTTAGTCGAGAAGGGAGGTGAAGAAAGAGAGTGATTCTCTGATTAAAAGAAGAGCAAACCATGCTGCCATGAGCATTAAATACAAGAGATCGAAAATTATGTTACGGAAGGATGCCATGAAGAGTAAAGACAAGAGATCGAAAATTGTGTTACAGAAGGAAGGAGAGAAAGCGTACACCGGAAGGCATTGAACATGCAAACTAGACATGAGGGGCATGTGAGTGGTACTATTCATTTGGAGGACTCTCTCTATTATGTAGTATAGATATAAAATTACTATTAATTTATCAGTAATTCTTAAAATTTTGATGTCATATTCAATTGGACCGAATGAGACATCCTCTTGTACAAGTCTCCTAACAAGCCTGACACCTTGTTCGAATCCCCATACATGTCCTCACATTTAAGAATCGTCTATTTAATCCAATATGACACGAACATGAAATGAGACCTGGACGAATTACCCGAATTTAGTCGATTAAATAAGGATTAGACCCCATGTAGATTTTGGGGGAAAATTGAGCAACAAATAATACAACATATGCGTCGTCTCGCGAACAAAACAAATTTCAATTTTGGGAAAAACTTGAGCAATAATTAATACAAAATAACGTACCGGTGATTATAATTGGGGAATTAAATGAAATAGAAAATGACATAGAAAAAATAGGGGTTGTTGAATCAACCTCATATATCCAGGCGTCTAAGGAACTTCAGGAACAATCTAGGCATCCTCAATCTTAAGTCTATCAGTTTCATTATACATGGAGGACATGTGCAGTTGGTGTAGATAATATATACAAAAAACTAGATTGTGTTATTATCCACCTTGATATTTTAGATTTATCTCCAAATCTAACGGTATAAAATCACCCATTTACCACACCGAGTCATTCTCTAATAGCATTTTCCTTTGGAAAGACGCAAGTAAAACTTAATCCTCCCTTCAGATTTTAAAATGCATGAATAACATGCTCGAATTATGAAAATTTTGTCGGGAAAGTATGGGAATACAAACTTCACAATTCGTTAATTTTAAACTTGCGGAAAAATCTACAGTTACTAAAGAAGTACTCCAAAACTTGGTCCAAATGAAAATAAAGCAATAACTTCAAACAACTAAAGAATACATAACAACTTCTCAAACAATTGCACACTAAAATTTTTCAAAACCCAAATGGCAACCTCACACTAGGTAAAATTGAATGACTAACAAAAAACACCAGTGCCACCTGAGCTTCCAACACCACTACTGGAAACAGCATGCCAAGATTAACCACATTAATCTCGTAGACAAAAACACAAGATATTATCAAAGTAAAGAAAAAATTAGATCGGTCAAATAACATATTACAAAATCAAAAATAAGGATGCCACACTATCATCAATGAACCCCAACAGATCAAAGACGAAATCATATAAGAACTTAGTAGATGTTTCATTGCAAATCCAAGAACTTGCCCATCTCGCACCAGTTTTGATATAATCACCAACATAATAACAGAAGAGGATAACTATCTATTGGACCTTCTTCCAACGTCAGCTGAAATAAAACAAAAGTGGTATTTGTATATACAATCACAAAACATCGGGCCCCGACGGTTACCCGACAGATCACGCTTCATAAATACAGCTTGGGCATCTTCCCACTCTGAAAAAATGCTTAAAGAAAAAAAATCACGTTTTTATATCCCTCATCCCAAAATTGATGATCCAATCAATATCAACCGCTTTTTCCAATTAGTCTATGCAATACGACATATGAAATTATCACAAAGATACTTGCAAATAGGTTAAAGCCACTACTAAAGATGATGTGAAAGTTCCCTCTTGATGACAAGAAGAGCCTTCTAGAATAAGTCCCAACTTCTATGAAGTCGTTCTCTTGGCACAAGTCTCCAAATCTGATAATTTCAACGTCAAAATCTCCTCGGATTAATCCTCTAACTACCATCCAAAATTGAGAGCAAACGCACAAACAGATTCCGAGAAGGAACGAAAAACAAGTTTAGTGCGTAGAATTGAGAAAGAATGTCGTCAATTAGGGTTTGTGAATAATTGATGAACTCGGTTGATCTTGGTGAATCTCGATTTTTTTATGTGTAATGGAAGAAGTCAAGGGATGTTTTTTTACTAGAAAGACCTTGAATAACTCCGCCAAGTTATTCAAAGTTTGAATCCGATTTTTATTGAAAGAGTTTAAATAAGAAACATGGAGTAAAGCACAAGAGAGATGTGGCACACCCCCTACATGGAATCTCTCTTTTAATCATATTTCTAGAAATGTAAATAAGCTAAGTATTAAAACTATTACAAGAAACTACTAAAAATAGTAATAGTAGAAACTTTCAGTCTCACATATTGTCACAAATAGAAAGTTTAGAAACTAGTAAAGCTAATGATAAGAACTAAGGTGGCTCGTTGGAATCTTAATTGGTGAGGCATGATCAATGTCACCAACCTTGGCTCAGATGACTCCTCAATGGCGGTTGCAAGACAACAAAGCAAGGCAAAATACCCTTCCTTGTCTTCTTAGCCCTTGATCTAGTTATAGAACCATCAAAAGGGACTCTAATATGCTCATCAATATCCTTGGTCATCAGGGCACCTGGTGAGTCATCATTCTCCCCCACATGGCCTCGAATCGTCCCCGATTTGTCAAGATCATCAAATTCTCGGGCACATAAGGGGATAAATCGGTCACAATGAATGTTGAATGGACACCATAATCTTCCATAAGGTCAAGTTATAAGCATTATCTCCCACTTCACCATACGAAATGGTCCATCTCCATGAGCATCTAGCCTTCCTCTTGTGAGGGAACCTCTTTTTCCTCAAGTGTAATCACACCAAGTCTCATTCTTTAAAAACAACATTCTTGCGTCCCTTGTTAGCATGGGACTTGTATTGGTGTGCACGACTCTCTAGTTGCAAGCGTGTCCTCTCATAAAGCTTCCTCACGAACTCAGCCCGCACCTTAGCCTCAAATCTCTCCTTTTCTTTCAATGGCAGCGGTGTCAATCCCATGGGGGTGTGGGGATTGCGTCCATAAACCACATCAAATGGTGTCATCTTTGTGGTGCTATGTTTGGACCTGATATAAGCAAACTCCACAAAAGACAAACAATCTTCCCAACGCTTGAGGTTAGACTTAAGCATAATAAGAAGTAAAACACCTAAGTCTTATTTGTTACCTCAATTTGGCCATCCGTTTGAAAATTTCCACTATTTCCATAATACAAGATAGTAAGGTTGGCTTGATGACCTTAAAACTAGATATGGAAAAAGCTTATGACAAGGTCAATTGGGAATTGATAGAAACAATACTAACAATGTTTGGATTCTCTAATCAATTTATACAAAGAGTTATGTCATGCATCATGACCTAATCTTTCTCAACTCTAGTCAACAATGAACCGGGGTGAATTTTTAAACCTACATGTGGTATAAGACACAGAGACCCAATAGCTCCATATATCTTTATATTAGCCATGGAGTTGCTTGCACGGAATCTGGCCAAAGAAGTAGATAATCCAAACCCAAAAATAGGTATTAGACTAAAGCGGCAAGGTACACCTATTCCCTTCCTCAACTTTGCAGACGACGCCCTTATACTAGCTAACGCTAATCTTGAGTCTTTAAATTACATCAAAACCCTAACCAATTTTCTAAATCTACAGGTCTCCAAATTAACTTTCACAAAAGCTCGGTAAAATTTTCCGCAAACATTTAAAAAAGTATAGACCTTGAATTGGCCACTACAATGCATATTCCAATGACAACCAACCTTGAAAAATATATTGACATTCCAGTTATAAGGGGGCGAGTAAATAACAATATCTTTAAAGACGCTACTGAATCGCTAAAAAAATTGTCACGCTAAAAGGCTAACACTTTATCCCAAGTAGGAAGATCAGTACTAATCCAAGCAAACCTCTTGTCTAAAGTTAACTACCAAATTCCAAGCTTCCTCTTCCCAAAAAGGTATCTTAGAATAAATTGATAAAAATTAACAAGAATATTTCTGGAATAAAATGGATACAACTAGGTTCCAACCTGATCAGTTAGGAATGAATATGCACAAGCAAGGAATCAGGCCGACTGGGTTTCAGATCAACAGAAATCATGAATAAATCTTTACCAATGAAACTTATATGAAAAATCATTGTTGAACCAGATAATATTCGGGTGCATCTAATCAATGAATAATACTTCGGCGAAAATGAGTTATGATCTATTCAAAAGATTTTTTTTTTTTTGCAGTTCTCCTGCTCCTATCACTTAGAGAGGAATTCAAATCAAGACCGAGATGGCAAGTCAGAAATGAAAAACACATAAATGTCTGGAAAGACATATGGATAGGAAATGAACCCCTTAAAATATATGGAACTCCAATTAACTCATTAAAAATTGTTGCTAATTTAATTACTAACAATAGAACATGGAACTTAGATCCAATTGTAGGTTTGCTAACCCCAGGTTATTACTCAAATCAACAACATTAATTTACCACACCACTCACTGGAAGATACAATGATTCAAACTCCATCAACCAATGCTAAGTACTCGGTCACATTAGTAGCGAAAACTCTTTCTAAAGAAAGCACGAGAAACCAAATTAATTTATCTTGGATTTGGAAAGCAAAGCTCACCTTAAAAATATATAATTTTCTTTGGAAAGCATTTACTGACTCTCTTCCAACCACGGGTCAACTGAATAATCACTACAACAGGGTCCCTAATTAGTGCATTCTTCTTTTATTGTACATTTACTAAGTCTATCATTGCACAAGTAACAAGGAATCTATCTTTATATACCAACCTAACGACCACCTCAGATCTATTTACCACAAATTTAAATATTGTATGAAATGGGTCCGATAATTTCGATTTACTATACTTCATCTTATTGTCCGTCAGGACCCACATAAATCAACTCTTTTTTTGGGATTAATAATCTAAACAAAAAACTTGGCACCATAAATTAGTGCAGCCTTCAGGTCATGGAAGGTTGCACAATTGATAGACCAGAGAGATACCACTAAGAAGAAGGATTTAGTCATTAGACGGAATAAACCGCCAGATCAGTTCCACAAACTAAACTTTGATGGGTAAAAAAAGGGACAACACCAATCAATTTGGTTTCTTGATTAGGAACAATCAAAAAATGGTTATGTAAACGGACAAATGTCAAATTCCACACCTTTGTCCTTAAGGTTGAGAGCATTGTGTTGTGCTTGGGTGTGAAAGAGGTTTTTAAATTGGGAATTAAGCGTGTGATTATTGAAGGTGACAATCTTACAGTCACCAACAGCCTCAAAGGTATATGGGAGACCCCATGGGAGATTCGGATGATAGTTTAATACTCGAGGCACTTGCTCTAATACATTGACGAAGTTAGAATCCAACATTGCTAAGGATGTAATAACCCTCATTTTTATTAACAGTATTTATGTAATTTTCAATTCTATTTCTAATAAAAAAAATTTCGTTTTTTTTTTCATTATTCCAAAAAGGGAAATAGATTAGGGATTATTAACATAAGTTGTTACAACTTTAAGTTGTCAGTTATTTAAATTTATTCTAACATTGTGTTAATTTGAATTTAAATAAAAATTATCAATTTTAACTTAGAATACTTGAGTCAAGATTAACAAAGTGTTAATAAGGGTTTAAGTATGGTTAAATTTATAAGGAAATATAACTTAAGCTTCATTTTAACCTAAGTTAATTTTTCTACACCTTAATTTTGGGCCAAAATAATTATATAAACTTAGTATATTAAAATAAATAAGTTTGGGTAAATTTCGTAATTTTTTAAATGTTAAATAAGGGCATTATTGCCACAACTTTTAAAGTTGGGCAAATTAATGCAAATAAGCCAAATTCTGGGGAGGTCGTGCGTGAATAGTGGCTCCTTCTTCAACCTCTCGTCCGCACCAGCCAAGCTCCTCATCCATGGCCGAATTCGGTTCATTTTGGGCGCGATTGTTAACATTCGATCATGGGATTTGAATAGGGTGATCTTTTTCATTAAACCCCTCCATCAATTGGGATTAAAATGGGCGAAATCGTCGGGAATTAATCCGGTAATTAAATATACCGTTCGTAGGGTACCG
This sequence comes from Rheum nobile, assembly GCA_027886185.1. NCBI lineage: Eukaryota > Viridiplantae > Streptophyta > Magnoliopsida > Caryophyllales > Polygonaceae > Rheum > Rheum nobile. The sequence goes on along the minus strand of WOAB01000671.1, from coordinate 120,288 downwards.
AATTGAATTTTCAAAATTAGATCTCATCGGCTTGAATTGGGAGGAGATATTTGCGGGATTGTGTCGAGGGAATTGAAGGATATATTATCCCTATAAATACCCCTTCAATCGTTCACCAAATTCATCCAATTTCAACCAAAAGCTCACGAACCCTAGAAATCTCATCGCGGCTGTTCATCGTCCGATTCCAGCCACCTCCGAGCTCCACCGCTGAAATTGCCACCACCACTAGCACCGCCCTTGAGTCCTCTTCAAAAAACCCTTGGCCGAGACTCCCGTTCTGCTCCGACATGCCCCAATTTGCCCAGCTTCCGGCCGGTGCCACCCGCGAATTCCGGTGGAGATTATTGCCCAAATTCGGTTTTTATTTAATTTAATTTAATTTTTGACTAATCTTGATTAATTTAGTTAATCTGGATTACTGAAAATAAGTTAGGATTAAATTAATTTCATGAATATTAAAATTGAATTAATTATATATTTTTGGATATTATCTTATATTATGAATGGTTAAATTATAACCCTTCACCTAGATAATATTTTGAGTTAGAAATTATTAGGGTTATAAATAAATTATTGGATCAATTTATTTATGATATGATTATTTAGAATATATGACTAACTGATTTTTAGTATCGTATAAATAATCGTTTTATCGAAAAGCCTTGAAATTAATTTTTTTAAGAGTTAAATAAATTCAATTAGAAACTGAAACATTGTATCCTTCAAATTTTGATATTGAATCTAATTATAATTTATTTATTGTGTGTGATTTGGGTATATATCGGAATTGCTTTTGGAACGAAATTACAGTAGGAAGTTAATTTGTAGTTGAAAGCAACCGCTCCCGTTATACCATTCATCTTCTACGTGATTCAAGGCAAGTGGCGGTTCACTCTTGCAATTTTATTCCATATATTTTCTTAATTGACAATTAATTTATTTTCTTAATTAAGTTGTGATATATATATCTTATTATTATTATAGGGTGCTAGATGGACTTTGGTGTGGATTTGTTGTGCATTCAATGTGGACTTATATACTAGTTAACACGAGTATATGTAGGAATACTATTTACCTTGCGAGGTTTAGTTGTTTCCTTATAAATTGTATTATGAGGATTATTTTCCTAATACTTTTGGTCATGACCTACCCTTATTTGAATATAAGTGATGGTGCACTTAGCTAGTGCCAATATTCGGGATTCGTCTCGTTCTATATCTCATTGTGAGATCGGTTGTGGAAATTAAAGGCCTTAACGTTAATGCACGTTTTTAAATTAAACAAGATAAGTGCCTTGTTGCACATAATTAATATACCCTCGGGCGAGAAGTACAACGTGAAACCCGCACCGACTCTTGTCTAAAGTAAGTCCCTTTTCCAATCTGGATTCGCATTATGCAGTGAGGTTGGTCGAGGACCCAAATATTCAAGTAGTCAGTTGTCAAACTTTGTGTGATAAATATAATGTTCCCAAACAAACATACATACACTAGTGGAAAAAATACTTTTTGAGGCTCCCTTTTAGAAGCGTACATATTTCAAAACGCCTCAACAACGACCTACGCAATCAGTTTTTCAGGTTTTTGAGGCGGATAATTATTTTATACGCCTCAAAAAAATCTATTGAGGCGGGCAGATAATTATACGCCTCAAAAAGTTTCCGAAAAAATATTCCCGCTAAAGTATTAGAGGCGGGCCAAATGTAGGCCCGCCTCTAATGGTACATAATTGAGGCGGGCGAAAAAGCCCGCCTCTATTAACTTTTGTTGAGGCGGGCATATTATAGCCCGCCTCAACAAATGTATGCAATAGAGGCGGGCATAAAGAGGCCCGCCTCTATTTCCTCATTACATTCAGCTTATAGAGGCGGGCATATTAGGCCCGCCTCTATAAGTCTACCCTAATTAAATTAAAAACATTCACTGTACTGATTTCGAATTTGTGTATATCTTCGTATCGTCGTCTTCGCCGAGCTCCGACTTCCTCTCCTTTCGCCGAGCACTCGGTTTCACCAGAGTTCCGACTTCCTCACCCGATTCCGCTGGCTGGTAAGCACATCTAACACCCTAATGTACTGATTTCGAATTTGTGTATTTTGTGTTTAAAGCTTGTACGAATTTGTGTATTTTTGTGTGTAAAGCTCGTGCATTGAAGGTGTTTGATGAAATGCCCCTATGAATATGCGTTTCTCTAATAGGCAGGCCTAATACTGATTTCGAATTTGTGTTTAAAGCTTGTACGAATTTGTGTATTTTTGTGTGTAAAGCTCGTGCATTGAAGGTGTTTGATGAAATGCCCCTATGAATATGCGTTTCTCTAATAGGCGGGCCTAATACTGATTTCGAATTTGTGTATTTTGTGTTTAAAGCTTGTACGAATTTGTGTATTTTTTGTGTTTAAAGCTCGTGCATTGAAGGCAATGAGGATGTAATATACTAGAGGATCACATTTTTACAGTTTATTTAATTGGGAAAATTACATTCTGCAGGTTGATAGAGGCATTGTCTTGAAGGATCGATATTGGGTCAAGGTAATACTTATACCCTAATTCCTTAGGCCCTTGGCGGGATAAAATTCATAATTTAGGCCCTTGGCGGGATAGTTGAGTTTGTATTTTTTCTTGCTTAGTTGCGTATTATTATCTATTTAGGCCCTTGGCGGGATATAATTCATAATTTAGGCCCTTGGCGGGATAGTTATTAGAAATGATATTAAATCTTCCTTGTTTTGCATTTATTACTAGAAATGAGTCGTCCTTGGATGTACGGTGATCATACTACGACACAATACTTGAGTGGGGTTGAGGAGTTCATTAGATGTGCTTTAGCACACCAACGGAGTACGAAAGCCGAAAAAATCTATTGTCCATGCCGTGATTGTAAGAATATAAGGCGGTTAGATGATATTGATGAGATTGAGGATCATTTATTTCGTCGTGGTTTCAAACAAGATTACCATGTTTGGTTTTGGCATGGTGAGAAAATACTTGATCGTCCAAGTTCTAGTGTCAATGAGTTTGATGTTCGGGTAGACACTGATGATAGTGATGCTGATATTGCTGAGAATAATGAGATGGATGATGATGATGACCAAGAAGATGATGAAATAAATGGGATGATGGATGGGGTGAGAGATCACTTGAACGAACGACCTCAGATGTTCGAACAAGTATCAAAGGCTGCAGAGACTCCCTTGTATCCCGGGTGTACAAAATTTAGCAAGTTAGAGGCTGTGTTAATACTTTACAACTTGAAATGTGCTTCTGGTTGGACTAATGGAAGTTTCAACACCTTATTGGAATGGTTGGGTGAATTTTTACCAGAAGGCAATGAGATGCCTATCTCTACTTATTATGACAGGAAATTGATGTGTCCCTTAGGCTTAGAGGCCGTCAAGATAGATGCTTGCCCAAATGATTGTATGCTTTACAGAAATGAACATGGAAATTTGAATGAGTGTCCAAAGTGCGGTGCATCTCGTTACAAGCGTAAAGGGGTAAATTCGGCTAAGAGGGGCCCAACAGCTAAGGTTATGTGGTATCTTCCGATAATACCTAGGTTTCAGCGTTTGTTTTCGTTAAAGAAGGAAGCAAAAAATCTGAGGTGGCATGCGGAAGGGAGAAAGAAAGATGGACTCCTTAGACATCCTGCTGATTCTCCTCAATGGAGAAATATTGATAAGAAATATTCTGAATTTGGTGATGAGGATAGGAATCTGAGGCTTGCTTTATGTACAGATGGTGTGAATCCGTATGGCACTCTAAGCAGCCAACATAGCACATGGCCGGTTCTTCTAGCGATTTATAATCTTCCTCCATGGTTGTGTATGAAGCGCAAGTTTATCATGTTATCACTCCTCATCTGCGGGCCTAAGCAACCTGGGAATGACATAGATGTGTATCTGGCTCCACTTGTTGATGATTTGAAATTACTGTGGAATGAAGGTGTTCCAATGTTCGATGCATACACCAACTCAAACTTTACCTTACGAGCTATGGTTTTTTGTACCATAAATGATTTTCCGGCATATGGAAACTTGTCTGGGTACAAAACCAAAGGAGAACAAGCATGCCCTATATGTGAAGAAGATATGAAACCCGCCTACTTGAAAAATTACAGGAAAAATGTGTATCTAGGGTACCGGAAGTTCCTTAGTCGATATCACCCTTACCGTAAAAAGAAGAAGGAGTTCAATGGGTACACCGAGGAAGGAGTAGCTCGTACACCTTTGACAGGATCACAGGTTTATGAACGGATTAAAAATGTTGACACCAAATACGGCAAGGGCTTCAAGTCCGTCTCTGAAAAGGGTGTTTTATGGAAGAAAGCGTCTATACTATGGGATCTTCCTTATTGGAAAGATTTGTCGGTTAGGCATTGTCTCGATGTGATGCACATTGAAAAAAATGTTTGTGATGCTATAATTGGGACATTGCTAAATATACCCGGAAAGACGAAAGACAATCAGAAAGTTCGTTTTGATATGAAAGAGAGGAATATTCGACCAGATTTGTGGCCCGTTGTAAAACCGGATGGTAAAAAGACTTTTCTGCCTCCGGCCTGTTACACAATGTCAAGAAAGGAGAAAAAGATGTTTTGTGAGTGCTTACATGGCATTAAGGTTCCATCGGGATATTCGTCAAATGTAAAACGTCTAGTTTCTCTTTCGGACCTTCGGTTGATTGGTATGAAGTCTCATGATTGTCATGTATTGATTAATGTTTTCTTGCCGATCGCACTTCGTGGGATATTGCCGAAACACGTGAGACATGTTATAACAAAACTGTGCATGTTTTTCAGTTCCATATGTGCTAAGGTTATTGATCCGGAAATATTAGATGCTCTCCACGTTGATATTGTTGAAACTTTGTGTCGATTTGAAATGTACTTTCCGCCGTCTTTATTTGACATAATGGTGCACTTAATTGTTCATTTGGTTCGAGAAATCAAGTTATGTGGTCCGGTGTATTTAAGATGGATGTATCCTTTTGAGAGATTTTTTGGCAGTTTAAAGGACAAAGCAAAGAATCGGGCGAATCCAGAGGGTAGTATCATTCATGGAGTCCTTCATGAAGAGATATCTCAATACGCAGTTGAGTTTTTGTCAAGGCTTCATCCAATAGGTCTTTCAAAATCTCGTCATGCAGGGAGGCTTGAAGGAGAGGGAGTAATTGGTAAAAATGTGATATCTCTTCCATCTGAAAGGAAGATTAAGGCACATCTTTGTGTGTTGCAGCATCTTACAGAGGTCAATCCTTACATAGAAAAGCATTGTCTTGAATTGCAACACAATAATCCAAAATTGAATGAAAGAGCTTTGATGCGGGAACATAATCGCACATTTGTTGATTGGTTTAAGAAGGAAGTAGCTGAGGAACTTAGGAAAGAACATGACATTTCTGATACGATCAAGTGGTTATCTCGGGGTCCTCGACTATGTGTTCGGTCTTACGAAGGGTATGATATCAATGGGTTCACATTCTACACTAGAAGACAAGATGAAAAGAGTGTGGTGCAGAATAGTGGAGTGAAGGTTGTTGCATCATCTAGGGTCTATGCGAGCGCTAAGGACAAAAGACCGGTTGATGCGACACAATCGTATTATGGTGTTATCGAAGAAATATGGGAGCTTGATTATAACAATTTTACAATCCCTATTTTCCGGTGCAAGTGGGTCAACAACCCTAACGGGGTGAAGCAAGATGAAATTTATCCGGGTTTGACATTGGTAAACTTTGACCGATTAAGTGATAGTGACGAGCCATTCATCCTAGCATCACAAGCTAAGCAGATTTTTTATGTGGTAGACAATGTTGATCCTAAATGGCGTGCAGTTGCCCAAGGTAAAAGACATATTCTGGGTATTGATGATGTTGTGGATGAAGATGAGTATGACGAGTATGATGACACACCCTTGTTATCAACTGTTGTTCAACCATTACCCGAGGAGGAAGATACAAATAATACTAATCACATCCGTACAGATCATATAGAGGGAATATGGGTTACAAATCACAAATGAATAAGATGAGGTAATTTATTGACAAGTAGATTTAATTGCATTATGAATTGTCTTCCTTGGATTTTTTATTTTTATATGTACTCATATGCTTTTTTTTTTATATGTACTCATGAAATCATGATCTAGTTTTTTGTGTATGAGCAATGCTGAAGCAAATGAGTCTTTATTACATAGACGTTAATTATATATTGATAGTATTTGTGTTTTGTGTCAATAATTTCTGTGTTTTTTATGAAGCTATATCCTAAGAGGAAGACAGCGTATACTTATGAAGAAATGGATGTTGTTCGTGAGCAATGGGCACAGTATTTTACATCGAAGTATTTATTATCGGATTGAACTTGTTTGTACTTGTCATGTAAAATGTTGTTGAGAACCTGACTGTACTCTGGTGAAATCTGTTGTGTTGTTGTATATTATTCTGTGAATAAAATCAGGAATCTATTCTGCAAATTTAATGTGTGTATGGTGCATCATAAATCTGTTGCGTTGTTGTACTCGAATTGTTGAAATAACTTGTTGATGGTGCATCATAAATCTGTGAATAAAATCAGGAACCTGACTGTACTCTGGTGAAATATGGTGCATCATAAATCTGTTGCGTTGTTTTAGAGGCGGGTCTCCATAGACCCGCCTCTAAAAGCCACTTGTTGAGGTGGGCCTCTATAGGCCCGCCTCAACAAGTGCCTCACTATGGCGCCAAAGTGAGGAACTTGTTGAAGCGGGCATATACAGGCCCGCCTCAACTAGTGGACTTTTAGAGGCGGGCCTACATAGGCCCGCCTCTAAAAGTGCCTCACTTTGGCGCCATAGTGAGGCACTTGTTGAGGCGGGCATATATAGGCCCGCCTCAACAAGTGGCTTTTAGAGGCGTATATTGCCCGCCTAAAAAAGGGTCCCCACTTGTTGCAGCCCCCTCATTTGAAGCGAACGGTGTTCGCCTCAATAAGTGTCCAAATGCCCGCCTCTATTAGGGTTTTTTCCACTAGTGATATTCTTATAAGACTCAATCTCTTTGGAGTCTTCTTTTGGCGCATGTCTCTTTCTTTCATTTCAGTGAGAATATCCGAGTTATGTATCGTCTACCGACTGTTATTCGAGAGACAATGATAGTAATTGGATACAATCACAAGAACCACTTTGTTTGAGCCCTTGTTTAGTCTTTCATTAGATTAACCGACCTTTCTTTTTCATTGCATGGTTGGTTGGTGTCAAAAGTCCTATACGGCACATTAGGTAAAGCTTCCCAAGTTGAAGACGCGGGAAGACGCCATTGAAGGCAGTTGTGATTTTTTTTGATATTTTGTTATTTGTTTGAATAAGGTTAAGATCATGTTTTGGAGTTTGTCATTTAAGAAAGTCTTCTCCTATACTTTGATACATTATTAAGTTGTCATTTTTAGCAACGTCGTTTGTAAGACAATTTTGGATTTAATATTATTATTATTCTTATTATTTTGTATTTGCGATCAATACTGTAAAGCCTTGGGTGATTTTGGATATGTGATCTGAGGTCACTGGTGGTAATATTCCTAAGGTAATTTAGGAGTGTTACAATTATGGTATCAAAGCCAAAAGTTTTAAAACTCAAAACTTTTAAACCGTTTTGGGTTTATTTGAATTTTATAAAAGCAAAACTTGGTGTGAAATCTCTTTTCTTTAGACCTTAAGTAAGACTAGGATAAAAATGTCTTTAAAAAGGTATTGTTATGCTACAACTATTTGGTGGGGTTTATTTCAAAAATATAATATTATAAGTTCCTATAAATGGCTTGAAAGGAAGACAAGGTCGGGTTTAAAAACGAGTCAATTTGGATTAGTAGTTTGTGTGAATTTTTTTTTAAACTTCTGCCAACAATTGCAGTTTCATCTATTCATGCTCATTTATAGAAAGTACAACTTCTATAATTGGAAAGTTATGACCTCTCCTTGTCTCTTTTCAGACAATGGTTTTCACTAGAGCTCAGCTCAAAGCCCTGGAGGAATCTCAGACTCTCCGACACTCAAGTCCGAGCCTGATTCTGTAGCTGTTGCCAAGAATGATAGCCCTGTGGTGCATTTCATCCATCCTAGGGCAGCTGTAGAGGATGTATTGATAGTTGAGACCACTGAAGAAGAGGATCCGAGTGAGGACCCCGAGTATGAGAGTGATGGAGAAGGGCAAGTGCAGTCCAAGCAATCCCCTCTCCCAAAAGCCATCGATGAGGATGAGGATCCAATTGAGGATTCTGACTATTGGAGCGAGGGAGAAGGGCAAGTGCAACCTAGGCAGTCCCCTCTCCAGGAGACCTTATAGGAGGAGGAACCGTTGGATCCTTACTATGAGAGTGAGGGAGAGCAGTATAGCTCAATTGTCCGACGGGAGGACGTTGACGTACTCGCCCATGTCTCCAACTACTTATGAGGCCAATGGGTTTCCCAATGATGAATAGGGAGATTATAACTCGACTACGCCTCCAGGTGATTTGATGTCCTCTCCAGTCTATTCACCTCCTCAATCCTCGGCAAGCCCGGTGACTCAAGTGACGTTTGATGGGATGACCACCTTAGAAGCCATTCATTATATCGACGAGATAACTGAGGAAACGAGAGCAACGGCTCGACCTTGGGAAGCACACTTTGCTTCTGGTAGTATTGTGCCTCAGCAGGCCCGAGTAAACATTACAGTGCTAGATGAACATATGAAGGGCTGGAAGGAGTCGTTGGATGAAATGGAGGAAGAGCCTCTCAGACTCGAGTCGACGTACCAACGTATGGTGGGACGCGTTCAGTAGTTGCTGTAAAACATAGAGCATGTTAGAAAGCTAACATACCCCTATTCAGGGCCGCGTGGAAAATCCTCAAAGTTCAAACCTGGGTTTATGGACATGTTCTGCTATCCGCCAATTCCAACTGAGGGGTCGAGTGACCCGAAGCCTAATGAGTTGAAGAGACCAGCAGAAGAGTCGGGGGAAGAGCTACCTCCGAAGAAAAGGACTATGTCGGCTAATGCATATAGAGACTTGTTTCGGGGCCCCAAGAAGAAACAGTGAGTGCATTAGTTGTTTCTTTTTTAGCATTTCCACGTTGAACAATAATTGAGCAGTAGTCTCCTGATGTTTTTCCTTTTTGAACCTCTTGGATTGTTGTTTGGATTGATTTTGGCATATTTCTTTAATATGAAGTGGCAAGTTTGTTAGATGACAATCTTAAATTATTGCATTTGAGTATTTATTACTAGAAATACAATATTTAATTGGATTATATCTCATAAACATCAACGCAACCACATGGTGAACACTAGGAATACCGCTCGTCAAGAAGCTGGACCGAGTAACGCCTCTCGAATTCAGATATGGAGTGCCGCTAATTGGGAGGATGAAAATGGGTCTGGATCCCACAACAACCCATATATGAATGTTCTGCCCTAGGTTAACCCTCAAGTAGGAGGGGAAAGGGTGCATATACCTCATGTTGCTCCGATTGTCTTTGACAATGATGTTGTCAAGGCAATAAGGCAGATCATGATGCAAGCTATCACGGAAATGGTAAGGCCAGGGGTTCAGCAAGCCCAGGGAAATCCAGCTCCTTAGGTTATTTCTGATGTGGAGGAGCCGATGAATGTTGTGTCTCCTATGCATGCTCAGAGAGATGGAGGAAACTATGATTGTGCGCTGAAAGCGATCAATTCCATGAGGCCCGATTCATATGACTGTACTGGAAAACCCGTCAAAGTGGCTTATTGGTTCCTGCACTTGGAGAGTCTGTTTAGGAACATTGTGTGCACTGAAGTTGAGAAAGTGCACATTGCCTCTTTACAACTGAAAGATGGGGATAGTGGATGGTGGGAGAGCACGAGGTTAGCTGGTCATCTCGAGTTGACTTGGTCGATGTTCAAGACCAAGATGATTGATCGTTTCTTCTCTCGGGCTATGAGGGAGGAGAAGCACAAAGAGTTCCTTTACCCGAAGATTGATGGGTTGAAGGTGACTGCTAAGTTCAATCACCTACTGTACTATGCCGGGAGTGAGGTGCCTACTGAGGAGCAGAAGATCTGGAATTTCCATGAGTAGATGAACCCATATATTAAGCCATTGATGGTGCGTCATGGCTATACCACTCTGGAGCAGTATATGGATGCTGCTTATAAGCTAGAAGTGACTCTGGAGGAGTCAGCAAAGAAGTGTAACCGATAGAGGTCGGCGAGTAACAATCAGCAAAATGGGGGATTCAAGCGATCAACTCCACCGTCAATTTTTTCTAAGTCGAGTAGACCTAAGAATGAGACGACCCATTCTAGTTCTACGCAGCGTTCGGGTCAGAGTAACGGCTCTATTCAGTGTTACAACTGTGGGACACCTAGACATAAGAGCAATGAATGCACGAAGGGGAAGAGAATGTGCTTCACTTGTGGGAAGGAAGGGCATCTACAACCTTTTTACCCCAAGCGAAGAAATCATGAGGCTGAGTCCCAGCAAGGTTCGGTTAGCCATAACAACTGACCTCAGCAAAGTCTTGCAGGGAGTTCTGCTACACAGGCTACTGTGTAGAACAAGGGGAAAGCCCCGATTGCATCAGGCAGTCAGGGTCAGCGGCTATATGAGATGCGTGAAGTCGATGGACCAAACGCTCATGTTGCTTAAGGTACTTTATACCTACACTCTACATCCGTCTGCATATTATTTGATTCTGGTGCTATGCATTCTTTTGTTTTTGAGAATTGCATGAATAAGTTAGGGCTTAGATGCAATGAAGCTTGTGAACCATTTGTGGTTAATTGATCCGCTCTACTTTGTAGTGTATAACTAGGAGTTGTTACTGGATATTAGGTACCATTTTATGTGGGTTTAGAAGATATTTGAGGAGAATGGAGTTTTAGAGAAGAAGTAGTGATATGGTGGATTTTAGTGCATACTTTGAAGACATTGAAGATTGAAGGCGAAGCCACCACCAGAGAAGACCACAAGCGAGAAGTAGAAGTCACAGCGGAAGCTTGGCCGCGGGCGCGAAAGGCTTGGCTGCGGGCGCGGAAGGCTTGGCCGCGGGTGCGGAAGGATTGGCAGTGGGCGCGGATGGACGACAGAAGCAGAGAAATTGACACAGGCATTTCCGCGGGCGCGTAAGTATTTCCGCGATCGCGGATTTCCCTACTAGCACGGAGCGTTTCGAGATTTTCGTCCGAGATCTTTAGTTTACTTTATTTCCTTTTATTTTATTTCCTTTTAGTTCGTTTGTTTTATTTTTAGAAGATTGTTATCGTTATCTTTTAGAAATTATGTTTTGCTAAGTCTTTATATTTTGCCTTTAGAACATGAGATTGGGAGTTCGTTTTTCTTCCTCTTTTCCCTTTTCTTTGTTTTTATCTTTGTTTTGTTTTTGGCAAGACAATTGAAGCCTTGGTTTGAATTTGATTGTGAGATTATTCCTTTACTTTATCCTTGAATGTTATTGATTCTCTTGCTCTTCATCCCATTGAGTTTTATTGATTTCTCTAGCCTGATCAACTAGTAGTTATTGGTATTATTCATACTGCAGGATTATGGTTTTGAATTCTATTGGTTTATCTAGTTCACTGTTTCGTTGTGATTAGTATTATTAGTATTGGTTTCCCTAGATTGACAAACTAGTTGAGATTAGTATTATCTATAATGCTGGTTCCCCTAATCTGGTCAACTTGTTGAGATTAATATTGTTCATCTCTAATTCAGAGTAGCAACTACGATATTCTAGAACTAGTTGGAATAGTTTGTTGTAGAAGAGAATTGATTGCATGTCGAGTACTGACTGGTTGTTAAGTATTGCATGAACCTATCTATTCCTGAGCTTATTGCTGCTGTTAAATTGAATCTTGATAGTTTCTTGATTGTTTAATAGTTAGGATTATCAGGACTGGTAATTAATTTAAAACAGGGATTAGGACATTCATGAGAATTGAGAACTAGGGATAATCAATGATCGATCAACCAAACTGAAGATGGATATTTGTCTAGCCAAGCTATTTAAGTTTTATTTATCATTTTCTTAGTTAGATTCATATAAACTCCCCCCTTTGTCTTTGTTATCAATTGGTGAACGATTTGGCAAATAGAATATATAGCTTGATTCTCTGTGGGATTCGACCCTTACTTACCGGAGCTACATTAGTTAGATTTTTGTGGTTTATTTGATAGGTGTCTACGACAAACCCCTCATCATTAATCTTCCCAATGGGGAACAATTAGTAGGAACCAAGCGATTGTCGGAATTTCCGGTGACCATTCAAGGTCGGAAGTTCAAAGCGGACTTGATATGTATAGCCATGGCTCCATACGACATTATTTTTGGGATGGACTGGTTGACACGTCACGGGGCAATGATCGACTTTAATACGAGGAATGTGCCAGTTTCATCTGGGGGCCAGTTTGAGTGTAAGTTTAAGGGTCGTAATGACGTCGATAACGGAAAATTGATAAACGCGATGTCTGCGTTTAAGTTACTTCTACAAGGTTGTGTCGGGTACTTGTGTTATCTAGATAAACTCAAAAAGGATGAAGTCTTGGTTCACGATATTCCTACCGTATGTGAATTTGCCGACGTATTTTCGGAGGAAATTCCATGGTTGCCACCAAATCGTGAATTGGAATTTACCATTGAGCTGGAACCTGATACGAAGCCAATTTCCAAGGCACCTTATCGTGTGGCTCCTATGGAGATGCAAGAGTTGAAGAAGCAACTTGAAGAGTTGCTTGAGAAAGGGTACATAAGACCGATTGCATCGCCTTGGGGTACTATGGTCTTATTTATCAAAAAGAAGGATGGTTCATACAGGCTTTGCATTGATTATCGGGAATTGAACAAGATCACTATCAAGAATAAATATTCTTTACCAAGGATAGATGATCTACTGGATCAGCTGTAAGGAGCTAAACTCTTTTCCAAGATCGATTTGAGGTCTGGGTATCATCATCTCAAAATTCGTGAGGAAGATATTCTGAGGACTGCATTTCGGACGAGATATGGTCACTACGAGTTTGTAGTCATGCCATTTTGGACAAGATATGGTCACTGTGCTAAAGATTTGGAGGCACTACCTTTATGGGATCAGGTGTCATATCTTCACCGACCATAAGAGTCTGAAGTATGTTTTTACTCAAAAGAAGTTAAACATGAGGCGATGATGTTGGTTAGAGTTGCTCAAAGATTATGATATTGAGTTATTGTATCATCCAGGCAAGGCTAATGTGGTAGTAAACGCATTGAGCCGAAAAACGCCGCATGAGACCGTGGTAGCTCTACTCACTGCTCAGACAAAATTACAGAAAGGACTGTGCAAAATAGAGGTCTTATTTGATCATCGAAAAGGACGCCTGAGTATGCTTGAAATACAGGCTACGTTTCTTGATCAAATCAAGGAAGTACAAGTCGATGACTTGGTCTTGGTGAAACTGAGTAGCGAAGTTCTGGATGGAAAAGCTCCGGATTTTTTATTCAGGATGATGGATCACTTTGGTTTCCGGATCAAATCTGCATGCCTGATAATGACAACATTCATCGTGTTCTTACACGATATAGTTCGCCTGTATGGTACGCCCAAAACCATTGTATCTGATCGTGATGGTCGATTCATGTCAAGATTCTGGAAAGAGTTGCATAGGCCACATAGACTGAGTTAAGATTCAGTACCGCATTTCATCCTCAAACAGATGGATAGTCAGAGAGGACAATTTAGACACTCGAGGACATGTTGAGAGCTTGTGTGTTGGATCGTCCGACCAGTTCGGAGAACATCTTGAGTCTGAAAGTGTTGATCTCCAATATTTTAGTAGAATATAGCTGGCATTCAACCATCAAGATGGCTCCATTGAAGCGTTATATGGTCGAAAGTGCAGATCTCTAATCTTTTGGGATGAAAATGCTGACAAGATTTAACTAGGACCTGAGTTGGTCGAAAGAATTGCCTTGGATATTGCTTTGATTAGACAGAGGATGCTTACAGCTCAGATTCGATAGAAGTCTTATGCTGATTTGAAGCAAAGAGATGTTGAGTTCAACGTTGGGGACAAGGTGTTTGTCAGGGTGTCGTCAACCAAGGGTGTGTTCAGGTTCGGAAAGCATGGGAAGCTCAATCCTCGCTATGTTGGACCATTCGAGATCCTTGACAGAGTCAGATCCTTGGCATATCGCATTGCATTGCTACCCTCAGCACATTCAGTGCATAATGTGTTTCATGTCTCTCTATTGAGAAAGTACGTGTCAGATGAGTCTCATGTTCTGAGTTATGACAACATCGAGATTCAGTCGAGTGGTACATACGAGGACAGACTCGTTAAAAATTGGATCCATGGCCGAATTCGGTCCATTTTGGGCGAGTTCGGTCCATTTTGGGCGCGATTGTTAAAAGTTGGATCATGGGCATTGAAGAGGATAATCTTGTGCATTAAACCGCTCCATCAATTGGGATTAAATGGACGAAATCGCCGGGAAATAATCCGTTAATCGAGTATACCATTCGTAGGGTACCGAATTATATTTTCAAAATTCGATCTCATCGGCTTGAATTGGGAGGAGAGATTTGCGGGATTGTGTCGAGGGAATTGAAGGCTACATTAGCGCTATAGATACCCCTTTAATCGTTCACCCAATTCATCCAATTTCAACCGAAAGTTCACGAACCCTAGAAATCTTATCGCGGTTGTTCATCGTCTGATTCTGGCCACCTGCGAGCTCCACCGCTGAAATTGCCGCCACCACTAGCACCGCCCTTGAGTCCTCTTCAAAAGCCCCTTGGCCTCGACTCCGGTGTTGCTCCGACGTGCCCCAATTTGCCCAGATTCCAGCTGGTGCCACCTGCAAATTCCGATGGAGATTATTGCCCAAATTCGGTTTTTATTTTATTTTATTTTTGCCTAATATTGATTAATTTAGATAATCTAGATTACTGAAAATATGTTAGGATTAATTTAATTTTATGAATATTAAAATTGAATTAATTATATATTTTGGGTATTATCATATATTATGAATAGTTAAATTATAACTCTTCACCTAGATAATATTTTAAGTTAGAATATATTAGGGTTATAAATAAGTTATTGGATCAATTATTTATAACATGATTATTTAGAATATACGACTAATTGATTTTTAGTATCGTATAAATAATCGTTTTATCGAAAAGCCTTGACTATGATTTATTTAAGAGTTAAATAAATTCAATTATAAGCCGAGACATTGTATCCTTCAATTTTCGATATTGAATAAATTGTATAATTGTAATTTATTTATTGTGTGCTATTTGGGTACGTCTCGGAATTGCTTTTGGAAAGGAATTACAACAGGAGGTTAATTGCTAGTTGAAAGCAACCGCTTCCGTTATACCATTCATCTTCTACGTGATTCAAGGCAAATGACGGTTCGCTCTTGCAATTTTATTCCATATTTTTCTTAGTTGACAATTAATTTATTGTCTTAATTAAGTTGTGATAAATATTATTAATTTTGTGTTTGGGAACTTGTGTGTTAAATTGGTG
Organism: Rheum nobile; assembly: GCA_027886185.1. Taxonomy (NCBI): domain Eukaryota; kingdom Viridiplantae; phylum Streptophyta; class Magnoliopsida; order Caryophyllales; family Polygonaceae; genus Rheum; species Rheum nobile. Next base: position 104,776 of record WOAB01000671.1, on the reverse strand, counting down.
TGTAAATGAACCTTATTATTAGGTTTTATATTGCTAGCAACGACCCTTATATATATATATTATATGGTGCTAGATGGACTTTGGTGTGGATTTGTTGTGCATTTAGTATTGAATTATATATACTAGTTAGCACGAGTATTCGTAGGAACGCTATTTACCTTGCGAGGTTTAGCTGTTTCCTTATAACTTGTATTAGGAGGATTATTGTCCTAATACTTTTGGTCATGACCTACCCTTATTTGAATATAAGTGGTGATGTGACCACGTCCCATCAAGAGACTCAAGGGAGCCCAAACACTCAAGACGACTCTAGCCATGAGGGTGAAGCAAGTGAAGAAGAGCTTAGTGAAGCTCAAGAGCCCGAGCCACAAGACCAACCACTTGGAGCCATCACTAGAGCTCGAGCTAGGCAACTTCAAGAGGAGCTCAAGAAGGGATTGCTATGCATGGAGGCCATCACATCCTTTGGAGGTCTCAGGATTACTTCCTATGGATCAACCTTGACTCTCCTAGAGTCACATTCAGTTATCTATTTCATTTCATGACATTGCTATTAAAACTCTAAGTGTGTTATTTGTTTAATTTGCTAGGAAGGGCCGGCTTCACTAAGGGCCTTTTAGTCTTAGCCATTTTCATTCTCTTTTCTTTAATTCCCTAAAAAGCCTTGCCATATAAAAGGCTGATTGTAACCAAATTGGAGGCACGTTTTATCAGAACAAGAAATACAGTTTTTGAGCTCTCTCTTTTCTCTCTTCATCGTTCTCCTTGTGTGCGATATCAAGGACCTCCATTGTTGATCCTTTCAAGTGAGTCACATCTTGAAAAGATCAACTCAGTCTTCTAAGGGTTGGTGCGTCATATCCAACCTAAGGAATTCATATCCATCATCACCGAACCAATTGCATCACCAACCACCGCAATTCATCCCATCTCAACAACGCCTCAGTAAAAGTGTCATATTTTCTGATTTCCAACTCCGATCACACTCAAATATTGAAGGATGAAACTAGACCTCAAGATCTATATCTGGGCGTTGGAATCACCCCATTCCGATCACGGAAGAGGGAGATCGAACCCTCTGAAGTCAGTCAGAAACCATCTCGGCGCCACCAACTGAGAAGCCATCAAGGGGGCTCGCCTTGCACTGTGTTCCTTCAGATCCTTGGAGTTATCAAGTGGTGGTGCATTTAGCTAGTGCCAATAACCGGGATTCGTCTCATTCTATATCTCATTGTGAGATCGGTTGTGGAAATTAAAAGTCTTAACATTAATGCACGTTTGGAAATTAAATAAGATAAGTGTCTTGTTGTACATAACTAATATACCATCGGGCGAGAAGTAAAATGTGTCCGGACTGTTGTCTAAAATAAGTCCCATTTCCAATCTGGATTCGCATTATGCGATGAGGTTGGTCGAGGACCCAAATATTCAAGTAGTCAGTTTTCAAACTTTGTGCGATAAATATAATATTCCCAAACAAACATACATATTCCTATAAGACTCAATCCCTTTGGAGTCTTCTTTTGGCGCATGTCTCTTTTTTTTGTTTCAATGAGAATTCCGAGTTATGTATCGTCTACTGACTATTATTCGAGAGACAATGATAGTAACTGGAAACAATCACAAGAACCACTTTGTTTGAGCCCTTGTTTAATTTTTCATTAGACTAACCAACCTTTCTTTTTCATTGCATGGTTGGTTGGTGTCATCCGTCCTATACGGCACATCAGGTTAAGCTTCCCAAGTTGAAGATGCGGGAAGACGACATTGAAGGCCACTATGTTTTTCTTTTGATACTTTGTTATTTGTTTGAACAAGGTTAAGATCATGTTTTGGAGTTAGTCATTTAATAAAGTTTTCCGCTATACTTTGATACGTTATTAAGTTTTCATTTTATGCAACGTCGTTTGTAAGACAATTTTGGATTTAATATTATTATTATTCGTATTATTTTGTATTTGCGATCAATACTGTAAAGCCTTGGGTTAATTTGGATATGTGATCCGAGGTCACAGACGGTAATATTCCTAAGATAATTTAGGGGTTTTACAAAAGAGAAGGAAATCAAGTGGCAAACTTTCTCGCAACAATAGAATGTTCCATGGAGAAACCTTCATCCTAGTTTGAAGGATTTCTTAAATATCAATCATTAGGATGATTTAGGTTGGTACTTCCTTAGGAAGGTCACCCAGTTATTAACTATTGTGAAAAAAACGATTGACCCAAACTTAATGACCCTCTCTACTAGGGCTGTCAAAACTTGACCCGATCCGAATGACCCGCCCGACCCGCCCGAAATCGAACCCGTTCGATATCCGAAAAGAATAACAAAAATGTATACCCGAGCCTGACCCGACCCAAACCGACTAGCCCGAATGCAAAAATAACCCGAACGGGCTAGCCCATTAGCAATCCGATTCCCGAAGTCACCCGAAAATCCGAAGTTGCCCGATCCGAAATCACCCGAAAACCCGAAGTTATTCGATCAGAAATCACTCGAAAACCCAAAAACCCGAAGTTGCCCGATCCGAAATCACCCGAAACCCGAAGTTTCCCGATCCAAAATCATTTGAAACCCGAAGTTCCCCGATCCGAAATCATCCAAAAACCCAAAGTTGATTGATTTGAAATCACATGAAAACCCAAACTCGATAGTCCGATATCACAGAAATAACCAATGCCACCCGATCCTAAGTCATCCATAAAAAATAGACACTCAACCCGAAATCATCCGAAAAACTCAAAATAAGTATTCATCCATTCTTAACAAAAATAGGCATAAATATGCAATTTATATATTAGCAATCATTACAATCATTATTGTATATGGTAATATTAAAATGAATGGCCTAGAATGCTCCTCACTTTTCACCCTAAGGGTGCTCCTCACATGAAGCTACGAATATAACCTATGTGCATATGAAAATATATAACATACGTGTGTGTTGGATCGTGTTGGAACGATGATGTTCCCTCTTGTTTTGATGATGATAAACACCATTAGATTTTATTATTTACTTGTTTTTATGAGTTTCAAGACTATTGAATGAAGTAGGGAACAATTAATGGAAACCAAGAGATAAACAAAACAGAGAAATAAAGGAACGAAGAGTCAACAAGGGAACAATGGCGCTGAATGAAATGAAGAAAAGCCACGCGTGCACTGTTAATGGAAGGAAACAACGTCAAGGAATGTAGTGTTTACGCAGAGACAAGACGTTGGGAACTTGGAAGCAAGATTGACTAAATATGGAAAAAAGGTTTCAAGACTTATTGGACCGCAAGGCAAGGAGAAGATAGAAGATTTAGTCAAGTCTTAGGATCTTAGATATTATATCATTGGAATAAGATAATAAGAGTTTGTATTTATGGAATTAGATAATGTTAGGTTAATTATCTTAGCTGGCACGTGATGGGCCTTGCTATACATTGTCAAGGATTGAGTCCTTACTTTGGTTAAAAGGGTTACTTTCACTTGTTTAGAAGTTAGGTGATCTAGGTACTTTGTGTGATTAGATCTTAGACCGAACTTGCTTGATTGTTTGTAATCCATAAATAACAAAAGTAGACGTTTGAAATCCTACTAGGTTAACCACCTAGAGGTAAAGCTTTTTCTTGATCAACTAGTTGGTTGATTGAGTTTTCTCTATAAAGAATTATGTCACTGTTACTTGTCTGTTTATTATTATTCAGCTGCCCAGCGAACAATCTTACCATTCCATGACTAACACACTGTGATTCAACAATTGGTATCATAGCAGGTTGCTTTAGATTGTGTTACTTACAGATAACATGTCACAATGTCGTCCTCCTCAAGTCAAAGTCATGAAGCTGGACTTGTGAACAAAAAGCCACCACTTCTCATCCCTATTGAGTTTCAGCACTGGTGGAATCTCTTCCAGACTTGGATGAAGAGTAATGACTACCAAGCCTGACTAGTCATTCAAAATGGTGAATACACAGTCTTTCAAGATGTTATTGATGGAAAAGCACAATGGAGTCCGAATGACTACAAGGGCATGGAGAAAAACAACAAAGCTTCTATGCTTATAAATAATGCTCTTGGTCATTAGGATGTCACTAATCTCTTGTCATGCACCACTGCTAACGCAAAATGGGTTGCATTGGAGCAAATGTACATGGGTAGTCAAGATCTTCGTGAAGGTCACCGTTTCCAAGCTAAGAGGGGTCTACAACTTCGATATGGTTAAACGAGAGATTGTTTCCTCCTACCAATCTCGCTTTGAGGCAATAGCTCACATCACATGGAATTATTGATAAAATATTCCTTCCAAAATCAAATGTTCTTGCTATCATTGAAGGCTTGTCCCCTAAGTACAAGCTCACCAAAGGTCTTCTGAGCGAAAAACCCGGAACACTCTCATTGACTCTTCATGAGGTGTTTGGAAAAATCAAAAGGTATTAAGCCCAACAAGAGAATCACTCTCAAGGTTGGCAAAGATGTGAGTCTCATTGAGAATGACCGAGACGAGGACATGGAAGATGATATGGATGAAGATACTACTCTCCTCACCAAGGCTATGTATTCATTGTTGGATCGTTAGAGTTACGTCTGAGGGAACAAATGTTTTGTTCCCACAGAAGGTGCAGCGGAATAATATAGCAAGAAAGATAAGGAACGAACTCACGATGTATAGTGGAAACCCTAATTAGCCAACTAGCTAATCAAAGAAAAACCACTACCTTCAAGCTTCTCGCTTGAGAGGATTTTGAAGCGTCTACTTGTCTTATTGATTTTTTGTTCGATTACACTTGTAGTATGGACTCCAAACCCTAGACTTCCCACCTAGATTTGAAACTCTCTTCTACAACGGTGAATACGAACTCAACCCTCTAAGACTCACAAACTCTTCACTCTCTTTTTCTTCTCAGTTTAATGCTCCGAGTTCGTCTATAGAAAATGAATCCACACTTCTATAAATACAACTCGTCAAAAACTCAATCGTAACAAGATACAAATCTTTATAAACTTGGTAACAAGAAGATATCAATTGGTTGGAAGAATAATATCCTAACCGTCTATATTATCTAAGGAAGGGATTCCTTAAAATAATATAATCGATAAAAGATATATTTCTTCTCTGTCCAAATATATTATCTTAGGAAAGATTTCCTAAGATAATACATTCGGATTTCTCTCTCCATATCTTCTTTTCGGCGAGATCCTTCTAGCCAAAATCTCTTATCCTTGGCCGCGTGATCTTCCATGATAGTTTCCATAATCTTCACGCTGGATATCTTCCAATCCATTCGCAGCTTGATTGATGTTCGTCGTTGATGTTCCTTGAGAGGTAACAAAGCATGTGGAGATCTCTTTGTTCCCTCTGCAATCCTTCGCTGCCATGGTTCCATGTGACAACTGTTTTGTTCCTGAAACACTTAGTGACCAGATTAGTTGAATGTTTGTTACCATCAAAACCTAAGGAATTCAACAAATTCCCCCCTTTTGATGGTGACAAACATCCTTGACAATAAAACATACACATGAGATAAAGACAGTTGTGAAGAGAAAGTTTTCCACACTTAGGCATAATAGTTCCCCTTCAGTCTAGCAACATATGAAACCAGATTAGTTCCTCCTCAACTAAAGCTACTAGTCATTTTCCCCCCTTTTGGCATCATCAAAAACATAAGTAAAGAGCGAGAGAAAATAAGCATAGCAAGATAAGCAAAACAACCCCTTTTGCATTAGATTGAAGCACACAAACATAGACCACATGCAAAGACAACACTAGATACGCACATAAATCACAAATGATGAACATGCCAATCAAGACAACCATGAAGCAGAAGCAAAGAAGAGCAAAGCAGTAAGAGGATAGATGAGCTAGGGAACAAAAGAGGGGTTGGTTAGCCAGAGAAAGACGAATTAAGTACCACTGGTGCCTGCAGAGGGAGCCGAAGTATGAATGGCAATTTTTCCACGCACTTCCTCCAACAGAGATATTGCGAGAGACAAACTCCTCACGGCCCTTTGCAGATCAAGTTCATCTTTTTGTTCCCCCTTAGAGTCTGCATCTTCAAACTCCTCCTCATCCACATCAGCTTCCATCTCAAGTTCAACCTTGACCCAACCAACACCTTCTTGCAACACACACTACATCTTGTGCAGGATACTAGCATCCAACCACCGGTAGAGGAAATATTCATTGGTCCCCTCTTTGTATACCTTGTGGTGTTCCAGTTTTTTTTTGGGGGAACAACACACGGGAGTAATAGGGCAACCTTGCTGAAGTCGTCATATAGATAGGAGGGGAGAAACCACGAGAATCCTTTTTCATATCTTTTCAAATACTAAGGATAATGTTCCAAATCCTCTTCTTTCCTTATTTTTCCAAAGATGACAACCAGGAAGATATCTTCCAAAAATAAATCTTGTGAAAGATTCTGTCCAAATCCATGAAAACCCACAAAATTTCAAGCGCACCAAACATCATGCAACCAACACACCAATCCTTAATCCACATAACACATTCCAAGTAGTTGCAAGCCATCATTACACATCATACCTGTCAAATCCCAGCCACAGACCACAGAGGCGACGATTCGTATTCTCGGCTTTCCGAAAAAGTAGAAGAGTGTGATGCGGGGGTAACGTTACCATAGAAGGTACAAAGAACATCACATAGAAACATATACAAGAATTTTTAATAATGTTTAATCATGAATGAGAAGCTCCCAGATGTGGATGATAAGAGGGACTCATAGGAAGCATCAAGCATGATGGCTAGGGTAAGCTGTAGAGTCAACAATCATTTGAGCTTATAATGATGGATCAATGCATCAAGTTGACTCTTTTAGGCCGAATGAAAGCTGAATCATGTATTATTGTGATAGCATAGATGATCATGTATGAAATTTTGCACATAAGTGAAGTAATAGCACGAGTTTAAGCAAGTTGTTCAACTAATGATCAAGAGAGGGAGTGCAGATCAAGACATGCAAATTAAACCTTCACAATTTACCATGTAATTTAGCCAATCATCGAGGAAACATAAGAGATAGACAATCAGTTTATAGAGATCATACTTAGTTCCATACGGAACTGTTCGAAGGGTTCCCTATGTAGTGCCTTGGTGAAAATGTCAGCGATTTGATCCTTGGTTCCGCAGAAATTCATGGACACCAACCCTTTCTCCACACAGTCACGTAAGAAGTGATGTCTTATCTCGATATGCTTGGTACGTGAGTGTTGCACAGGATTCTTGGAGATATTTATTACACTAGTATTGTCACAAAGAATGGGAATAGAGTTAAGGAAAATACCATAGTCGCTGAGTTGTTGTTTAAGCCATAGGAGTTGAGTGCAACAGGCAGCGGCGTCTATATATTCGGCTTCTGCAGTTGATAGAGCAACTGAGTTCTGCTTCTTTGAACCCCAGGAAACCAAGCATGGCCCAAGGAACTGAGCCATTCCAGATGTAGATTTTTTGTCCACTTTGTTCCCTGCAAAGTCAGCGTCTGTGTATCCAACTAGATCGAAGTTTCCACCCCTTGGATACCACAGACACAGATCGTCTGTTCCCTTCAAGTATCTCAGAATCCGCTTTACTGCTTTGAGGTGTGTCTCTTTGGGATCAGCCTTTTGTGCAAGCATCACAAACTTCAATTCTTGTTGCTTCGATCTTAGGGAGACCGTTCACCAGTTCTTGTCTATGAAGTTTGGATAGGAGTGGAAGACTTGCATGTCCAAACCGCTTATGCCACAGATCTGTTGTCCCAGCAATGGACGACATACATAGTTCCTTCTCAGGGATGAAAGCAGGATCAACTTTATAGACGTTGTTGTCGCAGATCCCTTTCAGTAGGATTTTCCATGTACTTATACACTCAACATAACAATCATCATTAGTAAAAACTACCCTATTTTCCTTGTTTTGACAAGTTGAGCCACACTAAAAAAATCAAACCTGAGATTATTCACAAGTGTCACGTTATCCAGAGTAATATGGTTAGAAAGCCTTACCTTACCAACCCCACAAGCTTCTCCCTTACTCTTATTTCCAAAGGTTATTGAACCTCCGGAGGCTTGTTGAAGTGAGGTGAGCCATCCTTTGTTCCCTGTCAGGTAACTTTAGCAAGCACTATCGACATACCGGGAACCTTCTTCACTTCATCCTGTATAGAAAGAGTTACTTTTTGCGAACCTAGACAAGCTTAGGCTTTCTAGGTGTGGGAGCAGCATATTTGATTTCTGGAGGTTTAGCATTCATCTTCTCCCTAGCAGTACGACCAATTGTTGGATCGTTAGAGTTACGTCTGAGGGAACAAATGTTTTGTTCCCACAGAAGGTGCAGCGGAATAATATAGCAAGAAAGATAAGGAACGAACTCACGATGTATAGTGGAAACCCTAATTAGCCAACTAGCTAATCAAAGAAAAACCACTATCTTCAAGCTTCTCGCTTGAGAGGATTTTGAAGCGTCTACTTGTCTTATTGATTTCTTGTTCGATTACACTTGTAGCATGGACTCCAAACCCTAGACTTCCCACCTAGATTTGAAACTCTCTTCTACAATGGTGAATACGAACTCAACCCTCTAAGACTCACAAACTCTTCACTCTTTTTTTCTTCTTAGTTTAATGCTCCGAGTTCGTCTATAGAAAATGAATCCACACTTCTATAAATACAACTCGTCAAAAACTCAATCGTAACAAGATACAAATCTTTCTAAACTTGGTAACAAGAAGATATCAATTGGTTGGAAGAATAATATTCTAACCGTCTATATTATCTAAGGAAGGGATTCCTTAAAATAATATAATCGGTAAAAGATATATTTCTTCTCTCTCCAAATATATTATCTTAGGAAAGATTTCCTAAGATAATACATTCGGATTTCTCTTTCCACATCTTCTTTTCGGCGAGATCCTTCCAGCCGAAATCTCTGATCCTTGACCGCGTGATCTTCCATGATAGTTTCCATAATCTTCACGCTGGATATCTTCCAATCCATTCGCAGCTTGATTGATGTTCGTCGTTGATGTTCCTTGAGAGGTAACAAAGCATGTGGAGATCTCTTTGTTCCCTCTATAATCCTTCACTGCCATGGTTCCATGTGACAACTGTTTTGTTCCTGAAACACTTAGTGACCAGATTAGTTGAATGTTTGTGTAACACCCCCAAAACTTAACCCTTTTGGAAATGTATTACCGCCAGTGACCTCAGTGTTCCTTACCGAGATCACCCAAGGCTTTACCGGTTAAATACAATCATGAAATACTAATGATACATAATGATCAAAGCATTCAATCCAAAACATAACATTGTCAAGTAACAAGAGTTACGGGATTACAACCCAATCCCGAATAGGTCAACACAGAGTTTAAACCAAATACAGCGGAAGACTCATAAAACACCTTATAACCAAAGTCATTGTCCAAAAGATCTCAACCTAATTAAAGAAATAATTATAACATTCAAAAACCACCGCCGACTCCATAGTCCTTCTAATCTTCTGAGCTACTTTTGATCTGATGTGCCGAATCGAACGGATGACACCAGCCAACCATGCAAGGGAAAATATTGGTTGGTTAGTCTAAATGAATAGACTAGCAAGGGTATAAAGCAGAATGGTTCGAAGCAGTCGTATTAGGTTAGACTCCTCGTCCCTCGAATAATAATCGAGTACGCTTTTCAACCACCATACTCCTACTGAAATAAACAAGAGGTATGCACAAGAGAAGATTCTGGAAGACTGAATCTTCACAAAAATCGACTCGAAAAGAGACTCCAACGGAAATGAGTCTTTAAGGAAGTATGACAATTCTGGAAAGTTACAGAATCATACAACAATGATTTAAAACTGACTGAGATGCTTCAGTCAACGACCAACCTCACCGCCTTTCAGCGAATCCAGATCGGAAAGAAGACGTACTACATTCAAGTCAATACGAGTCTTCCTAGCGGCACTATCACCTAGCTGCCCTACTCGCTGAGCGTTCATTAATTATGTGCGTCAAGGTAGCACTTATCTGATTATGTTTCAAAAACACACATCACATTATAGACTTTTACATGTGTACCCCACCAATGGGACGACACATCTTAGTATATGTTTCGTCGAGAGTGACGTACACCGAAAGGTTTGTGACACCAGCTAAGTGTCCTGTCTCTACACACTTGTGAAAGAGACCAATCATGATCTTAGAATAGTACCAGGTGGAGACGAGCCACCCCGATACCAGATTATAAAGAAACGACTGGACAGAATCCGAGTAACGTTCCTATTTAACAGTGCTAACTAAACAGTTACAGCACAATGACAGTTACAGGATAAATCCATATAAAGGCCCGAAAGGCGATCACATATAATAGTGTTGTTCTAACAGATATACAACCTATTATATGATTTTCAAAATAGTTTAACAAAACCGTTTCCAGACAAACAGAGTATTCATTCCAAATTAATTACTCAGATAAACTACTGATAATTAATGTAAATATGGAACGAATGAGCAAGAGCGAACCGCCACTTGCCTTAATCCGCAGAATAGTCTAACGACGACAACTGGATTCCGGGCTCGACACGGGTATAGTTCCGACAGCACAAGAACCTTCGAGTCGACCCATAAAAGGAATCCTAAGTTAGATCCGACATAACAACAGTACGAATCTAAACATGGCGAAAGAACACGAAAGGAAAGACGCCACGACGACAACCAACCAAGCCAAAGCCACGAAGGCATTCTGGGCACTGGCGGCGGTCGCTGTTCTTGGCGGCGGTCACCGCATTCATCACGGCGGTCTCCGTGAAGAACACGGTGGTCACCGTGAAGAACACGGCGGTCGCCGTGAAGAACACGGTCGATAGAGACGAGAGAAATCTCACCAAAACAATGCGCGTTTCGACCCCTTTCCGCCTTGCTTGGTTTCTGACCTCCAAAGGCAACCACAAGGCTTCAAAAGAGCTGCTGGAAACACCACCAAACAACACCGACGAAAGCTTCGGAATTTTCGGCAAAGGCACAAACTCCGGCGAGAGGCAAATTTGGCAGAGGTTCGGTGTTTGGGATGGCTCAAATCTCTCCCCCAACACCTCCTTTTATAGCCAAAGCATCTGGAGCTCCAAAACGATGGGCCTACAGCTAGTTCGGCGTTCGCCATAAATCGCGCCGGCGACCAACGGGCAAGGACCGCCGGACAACGAAGGTGGCAATTACGGCGGGCGCCGTAATTTACGGCGGTCGCCGCGGTCTGGCACACCAGCTGCCTTGTCTCCTCGAGCATTGGGACGGCGGGCGCCGTGACTTTACGGAGGTCGCCGCTACTGTACGGCGGTCGCCGCTACTGTACGGCGGTCGCCGTGACAGGCTTTTCCCGCCCGTTCAGCTTTGAACGAACATGACATTAAACCAGGATAAAATTTATCGTACGCGAACGACAATTAAAATCCAAGGCATGTTGTCTATATATTATTTCACTGAGAAGAATATTACAGATATAGAGCACATTACAGAATGTCTCAAACTCTCTGTATTAAATCCGACGTACACAACGGGTACTCGGGAAAATTCCAAAATTCCCAAAATAACCTTACAAAAATACGGGGTATCACATCTCCTCCCCCTTACAAGAAGTTTCGACCCCGAAACTTAGGTCGAGAATAACTCGGGAAAATGCCTAAGCATATCTGACTCGGTTTCCCACGTCTCCCAAGTAACTTCTTCGGTCCCTGACTTGGACCACAACACTCGTACCAACGACACGATCTTGTTGCGCAAATGCTTCTCCCGACACTCCAAAATACGCACGGGCAACTCTTCATAAGTACCATTAGCTTGAATCTCGATGTCCTCATAACTAAGCATATGAGACTCATCTGGTACATACTTTCTGAGTAAGGATACGTGGAACACGTTATGCACCGGGTGAGCCGATGGCGGCAATGCCAAGCGGTACGCTAGAGATCTCACTCTATCCAGAATCTTGAATGGTCCCACGTAGCGAGGGTTAAGCTTCCCACGCTTACCAAGTCTGAAAACTCCTTTGGATGGCGATACCTTGACAAAAACCTTATCACCGACCTCGAACTCGACAGTCATGCGCTTCCGATCTGCGTAGGACTTCTGTCGACTCTGAGCGGTCAACATCCTTTGTCTGATCAAAGCAATGTCTGAAGCCGTCCTTTTGACTAACTCTGGTCCAATCAGAATTTTGTCGGCATTATCATCCCAACAAATCGGAGATCTGCATCTGCGACCATACAAAGCTTCAAACGGAGCCATCTTGATTGTAGCATGCCAGCTATTGTTGTACGTGAACTCAATCAGACTCAAGCTGTCCTCCCAGCTAGTCGGACGATCGAGCACACAAGCTCTAAGCATATCCTCCAGAGTCTGGATGGTCCTTTCAGACTGGCCATCTGTCTGAGGATGAAAAGCTGTACTGAACCTCAACTCGGTTCCCATAGCCTTATGAAGTTCCTTCCAGAACCTTGACATGAAACGGCCATCTCGGTCCGATACAATGGTCTTAGGAATGCCATGTAAGCGGACAATCTCCTTCTGGTAAACTTCTGCTAACTTATGGGTTTCCCATGTGGTCTTGATGGCTATGAAATGAGCACTCTTCGTAAGCCTATTCACAATTACCCAGATAGCATCTCTCTGACTTCGAGTCTTGGGTAGCCCAGTGACGAAGTCCATGGAAATGTCCTCCCATTTCCATTCTGGTATGGGGAGAGGTAGCATCTCACCACCTGGCCTGCGGTGTTCGATCTTGACCTTCTGGCAAGTTAAGCACTTTGCCACAAAGTCTGCTACGTCCCACTTCATGTTTGGCCACCAAAACTTCCTCCTGAGATCTTTGTACATCTTGCTAGAGCCAGGATGCACAGAATAAGCAGATGAATGAGCTTCTCTCATCACCAACTGACGAAGACCTTATGTGTCAGGCACACAGATCCGATCCTGAAACCAAAGTGATCCATCATCCTGAACCACAAAACTGGGAGCTTTCTCATCTATCACTTCACTGCTTAACTTTACCAAGATGATGTCATCGACTTGCTTTTCTTTGATCTGATCCAGCAGTGTAGCCTGAATTTCCATCATACTCAGGTACCCTCTACGCTGGTCATATAAGACTTCAATGTCGCATGACTCTTGGTTTAGCTTGGTCTGAGCAGTAAGTAGAGCAACCACAGTCTCGTGCGTTGTCTTCTGGCTTAGTGCATCAGCTACTACATTAGCCTTGCCCGGATGATACAGCAACTCCATGTCGTAGTCTTTGAGTAACTCTAGCCAGCGGCGTTGTCTCATATTTAGCTCCTTTTGAGTAAATATATATTTGAGACTTTTGTGGTCAGTGAAGACTTGGCATCTTATATCGTAGAGGTAATGCCTCCAAATCTTCAGCTCAAAGACAACCGCTGCTAACTCAAGATCATGTGTCGGATAGTTTTCTTCGTACGTCTTGAGTTGCCTGGATGCATAAGCAATGACTTTGCCCCTTTGCATCAAAACACAACCAAGACCACACTTGGAAGCATCACTATAGACCACATAATCGTCGTTCCCCTCTGGGAGTGCTAACACGGGTACCGAGGTCAACCGTCGCTTCAACTCCTGGAAACTGACCTCGCACTTGTCATTCCAGACAAACTTCTTGTGGACCTTGCGGAGTAGATTGGTCATAGGTAGAGCGATTTTTGAAAATCCTTCTATGAACCTTCTATAATACCCGGCAAGTCCAAGAAAACTGCGCACCTCCTTCACATTCTGGGGCTGTGTCCACTTAGCCACCGCTTCAATCTTTTGGGGATCAACCATAACCCCATTTTTATTGATCACGTGGCCTAAGAAAGCCACTTCCTTTATCCAGAATTCACACTTGGACAGTTTAGCATAAAGCTGATGTTGTCTAAGGATTGACAAGGCAATCCGTAGATGTTCCTCGTGGACTTCTTCATTCGGAGAATAGATCAGAATGTCATCGATGAAGACCACCACGAACTTATCCAAGTACTGGTGAAAACATCGGTTCATCAAATCCATAAAGACAGCTGGAGCATTTGTAAGCCCAAAAGGCATCACTACGAACTCGTAATGACCATATCTGGTCCTAAACGCAGTTCTAGGAATGTCCTGCTCACGAATCCTGAGTTGGTGATATCCAGATCTCAAGTCGATCTTGGAGAAAACCTTTGCTCCCTGCAACTGGTCCAACAAGTCATCAATCCTAGGCAAAGGATACTTGTTCTTGATCGTCACCTTGTTCAACTCTCGGTAGTCGATACAAAGTCGGAACGATCCGTCGTTCTTTTTGACGAATAATACCGGAGCACTCCACGGCGATGCACTCGGCCTGATATAACCTTTGTCAAGAAGATCTTCAAGTTGATTCTTCAATTCTTGCATCTCAGCTGGAGCCATCCGATACGGTGATTTGGAAATCGGCGCCGTACTAGGCTCGAGATCAATTGAAAACTCTACGTCACGGTTCGGGGGTAATCCAGGAATTTCTTCCGGAAAGACATCCGAAAACTCCCTAACTACAGGAATATCAAGAACCTCAGGTCCATCCTTCGCAAGCGAATCCAAGTAGCAAAGGTACCCGACACATCCTTGTCGTAGTAGCTTAAACGCAGCCATCGCATTGATCAGCTTGCCGTTATCAGCGTCATTTCGACCTTTGAACTTGCACACGAACTGGCCCCCAGATGACACCATCACCGTTCTTGAACTGAAGTCGATCACCGCCTTGTGACGCGTTAGCCAATCCATACCGAGGATAATGTCGTATGGAGCCATGGCTATGCAGATTAAATCTGCCTTGAATTCCTTACCCTGAATGGTAATCGGAAACTCGGACAGATGCTTGGTTCCCACCAAACATTCTCCATTAGGAAGATTAACGACAAAAGGGTCGCACGAATCGTTGCACACTAAATCTAACTTGCTAGCATAGCTATCCGAAATAAAGGAATGCGTAGCACCAGAATCAAATAGAATGCACACTGAAGTAGAGTGAAGGTATAAAGTACCTTGAGCAATTAGGGCATTGGGTCCATCTGCTTCACGCATCTCATACAAGCGTTGTCCCTGACTTCCAGAAACAGCTGGGGCCTTTCCCCTATTCTGAGCAGTCGTCTGGACCGAAGGGCTAGGAGTCTCGGCAGGCTTAAACCTAGGTCGGTTGCTCTGATGAACTGACCCTTGTTGTGACTCTACTCCCTTCTGCTTCCTAACTGAGGCCAGAAACCGGTGTCGTTTTCCTGTCAAAATAATCTCAATTCACCTACTAAAGAGTATAGCAAGTAAGTCAAGGTCGATCCCACAGGGAGTCGGTTATCTGTACGCAATTATGTATGATCAACAAGTAACAGGGGGTTTTGTCTAGAATAATCGTAACGTAAACAAACATGCAATTAATGACAAGAGATGAAATATGATGAGAGAAAGTATTCCACCAGACAAATATCCACACCATAATGCAATCGGTTGATCACTGAAAACTATCCTTCCAAGTTCTTTTACTATCTTATCATTGTTCCCACCCTGATCGTGAATACTATCGATTCTCACAGTTGTCGATAGACTTATTACTATGCCAATGATAAAGCACAACTGATTCTCACAGTTGTCAGCGTACTTTAACACCAACACAGCAATAGCAATACACCCAATGTACTACCAAGCGAGGTAGTTTTCTCCCTTAGCTCTGAGCAGATCTTCTTCAACATCTCCAACTTCCTTCATTAGGCTACAAAACCTCCAAGTCTGTACAACTCCAACTCTTCTCCTAAGTAACAGACTTAGCCTAATTCTCCACTTAAACTCCATCTAATATGTGTCAAAAGTCACTAGTTAAGGTGCACTAAATTGCACCTATCAAATATCCCCACACTTAGACCTTTACTCGTCCCGAGTAAATTAGCTCCATCATACTCCAATCCAGCAAAATCAAGGTCTCAGGAAGTGTGACAATATAAGACACTAATAACCACAACAACTCAACAACCAACACTCCAAACAACCCAAACGAATGATGCGAGAGAACTCTAATCCTAGCTCCAGTCCAACTCCTTATCGCTCCAAAGTGGCCTACCCGACAATCCTTCTATGTCGCCCTTCTTATGACGCCTCGCCAATAGGTAAGAGAAATCCTAAACTCACTCTTTTTTCTTTTTCACTCATCTTGCCAAGGCGCCCTTTCGGGTTTTCACCAACCCACTCATTTCATTTTACTGGATGTCTCACATATACTCACATCACTCCAGTCCACTCTTGCCCTAGTCAATTACCAGTCGGACTACCTGCTTATTGCCTGAGCCGCCCTTTCGGGTTTTCGACTCATCCCAGGATTTTTGATTGCCTTTTCAACATTTTATGGCTTTTTTTTTAGAAATAAATGCAAGTACGAAAATGCATGAATTAAAAACTGTACACTAGCTAAGATAGACAGTGAGTCTAAATCCCTCCCCACACTTGAATGACACATTGTCCTCAATGTAAAAAGAAGACAAAGCAAATAGGGAAGAGAGAAACACACTCACTGGGAACGTGGATACTAAGGATAGCCCGGCGGAGGTGGGTGCCTCCCAAAGTACTGCTCTGTGATGTAAACCTCCGCGGCGTCCAGCTGCTCCCGGATGTCACGTGTAATCTCAGCTTGACGAGCCTGCAACCGAGCCAAAGTCGCCTCGTTCGCAGCCTCCTGACGTAGCTCAAATGCAGCAAAACGGACGCACATCTCGTCCCAGGAGAACTCAGGAGGTGGTGCAGACGTGAAAGCCACGTCGGGGATGGGTGGATCAACATCCATGATCATGGGTGCATCCACCATAGGCTCAGGCACCAGTTCAGCGCCCTCGGTGTCCTCAGCTTGTGGTGCCATCTCCTCATTAGCTGGTGTCTCCAACACCCCGTCCGCAGGAACGGTGTCAACCACAGCAGCCTGTGGTTCCATTTCAATAACCACAAGATCAATCGCAACATCATCAGTTGGCGGCTCTAACTCCTCCTCCACAGGAGCAATCTCAACATCGGAAGGAATGTACCAACCCGTGAAATCCTCCGGATACGCCAAGAGACGAGGAAGACGCACAAGATGGCCACCATGAGAACACCACATATACTCCCCCTGAGATCCGCTCAACATACCGCGACGCTGCATATACTGGATGTTATAACGAATGGGCATAAGCGGGTCCGGAATGGTATCCAAAGAAATCATGGCTGCCGCAATCAAAGTAATCAAACCTCCCTGCACAATATCTCGCTCGGCGTCCTCACGAACCAGCAACAGCTCATGTAACCAAATAGCGAACCATCCGGGTGTCACCTCGTCTAGTGGATCGATCATCGCGCAGAAAAGACCCAGACGCTTTATGGATGCTCTACTCTCCTCCATACCACAGAATGTCCGAATCAGCACTGTGTAAATCAAGCGGAGGCAGGGATGCACGATTTTATCACTAGTCTCCCGGCCCTTCTGAAATTCAGCCATCCCCGTGGCGCTCATCCAAAACTCCTTCATGGTCTCTTTGGCGGGACCATGCCTCCATCCAACTGTGCCCGGCCTAGATATACCCAACAATTCTCGTAGCGCAGTAACAGGAAAACCATAACTCCGACCCTCGTATTTGAAGGAAATACCCACAAGAATACTCTCCTCTCGGCCATTCACAACACGACGTCTATGGCTCTTGGTCACGGTGGCAAGAAACTGGTAACAAAGGTCGGGGTAGGTGGGGGCAGATTTGTCTAGGAAGCCCCCCAAGCCTAGTTTCTCTAGACAGTGTTGGGTCAATTCTAGCAGACCCAATTCAGCCAAGGTCTCCTTATCAAAGAAACGGGTTGGCAGCACATTCCTAGTCGACACCGCATCATATAAATTCGACTCCTCCTCAGACATGCCAACCTTCCTAGCTCTCTCCATGGTGCGAGAAAGAAAGAACTAGAAGAGAAAGGCTCGGAGAAGGGAACTTACAACCGGCCAAAGGCAGACCGCGAAGGCACCGCTGGGCGGTGATGATATCTGAGCACAGGTGCAGGGTCGCGGAGGAATGGACGCGGGGCAGCGACTGTTCACCTTCTTCTCCAGATTCTCAAAAATTTGACTCACGCGAGGCGGCGAGATGGCGACGCGAAGCGGTCACTGTGCTATTCCCCTCCAAACGCCTCCAAAACACCGGCAAAAGCACCCAATTTGCACCGAGCACCCCAACACTCCAAGGAGCACCCTTCTTCAACTACGAACCACCACAGGGGACCAGAAATCAGCACAAAGGGGGAGGTATGGGTAGAGGAAGATAGAGTTGGGTTTAGAGCATCCGAGATCAGAGCTAGGGCAGGGGTGAAAATGGCGGATTGGGTGAAAGCGAGGCGATGGAGAATTTTGGGGGTTAAGGCACGGCAAAGAGAGAGAAACGGGGAAGAAGAAGGGATAAAGGGGGGATTAGGGTTTGGCGGGAGAAGTAATGAGGGGTTAAATGGGGAAAGTGGGACCGAGCCGCGGTTTTAAACTGACACCGTCAAATCCTTCGTATCCAACTCAAGGCATAAAAATATTACTCACCCGTTTAAGGTTTTTTCGGGGCCCTTTATGCCTTGCATTTTTTTTAGTTTATTTTTTTTTAGAGTTGAGAATTTATACTAGAGGTCCACCGCGGGGCGGTGGAATCTACCGCGATGCGGTAAATTGGCGACGCGGGGCGGTGGGATACGCTGGGTACCAAGTCTCATCTTTGATTTACTTTCGTACCTGAAATATGAGTAACATGCGAACGAAACAAAGCAAAATAAACTACGAAATTAATCTAAGAAAAAGAAAGGAAAAGAACTAACCCGGGTTGCCTCCCGGACAGCGCCTTGGTTTACGTCGTTGGCTCGACGTGGGTTGTGGCTCATCCTGCTTCAGCGTCAGGGTTCTCGAGTAGTGCCTCATCCTGGATTGGATCGAACCCCTCGTAGTAAGGCTTGCATCTATGGCCGTTCACCTTGAAAGTGGTGCCGGTCTTGGGGTTGATCAGCTCTACGGCCCCATGGGGGTACACCTCAGCGATTTCATACGGGCATGACCACTTTGATTTCAGCTTTCCAGCAAAGAGCTTAAGCCGGGATTGGAATAGAAGAACTTTATCTCCTGGCTTGAAGTCTTTCCGCATAATGTGTTTGTCGTGCCACTGCTTGGTCTTCGCCTTGTAGATGACTGAGTTTTCATAAGCGTCAAGGCGTAATTCCTCAAGTTCTTGCATTTATAGCTTACGGAATTCACCTGCTTCATCCAATTACAGGTTGCACTTCTTTATTGCCCACCACGCCTTATGTTCAAGTTCGACGAGTAGGTGACAAGCTTTTCCATATACCAGCCGGAACGGGAACATCCCTATCGGCGTCTTGAAGGCTGTACGGTATGCCCACATCGCATCATTGAGCTTGGCGCTCCAGTCTCTCCGGTGAGCTGCTACTGTCTTCTCCAGTATGGTCTTGATCACTCTGTTGGAGTTCTCAGCTTGCCCATTAGTCTGAGAGTGGTAGGCCGTGGAGATTCTCTGAGTGACATGATATTTCTTCAGTAGGGCAGTCACCGTCTTGTTGCAGAAATGGGTTCCCCTGTCGCTGATTAAAGCTTTGGGTACTCCAAATCTTGAGAAAATGTTCTCCTTGATGAAACTTGCCACAACTTTGGAATCATCAGTCCTGGTGGCCTTTGCTTCCACCCACTTGGAAACGTAGTCCACTGCCAGTAATCTATATAGATTCCCATGAGAGTTAGGAAAGGGTCCCATAAAATCCATGCCCCAGACGTCAAAGACTTCGCAGAAAATCAATGATGACTGTGGCATTTCGTTCCTTCTGGTGATGTTGCCGACCCATTGGCATCGGTCGCAGGCTTTACAGAAGACATGAGCATCCCTAAAGAGGCGTGGCCAATAAAATCCTGCTTCCAATACTTTCCTAGCAGTCCTGTTTGCTCCAAAATGACCTCCACATGCCTCAAAATGGCAGAAGTTAAGGACATATTGTACCTCGTTGTCTGGGAGACATCGGCGCACAACCTGATCGACGCAATGCTTCCACAGATAGGGATCGTCCCAGACATAGTGGCGAGCTTCTCTCCGTATCTTTACTTTTTGGGCTCTGGTGTAGTCCGGGGGAAATTCTTCTCAAACCAGATAATTGACTATGTCTGCATACCATGGTCTGTAAGATTGGATTCCGAAGAGATCCATAGCTATCTGAAGAGGGACGTCAGCAAGATTGCCAGGGCAAAGTGTGATCCCAGAAATAAGACCGCGGGGCGGTGATGTGCTTTGGGGTCGCGGTGATCTTTCCTTGCTCTCAAGTAATCTAATCGCCGCGTCATGGTGGTCATCACCGCGGGGCGGTAGTTTCTCCAACTGCATACTGTATACAGCTCGCCGGGTCGCGGTGGTGGGAACCGCGGGGTGGTGCGTGTTCTCTGAACTGCCTTCGAGTATGAACAGTGTATCATCTGGGAAGGTGCCGTGTATGGGGCTCTGTTCTCCAGGTTTATCTTCCTCATGGACGAGTCTGCTTAGGTGATCCGCTACGAGATTCTCTGCTCCCTTCTTATCACGGATTTCCACATCAAATTCAGTAAGGAGGAGAACCCATCGGATTAATCTTGGCTTTGCTTCTTTCTTCGTCATTAGGTAACGAAGAGCAGCGTGATCTGTGTAGATAATCACCTTGACTCCCAGGAGGTGTTGCCTAAACTTTTCCAAGGCAAAAACGACAGCCAACATCTCTTTCTCAGTGGTGGAGTAGTTCCTCTGGGCTCCATTCAGAGTCATGGATGCGTAATGAATCACGTGGGATGCCCGTCCCACTTTCTGTCCTAGAACTGCTCCGACTGCATAGTCGCTGGCGTCACACATGATCTCAAATGGGCGAGACCAGTCAGGTGCCTGAATAATGGGTGCGCTTGTCAGGCGTTCTCTTAGGCAGTCAAACGCTTTCTTGCACTCATATGTGAATACATAGGTCACTTCCTTCTTCAAAAGCTCGCAGAGGGGTGAAGATATCTTCGAGAAGTCCTTAATAAATCTGCGGTAGAAACCTGCATGACCTAAAAAGGAACGCACTTCACGCACATTAGTGGGATAAGGTAAAGATTGAATTACATCAATCTTTGCCTTATCGACCTCAATACCCCTAGCAGAAACAATATGACCCAAGACTATTCCTTGTTCCACCAAAAAATGACATTTTTCAAAGTTTAAAACCAAATTGGTGTCAACACATCTCTTAAGCACAAGTGCCAAATGGTCTAAACATGAATCAAAGCTAGTGCCATGCACCGTGAAATCATCCATAAATACCTCAATGAATTTCTCAACATAGTCAGAGAAAATACTAACCATACATCGTTGAAATGTACCGGGTGCGTTACACAATCCGAATGGCATTCTGCGGTATGCAAAATTGCCAAAGGGACATGTAAAAGTGGTTTTCTCTTGGTCCTCTGGTGCAATGGCCACCTGGAAATATCCTGAATATCCGTCCAGGAAGCAATAGTAGGGTCGCCCAACAAGGCGTTCTAGCATTTGGTCAATGAAGGGCAGGGGAAAATGATCCTTCCGAGTTACCGCATTCAGCTTACGGTAATCAATGCATACCCTCCATCCTGTGGTAGTCCTGGTGGGGATTAATTCTCCAAATTGATTCTCCACTATAGTAATCCCTCCTTTCTTAGGGACAACTTGGGTGGACTTACCCATTGGCTATCCGAAATAGGGAAGATCATATCATCTTTGAGGAGTTTGAGCACTTCTTTCTTCACCACTTCCATCATTGGAGGATTTAGCCGTCTATGTGGCTGCCTAGACGGTTTAGCTCCGTCCTCAAGTAAAATCCGGTGCATACAAGTCGAGGGGCTTATCCCTTTTATGTCTGCAATGGTCCACCCAATAGCGGTTTTGTGCTCCCTGAGCACGTCCAAAAGCTTCATCTCTTGATCTGCAGAGAGTTTGCTGGACACAATGACTGGCAAAGTGTCTTTGGCTCCAAGAAAGGCGTACTTAAGATGGTCCAGCAGCGGCTTCAATTCGATCTCTGGGGCCTGTTCAACAGAAGGAACGAGCCTTTCACTCGGGTTTAGTAAGATGGGGCCAATGCCCAAAGGATCCGTAGAGTACTTACCATGAGTGTCTAGATGAGCGATGGCTTCTTGCATGTTAGAGGGTACAGAATATTCCTCATAGGAGGAATCCAAATTATTTTCAACAATAGACATCAACTCGTCAGAACCAGAAATATCAAAGACTTCCTGCACAATGGAATTGATCACATCAATGGAACACAGAGAATGGTCTTCTTTGGGGTATTTCATTGCTTCATAGATATTATATTCTACCCTCTCCCCATCGAATTCCATGGAAAGTGTCCCACTTTGCAAATCAAGTTTAGTCTTAGCAGTTTTCAAAAATGGCCTACCTAACAGTATAGGAGTTGCCTTTGCACCTGTTTCCATATCTAAGACATAAAAATCTACAGGGAATATCAACTTATCGACCATAACAAGGACATCCTCTATGACTCCCCTAGGATAGACACTAGACCGGTCAACCAATTGAATCACAATACCTGTTTCCTGCAGAGGTCCAAGTCCGAGGGATTCATAGAGAGAATAGGGCAGCACATTGATGGAGGCGCCTAGATCAAGAATAGCTTTCTCAAACCTGGTGTTCCCGATGGTGCAAGGAATGCTCCACATGCCTGGATCTCCGCATTTCTTTGGCAAGCGCTGGAATACAGCAGAGACGCGTTCGCTGACCTTGACTTTCTCCTTTCCTTTCAGCTTCTGATTCCTCTTTACTATGCATAGCTCCTTCGGGAATTTAGCGTACTTTGGTACACTCTTGACAAGATTGAGGAGTGGGATATTCACCTCACACTTACTGAAAGTATCAAAGAGATCCTTGTCATCAATAACTCTCCTTTCCTTGAGTGCTTCTGGAAAGGGTGCAGGTGGTTTCTCAGATCCAAGAGGAGGAAAGTTGGGCCGTACATAGGTATCCACCTCCTCGTCAGGAAGATCTACGAGTTCTGGGCTTTCACCGCAGGGCGGTGAGGGTCGCCGCGAGGCGGTGATAATGGTGTAGGAACACTGGGAGCTACCGCCTCGTTGCGGTGAGAACTGCCGCGGGGCGGTGATACTGACTCTTCAGCAATCTCAATCTCAACTCTGTCGTCCTGATCAGCAATAGGGGCGACCTGTAGTTCCTTGCCACTTCGTAGGGTTACTGCATTTGCAGCATCTTGCCTCCTCTCTTTTCGTAGCTCAACGACCACATCCTTGAAGTCGGTCATGAATTCTGCTATCCGCTGGAAAATAGTCTCAGTTTTCTCCACATGTGTTGCAAAGTGTTGGGTTAGGGTATGGAGAATCGATGCGGTCGAAGAGGGGCTGTGAGCAGTTGGTGGATCATCAATGCAAAGCTGTCGTGTTTCAATGGGCTCGTAGCTCTCAGCAGCACAGACTTCAGCAGTGGTGGTATATGTGGTTTGCCTTCCCATCCCCATAATTACTTCCCTCAAAGAAGCAATCTCTTGTGATATATGCGAGTCATGGGAGCTGATGGCACCAACTAGCATGGTTCTCGGGGGTTCAGAATATTCCCTTGTACCTTCATCCATCTCTTTAAGCGTGGCCATGGCGACATCCGGAGTCAGATTGAGGATGCTACCACCATAAGAGGCATCAATCATTCTTCGTTCAATGTCATTCAGCCCGTTGTAAACATAAAGCACCAGAGACTTTGTATCAAAACCGTGGAATGGGCAACTCGTGCAGAGTCGATCAAACCGCTGACAATGGTCATAGAGTACCTCATCTTCGCCTTGTTCGATGCATGTGATCTCCCTTTTCAAAGCGTTTGCCATCTGAGCGGGAAAATAACGGGCAAGGAAAACCTTGTGCATCTTAGTCCAGGAGTCTACACTCCCTCTAGGTAGATGATAGTACCAATCTTCAGCCTCATCCTTTAGAGTGAACCCAAAGGCTCTCATTTTGATCTGGTCCTCAGTGACATCGGTGGGCTTAATGCTCATCAGAATGGTGTGGAACTTGTTCAGATGGAGAATGGGATCCTCTCCACTTCTTCCATAATATTTTGGTAGCAACCGAATTGCTCCTGGTTTAAGCTCAAACTTGACCCCGTCAGCCAGGGGTGGAATAGTCACAGCCAAGGGCTGCTGTACCAGATTCTGTTCAGTCCATTGACGGAGTGTTTGTGCCATTCGTACCTGTCTCTGTAAGAACTTCAACAAGTAGCGAATCAGTAGTAAAAGTGTGGATCGTAAGATAGATCCACACGGCAGTCAATCACAATTAATCACAAACAGAAAATTTGACTCCCCGGCAACGACGCCAAATTTGACTGAGGCCGGAAACCGGTGTCGTTTTCCTGTCAAAATAATCTCAATTCACCTACAGGGAGTCGGTTATCTATACGCAATTATGTATGATCAACAAGTAACAGGGGGTTTTGTCTAGAATAATCGTAACGTAAACAAACATGCAATTAATGACAAGAGATGAAATATGATGAGAGAAAGTATTCCACCAGACAAATATCCACACCACAATGCAATCGGTTGATCACTGAAAACTATCCTTCCAAGTTCTTTTACTATCTTATCATTGTTCCCACCCTGATCGTGAATACTATCGATTCTCACAGTTGTCGATAGACTTATTACTATGCCAATGATAAAGCACAACTGATTCTCACAGTTGTCAGCGTACTTTAACACCAACACAGCAATAGCAATACACACAAGGATATAGGACACATGCAAGTAGAAAGACGTACAAGTACTCACTCCGCTACTTAACATGCAATTGACTCTCACACACAAATATACGCTCGGAACCCCTATACGCACAAACGTGTTTGCCACTAGATATGCACTCGGAACCCCTATATGCAATCCTAGCAATATGATGAATGCCAAAAGACCTAGTTAGCAACTCTAGGTAAACCAACATAAATCAATAATCAGTTCAATCGAGAGAATCAATCCAACTTAATAAGATATAGAACAAGGAAATAGAAATCTCACAACCAATTCTTTGTAGTGCTTCAATCGTCTAGCGAAACAAGAATGTTTAGCTATCCATTACTTGAAAAACCTAGAAATTATATTAAGGAAGAAGAACGTAACTATCTGTCTTCTTCAAAACTAACGAAAAGACCTTATATAGGTTTCTCGAAGTTGACCTAATAACCGAAATAAGGAAATAATATAAAACTAAAACATAAAGTATAAAATATCAAAATAGGAAATAACAGCACACGTCAGCCACACGGTCTTCACTCCACCGCGAAGCGGTGGCTTCTTCTGGCACGAGGCGCTTCTCCTAAGGATCTTCACCGCGGGGCGGTGACAGTGCCGCGGGGCGATGCTGGCAACTTCTTCATCCTTCATCTGCTCCAACATACTACCAAGCGAGGTAGTTTTCTCCCTTAGCTCTGAGCAGATCTTCTTCAACATCTCCAACTTCCTTCATTAGGCTACAAAACCTCCAAGTCTGTACAACTCCAACTCTTCTCCTAAGTAACAGACTTAGCCTAATTCTCCACTTAAACTCCATCTAATATGTGTCAAAAGTCACTAGTTAAGGTGCACTAAATTGCACCTATCACTTCCCCTGCTTGTAGAACTTCTGCAGATGACCGTCACGTCCACACCCAAAGCACGACCTCTTCTCTTTCTGAAACTCATTGCTCTTGTGCCCAGCCGTACCGCAGTTATAACACTTAACTGAACTCCTGGTCTGCCCTGACTGCTGAGTCGATCCTCCTTGCGTCACCTCCATCTTAGCTCGGCCAGACTTGGCAAAGTTAGACGGTGGCGCAGGGCGCTTAAAACCACCTCTATGGTTCTGGTTCTGCATCGACTTCTGTCGGTTGCACCTCTTGGTCGACTCCTCAAGAGTTACCTCCAGCTTATAGGCACAATCAACATACTTCTCCAAGGTAGAGCATGTGTGATGCACCATTAACGGCTTGATATCCGGACTCATCCACTCGTGGAAGTACCAGATCTTTTGGGCCTCGCTGGTAATCTCGGCAGTGGCGTATTGCAAAAGATGATTGAACTTAGACTCCAACTCGGTCACTCTCAGACCATCTATCTGTGGGTACAAGAACTCTTTATGCTTCTCCTCTCTCATAGCACGAGAGAAAAAGCGATCAACCATCTTGGTCTTGAACATCGACCAAGTCAACACTGGGCTCTCAGCCAAACCTGTGCTCTCCCACCACTCGCTAGCCTCCTCCTTTAGCTGAAGAGAAGCGATATGGACCTTCTCGGCCTCAGTACACTCCACGTTCTGAAACAGCCTCTCCATATGGGAGAACCAATGAGTCACTGCCACTGGCTCCCCTTTCCCGTTATAGCAATCGGGCCTCATGGAAGTGATGGTCTTAAGAGCGCGACCATAGCTGTCTCTAGCCCTGACGGCAGTCTCCTGAATCACAGGGTTTCTGGGTTCCACAACATCAGGAACCGCTGGGTGAGTAGGCACTTCTTGCGCTTGAGGCCCACTGAGTCTCAATACATCCGCAATTGCCTGCATCACAATCCCACGAATCGCCTCAATAGCTGCGGCGTCAAACAGCGCTGGCGCTTGGGTCTGATCCTGACCTTCACGCCTATGCTGGACGCGAGACTCTGACTCGTGTTCATTCTGAACACCTCTTCCTGCTGGCCTGGGATCTTGGCTAGTCTCAGCACCCACTCGAGTCGAGTTCCTTGTGCTTCTTGGGTTCACCATCTATTTACCGATCAAATTCCAAGCATTCAATACATTAATATTATGCAATATACTTATGCAATATACCAACGTAAATAAATTACTCAGAATAGATCAACTTGGCATTTTATAGATGAACCTTCGAACTGTTACACAAGCTACACATAAGTCTATCATTCGAGCGTTAGGACAACATTGCTCGAAGATGTAAGTGTTTCTCAGAGTACTTGCCGCAATACTGAAATATTACACAAAGTACAACTTGGAATACTAAGAAACGAAACTACAGCGATAGGCAACGCCAATCCTCCTCAAGGCGTTCCAAAATGTCTCCCATAAGACTGGCTACTCGTGCATGGTCTCTTCGGGCTAGGCTCACCATCGAGCTCTGGCGATGGGTTTTGCATCCTGCTTGACCCTGAAGCACATGGTCCTATCTCGGTCATGGTAAAGTATGGGTCGTCCATGACTGGTCCTCCTATCCCAGCCCTCCTCTGAGTACTGGCAATCAACTCATCCCACTGACTCTGCTGTTCTGTAGAGATTACCTCGCTCTGGCGGAGGATCTCCTGCAGCTCGGATTCCGACCTCCTTCTTCTTGGAGTAGGGATAGACTGAGATTCACTGTCACTTCTCCTAATACCGTACTCGGTATACAGTGCCTCCCAATCAGCTTCTAACATGGGTGCGTACTTTGGCACTGGTGACAATTCTGTACCGGGCTCCTGATTCTGCCCTCCCAGGTCCAACTCCGGGTCCTCCTCTAGATCATCCTCTATGGGATCCTCATCCTCGGGATCATCCTCGATGGGATCCTCATCCTCGGAATCATCCTCGATGGGGTCCTCATCCTCGGAATCATCCTCAACCATATCCTCGTCCTCGACAGGATCTAGCTCAAGCATCTCTTCTTTCTCCTCCTCGTACTCGATCTCCTCTGGAATTGGTCCCAACAGAAAGTCGTCTTGGTAAACCCCTTGTTCATACCTTGATAACTCATCTTCCTGCTCCCATTCCTGTACTTCCTCCACCCTTGGTGGCGGCACAGGTGCAGGCTCATGGACCATAGCATCCCTAGCTACAAGGACAACCGACTCGGGGAGAACGTGCTTGACGTCTTCGGGCGGGCTACTCGGGCCTCCAACCTCGAAACATCGCTGAGGTAACGGAAAATCTAGCCTCGGCTGGTCCGACTTGGCGTCTTCCGACCCCCTACCAACTGAAAAGCAGACACCCATCCTACCGAACAATAAGGAAGGAATTAGTCTTTCTAGACAAAGAAGCAAGCTTACTACATCAGACTATAAAGAAGACACGACTATGAACGATATTTTTAAATTCTTTTCAGTATGAAAATTCAGAGCCCTTTTTAAAGCATTTTTGAAAACGGATAAATGGTTTATAAAAATTCCAAACCCGTTTTAAAATCTTTTGCTCTGATACCACAACTGTAACACCCCCAAAACTTAACCCTTTTGGAAAGGTATTACCGCCAGTGACCTCAGTGTTCCTTACCGACATCACCCAAGGCTTTACCGGTTAAATACAATCCTGAAATACTAATGATACATAATGATCAAAGCATTTAATCCAAAACATAACATTGTCAAGGAACAAGAGTTACGGGATTATAACCCAATCCCGAATATGTCAACACAGAGTTTAAACCAAATACAGCGGAAGTCTCATAAAACACCTTATAACCAAAGTCATTGTCCAAAACATCTCAACCTGATTAAAGAAATAATTGAAACGTTCAAAAACCACCGCCGACTCCATAGTCCTTCTAATCTTCTGAGCTACTTTCGATCTGATGTGCCAAATCGAACGGATGACACCAGCCAACCATGCAAGGGAAAATATTGGTTGGTTAGTCTAAATGAATAGACTAGCAAGGGTACAAAGCAGAATGGTTCGAAGCAGTCGTATTAGGTTAGACTCCTCGTCCCTCGAATAATAACCGAGTACGCTTGTCAACCACCATACTCCTACTGGAATAAACAAGAGGTATGCACAAGAGAAGATTCTGGAAGACTGAATCTTCACAAAAATCGACTCGAAAAGAGACTCCAATGGAAATGAGTCTTTAAGGAAGTATGACAATTCTGGAAAGTTACAGAATCATACAACAATGATTTAAAACTGACTGAGATGCTTCAGTCAACGACCAACCTCACCGCCTTTCAGCGAATCCAGATCGGAAAGAAGACGTACTACATTCAAGTCAATACGAGTCTTCCTAGCGGCACTATCACCTAGCTGCCCTACTTGCTGAGCGTTCATTAATTATGTGCGTCAAGGTAGCACTTATCTGATTATGTTTCAAAAACGCACATCACATTATAGACTTTTATATGTGTACCCCACCAATGGGACGACACATCTTAGTATACGTTTCGTCGAGAGTGATGTACACCGAAAGGTTTATGACACCAGCTAAGTGTCCTGTCTCTACACACTTGTGAAAGAGACCGATCATGATCTTAGAATAGTACCAGATGGAGACGAGCCACCCCGATACCAGATTATAAAGAAACGACTGGACAGAATCCGAGTAACGTTCCGGTTTAACAGTGCTAACTAAACAGTTACAGCACAATGACAGTTACAGGATAAATCCATATAAAGGCCCGAAAGGCGATCACAGATAATAGTGTTATTCTAACAGATATACAACCTATTATATGATTTTCAAAACAGTTTAACAAAACCGTTTCCAGACAAACAGAGTATTCATTCCAAATTAATTACTCAGATAAACTACTGATAATTAATGTAAATATGGAACGAATGAGCAAGAGCGAACTGCCACTTGCCTTAATCCGCAGAATAGTCTAACGACGACAACTGGATTCCGGGCTCGACACGGGTATAGTTCCGATAGCACAACAACCTTCGAGTCGACCCATAAAAGGAATCCTAAGTTAGATCTGACATAACAACAGTACGAATCTAAACACGGCAAAAGAACACGAAAGGAAAGACGTCACGACGACAACCAACCAAGCCAAAGCCACGAAGGCATTCTGGGCACTGGCGGCGGTCGCCGCATTCATCACGGCGGTCGCCGTGAAGAACACGGCGGTCGCCGTGAAGAACACGGTCGACAGAGACGAGAGAAATCTCACCAAAACAATGCGCGTTTCGACCCCTTTCCGCCTTGCTTGGTTTCTGACCTCCAAAGGCAACCACAAGGCTTCAAAAGAGCTGCTGGAAACACCACCAAACAACACCGACGAAAGCTTCGGAATTTCCGGCGAAGGCACAAACTCCGGCGAGAGGCAAATTTGGCAGAGGTTCGGTGTTTGGGATGGCTCAAATCTCTCCCCCAACACCTCCTTTTATAGCCAAAGCATCTGGAGCTCCAAAACAATGGGCCTACAGCTAGTTCGGCACTCGCCAGAAATTGCGCCGGCGACCAACGGGCAAGGACCGCCGGACAACGAAGGTGGCAATTACGGCGGGCGCCGTAATTTACGGCGGTCGTCGTGGTCTGGCAACCAGCTGCCTTGTCTCCTCGAGCATTGGGACGGCGGGCGCCGTGACTTTACGGCGGTCGCCGCTACTGTACGGCGGTCGCCGTGACAGGCTTTTCCCGCCCGTTCAGCTTTGAACGAACATGACATTAAACCGGGATAAAATTTATCGTACGCGAACGACAATTAAAATCCAAGGCATGTTGTCTGTATATTATTTCACTGAGAAGAATATTACAGATACAGAGCACATTACAGAATGTCTCAAACTCTCTGTATTAAATCCGACGTACACAACGGGTACTCGGGAAAATTCCAAAATTCCCAAAATAACCTTACAAAAATACGGGGTATCACAATTTGTTACCATCAAAACCTAAGGAATTCAACATTCCCGCTAACAGAAAAGAAAATATAAGGGAGACAGAGGAAACAATGACGAAAATCATGATATCAAGGATGTTACTTGCTACAAGTGTCGCCATTAAAGACACTATGCAAAGACTTGCGCCCAAAGGTGACATTTCCAGGAACGACAAGCAAAAAGCCTTCATTGCTATGTGGAGTGATGAATGCGTTGTTGACTCTGATGGTGAATCCAAGGATGAACCTGAAGGGTGGGCAAATTCCAAGTTGTTTGCTATGGCCATCAAGTCGCCAAATGATGACGAAGAGTTAGATTCTAAAGCGTTCCATTATTTCTTATGAACTATGATAAATCTGCTTTGATCGCTCTTGTAAAAAGCATGTAGAGAGAGAATTTGAAAACTAAAGAGGAACTAAGTTTATCTTAGGAGGATAGTAATGACTTGAAAGAATCTATCTATAATACTACTAGTTCCTCGATTATTCCATGTACTTCTTGTGATGCAACTAAACGTGAACTTGAAAAGATTAGACAAGAAAATGTTTCTTTATATCTTGATGTTGCATCCAACAATGTTGACTAGATTATATCCCATAAACCTACCAAGAACGAGAGGGATCTGTCCCATATGCAAGTTGAGATTCATAAAATCCACTCAATCTTAGTCGAACAAATACTTAAAGATGAGGAAGTAGACTTCGTTAAGCCTAAATTCGGTATTAGCTACATAAGCGGGAATGAAAAAAAGATGAAAAGGAGCTCAATGGCGTGGTGGAATGAAAGAATGCAATAAGAGCCTAAAATCCACCACACCATTCTCCTGAGGTGTCCCAAGGGCTGAGAAGTTGTGACTTATAACATTGTTCTTGCAATGGAATATAAAATGTGCAGTTTCAAACCTTGTTTCAAGATCATGCATGCTCAACTAAGGAGCTCAATATGTCTTCGTTATAGTTGATGATCTTTCAATATATAGATGGACCGGTGCTTTGGTTCGACTTAGTTGACCATGAAAACGGAATTTCCATCCACTTATATACGGTTTCCTCAAACCTAGACACGAAATGAGATCTTTTCTTGTTTTACCAGCAAGAAAAAGATATCCTAACCAAATCTATCTTAACCTAAGATTACATAGAATAACTTAGATCCTAAAATATAATCTAAAGATAAGAAGAATCTTTCTATCTCCTTTCTTCTTTAGAGCCACCAAGGATCACCATCTTCATCCTTTCTAGTCTTTTGATCGTGTTCTTATCATATCTTGACGAGATCTTATCCAAATAAGTAACTTCCTATTTTATCAAAGCCCTCGTCAATATATCAGTGACCTTGTTCCTTTCACAGTAACGTTCCATTTGGAAGACCTTGTGTTCCCTCTTAATTCTCAAGGCGTTATTGTTCTTTGTGACATACGTACTTTAAGTTTCCAGAAACACTCAAAAAATATATTAGCTAGATGTTTGTTACTATCAAAATTCAAGGAATTCACCACTGTGCATACAATATAACATTTGCACATATGTATAAAAATGTATGAAAGTTGTGCATATAAAAATGACCGATGTGTGCATATGAAAATAACTTATGCATGCATATGAAACAACGTATGTGTGCATATGGTACACGTTTGTTTCACATAAAATTCGATCATGCCAAAATTTTCCCTTTTTAATGAAAACGTGATATGGAGCGTCCGTTTTTCTTGATCCAACGACCTACAACCATTCTCAGTCCGTTGCTACACACTTGTTTACACGTGATCCCGTCACACACACACACAAACACACATATATATATATGCAATTTTATCTAGTCTGGTGTTTGGCTTATGCTAGAGGGGAATAGAGAGGGTCATTAATTGTGGGTCTAATTTTTTTTTACAATAGTTAATAACTAGGATACTATCTTAAGGAAGGACCAACCTAAATCATCCCGACGAATGATCTTTAAGAAATTCTTTAAACTAGGATGAAGTTTTATGTTACATATAACATGCGACCTAGAAATGTTATCTACAAGACTTCATGTCACATTCTGTAGTTGCAAAAAAGCATGCCGCTTGATTTCCTTCTCTATTGCATTATGACTTCGTCAAAGTATCGGGGGAGCGCCTTGAATCTTCAACTATCAGAATCTCTGATGGGGTCTCCCATATACTTTTGAGGTTGTTGACGACTGTAAGATTGTCACCTTCAATACTTAGACGCTTAATTTCCAATTTAAACGCCTCTACCACACCCGAGCATAATGCAATGCTCTAAGCCTGAAGGACAAAGGTGTTTGAAATTTGACCTATGTCCAAGTACAAGTCCCTTCCTTCACTGTTCCTAATCAAGAAACCAAAATGGTTGGTATCGTCCCTTTTTTTTCACCAGGGTTAATGGCTTCAACCGCCATTGGAGCTTTCTTTGAAAGAGCTGGGAGAGATGTGATCAGGGTGTTTCTCATATATTAATACATGCGACTATTAATATGCGCCATATATAAATTGATATATAGGGGGATTTGGTGAGAACTATCCTATGTGAAAACCATTCTCGCTTATACATGTGGTCAAAAAAATTAATTGATTTTTCCTCTCCAAAAAGATTCTCGCTATCCGCACGACTTTAAAAAAACAAACGAAAAAGTATCATTTTGAATTTATGGTCCCCTTCATTATAAACACGTGTCTCCCTCAAAGCAAAAATATGTGATCACTTCTTCTCTTATGTTACACTTTTCAAAGAAATTTCTCTCTCGAAGTAAAAAGTATATAGTCCATATTCTTTTTTAATAAGTAAAAAATTGTGTTCCCCTTTACATTTACATTGTTAAGCCTTTTTATATAAATAGATATATTTTGTACTTGTTCCAAACAAAAATTACATGGATCCTCTATTTTCTAATAAAAAATAATATTAAATATTCAACATTTTTCAAAAAGATTCATCTCGTGTGGTCAAATGCACATAAAAATGCAAAAAATATACATCAAGTTATATTCAAATGCACATCCAATGAAATCCAAATGTACATCTACTTATGTACAAATGCACATTCTACAAAATCCAAATGCTCATCACGTTATATTTAAATGTACATCACGTTATGACCAAATGCACATACATATCAATTTTCCTAATGTACATATAGTTAAAAAAATACACATCTGGTTATATACAAATGTACATCTAGTTATATACAAACGCACATTCACTTATAACCAATTGCACATCCTACAAAATTCAATTTCACATCACGTTAGAACGAAATGCACATTCTGATATAACCAAATGCACATCTAATTATATAAAAATACACATTTAGTTATATCCAATTGCATATCCAACAAAATTATGCACATCACGTAATAACCAAATGTATATCACGTAATAATCAAATGCACATAAAAAATAAATGCAAATGCACATACAGTAAAAAAGTGTACATCTAGTTATATCAAAATACACATTCAGTTATATACAAATGCACATTCAGTTATATCCAATTGCACATTCTAGAAAATCCAAATTCACACTATGTAATAACCAAATGCATGTCACGTTATAACCAAATGCACATACACAATAAATCTAAATGCACATATAATTCAAAATGTACATCTATTTATATCCAAATTCACATCCAGTTATGTGCATTTGTATTGTACCGTATGTGTATTTGGAGTGTACCATATGCTCATTTTGAATTTATTATGTGTGTATATAAACTAATACATAATTTTAAGGTCATAACAATTATTTGGGATGAAAATATGATTAATGCATAATTACTTGCATTAGAATAGTTAAGAAAAAGAAGGATGCAAATTAAAATAAATACAATGAGGGAGTGAAGAATAATTAATTTTAAAAAATGAATACAAAATAAACTCTTTAATTATGGTGCAATTAAAAGCGAGTTAGGAGAGAATAATATTTCAAAACATGTAGTCCCCTTCATGAAAATTGAAACAACTGGTTCTTTATCTTGAAAAATGCAAAGCGTGTCAAGGGAGAGGGGTAATAAAAACAAAGTTGTACCCTATCCAATTAAATAAAAGCATTGAATTATCTATGGGAGACGCCTGTTAGATCGAATGGTGGGGGATCATTCTCACCAAAACAGTGATTCTCTTGCGTGAAATAATTCTCACGGGAAGCGGACCCCGGGTATATATACATGCAATTATATATAGTCGGGCATTCGACTCATGCTAGAAGGGAGTAGAGAGTAGGGGCGTCAATCGGGCGGGTCGGGTTCGGGTCGGATCATTTCGGATTCGGGTAATTTTAGATTCGGGTCAATGTCTGATATTATAACAAGTCGGATCATGTCGGGTCGGGTCAGGTCGGGTCGGGTTGGATATTCGTTTTTCGGGTGAGATCGGATTTTTGAGTCAATTTCGGTCGGGTTAATTTGGATTTCGGTCGAACTTAGGGCTTTCAATCGGGCAAATTGGGTCAATTTCGGTCGGGATAATACAAAAATGACCCGAACTAAAACCGACCCGATTCGCCCATACAAATGAATCAAGAACTATTTAAAAAACGTATTCAAAGCAGATACGTTGGGTCAATGTCTGATATTATAACAATTCTTGAAGATCGAGAACTTGATCTTCAAGAATTATTTAAAAAACGTATTTGCTCTGAATCTCCCACCGCTTTCTGGGAAAGAAAAAACATCAAGTTTCTCTCCCCTATGAAAAAGATTTCAAAGAAATAGATATTCCTACTAAAGCTAGACCCGTACAAATGAATCAAGAACTTCTACAATTCTGCAAATAAGAAATAGACTCCCTCCTGCTCAAACAACTCATAAGACCTTCCAAGTCTCCCTGGAGCCGTGCAGCCTTTTATGTTAACAAACAAGCTGAAAAGGAAAGAGGAGTCCATAGACTTGTCATTAACTACAAACCGTTAAACAAAGCCTTACAATGGATTAGATACCCTATTCCTAACAAAAGAGATCTTCTTAATAGACTATCTGATTCTAAGATCTATTCAAAATTTGACATGAAGAGTGGATTTTGGCAAATCCAAATAGAAAATAAAGATAGGTATAAAACAACCTTCGCAGTTCCTTTTGGACATTATAAATGAAATGTAATGCCATTTGGCCTAAAAAATGCCCCTTCGGAATTCCAAAAAATAATGAATGATATCTTCAACCCTTACTCAAATTTTACAATAGTCTACATTAATGATGTTCTAGTCTTTTCTAAAAGTATCGAAGAACATTTCAAACACCTTAATACTTTCTTGTACATAATAGAAAAGAATGGGCGGGTTGTATCGGCCTCAAAAATAAAACTATTCCAAACACAAATTAGGTTCTTAGGCCATAACATTCATAACCAAACAATCAAACCAATAAACAAAAGCATTGAGTTCACCAACAGATTCCCAGATGAAATAAAAGACAAAAACCAACTACAAAGATTCCTTGGATGTCTAAACTACATCTCTGACTTCTTCACTAACCTTAGACAAATCTGTGCCCCTTTATTTCAAAGACTCAAGAAAAATCCACCTACTTGGACTACCGAGCATACCAAGGTAATCCAACTCCTTAAAAAAAAGTCAAATCCCTACCCTGTGCTAGTATTCCTCACCCCTCTGCTTTCATGATAGTAGAATCAGATGCCTCAGAATTAGGCTTCGGTGGCATTCTCAAACAAAGACTACCCAATCAAACTACAGAAACCTTTGTTAGATACTACTCTGGTGTTTGGTCTGGACCACAAAAGAATTATAGTACTGTTAAAAAAGAAATCTTATCCATAGTATCCTGTATCTCTAAGTTTCAAGATGATTTATATAACAAAGAATTTCTTCTTCGAGTTGACTGTCAATCTGCTAAAGAAATCTTTGCTAGATGGCAAGCTATTGTTTCTGTATTCGACTTCAAAATAGAATTTATAAAAGGACAAAACAATTCTTTACCAGATTTCCTCACAAGAGAATTTTTACAGGCAAAAATAGCTGAATAAAGGAGTTTCCAACCTTGAACTTTAAATGAAGCTTTACAACGACCTAAAGAAAGAAGACTATAGTCATTGGTCAATTCCTTTTTATCGTAGAGCACTTAAAAAAGCCCGTTTGTCTTTTGAAACTTGTAATGAAGTGGACTTAGACCGTATTTGGGCCCTCTTGGGACAAATTGAAAATTACAGTGAAGTCCTTTACAAATGTACCAGGGCCGCTGAGGAACAAATTTTAGCTATTTTAAAAGAAAAGGAAATCCTGTTTTAAACTATTTTCCCCCTCTCCTGTTTTCTTACAAAAATTTCTCCCATGAATAAGAGAATCTTGTCTATGAGAGGTCATTTCAAAAGGTGCAAAGAATAGCTTGAATTAAGCCTTTGGATACCAGCTATTAAAGAATTAATCGAACTTGGAGGAAGTGCTAGCCTTAGCAGATATCTACAAGAACTTGAAAAGGAAGTCAAAGATCGTCTTGCTCGTCTACCCTTTTTATAAAAGGCTTTTTCAGGTATGGATCATAAAGATAGAAAACAGACTCTACAGGACTATATCAGTCCATCTTCCTCTTCTACCCTGGTCCTAGTACATAACAGATTCCAAGCTCTCTCAAGCTTTCCAACTCTTCCCTACAACCAAACCCATTTGGCACCAAAGACTCCTGTTAAAATAGATCCCAAAAAAGACACCCCATTTTTCCAGTATTTCTTAAAACCAAGTCCAATTACCTCAGTCTACCTCACACCAGAACATTCTCCTATTTCACAAAACCAACTAGAACCATACATCAAAAGACTCTTCCCTACCGATCTTCATTGGTTCCCTGATAACCCCTCTAAAACCCAAAAGTTCTATGAGTTCATCCTAGTAGACTCTGGCTCTGCAGAAATCTCTCACACAATGTGTACAATAGACCCTTCACGCATCTCCTTCTCTAAATGCAAAATACTCAATGTCCTTTGTGCCTCCGATTGGTCCGAACCCTGGACCTTAAAGTCCTTCTCCCTTCCAAATGTCATTCCCAATCTCCTAGGCTAATCTTACCAAGACTACAAAAGTGCTTGGGAAAGGACATTCCTGCTTAGACCATTTAACCACTCATGGTTCTTCTTTTTTGACAAACACTACCCCAATGGTTTCCCAATTTGGTTTTATGAGTGATGGCTTACTTTTGGGGCCACAGAAAATATTTACCCAGCCGAGATTAAAAGGGCATATTATGTTTACCTTCACCATTCCGAGGAAAGACCCTTTACAAAATTCCTTCGATTCCACCGTGATTTTGGTGTTGCCTGGATCTTTTGTTGGACTTATGAAACCCTACAAATACATCCCCAAGGCTATCCTCTTACCCTTTGTCGTCGCTTTAAAATTAGATGGTGGGAAAAGTTTATTATTTCCACCTTAACCACTGAGAAAGTAAGATCAACTATCCAGCAAAAGAAACCACAACCAACGATTTCTCCTACAATTGTCAAAACCACCGCTTATACTCCGCCTCCAAAAAAGAACCCTTCTCCTTCTCTATCAAAAGACCAATTGGAACAACTAAAACAATGGGAAGCTTTTCAAAAGTATCTGGTCTAAGAAAAACAGAGTTTTACTGGCAGCTGTGAAGATCAAGACCCTACTCCACCGCCCTCTTCGGTTGATGATCCAGAACAGTTTGCACAAGACCCATATGCTATGTAAGCAAAATAGTCCTAGCTATTTTAGTACTTGGTAAAAGAAAAAAGAAAAAAGAAAAAAGAAAAAAAAACAAAGAAGTACTTATGTTTTTATTTTAGGGGGACCAATCTAAGTCTGTTTAGATTACCTCATTTATACATTTCGTTACTTTGATAAAAGCCCTCCAAAGAAAAGTCCAAGAAGAACAAAAGGTCAAGAACAAGAAAACGAGATAATAGGCCCATTACAAGAAGAGACCAAGAAGAAAGAGCCCACAAACAAAAGCCCAAAAAGAACAAGCCCAAGAAGAACAGAACTTCTCACTTGCTGTAACGGACAAAAAGACTCCACTTATAGAAACAGACAAAAGAACCCCACTGATAGACAACAACAGGAGCTCCACCAACAAAAGACTCCACTCACTACAGTAAAAACCACCCATGATGTAATAGTCCCAAAAATTTTTACGAACAAAGGAAGTTGTTCTCCTCTCTTTCCCTATAAATAGAGAAGCCCTCACTTATTTAGAGGCATCAGTTTTTAGAATCTTATCTCTTTAAAGAAACTCTCTCAAAGATCCCTAAGCGAGAAGCCTTCCTTTGAAGTTCTTTGAAGCTTTTTCAAGATCCTTTCGAAGTTTACAACAATAGTCTTGTACAACAGTTTGTAAGTTTTTCTTTGTGTTCTTATAAAAGTTCCTGTTCCAGTTCATATTTCTCTCCCTGCTTTCGTTCTTAATTTTACTATTCAAAACAGTCACTATTACATTTACTATTCATGCTATAAACCTCTATTTTACTATTCTATAAGTTATTTTTATAAGCTCTTTTCATGCTTTGTATAACTTGTTATAACCTGGGTTCATTTGGTATCAGAGCCACTAGTAAAGTACATCTGAATTATAGTCCATAATCCTTACGCCTTTAGTCACTGTTTACCAAGGTCATACTTGTTACTGTTACTAAAGAGTGCGTGTTTGGTTTAATCATAAAACCGCTTGGTCAGCCCGTTGAATAGGGTGGTCCCGGTCGATGGTCCCACGCCAACTGTAAAAATAACACATATGATTAAGATTAACAGTTCCTAAAACGTATTAGATCATGGCACTACAATTCAGACGTATTCTTTCTAGAGGTTCTAGTTCAACTAGCACCCCAATTGTTCATAGTAGTGAAAGTCTTTATGAAGATAATATTTTCGATTGGAATATACCACAGTAGACTATATAATCCATTTACAGAATAGGTTGGACAGACTTCAAAATAGCCTTTAGTGCCAAAAGTCATGAGGAAACTCTTAGTCTAGACAAGGATCAACAGACTCTTCAATTATTATCTTCGATAGCTATTGAAAAATACTTAGAAAAGAACTATAGATATATTCATATAGTATTAATACAAGTTGCCCTAAAACCTCTAGCCAGAAAAAGAATAGACACCCCAGTCTTTATAGCCCTAAGAGATGATAGACTACTAACTTATAAAGATTCCTTAATTGACGTTATTCAAACTAATATCTGCAATGGTCCTATCTTCTTCAACTGTTCCCCTAATTTCACAGTTGATATGACAGACCTAAGAATCAGTAGCACTCTTACCCTTGATATCAAGCTCCTTAAAAAGGGTTTCAAAAACCTTTCTAAATTTTTTGTTATAATCTACAGAATCCATTATAGAATTCTAAGTTCCGGTATAGATCCTAAATGCATAATACCTCCTGTCCCTAGAGGAGAAACTATTCTCTTATAACTTGAAGCTGAAAGATCTACAACTTTTACTCCCAAGCTAATAAAATGGAAAGATATTACTATACTAGAGACTCTTGAACTTAAACATGATTGTCCTCCCGGTAATCTTGAAAGAACAGAAAACTCCCACATAGAAGAAAGTAATGATGGTAGAGTCCTATTAAGATTTAACTCCAGCAGATCTTTTACCCCTATACCTAGAAATCCAGTCAATCTCTTCTTGAGCTCCTCAAAACTTCTTATACAAGAGTCATCCCACTCGAACTTCTTAGTCTTGCATATTAGATTAGTCAATGGTTGGGCAATATGAGAAAACCCTTCCACGAACCATCTGTAGTACCCTGCCAAACTAAGAAAACTCCTAACTTCCTTCACATTCTTCGGAGTCTGCCATGCAGAGACCGCTTCAATCTTTTGAGGGTCAACCTTGACACCCTCTACTGAGATGACCTGGCCAAGAAAAGTGACTTCCGACATCCAGAAATCACAATTGGAGAGCTTGG
The DNA here is from genome assembly GCA_027886185.1 of Rheum nobile. Classification (NCBI taxonomy): domain Eukaryota; kingdom Viridiplantae; phylum Streptophyta; class Magnoliopsida; order Caryophyllales; family Polygonaceae; genus Rheum; species Rheum nobile. The sequence goes on along the minus strand of WOAB01000671.1, from coordinate 64,288 downwards.
CATATAGTTGGTTCAGTCTAAGCCGACCCAAAACCAATCTTAGATGTTCGACATGTTCTTCTTGACTTCGATAGTATATCAGAATATCATCGATAAAGACAACAACAAATTGATCCAAATACTCTATAAACACACGATTCATCAATTCCATGAAGACTGTAGGGGCATTAGTTAAACCAAAAGGCATTACCACAAACTCATAATGTCCATACCTCGTTCGGAAAGCAGTCTTGGGTATATCTTCATCCTTAACCCTCAATTGATGATAATCTGACCTCAAATCGATCTTAGAGAAAACAGAGGCACCGTGAAGCTGATCCAACAAGTCGTCAATACGAGGAAGCGGATACTTGTTCTTTACTGTAACCTTATTTAATTCTCTGTAGTCTATGCATAGTCGCATGGAACCGTCATTCTTCTTTACAAACAAGACAGGTGCTTCCCAAGGTGATGCACTTGGCCGAATATATCCTTTCTTAGCCAATTCCTCTAACTGCTTCTTTAGCTCCTACATTTCAACAGGCACCATCCTATATGGTGCTCTTGAAACTGGCGTTGTCTCGGGCTCTACATCAATTATAAAATCAACTTTGCGGTGTGGTGGCAATCCAGGCAACTCATCAGGAAATACATCAGTATATTCTTGCATGACGGGTATATCAACTATCTTCGGCTTTGAACTCTCCTCACACAACACATAGCACCAATACCCAATGCCACCCTGATTCAACAACTTGGTTGCTTCCATGGCATTGATCAACTTCGCAAACTCGTTCAACTGTCGGCCTCTAAATACATGCTTAGTTCCGTCGTCTAAGGTAACCGTAACTATACACCCTAATATCCATCACTGCTTGGTGCCTTACCAACCAATCCATGCCCAGAATGACATCATCATGGTGTAAGGCCATAAAAAAATCACATGCCCAATCCCGATCACTTATACGGATCGGACAATTGCTAAGCTCACGGTTCCCAACTATCTTACATACATCAAGCATACCCACAACAAAAGGTTAGCAATCATTAATGCAACTAAGGCCAAGCCTTTCAACACATTCATTGGAAATAAAGGAATGGGTAGCCCGAATATCAAAAAGTATGCTAAGAGGCTGAGAGCAGATCCATAGTGTACTTGTAGTGGTGGGAGCGCTAGGCTCGTCAACCCTTCTTATCTCAAACACTCTGTGTGGAGCTATTCTAGTGCTAGAAGTACTACCTCCGTTACCACGACCTCTACCCCATGATGTTCCTGAAGTCTGTAGATGTGATTGTGTCGGTGCCTGCCTATACTGATGACTTGTGCCTCTCGGGGTTGGCGATGAGGGTTGAGATGGATCAACATTCTTCTGGCGACAACAAAGAGCAATATGGCCATCTCGACCACAATTAAAGCACTTTGAAGGGGGCTTAGAACACTCATTTTTTAGATTATAGGGGCTCTTACAGTTAAAACAACGTCTACCCTCTGTAACCCACCCATATTGTTGGGACGTTCCCGTACGGTCATTCCTCGGAGGTAGATGTGACCTTCTAGACGGTGTTGGTGTAAAATTGGGCTTCTTAAATGTAAGGTCCCATGTACCTGGAGGGGCTGATAGAGTCTTTTGTCTCTTGTTACTCTGATCTGAGTCCTTGGTTGAAGACACCATCTCAAATTCCAAAGCCTTATCTTGGTACTCCCTCAAGGTGTTGCACTGAAATCCCGAAACATACCTTTGTACTTTCGGCTTTAATCGGGCCTCAAAATGACAGGTCTTTTCCTTCTCGTTGTCAATCAAATAGGACACGTGGCATAGTTCTTTCTTGTATTGTCGAATTGCCCGAGCCACTGAAATATCCTGTGGTTGAGGAGCAAAGAACTCTCTCACCCTAGCTCTACGAACGGGTGCTGGACAGTATTTTTCTTCAAGCATGTTTCTGAATTTATTCCAAAGGACAACACGTCCCTCAGGTTTGAAGACCCTCCACCATTTGGCAGCATTTTCTTTCAGTAAGTATTGTACTATCTCCACCCTCCTTTGGTCAGGGCACCTCATACCCTCAAGTAAAATCTCGAGCTCAGCCAACCAGTCATCTAGGTCTCCAGTACCATCGAATGTTGGTGGCTTCATCTTTTGTAACTCATTAAGGTACCGATCAAATCATGTTTAGTTTGGCTCAGGTTGCTGAAGAGGCGGTTGGGGTTGCGCGACTGGTTGTGGTGGTGGTGCCTGTTGTGGAATGTGTTGTGTCTGATTTAGTGCAGCTTGAACGGCTTGAGTTATGATGGTTTGTATCATGACCTGAATTCCAGCAACATCCAAAGCCGGAGGTACAACTCCTAGTTGTCCTTCAGGCATAACGGGTGGAACACCATGCGATACTCTCATACCTTGCATACCAACAACAGGTGCCACTTGACTTGCAAAAGAGTCTTGATCATCAGTCTCCACAACAGGTGGGGGCATATCAGCATCTCCACGGCTAACAACACTACGAGGTCATCCTCTTCATGTTCCTCTACGTGCCATAGTTGTATCACTGTGTAATTATTAACGATAGGTTATAGGTCGTTGGATCAAGAAAAACGGACGCTCCATATCACGTTTTCATTAAAAGGGAAAATTTTGGCCTGATCGAATTTTATGTGAAAAAAATGTGTACCATATGCACACATACGTTGTTTCATTTGCACACATACGTTGTTTCATATGCACGCATAAGTTATTTTCATATGCACACATCGATCATTTTTATATGCACAACTTTCATACATTTTTATACATATGTGCAAATGTTATATTGTATGCACAGTGGTGAATTCCTTGAATTTTGATAGTAACAAACATCTAGCTAATATGTTTTTTGAGTGTTTCTGGAAACTTAAAGTATGTCACAAAGAACAATAACGCCTTGAGAATTAAGAGGGAACACAAGGTCTTCCAAATGGAACGTTACTATGAAAGGAACAAGGTCGCTGAAATATTGACGGGGGCTTTGATAAAATAGGAAGTTACTTATTTGGATAAGATCTCATCAAGATATGATAAGATCACGATCAAAAGACTGGAAAGGATGAAGATGGTGCTCCTTGGTGGCTCTGAAGAAGAAAGGAGATAGAAAGATTCTTCTTATCTTTAGATTATATTTTAGGATCTAAGTTATTCTATGTAATCTTAGGTTAAGATAGATTTGGTTAGGATATCTTTTTCTTGCTGGTAAAACAAGAAAAGATCTCGTTTTGTGTCTAGGTTTGTTCAGGAAACCATATATAAGTGGATGGAAATTCCGTTTTCATGGTCAACTAAGTCGAACCAAAGCACCGGTCCATCTATATATTGAAAGATCATCAACTATAACGAAGACATATTGAGCTCCTTAGTTGAGCATGCATGATCTTGAAACAAGGTTTGAAACTGCACATTTTATATTCCTTTGCAAGAACAATGTTATAAGTCACAACTTCTCAGCCCTTGGGACACCTCAGGAGAATGGTGTGGTAGATTTTAGGCTCTTATTCCATTCTTTCATTCCACCACTCCATTGACCTCCTTTTCATCTTTCTTTTCATTCCCACTTATGTAGCTAATACCGAATTTAGGCTCAACGAAGTCTACTTCCTCATCTTTAAGTATTTGTTCGACTAAGATTGAGTGGATTTTATGAATCTCAACTTGCATATGGGACAGATCCCTCTCGTTCTTGGTAGGTTTATGGGACTTAATCTGGTCAACATTGTTGGATGCAACATCAAGATACAAAGAAACATTTTCTTGTCTAATCTTTTCAAGTTCACGTTTAGTTGCATCACAAGAAGTACATGGAATAATCGAGGAACTAGTAGTATTATAGATAGATTCTTTCAAGTCATTACATTCCTCCTAAGATAAACTTAGTTCCTCTTTAGTTTTCAAATTCTCTCTCTACATGCTTTTTACAAGAGCGATCAAAGCATATTTATCATAGTTCACAAGAAATAATGGAACGCTTTAGAATCTGACTTTTCGTCATCATTTGGCGACTTGATAGCCATAGCAAGCAACTTGGAATTTGCCCACCCTTCAGGTTCATCCTTGGATTCACCATCAGAGTCAACAACGCATTCATCACTCCACATAGCAATGAAGGATTTTTTCTTCCCGTTCCTGGAATCGTCACCTTTGGGCGCAAGTCTTTGCATAGTGTCTTTAATGGCGACACTTGTAGCAAGTAACATCCTTGATATCAAGATTTTCGTCATTGTTCCCTCTGTCTCCCTTATATTTTCTTTTCTGGTAGCGGGAATACATAGCTTTGGTGAGGAGAGTAGTATCTTCATCCATATCATCTTCCATGTCCTCGTCTCGGTCATTCTCAATGAGACTCACAACTTTGCCAACCTTGAGAGTGATTCTCTTGTTGGCCTTTTCCTTTGCAATCTTATCACGTTCTTAATACCTTTTGATTTTTCCAAACACCTCATGAAGAGTTAATGAGAGTGTTCCGGGTTTTTCACTCAGAAGACCTTTGGTGAGCTTGTACTTGGGGGACAAGCCTTCAATGATAGCAAGAACATTTGATTTTGGAAGGAATATTTTATCAATAATTCCATATGATGTGAGCTATTGCCTCAAAGCGAGATTGGTAGGAGGAAACAATCTCTCGTTCAACCATAGCGAAGTTGTAGATCCCTCTTAGCTTGGAAACGGTGACCTTCACTAAGATCTTGACTACCCATGTACATCTGCTCCAATGCAACCCATTTTGCATTAGCAGTGGTGCATGACAAGAGTTTAGTGACATCCTAATGACCAAGAGCATTGTTTATAAGCATAGAAGCTTTGTTGTTTTTCTCCAAGCCCTTGTAGTCATTCAGACTCCATTGTGCTTTTCCATCAATAACATCTTGAAAGACTGTGTATTCACCATTTTGAATTACTAGTCAGGCTTGGTAGTCATTACTCTTCATCCAAGTCTGGAAGAGATTCCACCAGTGCTGAAACTCAATAGGGATAAGAAGTGGTGGCTTTTTGTTCACAAGTCCAACTTCATGACTTTGACTTGAGGAGGGCGACATTGTGACATGTTATCTGTAAGTAACACAATCTAAAGCAACCTGCTATGATACCAATTGTTGAATCACGGTGTGTTAGTCATGGAACGGTAAGACTGTTCGTTGGGCAGCTGACTAATAATAAACAGACAAGTAACTGTGACATAGTTCTTTATAGAGAAAACTCAATCAACCAACTAGTTGATCAAGAAAAAGCTTTATCTCTAGGTGGTTAACCTAGTAGGATTTCAAACGTCTACTTTTGTTATTTATGGATTACAAACAATCAAGCAATTTCGGTCTAAGATCTAATCACACAAAGTACCTAGATCACCTAACTTCTAAACAAGTGAAAGTAACCCTTTTAACCAAAGTAAGGACTCAATCCTTGACAATGTATAGCAAGGCCCATCACGTGCCAACTAAGATAATTAACCTAACATTATCTAATTCCATAAATACAAACTCTTATTATCTTATTCCAATGATATAATATCTAACACTACAAGAAAAACCATTTTTTACAACAACATTTTGCAACGACAAAGTCTGTCGTTGCAAAAAAGTTATTTTTTGCAACGACACCATAATAGACGTTACTAATACTGTAGCGATAAATAAAATTTTCATTTCCCTCCGAAAGAAATAAAAATAGCGCGGGCACTTTAATTGGCTTTCAGTTTTTGCAACGACAGTGTCGTTACGAAAAATAATTTAAAGGAATAGCAACAATAGCTTTTGTTGTAAATACTTTCTTATTATATTTGCAAGGACACGTCGTTGCTAAATATCGAGCGAAAAATAGAAAAAAGACAAGACTTGCCTTAACCCCAAAATTTCATTCATCCAAATCAGAAAAAAACCCTAGAAACAATCAGATCGCTTTGATGCTTCTTTTCCCTCCACCATCTGCTCCGGCGACCTAGGCTCGCTCCACCATCTTCTTCGAACGACGACGACAACGATGACAACTTCTTCAACCTACTCTCAGTCTCTCACCTCCTCCGGCACCTGCGCTCCTCGGACACCGCTCCCACTCCCTCGCCGCGCTCGAATAAGGCTGTCGTGCACCCAGCCCCCAGTGACGGATCAGTCGGCAACCGCTGGTAGCCATCCTTCTGCCAATCGAGCCAATTCACACTTAGCAGTAGGTAATCTATTCAATCTTTCTTTCTCTTTACTAGGCATCTGGCTTGTTTAGATGAATGCTTTGTTTAGGTATTAAGTATAGAGCCAATTCGCAATTCGCACTTCACAGTAGGTAATCTAATTAGGTTTAGAGCCAATTCGCAATTCGCACTTCGTAGAATGTACTTGAGGGGTGCTTCTGGGATAATGAATTGAACCAGAAATCAGAATCTTTCTTTGGCCATTAATCACAATGGCTTTGTTGTCATAGCTAATGCTGCTGCTTTGGGTCACTTGATTTTGCACAAGGAAGAAAACCCAGAATATGAAAACCCATTTTGGATCCATGATACTGTTTGGGTTGTTATCAGTTGTTGAAACAGAGAAAAGAAGCACATGGAAATGCAAAGAGTTGTGTGAGTGAGTGGAGAAGTTGTTTTCAGATCTTGGATTCTTCAGCCTTCACTCACACTTGACACTCTGCAGCTAGTGCGCTCTGTCTCTCTGGGAAGTTGGGGGAGAGTTATAGTATTATATAGTGAATCACAACTTGGGCTCACATCACTGATGAGTAATAAAAAGAAAATAGAAATGAAGATGCAAGGAAAGAAGAAGTTGACAATCTCAAAGAAAATTAAAAACATTAGACAAAAGATGTAATGTTGTCTGAATTTTATTATTTATAAACACTTTTTAGCTAAAAAAGTTTATTTCCTAGTTCTTACATTTTGCTTCTGACAATCTCTTCTTCCTAGTGACTATTGTAATTACTTTAGAGTGGACATTAGTTACTGATAGGATTAGATTAACTCCAGGACATTAGTTATTGATAGTATTAGGCTTTAGAGTTCAAGTCCTTTGTGTTTCCTGGGGTGTTTGCTGATGGTAATAGCTTAACTCCAGGACATAAGTTATTGTTAACCTATTAGAAATATCTTCCGTTGGTGCTAATAATAGTCTTGCTTTGTAATTGTTTATACTTTATAATGTTCTAGGTCCTCATCGATCAGCTGAATACTTGTTAATTCTTTTTCGAATTTTTTGCCTGATACCCCCGAGGTATGGCGAATTTCGCCTGATACCCCAAAGATTGACTAATTTTGTGTGGTGTCCCCGAGTTTTAACTTTTTTTCGCCATATACCCTTACGTTAAATAGGTTAACAGAACCGTTAAATTTTTTTTAACCCCAAAAACCCACTCTTCACTTCGTCTTCTTCGATCGGACTCTCCACCCCGCTCTCCACTTCGTCGGCTTCTCCTCCCTCCACCCCGCTCTCCACTTCGTCGGCGGCGGCCATCCACCCCTCCACCCCGCTCTCCTCCACTTCTTCGTCGGCGGCGGCCTCCACCCCGCTCTCCACTTCGTCGGCGGCGGCCATCCACCCCTCCACCCCACTCTCCTCCACTTCTTCGTCGGCGGCGGCCCTCCACCCCGCTCGCCTTCGCCCCTGCTCAGTCGGTTCGCCTCCACCCCGCTCGCCTCCGCCCCACTCGGCTCCACCCCGGCTCTCCAGCGACCCTCCACCTCATCGGTTTGAGTCAGGTAGGCTTTCAAGCTTTCAATTTGGGTTTGAATTGAAACCAATGGTGATTTAGGGTTTGGGGGATTTAGGTTTTTTTTTTAATCTGTTGATTTTGGGGATTTAGTTTTTTTTTGAATCTGAAGATTCTCCATATTAGTCTCAAGCATTTTCCCTGAGCTTGTTGAAACTGCACGTTGATATCCTGTTGTAAATGAACTATGTTCAGCTACTCCTTGACTGATCATATGCTTCACACGAATCTAGAGACATAAGTGCCATATAGTCGGGTTCAGATCAATTGATATACTTTATAGTGTGAAAATGTGGGTTGCATTTCAAGCGGGTAGTTTTCTCACATGGAATAGGTCTTCCAACTAGTCAACAGGTAGTGGTTGATAAATTAGATCAAATGATTGCACAAGTAGCTTAACAAAGAATAGGAAGCAAAACTTACATAATCACCATAATTGTAGAAGAGCACACAATCTGCAGCCAAACCATCTCTTCCAGCACGACCACATTCCTAACAGAAAAAAATTGTATGAAGAGAATCTAGCCTACTACATAATGGATGCAAGCACTTAAGCTGCTATGAACATTCAGTTTGGTGCTATGGGGTGTACAACAATGGCCTTACCATTTTGGATCTGTGGTATAGAATAAATTTGTATGAACATAATCTAGCCTACTACATAATGGATGCTACCAAAAGATCCTCTAGCTCTATTATTGTTTGTCTATTATATCTGTACCCCTTCTGCTTCTGTCTTGTGATTCTAAAATGTACCATACCAGTGGAATTCAATGCATGGCTGCCTATTCTTGGGTCATTGGTGATGGACAGTGCAGTAGATGAGGTTCATAACGCTTCCTTTATCTTATTTGTCTGATTTTGGTTCTCGTATTGACTTGATTGTACAGCATGTTTCACACAATTTTAAGGTGGAACATCATCCGGGTGGGGGCCATTGGTTTGCAGCGGGTCTTTCTCCAAATGTGAGCTTGCTGATTCTTCTTGGTTTACATTTAGTTACATGTATAAACTTTCTAGATCTTTTGGAAATTGCTTTTTTTTTTTAACTTCGTAATATGCTATTGTTCAGATTTCAGGAAGGAACATAAACATGCAAAACAGTTCACTTTTTCAAATGGTACCATATTCACTCGGCAGTAGCTATGGCAGTATAGGAAGTTATGGTAGTTATGGTGATTGTCCAGCTTTTAGCAGTAGCCATGGAAGCAGTGGGGACAATCCTAATACATTTGCATTTTATTCAACTATTGGTCCTCCACCAGTTTATGGTCACTCAATGTCAAAAGCTTTTCTGCCATACATGAATCATAATTCTTCCAGTCATGCTGATAAAGCATCTCAACCACTATATAGTGATAATTTCAAGTATAAGCTTATTGAAGCATCAATTTTTGTATAATTATCTTGTAGGCTGCATGATGAGATTTTAAGCATGATCTTCAGGCTTGTTTTAAAGCCTATTAGCTCAAATGGTAGAGCATGTGCTTTATGCACAAGATGTGGGTTCGACTCCCACATAGGCTAATACAAAGATGTGGGTTCTGCTACATGAGTAAGATCAAGATACACACATGCTTATCTATGTAAGAATTGAAACTATCTAAATCAGCTTTGCAAAACAATGTGTTTAAATCAGCTTTGCTAGGATAGCCTATGTGGGATTCGAACCCACATCCACATGCTTAAGCACGTTGCTCTACCATTTGAGCTAATAGGCTTCAAAAGTGTTATACGCAAAACCAACTCCAACAACATACAATAATGGTAGCATAAATAATGTTTGTAGGTATAGTAGTACATGAGCTTAATTTCCAGCTGCCCTCATTCAGATGAACATTTTACCTAAGCATAAGAATCAAGAAAGATCGGTGATATTCAGAGGCAAAACTTGTTTCAGACCTTCCAAACTAAGGTTGGTACTTAGTTTTAACAAGTATGTAGTTTCAATAATGATCATTCAAAGTATCATAAGCAAAGATTGGTAACCCCAACAACAAATGGGGGAGGTTCTTGTAGTTCTAGCTTGTTCTAAATACTAATTGATGGCAACTTAAACGAGCCTATTTGACATATATGTCCAACAGGTTTTGCAGAGATCTAGCCAAATTTCTAGTGACGAAGTTCTTGACCTCTTTTAAAGATGGTATGTAAGCATCTCAACTCAGAAGCTCAGGAGATGATTTCATCACTCAATCACACAACTTGACTAATTAGATGCCAAAAGCTGCCCTTTAACAAAGTATGTATAGTCAATATTTGGCAAGATAGCACTTACAACCTGAACAAAATCTCATCACTTGCTCAGATCTATTTATTATAGTCAGTTATAAAAACTAATTACCAAGTTGTTTATCTTTCTGACCTGCTAAAACTCCTAAAAGTACTACACACACGAACACAAATTTCACATACAGCTAAAACTCCTAAAACTAATTACCAAGTTGTTTATCTTGATTCAGTTATCCTGCCCCCCTAAGATGTTGTTTGGCATGTTCATAAGGAAACTAGCAGTCAGTAGTTAAATGGTAGCAAGCAAGTCCAGTAGTCAGTAGTAGTCACAACAGTCATTTTCGTTAAATCCACAGACATCCAAAACCAACCGAGTTAATTAGACAAGCTCAAGAAATTGATTCAAAGCTACAATTTCAGTATAGTCAAGCTCATTAAACTTGACTTGTACAACGTTTGACTGATAATCAAGGTCAATTAAGAGCCAATCATAGTAAGTGATGAAACATATTAGTTGCTCAATAATTGTTCAATAAAAATGTCATAGAAAATTCAAGACATCCATTCAACATGTCAAGCAAACAAATCTTAACCCAGTAATCTCTAATCGGAACAAATCTTACCTGGCCAGGCGAGCTCGAAGGAGGAGGGTTGCTGGAGAGCCGGGGTGGAGCCGAGCGGGGCGGAGGCGAGCAGGGTGGAGGCGAACCGAGTGAGCAGGGGCAAAGGCGAACCGAGTGAGCAGGGGCGAAGGCGAGCGGGGTGGAGGGCCGCCGCCGACGAAGAAGTGGAGGAGAGCGGGGTGGAGGGAGGAGAAGCCGACGAAGTGGAGAGTGGGGTCGTGAGTCTGATCGAAGAAGACGAAGTGGAGATTGGGGTTTTGGGTTTTTTTTTCTTTTTTTTAAAAAAAAAATTAACGGTTCTGTTAACTTATTTAACGTAAGGGTATATGACGAAAAAAAGTTAAAATTCGGGGACACCACACGAAATTGGTCAATCTTTGGGGCACCAGTCGAAATTCTCCATTCCTCGAGGGTACCAGGCGAAAATTCGTTCTTTTTTTTTTGTGCAGGCCAAAGCCGGGGCTGGATTCACCACTACTGCAACAAGGGTTTATTGGTATTGATCTCAGTTTGGTTTCAATCTTGTGGCTTCATCTCTATGCATATCAAATTGCTGCTCATATCCTAAGGTAGGTTTTCTTGTACAATTGTATGTTATTCTATTAGATATTGTCAAAAGAAATAAGTTCTACACATTCTAGTTGCACTATTACACTTTATATTCTAGTTGTTAAGACATTTTGCATCATATCATATATATGCAGGAACTGATTTATGCCTTGAAATGTTATACAATTTTGGACACATTTAAACTTCTATGACATTAACAAATCTTAGTTAGTTCGATGAATAGGTTTTGGGCTGTTGAAAAGAAAGTTTAAAATTTTTATAATTCAATTGCTTTTGTCTTTTAAAATTAGGAGATGGCTTTGAATAAGGCATGGGTCAAAACAAAAGAATCGTTCATCCCCTGATTACGTAAATGGTGTTGATAGCTTCCTTGATTTTGCTCTTTCAAGTGTCAAGGAAGAGGAAAGAGAAACAACCACTATTAGATGTCCTTGTAATAGTTGTCGTAATATATTTTTTAAAAGAAAATCTGATGTGAGATTTGACTTGCTTAAGCGGGGAATGTATGAGAAGTACACTTCATGGGAATTTCATGGAGAAACATCAGATCATATAAGTGAAGAGGAACACGACAATAACTTTGATAATGATGATACTGGGTTGTTTACTATGCTACAAGATGCATGTGGCTTGGCTGGTATGAATATAGGTGGAGATGAGCAAACAAACAGTGGCAGCAAGATGGCTCAAGAACCTAATGTAGATGCACAAAAGTTTTACCGGCTCTTAAAAGAGTATGAAGAGCCATTGACAGTAGAAGGCAAAACAATGTCTAAGCTGTCATATATTGTAAAATTACTGCATTTGAAGGTCCTCAATAAGTGGAGTGACAGTTCTTTTACCAGTTTGCTGAAGTTACAACGTGAGGCTTACGGAACTTCACTTCCAGATTCTTACTATGAGGCAAAAAAGCTCATTAAGGACTTGGGTCTGGATTATTTAAAGATTGATGCTTGTCAAAATGATTGTATTCTTTATTGGAAAGAGTATGAGAATTTAAATGAGTGTCCAACTTGTGGTTTATCGAGATGGAAAAGTGTTAACAAGGGGGTAAAGGTGCCTCACAAGGTTGTACGATATTTTCCGTTGAAGCAGAGGTTGCAAAGGTTATACATGTCAAGAAAGACGGCGGAAGATATGCAATGGCACAAAGAACATCAGTTCAGAGATAACATAATGAGGCATCCGCGTGACTCATTAGCTTGGAAATCATTTGATGCAGAGTACAGTGCATTCTTCGAAGAGAAAATGCACTACATTTGGTGAATGATTGTGGTCGTGTAGTGAGGACCAAAGCTCCATTAAATGTTAAGAATTGGAAAGAAGCTTTATCTGTTGCAGGTGACAACATGTGGAAGGAGATTCAGGTATTTTTTATTTATTTTTCTTTTGGTTTGCAAAATTCTTCTATTATTTGTTTGGATTCAGGTATAACCGCATTAATTAATGTATAAAAAGTTTATTTTCTCTGATTTGCAAGGTAGTACATTGATTGTATCTTCTTGTTTTTGGGTGATTCTTGCCATCATGTTTCTGCTGAAGAAGATATGTCATACTGCTTTGTTTTATTTGGAAAAATTTACAGATTGATTAGGTCTTGAATCATCATGTCTTGATCTGTCTGTTCGCTAATGATCTATAGCAAGGTGTTGGTTACAGTTTGATTTTGTTAGACTTTCTCCCTGATTAATGAAGGAAAGATCTGAATTTTCAACGGAATTGACAATGGTCGATTTTTAGGGATAAATTGGTTGATGATGTGATGTCTTGAACTCACCATGTGTTATATTATTTTGGCCTTGCAGGATACGTTTCAAGTTAGTGATTCCAGTTGCAACTTGAAGATGCATAATTTCGTTTTAGATACAATGCAACATTTATATAGGCTATGGAAATGTCGATTGCATTATTACTACAAGAGTCCTAAATGTGGAAAAATAGATCTTGAACGCTTGAAAAATCCTCCACTCGATTTACCTCAAGTGCAATGAGAATGGTGTGTAAATCATTATGGTTCAGATGAATTCAAGGTATTTACTCATATAACATGCATTTTATCATAGATTGTAATCCTCCACCTGATTTATCATATAGATTGTAAGCCAAAGGAACTCCAAAAACAGATTGTCTGAGAACAGATGTGTACACACTACTGGAAATTTAGCATTTGTTGAAGTTGAGGATATAATGGTAAGACTTAATTAATAGTTAATTAAGTATATTTGCACATGTGATTCATTTTAATTATAGTGAATTTATTAATAATTATTTTATGATGTGCTAGATAAAAGAGAACGACGGCGTGAAGCCTTCTGCAGATGTGATATGGCTTATTGAGCACACACATACAAATAAAGAAGACAAACTTGAATGGGCTGATGGAACACGTTCTAAAATAATTCATGTATGTCTCATAGATTCTAATGGAGGAAGTTTGAAATTATTTAATAAGTCTGTTTCTAAACTTCTTTTGAATTTTGTTGAAGGAAAAATTGAAAAATGTAGTTGCTACAGCTGGTGATTCAATGACACAAGAGGAAATATTGACACAAGTTCTGGAGCCAAGGTCTGGGTATGTTCGTGGAAAAGGGACTGCTTTACGCGGTTATACCAAAGGAAAGCACCAGATGGAACAACAAAGGCTTTTGGAACAACAAGGGAAAATACAAGAACAAGACCAAAGGATAAAGGAACAAGACCAAAGGATAAAGGAACTAGAAGAGAGCCAACAAAAGCAACAACAAGAATCGAAAGAGAGCCAAAAAAAGCAACAACAAGAATTAGAAGAATATAAAGCACAAAAACAACAAGCAATGGAAGATTTCAAGCGGGAAATGTTGCAGCAACTTGCAAACAGGGGTGTTCAATAATTATGCCAACAGGTAAAAAAATTTTTTAGTTCATCACAGATTTCTTCTTAATAGTTCATCTCATATTCCTTATTCATAGTCTAGCAAGAAGGTAGGAAGATAATAGTAGCTGAATAATGATATTGTAACTATGCAGGTTGGGAAATAATTTTCACTAAGCAATTGGTGCCTTCTTTTTGGATGTCGAAGCTTTAAAGGTTGACCTTTTTTGGATATTGTCGAAGGGATTATTATGAAATGATTTTGGATACAGGTCGTATGATATTTGATGCAGGTTGGGAGATGAAAATTTGGATGTTAGACATCTTTTTGATAATTATGGATATATTTTGTATTTTGAACAAATTTCTAAAGGTTATATAGTCGAAGTTATTATTGTTATGATCTTGGATACAGGTTGTATGAACTGAAATGAGTCATAAGAATTGTTGTAACAGGTCATCGGAAAATAACTGTTTGGTACAGCACCCACAAGTCGTTGCAAAACAAAAAATGTATTACCAGTTTAAGTTTATGTATTGCAACGACATAGTTTGTTGCAAAAAACAAACTATGCTACCAATTGATACCTTTTTTTTGCAACGGAAAAGGTTGTTGCAAAATATTGTCAATATATTGCAACGACATAAGTTGTTGTAAATGTTACCTTTTTTTGCAACGGAAAAGGTTGTTGCAAAATATTGTCAATGTATTGCAACGGCATAAGTTGTTGTAAATGTTACCAACGTATGCTATCAGTTGATACTTTTTTTGCAACGACATATATTTTGCAACAAACCATGTCGTTGGGAAAAGGCTATTTTTTGCAACAAAAAATGTCGTTGCAAAAGCCTTTCACTACGGGGTTACGGGCAACGACCTTGCAACGACAAATGTCGTTGCAAAAAATATTATTCGCAATGACTTGCTATGTATCGCAATGACTTTAGCCGTTACAAAAAATGGGTTTTCTTGTAGTGCCACTACAAGAAAAACCATTTTTTGCAACGACAAAGTCTGTCGTTGCAAAAAAGTTATTTTTTGCAACGACACCATAATAGACGTTACTAATACTGTAGCGATAAATAAAATTTTCATTTCCCTCCGAAAGAAATAAAAATAGCGCGGGCACTTTAATTGGCTTTCAGTTTTTTCAACGACAATGTCGTTACGAAAAATAATTTAAAGGAATAGCAACGATAGCTTTTGTTGTAAATACTTTCTTATTATATTTGCAAGGACACGTCGTTGCTAAATATCGAGCGAAAAATAGAAAAAAGACAAGACTTGCCTTAACCCCAAAATTTCATTCATCCAAATCAGAAAAAAACCCTAGAAACAATCAGATCGCTTCGATGCTTCTTCTCCCTCCACCATCTGCTCTGGCGACCTAGGCTCGCTCCACCATTTTCTTCGAACGACAACGACGACAACTTCTTCAACCTACTCTCAGTCTCTCACCTCCTCCGGCACCTGCGCTCCTCGGACACCGCTCCCAATCCCTCGCCGCACTCGAATAAGGTTGTCGTGCACCCAGCCCCCAGTGACGGATCCAGTCGGCAACCGCTAGTAGCCATCCTTCCGCCAATCGAGCCAATTCGCACTTCGCAGTAGGTAATCTATTCAATCTTTCTTTCTCTTTACTAGGCATCTGGCTTGTTTAGATGAATGCTTTGTTTAGGTATTAAGTGTAGAGCCAATTCGCAATTCGCACTTCGCAGTAGGTAATCTAATTAGGTTTAGAGCCAATTCGCAATTCGCACTTCGCAGAATGTACTTGAGGGGTGCTTCTGGGATAATGAATTGAACCAGAAATCAGAATCTTTCTTTGGCCATTAATCACAATGGCTTTGTTGTCATAGCTAATGCTGCTGCGTTGGGTCACTTGATTTTGCACAAGGAAGAAAACCCAGAACATGAAAACCCATTTTGGATCCATGATATTGTTTGGGTTGTTATCAGTTGTTGAAACAGAGCAAAAAAGCACATGGAAATGCAAAGAGTTGTGTGAGTGAGTGGAGAAGTTGTTTTCAGATCTTGGATTCTTCAGCCTTCACTCACACTTGACACCCTGCAGCTAGTGCGCTCTGTCTCTCTGGGAAGTTGGGGGAGAGTTATAGTATTATATAGTGAATCACAACTTGGGCTCACATCACTGATGAGTAATAAAAAGAAAATAGAAATGAAGATGCAAGGAAAGAAGAAGTTGACAATCTCAAAGAAAATTAAAAACATTAGACAAATTGAAGATGCTAGGAAAGAAGAAGCTGGCAATCTGAAAAATATAACTCACTCTCTTTCTTACAAATTTTGTATGGCCTCTAGTTTAGATTATTTTTGATGAGTTAACATATTAACCTTGGAGTAGAAACTGAGCATTAGTTTGATTAGTTAACATATTAAAGAACGTTAATTAGTCAGACTTTTTTTTATTGTTTTTTAACTTTCTAAAAAGTTTATCACATCTAACAGAATATATTTTGACAAAAAAAAAGCTAATAAAATTTATAATAATGGGATCTCGGTTGTGGAATTTTTTTATTATATCTGCCAATCGATAGTCAATAGGACATTTACACACCCATTGATAGACTTATTAAACACGGGTTCGGGCCCGACTCAATTTTACGGCCCATTTAAGCGGGTCGGGTTCGGGTTCAGCTCGTTATTCGGGCTAGAATTCTTAGCCGGATCCGCCCGTAATTCCGAGCCGGGTCGGTCCGCGGGCGGTCCAGTTGGACATTCTCAAGTATATTTTTATTTTTTTATATTTTTTATTCTCAAAACTAATTATTTTATAATATTAATAAGAAAAATGTAAGTAATTTTAGGTTAAATTTTTTTATTATATATATTTGTTATATATTTTTATATTAATTAAAAATAATATGTGGGTCGGGCCGGGCCAAACAACCCACAAGGGACATTTGATGAATTAGTTGTTTAATATGCCTTCATGTTTTTGGACACTTAGTGAGGAAAATTATCAAAACTCTGGCTATAACGGACAAAAAGACTCCACTTACAGCAACAGACAAAAGAACCCCACTAATAGACAACAACAGGAGCTCCACCAACAAAAGACTCTACTCACTACAGTAAAAACCACCCATGATGAAATAGTCCCAGAAATTTGTACGAACAAAGGAAGTTGCTCTCCTCTCTTTCCCTATAAATAGAGAAGCCCTCACTTGTTTAGAGGCATCAGTTTTTAGACTCTTATCTCTTTAAAGAAACTCTCTCAAAGATCCCTAAGCGAGAAGCCTTCCTTTGAAGTTCTTTGAAGCTTTTTCAAGATCCTTTCGAAGTTTACAACAATAGTCTTGTACAACAGTTTGTAAGTTTTTCTTTGTGTTCTTATAAAAGTTCCTGTTCCACTTCATATTTCTCTCCCTGCTTTCGTTCGTAATTTTACTATTCAAAAAACTCACTATTACGTTTGCTATTCACACTATAAACCTCTATTTTACTATTCTATAAGTTATTTTTATAAGCTCTTTTCATGCTTTGTATAACTTGTTATAACCTGGGTTCATTTGGTATCAGAGCCACTAGTAAAGTACATCTGAATTATAGTCCATAATCCTTACGCCTTTAGTTACTGTTTACCAAGGTCATACTTGTTACTGTTACTAAAGAGTGCGTGTTTGGTTTAATCATAAAACCGCTTGGTCAGCCCGTTGAATAGGGTGGTCCCGGTCGATGGTCCCACGCCAACTGTAAAAATAACACATATGATTAAGATTAACAGTTCCTAAAACGTATTAGATCATGGCACTACAATTCAGACGTATTCTTTCTAGAGGTTCTAGTTCAACTAGCACCCCAGTTGTTCATAGTAGTGAAAGTCTTTATGAAGATAATATTTTCGATTGGAATATACCACAATAGACTATACAATCCATTTACAGAATAGGTCGGACAGACTTCAAAATAGCCTTTAGTGCCAAAAGTCATGAGGAAACTCTTAGTCTAGACAAGGATCAACAGACTCTTCAATTATTATCTTCGATAGCTATTGAAAAATACTTAGAAAAGAACTATAGATATATTCATATAGTATTAATACAAGTTGCCCTAAAACCTCTAGCCAGAAAAGGAATAGACACCCCAGTCTTTATAGCCCTAAGAGATGATAGACTACTAACTTATAAAGATTCCTTAATTGACGTTATTCAAACTAATATCTGCAATGGTCCTATCTTCTTCAACTGTTCCCCTAATTTCACAGTTGATATGACAGACCTAAGAATCAGTAGCACTCTTACCCTTGATATCAAGCTCCTTAAAAAGGGTTTCAAAAACCTTTCTAAATTTTTTGTTATAATCTACAGAATCCATTATAGAATTCTAAGTTCCTGTATAGATCCTAAATGCATAATACCTCCTGTCCCTAGAGGAGAAACTATTCTCTTACAACTTGAAGTTGAAAGATCTACAACTTTTACTCCCAAGCTAATAAAATGGGAAGATATTACTATACTAGAGACTCTTGAACTTAAACATGATTGTCCTCCCGGTAATCTTGAAAGAACAGAAAACTCCCACATAGAAGAAAATAATGATGGTAGAGTCCTATTAAGATTTAACTCCAGTAGATCTTTTACCCCTATACCTAGAAATCCAGTCAATCTCTTCTTGAGCTCCTCAAAACTTCTTATACAAGAGTCATCCCACTCGAACTTCTTAGTCTTGCATATTAGATTAGTCAATGGTTGAGCAATATGAGAAAACCCTTCCACGAACCATCTGTAGTACCCTGCCAAACTAAGAAAACTCCTAACTTCCTTCACATTCTTCGGAGTCTGCCATGCAGAGACCGCTTCAATCTTTTGAGGGTCAACCTTGACACCCTCTACTGAGATGACCTGGCCAAGAAAAGTGACTTCCGACATCCAGAAATCACAATTGGAGAGCTTGGCATATAGTTGGTTCAGTCTAAGCCGACCCAAAACCAATCTTAGATGTTCGACATGTTCTTCTTGACTTCGATAGTATATCAGAATATCATCGATAAAGACAACAACAAATTGATCCAAATACTCTATAAACACACGATTCATCAATTCCATGAAGACTGTAGGGGCATTAGTTAAACCAAAAGGCATTACCACAAACTCATAATGTCCATACCTCGTTCGAAAAGCAGTCTTGGGTATATCTTCATCCTTAACCCTCAATTGATGATAATCTGACCTCAAATCGATCTTAGAGAAAACAGAGGCACCGTGAAGCTGATCCAACAAGTCGTCAATACGAGGAAGCGGATACTTGTTCTTTATTGTAACCTTATTTAATTCTCTGTAGTCTATGCATAGTCGCATGGAACCATCATTCTTCTTTACAAACAAGACATGTGCTTCCCAAGGTGATGCACTTGGCCGAATATATCCTTTCTTAGCCAATTCCTCTAATTGCTTCTTTATCTCCTACATTTCAACGGGCACCATCCTATATGGTGCTCTTGAAACTGGCATTGTCTCGGGCTCTACATCAATTATAAAATCAACTTTGCGGTGTGGTGGCAATCCAGGCAACTCATCAGGAAATACATCAGTATATTCTTGCACGACGGGTATATCAACTATCTTCGGCTTTGAACTCTCCTCACACAACACATAGCACCAATACCCAATGCAACCCTGATTCAACAACTTGGTTGCTTCCATGGCATTGATCAACTTCGCAAACTCGTTCAACTGTCGGCCTCTAAATACATGCTTAGTTCCGTCGTCTGAGGTAACCGTAACTATACACCCTAATATCCATCACTGCTTGGTGCCTTACCAACCAATCCATGCCCAGAATGACATCATCATGGTGTAAGGCCATAAAAAAAATCACATGCCCAATCTCGATCACTTATACGGATCAGACAATTCCTAAGCTCACGGTTCCCAACTATCTTACTTCCATCAAGCATACCCACAACAAAAGGTTAGCAATCATTAATGCAACTAAGGCCAAGCCTTTCAACACATTAATTGGAAATAAAGGAATGGGTAGCCCGAATATCAAAAAGTATGCTAAGAGGCTGAGAGCAGATCCATAGTGTACTTGTAGTGGTGGGAGCGCTAGGCTCGTCAACCCTTCTCATCTCAAACACTCTATGTGGAGCTATTCTAGTGCCAGAAGTACTACCTCCGTTACCACGACCTCCACCCCATGATGTTCCTGAAGTCTGTAGATGTGATTGTGTCGGTGCTTGCCTATACTAATGACCTGTGCCTCTCGGGGTTGGCGATGAGGGTTGAGATGGATCAACATTCTTCTGACGACAACAAAGAGCAATATGGCCATCTCGACCACAATTAAAGCACTTTGAAGGGGGCTTAGAACACTCATTTTTCAGATGATAGGGGCTCTTACAGTTAAAACAACGTCTACCCTCTGTAACCCACCCATATTGTTGGGATGTTCCCGTACGGTCATTCCTCGGAGGTAGATGTGACCTTCCAGACAGTGTTGATGTAAAATTGGGCTTCTTAAATGTAAGGTCACATGTACCTGGAGGGGTTGATTGAGTCTTTTGTCTCTTGTTACTCTGATCTGAGTCCTTGGTTGAAGACGCCATCTCAAATTCCAAAGCCTTATCTTGGTACTCCCTCAAGGTGTTGCACTGAAATCCCGAAACATACCTTTGTACTTTCGGCTTTAATCGAGCCTCAAAATGACAGGTCTTTTCCTTCTCGTTGTCAATCAAATAGGACACGTGGCATAGTTCTTTCTTGTATTGTCGAATTGCCTGAGCCACTGAAATATCCTGCGGTTGAGAAGCAAAGAACTCTCTCACCCTATCTCTACGAACGGGTGCTGGACAATATTTTTCTTCAAGCATGTTTCTGAATTTGGTCCAAAGGACAACACGTCCCTCGGGTTTGAAGACCCTCCACCATTTGGCAGCATTTTCTTTCAGTAAGTATTGTACTATCTCCACCCTCCTTTGGTCAGGGCACCTCATACCCTCAAGTAAAATCTCGAGCTCAGCCAACCAGTCATCTAGGTCTCCAGTACCATCGAATGTTGGTGGCTTCATCTTTTGTAACTCATTAAGGTACCGATCAAATCTTGTTTAGTTTGGCTCAGGTTGCTGAAGAGGCGGTAGGGGTTGCGCGACTGGTTGTGGTGGTGGTGCATGTTGTGGAATGTGTTGTGTCTGATTCAGTGCAGCTTGAACGGCTTGAGTTATGATGGTTTGTATCATGACCTGAATTCCAGCAACATCCAAAGTCGGAGGTACAACTCCTAGTTGTCCTTCAGGCGTAACGGGTGGAACACCATGCGATACTCTCATACCTTGCGTACCAACAACATGTGCCACTTGACTTACAAAAGAGTCTTGATCATCAGTCTCCACAACAGGTGGGGGCATATCAGCATCTCCACGACTAACAACTCTACGAGGTCATCCTCTTCATGTTCCTCTACGTGCCATAGTTGTATCACTATGTAATTATTAACGATAGGTTGTAGGTCATTGGATCAAGAAAAACGGACGCTCCATATCACGTTTTCATTAAAAGGGAAAATTTTGGCATGATCGAATTTTATGTGAAAAAAACGTGTACCATATGCACACATACGTTGTTTCATTTGCACACATACGTTGTTTCATATGCACGCATAAGTTATTTTCATATGCACACATCGATCATTTTTATATGCACAACTTTCATACATTTTTATACATATGTGCAAATGTTATATTGTATGCACAGTGGTGAATTCCTTGAATTTTGATAGTAACAAACATCTAGCTAATATGTTTTTTGAGTGTTTCTGGAAACTTAAAGTATGTCACAAAGAACAATAACGCCTTGAGAATTAAGAGGGAACACAAGGTCTTCCAAATGGAACGTTACTATGAAAGGAACAAGGTCGCTGAAATATTGACGGGGGCTTTGATAAAATAGAAAGTTACTTATTTGGATAAGATCTCGTCAAGATATGATAAGATCATGATCAAAAGACTGGAAAGGATGAAGATGGTGATCCTTGGTGGCTTTGAAGAAGAAAGGAGATAGAAAGATTCTTCTTATCTTTAGATTATATTTTAGGATCTAAGTTATTCTATGTAATCTTAGGTTAAGATAGATTTGGTTAGGATATCTTTTTCTTGCTGGTAAAACAAGAAAAGATCTCATTTCGTGTCTAGGTTTGTTCAGGAAACCGTATATAAATGGATGGAAATTCCGTTTTCATGGTCAACTAAGTCAAACCAATGCACCGGTCCATCTATATATTGAAAGATCGTCAACTATAACGAAGACATATTGAGCTCCTTAGTTGAGCATGCATGATCTTGAAACAAGGTTTGAAACTACACATTTTATATTCCTTTGCAAGAACAATGTTATAAGTCACAACTTCTCAGCCCTTGGGACACCTCAGGAGAATGGTGTGGTGGATTTTAGGCTCTTATTCCATTCTTTCATTCCACCACGCCATTGAGCTCCTTTTCATCTTTCTTTTCATTCCCACTTATGTAGCTAATACCGAATTTAGGCTCAACGAAGTCTACTTCCTCATCTTTAAGTATTTGTTCGACTAAGATTGAGTGGATTTTATGAATCTCAACTTGCATATGGGACAGATCCCTCTCGTTCTTGGTAGGTTTATGGGACATAATCTGGTCAACATTGTTGGATGCAACATCAAGATACAAAGAAACATTTTCTTGTCTAATCTTTTCAAGTTCACGTTTAGTTGCATCACAAGAAGTACATGGAATAATCGAGGAACTAGTAGTATTATAGATATATTCTTTCAAGTCATTACATTCCACCTAAGATAAAATTAGTTCCTCTTTAGTTTTCAAATTCTCTCTCTACATGCTTTTTACAAGAGCGATCAAAGCAGATTTATCATAGTTCACAAGAAATAATGGAACGCTTTAGAATCTAACTTTTCGTCATCATTTGGCGACTTGATAGCCATAGCAAACAACTTGGAATTTGCCCACCTTCAGGTTCATCCTTGGATTCACCATCAGAGTCAACAACGCATTCATCACTCCACATAGCAATGAAGGATTTTTGCTTGTCGTTCCTAGAATCGTCACCTTTGGGCTCAAGTCTTTGCATAGTGTCTTTAATGGCGACACTTGTAGCAAGTAACATCCTTAATATCAAGATTTTCGTCATTGTTCCCTCTGTCTCCCTTATATTTTCTTTTCTGGTAGCGGGAATACATAGCTTTGGTGAGGAGAGTAGTATCTTCATCCATATCATCTTCCATGTCCTCGTCTCGGTCATTCTCAATGAGACTCACAGCTTTGCCAACCTTGAGAGTGATTCTCTTGTTGGGCTTTTCCTTTGCAATCTTATCACGTTCTTAATACCTTTTGATTTTTCCAAACACCTCATGAAGAGTCAATGAGAGTGTTCCGGGTTTTTCGCTCAGAAGACCTTTGGTGAGCTTATACTTGGGGGACAAGCCTTCAATGATAGCAAGAACATTTGATTTTGGAAGGAATATTTTATCAATAATTCCATGTGATGTGAGCTATTGCCTCAAAACGAGATTGGTAGGAGGAAACAATCTCTCATTCAACCATAGCGAAGTTGTAGATCCCTCTTAGCTTGGAAACGGTGACCTTCACTAAGATCTTGACTACCCATGTACATCTGCTCCAATGCAACCCATTTTGCGTTAGCAATGGTGCATGATAAGAGATTAGTGACATCCTAATGACCAAGAGCATTGTTTATAAGCATAGAAGCTTTGTTGTTTTTCTCCAAGCCCTTGTAGTCATTCGGACTCCATTGTGCTTTTCCATCAATAACATCTTGAAAGACTGTGTATTCACCATTTTGAATGACTAGTCAGGCTTGGTAGTTATTACTCTTCATCCAAGTCTGGAAGAGACTCCACCAGTGCTGATACTCAATAGGGATGAGAAGTGGTGGCTTTTTGTTCACAAGTCCAACTTCATGACTTTGACTTGAGGAGGGCGACATTGTGACATGTTATCTGTAAGTAACACAATCTAAAGCAACCTGCTATGATACCAATTGTTGAATCATGGTGTGTTAGTCATGGAATGGTAAGACTGTTTGCTGGGCAGCTGACTAATAATAAACAGACAAGTAACTGTGACATAGTTCTTTATAGAGAAAACTCAATCAACCAACTAGTTGATCAAGAAAAAGCTTTATCTCTAGGTGGTTAACCTAGTAGGATTTCAAACGTCTACTTTTGTTATTTATGGATTACAAACAATCAAGCAAGTTCGGTCTAAGATCTAATCACACAAAGTTCCTAGATCACCTAACTTCTAAACAAGTAAAAGTAACCCTTTTAACCAAAGTAAGGACTCAATCCTTGACAATGTATAGCAGGGCCCATCACGTGCCAACTAAGATAATTAACCTAACATTATCTAATTCCATAAATACAAACTCTTATTATCTTATTCCAATGATATAATATCTAAGATCTTAAGACTTGACTAAATCTTCTATCTTATCCTTGCCTTGCGGTCCAAGAAGTCTTGAAACCTTTTTTCCATATTTATTCAATCTTGCTTCCAAGTTCCCAACGTCTCGTCTCTGCGTAAACACTACGTTCCTTGACGTTGTTTCCTTCCATTAACAGTGCACGCGTGGCTTTTCTTCATTTCATTCAGCGCCATTGTTCCCTTGTTGACTCTTCGTTCCTTTATTTCTCTGTTTTGTTTATCTCTTGGTTTCCATTAATTGTTCCCTACTTCATTCAATAGTCTTGAAACTCATAAAAACAAGTAAATCATAAAATCTAATGGTGTTTATCATCATCAAAACAAGAGGGAACATCATCATTCCAACACGATCCAACACACACATATGTTATATATATATTTTCATATGCACATAGGTTATATTCGTAGGTTTTATACATATACACACATGTGTTATTTCACATACACGCATGGCATGTAGTGTACTGTGTATTCCATATGCATAAATATATATATATTTATGCATATGGAATACCCAATTTTACTAAATATTCCCTTTTTATTGAAAGCTCAAGCTGAAACGTCCGTTTCTTTCTATCCAACGGCCATGTGGCATTCTAGTTGACCTCATACCATCCCGTTCTCACCATATCTTTTCCCCATGTATATATGTCTTTATATATGGCGCATACAGATACTAGCTTGTATTGATATATGAGAAACACCCTGAACACATCTCTCCCAGCTCCTTCAAAAAGAAAGCTCCAATGGCGGCCGGAGCCGTTAACCCTGGTAAAGTAGTCCTGTTGGTGGAGAAAGACTCCTCGGTGGCCACAGACCAAGTCGATCCAACCCTAATGGGGGCGACGATGCGAAGAAGGCGAACCCTGTGCCGAACGAGCTTCTCTAAACCCGGAGCCCGAACGGTGGAGTTCATCCACCCCGGCCCCAGGCCAAGCCCTCCATCTCAGAAACCAGCGAGCTAGTTGGACTACGACAAGGACTTGAGCAGCTCGGATTGGGACAAGTCGGAGTACGACAAGTGCGAGGGCGACGAGAGAGAGCTGAGGAGGAGGATGATGAAGAAGAAGAGGCTGAGCTGGAAAGCGGTGGCGGAGTGGGCCGTGTTCATGGCCATCCTGACCTGCCTGGTGGGCTCCCTGACGATAAGGGCGGTGAAGAGGAGGAAGACGTAGGGGCTGGAGACGTGGAGGTGGTGCCTGATGGTGCTGGTGGTGTTCAGCGGGCGGCTGGTGTCGGGCTGGGTGGTGGGCCTGCTGGTGTTCGCCGTGGAGCGGAACTTCCTGCTGCGGGAGAAGGTGCTCTACTTCGTGTTCAGGCTGCGGCGCAGCGTGCAGAGCTGCGTCTGGATGGGGCTGGTGCTGCTGGCCTGGACCTTCATGTTTAACACGCGCCTCCACGAGGCCAACCGCGTGCTCGATCAGGGCTTTCGGGGGCTGGTGGCCGTGCTCGTGGGGGCCACCATCTGGCTCGTCAAGACGCTCGCCTCCTCCTTCCACGTTCGGACTTACTTCGACCGTATGAAGGGCAGCGTCTTCCACCACTACATCCTCGAGACGCTTTCGGGCCCACCAGTGGACGAAGTGGTGACGATGCCTGCAGCGAGCTGGAAGGAAGCGAGGCACGAGGCGTACAAGTCGAAGAGGTTCGGGTCGAGGAAGATCGACATGGAGAGGCTGCGGAAGCTGAGCATGCAGAAGCGGCCGTCTGCGTGGAGTCTCAAGAGGTTCATGGCCCACATCCGCTCGTCCGGCTTGTCCACCATCTCCCGAACCGTCGACCAATTCGGCAAGGCCGAGATCACTAGTGAATGGGAGGCCAGAAACACCGCTAAGAGGATCTTCAAAAACGTTGCAAAATCTGCCTCCAAGTAGTTTGGTTGAATATAAGAAGTGTAATTTTTAAAAATTTATTTAAATGTGAAATTATATTATGGTAATTTGAATTCATGGAAGTTGGTAATCATATTAGGTAAATATCTAAATCATTGGAAATATGGGAATGAAAATCTTACATACCTCTTCTCAGGTGATTGAAATTTTTGTATTTTGCAGGAATTGAAAATCATATAAATTAAAATAATTGAGTTTTTCAAAAATAAAAAGTCAACCAAACACATATATTTGATATCAATTCATGTGGTATTTAAATTCATGAAAATTTATTTACCAACCAAACGAGCACTTAATTCATTTGAAACATTTCCCCATCTATATATCCATAAAATATATATATGCTCTGAATTAATTCAGAACTTACCAATAAGCTTAATTTTTTAGGGAATTTAACATTTTCATAAGCTTGCCGTATGTTCTATCTAAAAGTACAAGATAACTCCTACTGTCCATTAAACAATACTTCACAGCTTAGTACAATTTTTTGTACAAAGAACTCCCAAGCGGACACTAGCTAGGTTTAACATTTGTCTACATAATAAGTAATAAAGTTTGATGGCGACATCCTCCTTTGACACAAAATTTGAAAAGACAATAACATACTTAATTGGATTCTCAAAATCATTAGTTTACACGAGGGAAATGAACCTGCTTAGTGCTTTGCCATAGAACATGATGGAGACGTGCACTTTCTCTTTCCACCTACATTAATTCTCACACACATTTTGTTGTAACCCATCATTGAGCACATAGGAATTCTTTAGATCATGAAATCCGGATGTGATAGGGCAGATGTTAATCTTGGCATGTACTAATGCCTATAGGGTGTGTTTATTGGGTACCAAAAAATAGGTAAATACCATCATCAATTTTTCAACTCTCATAAACATTGTTTGTAGCTAGGAAACTACTCCTTTTTTGGCGGGGAAAGCTAGTTTACAAACTCGTTTTTTTGTTTGAGTTTTCGATATTTTTTAGACCATATACATTAGTGGTAATAAGAGTATCATAAAGGCTTTTAAAAAAGAAAAAAAATAATGATAGAAATTTTGAAAAACCCAATGCAAAAATAACAAGTGAGTATCACCTATGATACCCATTTTTTTATTCAAACAATTTTTTACTATTAGGCCATTCCTAATGCAATCCTCTCTATTATCAAAATATTAAATTAATATACTTTAATATTCCAAAAAATGTTTAAATTTATTGTTTCAGCTCCAACTACTTCTTCAATTACTTCTCCAATTTCAACTATTTTCTTACTACAGCTAATTTGTTTAGTAATTACTTGCAAACACACCTGAGTTTGCTCTTTGCAAATTTGTTCTAATATTTCCATATATGCTATCACGTGTTTATAAACGAACTAGCTACTCACGTTCCATGATTATGCTTGTTTCCTTTATATTAGTAGCTAGGTCTTTATCTAAAGGTTATATATTAAAGGTTTGTTTGGAGATGGTATTTATAAAGACTTTTTTATTGATAAGTAGAAGAAAAATAGATTTGTGTAAAAAAATATGTTTGATAAAAAAACATGTTTTATAGATATGTGTGTATTTTTGTTGGAAAATGTGTAGTAAAAAAATTATTATTACATGTTTATCGAAATATATAAAAATAGTTTTTTTTTAAAATAAAACTTTATAAGTAAAAATGACTTTTGCCAAACGAGGCCTAAATCATAATTGCAAAATAAATGCATTTGAGAACATGGTATGTAGCTGTCTCAGTGGTTGTACTATATATACAGAGGTGGACAGAAGGGGTTCTCGGGTCCAGTGACCCGCCTCCCCTCCCTCTAGATTATTAACATTATGTAAATTTATGTAAGAATTTTAACTAACATTTACATAGTTTTATGTCTATTATTGTATAAATTTTAATTAGCACTACATCTCCAAATCAACATTTTCCTCGTGGAAAATGTTGATTTGGAGACATCATCCTTTGACACAAAATTGATAAGACTATAACAACCAATATTAGATTCTGAAATGTGAAAGTCCGTGGGCCCAATAACTAGGGGTCGTGCGGACACGAGCGCATAGGCGCAGATAAGCCCAGTATATAAGTCCAATGAGGTTTCATCCTAAAACCAATTGACAATAGGAAGAGTATTTCATCAAGCTTATATACTAGGCAAATTATGTCTAAACTTTAGATGTGGGACGTTTATATTCCAACACGCCTCTACAAGTACAACGGGCGAGCAATTGGCATGGCCGAGTTGACACTTGGACAAACGGGTGTGGGTGGGCATCTCAATCTCTTTATAGCCAGACCTAATCGACCCAAGAAAAGGGCCCAAGACCGAACCAGCTCTGATACCATGTGAAAGTCCGTGGGCCCAATAACTAGGGGTCGTGCGGACACGAGCGCATAGGCGCAGATAAGCCCAGTACATAAGCACAATGATGTCCCATCCTTAAATCAAGTGACAATAGAAGGAATAGCCTATCAAGCTTATATACTAGGCAAATTATGTCCCAATTTTAAATATGAGACGTTTATATTCCAACATGAAACTCAACATTTTGTATGAGTAAAATGAACTTGCTTGCCATAGAAATTAAAGGTCAATGATGGAGACATGCACTTCCTCTTTTCACCTACATTCTCATACACGTACATAATGTGTTGTAGCCTAGCTATCATTGAGTATACTGTATATAGGAACTCTTGAAGAGCATTAGGCTATCCACCATGGTGAATTTGTGGGTTTTTTAAGAAAAAGAAAGATAAAAAGTTGTGTCAAAAAATTTCAGTTGAAAGTTTTGGGAAGTCTCTTGCAGTTGAAGTTTAGCAAAATAGAAAACTCTACCCTAAAAATGTCTATTAATAATTAATTTAATTTTTCTTTAATTTTATCTTAAGAAACCCTCAAAATCACCATTGTGGATGGCCTTAACAATGGAAATTTTTTGAGTTTCAGATAAAAATTATAAATAAAAGGGGAGATGTGTTATAGAATTATTAGACCATCTTCAATGATAGATTTGGGAGTATCATCCCCATTTAAAAAAAAAGTGAAAATAAAATTAAATGTCAGAATTTGGGTGAAATCAAAAACATCATTGGAGAGAAGTATTACACATATGGTATTTGGACAAATATTACTACAATTTCAGTCAATAAATGTGTCATTTGCACACTCACAAATAACCCATTTTTTATTCTCATCCAAAAGCAATTCAAAAATTACTTTATTGGGCTCCACCTCCAATAAAAATAAATTTCATTATTGTATGATATAAGTATAAGTGATGTAGAATAGAGAGAATGATAAATAAAAGTAGGTTATGATACTTAAGGGGAGTATCATTATTAACATGATCTTACATTGGTTCTTGTGTTACTATTCTTCAATAGGCTAGCACAAGAACCAATGTAATAATTCCATGACACATCCCTTTGTATTTTTTTTTTCAAAGGAGTTTCTCCCTAGTCCAAATCACCTATGGCAACTACCTACCATGTTCTCAAATGTATATATTGCAATCATTATATTACCTACCCTATGGCCACCTTCTTATTGGTCCATTTATACTTTTTTTATCAACACTTTTTAGTAGATTTTTATCTTAATTAAAGTCACACAATATCAAAAATAAAAAAGTTCAGATTAATTCATTCATTTCCCGATTAAAAAATTACAGAAGCTCTAAAACGTCTTTTTTATGCATTTCAAAAAAAATGTTATTTTTTTACTTTCACTATCTTTTCCAGATTTAAAAGTCAAAAAGTTTCATTTTTTATTATGGGAAAGGAATGATGTATTTAAAAATTGTTTTTAAAAAAATATATAATTTTAATTTAAATAAAAAAGTTTACAAGTGGACCAATAGAAGACTGGTAATAGGGAAGGTAATATAATTCTGGGTTGCCATGGTAGCGGTGGCGGTGGTGTTATGCTCGGTCTGAGCGGGCTCGGTCGGAGCAGGGGCCCGGTGCAGAGCAAGGCTCGGTCGGAGCGGCGGCAAGAAGCGGAGTTGGCTCAACGGAGGAAAGAGGTCTACAGCACAGCCCAACCCCAAAGCTAGGGCCGGCTTCTCTCCAAAGGGAGCGTTTTTTTTTATGAAAGTGGATGTTGAAAGGTGAAATTTGGTGCCTCTTTACTTTTGGCAGCTTATAGCTAGGGTTCTTTTTGGCTCCTATCAATTCACAGGACACGCTGTAAAAGATTTATGCATATTTTATATAGCATATCATGCTCCACTTTCTTCTATTTAATTCAAATTTATGCAAATTCTCAATTTTTAATAAGATAAGGATTTAGAATGATTTCTATACTGCTTGAAAATCAGCATGCAACATTTTTTCGAATGAAAATTTGAAGTTCTGGATAAGTCGTAATTTATTCCAGTGATAAAGATTTGCAAGCAAGTCCGATCCTCCACACCGTTGACTTCATGAAACACATCATGTAAAATCCGTTTTGTCACAAAAGATTGTAACAGACAAAAGATATTAGAGTATAATCTCATTATCCTAAGGACAGTGTCAAATTTTGTTAACAATGATTAAGTTATCAGTTTCAATTTTAATCTATTGTAGATTCATATCTTTAACCTTGATAATAGCATTTCCGAAAACAAACGCTTCAATTCGTAGTGCATTTGATGCAAATACATGCACAACCGGTGGGGGACACAATTTTTTTTCAAGGGGAGGATTTTTTATTCAATTTATTATATCGTTTGAATTATTAATATTTTTATTAATAGTTTAAAACTAACAAGAAGCACATTAAGTACTTGAAATTTGATTAATTTATACCATTTACTTCTAATAAAAATATAGAAAGAAGAATAAAAGAACAAAAGGTGGCTCGTTGCTACTTGCTACGGATTAAATTCATGACATATTGGTATTTTTTAGACAAGTTCAACACAAAGATTACTAAGTCAATATATTTCTCTTATAATATATTCTTGTCATTTTATGCTTATATAATAAATAAAAAATTAGAATATAGAATCTGAGTTAGTCAGAAGGAACTAAGGTCATCCACAAAGGAGGTTTTGTGAGTTTCTCAAATAAATATTAAAAATAATATAAAGTAATTTGTGTCAGAAAGTTTCAGTAGAGAGTTTCCTATAATCAGATAAAAGTTTCTTCTACTAGAAATTTTTAGTGTATAATAAGAAACTTAATTCTGAAAATATCAGATTTTTTTTTTTTTTTAACTAATGCATAAGAAACCATAGAGTTATTTTGTTGTGGATGGCCTAAAAAAGTATTGGGGCGCCTGCCCCCTAATCCCTAGTTCTGCAATTGTATACAACCATTGAGACAACTACCTACCATGTTCTCAAATGTATATATTGCAATCATGATATAGAATTTGGTAATATAAAGGAAAACAACATAATCATGCATGGAACGTGTCCAGATCTCGTTTAAAAACATGTGATAGTATAGATGAACATATTATATATCTAGTTTCGCAAAAAAAAAAAAAAGTTACTTGAAGCTGGAAATCTAGTTGAAAAATAGTTATAGTTGAAACAAGAGGCTATAACATTGTTTGAAATAGTGTTAGTTGAACATTTTGAGCTTCTTTGGCTCAAGTCGTTGATGCGTTCTCTTGGTGTCTCTTATTCCGCGCCTATACGTCTCTTCTGCGATAGCCAGGCTGCTCTTTACATCGCCGCCAATCCTGTCTTTTATGAGAGAACTAAGCACATTGAAATTGACTGTCACCTAGTTCGCGATCATATACAGGCTGGTATAATCACCTCTAGTCATATTGCTTCCGCTCAACAACCAGCTGATTTGTTCACCAAGGCCTTAGGCAAGGTTCAGTTTCAGCTGCTTTTGTCCAAGTTGGGCATTATTGATCCCCTTGCTCCAACTTGAGGGTGAGTGTTACCGATATTCTAGGATATTTCTCTATCTTGTATATTAGGATAGATTATTTTGCTCCCTCATATCTTCTCTCTCCATATCATATCTTGTAACCCTATATATTTCTCATATTGGCAATACAGAAAGGCAAGAATGTATTTTTCCTCCTTCTCTTCACAGTAAAACACATGATCATTTGATGAATTTAGTATTTGATTGTTTTTGAGTTAATGTTATGACGAAATATTGAAATAGTAACATAAAAATAGAGGAAACAAAATAATAAATCGAATAAAGGATTTGCTGAGTGCTCTCTAACGGTAGCCAACTGGTGGTGTTGTTCCATTGGGAACTCGCAGGGTTTCGCTGCAAGAAGACCTGCCTCAGAAAGAATATCAAGAGTGTATTTCCTTTGACATAGAAACAAACCCTCTGAGCTGCGAGCAATTTCAATCCCCAAAAAATATTTTAACACTCCAAGATCTTTCATATGAAAGCAAGAGCTCAAATAGGATTTGAATCAGGCAAGAAGAGACGCATTGTTGCTAGCAATAATAAGATCATCAACATAAATGAGCACCTGAATAATATCATTTCCTCGAAGAAACGAGAATAAAGAGTAATCAGCGTAGCTTTGTATGAAACCATAATTGCGTAGAGCAGCGGCTAGCTTTGCAAACCAATTACGGGGAGCTTGGCGCAGACCATACAATGATTTCTGCAGGCGACAAACATGTCCAGGCGGTACCCCTAGAAGACCTGGAAGAGGCTTCATATAAACTTCTTCATCAAGATCACCATGCAGAAAAGCGTTGTGGACGTCCATTTGATGGATATCCCAACCACGAGCAGCGGCTACAGAGAGAAAAACCCTGACGGATGCCATTTTAGCAACTGGAGCGAAAGTTTCTTTAAAGTCAATACCTTCAATTTGTCGATTGCCAAGAACGACAAGTCGCGCCTTATGTCGTTCAACCGAACCATCTGCATTGTATTTGATACGGAAGACCCACTTGCATCCGATAGGAGTTTTACCAGCAGGAAGTGCATTGAGTCTCCAAGTTTGATTCCGTTGAAGAGCAAGCAACTCAGCCGTCATTGCTTCTCGCCAACATGCGTGACGAAAGGCTGCAGTAAAGGACTGAGGCTCATCACCGACTGTAACCGAAGCTAAGAAACTTGTGTGCGCATCTGAGAATTTAGCACATGAAACATAATTCTCTATAGGAAAATGCGTACCTGAGGAAAGTGAGCTTGGCGGGGTATTGTTTGTAGCTGGCGGGGGGTCTATTCGGCAAACAGTGCGACATACATAGTCGCGAAGATGAGTCAGAGGTTGTTTAATCCGTGTGTTGTGACGAAAAGCGACGGCAGGTATGCTCTCAGTACTCCCCCTTGCTGGCGACGTGGGAGAGCCCGGAGACGCAACAACAAGTGCCGACTCGAGAACAATTTCAGTGGCCTCAGACATTTCAGCAGGGTTGTCATCATGTGGCTGTATGCTCCCCCTCGACTCATCAATCAAAGGAGAGGACTCAAATACCGCAGGGTGAATGGACATGGGTTGAGTTGGAGTTGATGACGCGGATGACCCCGGCTCCCGAAAGGGGAAAATTGTCTCGTAAAAGACAACATACCGGATGATGAAGAAGCACCGTTTCTCAA
The DNA here is from genome assembly GCA_027886185.1 of Rheum nobile. Taxonomy (NCBI): domain Eukaryota; kingdom Viridiplantae; phylum Streptophyta; class Magnoliopsida; order Caryophyllales; family Polygonaceae; genus Rheum; species Rheum nobile. Next base: position 30,445 of record WOAB01000671.1, on the reverse strand, counting down.
GGTCGTAAAGGCACCAACCCCGCTTGCCCTGAGGATAGCCTGTCAGGACACATTTTCGACTCCTTGAATCGAACTTATCATGTGAGCACGGACTTGTGGAAGCGAAGCACAGACAGCCAAAGACGCACACGTTGATGTATTTGGGAGGATGGCCGTATAGAAGCTCATACGGAGTACGATTCTGCAACAATGGTGTGGGCGTGCGGTTTATCAAATATGCAGCAGTAGTGATACACTCTCCCCAGAAAGAGAGCGGTAAAGAGGCTGTGAAACGCAGCGCCCAAGCGACATTGAGAAGGTGACGATGCTTGCGTTCGACCCTCCCATTTTGCTGAGGAGTAGCGACACATGACGTCTCGAACAAAATTCCGTTGTCAACGAAATACGACCGCAAGGGAAGGAATTCGGTTCCATTATCGGCACGCACATGGCATACCTTTTTGCGAAACTGTGTGGAGACCATAGCACAAAAATGAGGTAGAAGCACAACAACCTCAGTTTTGGAACTGAATAGAAACACCCAAGCAGTGCAGGAGTAGTCATCAACTATCGTAAGAAAATAAGAAGCACCAGTAGATGAGGGTGTGCTATACGGACCCCAAACATCACAATGAATTAAGCCAAATAACGAATCTGCTTTATTGGAACTGATAGGAAAAGATGATCGAGTTTGCTTAGACTTATGACAAACATCACATGGACTGATAGTTTGTACGTTGTTTCTATCTAAACGAAAATCAAAAATGGAAGACAAAACTGCAGAAGACGGATGACCCAGACGATTGTGCCAAAGAGAAGCAGATGCAGATGAGAGCCGAGCAATAGCCACACGAGCGTCGACGACGTTATACAGCCAATAGACCCCGTCGTCTTGCTTACCCACGCCAATCACTGTCCTCGTAGCGATTTCATGCAAAACACAAGCCTTGTCAGTCATGAGAACAAGAAGTCGCAGATCACCACCTAATTGAGAAAAGGATAACAGATTGCAGTCCAGATTAGGTATAAATAAAACATGAGGGATCCGAAAGGAGCCGAGCAGAAGAACCCCTTCTTGCGTAGCGGTGGTAATACGACCATCAGGCAGTTTGATAGAGATCGGCGGTATAGAAATCAGATCTCGAAGACGATCGATTTCACCTGTCATATGGAACGATGCGCCAGTGTCTAAAATCCAGGAGAATGGCTTACCAGACTTATCAGAAGAGCCGGCCATTGAGTTATACATCTTGAGCACATTCGCCCATTGATCATCGTTCAAAGATGGACCGAAAGCTTGACGATTCTGAGTATTGAGAGACATACCATGAACAGACGAGGACGTGTTGGGCTGAACGGCATTGGCGAAACCACGGCCTTGGCCACGACCAGCAGAGGGCTGAAAAGCGGTGGAATCTGGAGGAGTAGAAGTCCTGCGGGCATCACGCTTGGCTTGTATCCATTCGGGAATGCCATGAAGTTTGAAACAACTACTGACCTCATGGCCCTGTTTCCCGCAGTGAGTGCAAACAAGGATGCGTTTGTCGACAGTAGACGACTCTTTGGAAGGGCCGAGACGACGTGCAACAAGAGCAAGATTATATGCGGGGACGTCGCGAGACGTAACGATTGTCTTGAGGCGTTCCTCTTGAACAGCAAGGGCATAGATACGACTCTCATTAGGAAGAGGCTCTTAAGCGAGAAGATTGGAGCGAAGAGAACTGAAAGTGGCGTCGTCAAGACCAATCAGAAATTGGTGGATACGCTCTTCTTCCCGCTCGCCGGTCAAGAATGTATTGAGATTGCATTCACACTTCCCGCAGGTGCATAAGCGAGGCGGAGAGTAATTGATGAGTTCATCCCAGAGCTTCTTGAGCGAATTGTAATAAGCAGACACGGACAAGCCTGGTTGGCGATGAGCAGCGATCTCAGCCCGGAGTTGAAGCTTCCGTGGTCCATTGCCCACGGAAAAACGTTGTCTGAGGTCGTCCCATAGCTTCTTGACCGTCTCGTGATAGGTAATGGATGATCGAATGGAGGAATCGATCGATTGCATTGTCCAGCCGATCAGCATAGAGTTGTTCATGCTCCAGTCGGTGAGTTTCTCCGCGCCAGAATCAGGTTTTGAAATCGTCCCATCAATGAACCCGAGTTTCTGTTTGGCGTTGAAGGCATTACGAATGGCGTCATTCCATTATTGATAGTTGTCACCCTTGAGAATAATCGGACATATATTTAGTCCCAGATGATCAGATGGATGTAGGTAAAAGGGAGATCCGAACTCAGAAATTGCTTGTTTTGTGGTGTTGGACATGGTGACCGGCCGAACGAGCAGTGAGGAGAATCGGTGGTAAAGGGTGGCGGTGAAAAAAAAATTAGGATTAGAAACAAGGTAGCTCCGATACCATGTGAAGAGAAGGAGGAAAAATACGTTCTTGCCTTTTTGTATTGCCAACATGAGAAATATATAGGATTATAAGATATGATATGGAAAGAGAAGATATGAGGGAATAAAATAATCTATCCTAATATACAAGATAGAGAAATATCCTAGAATATCGGTAAAATTTACTATATAGTGGCAATTTATACAATTGAAACATGCATGTGTTAAAATTTATAAACAATCATTTCATTTGCCTCATTGGAGTAGAGTACGTACGTACGTACGTACTAGTGTTTTGACTTTATGTGGGAAAACAAATGTGATGGTGTAATATATATGATCTATGGAGTATCTTCTAATAGAGTTTAGTAAATCAGGCATGTTTTATTATTGATAACTCTCCACTTTTATAGAGGATACAATCAATAGAAGAGGAGATATAATCTCCTAATTAATTGATTCTGTTACAACTGATTTGACTTAATCTAAATATATAATAATTGAAAAATAAAAATTATTTTTATTATTAACATTCCCCCTCAAGTTGATCGACTCATGAGAAAAATCAACTTGGAGAAAGTTTGTGAAATCAAGGGCGAAAGAGCATAGTCGAAGTTTGTTCGTTGGACATGGGCGGAGTAGATCCCGCTTTGGATTTTGTTGAAGTCGCGCCGGTTTGATCCGATCTTGGTTTTGTTGAAGACGGGTTGAACCGATCTTGATTTTGTTGAAATCGGGTTGAACCGAACTTGAGTTTTGTTGGTCATAACGCGTAACCAAGGTTTTGTGGTTTGTGTAGGCAGAGCCTAATTTGAATGGCGGAAGCATGAAAATAGGTTTTGTGTAGGGCTACCCATTGAAAATTCCTATAGCCATGATTGAGTTTTGTGATTGGTGTTTGTATGAGAGATGAACAATAGGAAAGAGTTTTGTGGTGTCATGAGGATTTGGGAAGTTCATGGGGGTTGGGCAACAGAGAGGAGAACTCGTTGGCCATTGGAGAAGTAAGTGCGTAAAGAGGAAGGGAGGAGATGTGTTTGAGTGGATTGAGGAAAGAGGATCGTATAGGCTAAACTGATATCATAATAGAGTTTAGTAAATCAAGTATGTTTTATTATTGATAACTCTCCACTTTTATAGAGGATACAATCAACAGAAGAGGAGATATAATCTCCTAATTAATTGATTCTGTTACAACTGATTTGACTTAATCTAAATATATAATAATTGAAAACTACTAATTATTTTTATTATTAACATCTTCTTCCCATAAAACGTGGCATATCCCTTACTATGATAATCAATAGTCAATACTATAGAAACTATAAACAATTACGGAATCATTTGACATTTTGACCCATGATCCTTGAAATTTGATTAATGTAAAACAAGTATATTAAGATTAGAATATATAAAATCTATGTCTGCTAATCACAAGGTTTCTACACTCTAGGTAGGAGAAAGAATATATAAGGATGCCAATTTTGAGCACTCAAGAAGAAAAAAAGAGACAATTGTTATATTGTTCCATTCCGCATGGGCCAATGCCTTGATGGATTGATCATGATTCCTGTGTTAGTTCTTTAGTCCGTATACAGACATGCATTAACAACAATTTAATTATTTTTTAGCTGTATTATGACATAACAACTGATGGTGGTTCATTAAAGTTATAATATTACGTAGGGTAATGTTATATAAGTCCATGATCCATATAACATGTGGCTCTGAATTATTGCTTTTTGGTTTTGCACCCAAACACTATACTTTTATAACCGCACTAGATTATAAAAATTATTATGTCCCCTTCGACCAAAAACTAAAAGAATTATTATGTCCCAAGACTTGAGACCGATTAATTTAATATTTTAAGTTCCTGAAACTAGCAATGTTTTATCTCATTCTTAGACACTCACAGTGTACTATCACTACTCATTACTGTCAAATAAAGATTAAGACCTTGAACAAAGTCATTATGGAGGCTATGAGCTTTAATTATATTATCTTAATTTTGTTTTCCACTTTCTTAAAGTTAATTATATTGGCTTCTAAATGTGGAAAATGACAGGAGTGCAGGACAGATGTAAAGAGCAAGTGTAAATAACATTACTATGTGCTCATTCGGTAGAAATTTGCCTTCAATTAGTTAAAGTCAAATTTTATTTTGATTTACTTCAACTAGTTGAAGTAAATCTATAATGTCCCCCTCCTACATGAAGGAATTCCTTCCACTTCAACTAATTGAAGTTGAATTTCCTTCCCACCGAACTAGTTGCTTGTTTGACTTTTTCAATAATAAAGAATAAATAAGGGGAAAAAAAGAAGTGAAGATTTACTTTTGAAGGTGGCAGGTTCCAAGTCCATCGAGAGTCCTCCCATATTAAAATTGAGGCTCAAAGCTATCAAATTCTTATTGAAATCCAATGATCGTGCTCCAGTTTTTATATATAGGATACAAAAAAAAGTGCATATATACTATCTCTTTTTTAAGATGGATTTGGGTTAAAAATGATGGATTTGGCAGGGTTGGGACGTATTGACTATTGAGCCCAATCATGTGTTATTTTTATTGGGTTGATGATAGAAATATAAGTTAGCAGAATATGTTTTGCGATATGATAGTAATTATATTCAAACTAAATAAGCATCTAATTTAGTATATATACTAGTGTAATACCCGTGCCTTGCACGGGATTTGTCTATATTATTTTATATTTGTACAAATCGTATATTTTAATTATCGAATAATTATTGTTTCAATATATATTTGATTAGTTATTTCAATTAAAAATGACAAATTGACTAAATAAGTTAAATATAAAAAAAAATATTATATAAAAAGAGAGACGAAACTCTCCATTACTTTATTAATCATAAAAATTGATTTAGTAGTCTTATAAACAGACATAGTCAAACTCTTTTACATTAATACTTATAAAACGATCAAACATAATAAAAATGATCATTTAACTCTAATCCTAGAACCTAAATCATATATCTACATCTGTTATTGATTTAGTTTTAATACATAACACAATCAAACATTGAGTACTTACACTACAAGAAAAAAGGGTTTGGGCGACAAAATATTTCGTCGCCCAAACCCAAGATTTCGTCGCCCAAGGTTTAGGGCGGCCAACATTTTTTTGTTGCGGAGGCGTCGCCGTAGGTGAGTCGCCCTTTGTTTTGGGCGACGAAAAAGTGTTTGTCCAAAATATCTTTTTGTGACGAAATTCGAGTTTTGTCGCCCAAGATCTTGTGCTACGAAATCCGGATTTTGTCGCCCAAGATCTTATGCTACGAAATGCGAGTTTTGTCGTCCAAGATCTTGTGCTACGAAGTGCGAGTTTTGTCGCCCAAGATCTAGTGCTACGAAGTGCGAGTTTTGTCGCCCAAAATCTTCTACTACGAAATTCATTTTTTGTCACCCAAGATCTTGTGCTACGAAATGCGTATTTTGTCACCCAAGATCTTGTGCTACGAAATTCGAGTTTTGTCGCCCACGATCTTGTGCTATGAAATTCGAGTTTTGTCGCCCACAATCTTGTGCTACGAAATTCGAGTTTTGTCGCCCAAGATCTTTTGCTACGATATTTGCTTTTGAATAATTTGCTCAAAAAGAATGGTATTTCATTTTTTTTATACTACACCTACACATAATATAACATATATATAAACTTCAAAATATATTAATTATAAGCTAAGGTACTTGTTTCAACAAAATGCCATTAAGGATATCATGCTATACATTCCATAAAAAGTTTGCTTTAGTTCAAGCCAAAATGACATCAAAATAGATGTTGCATATCATTATGCCATATTGCTACCCATGATAACTAATGTAATTAGAATATATACCAAAATAATATCCCCAAGTAGTTAGTTACTTTTGCTCAAGTCTTCATTTGTCCTCCTATAAAAAAAAATAGACAAATAGAATATCAATTAGTTGACTAATAACCTTTATATGTAAATTTATATAATGCATTGCCAATTGGTGATGAAAAACTACTTATGCTTGAACCAAAAAAGAACCACATATATATATTGAATCAGAATCTGTCCATGTGTCATGCACTCATGCCCCAAAGGAGAAATCAAGTTCTAAGTCAGCAAAAAAATGATATAATATGAAGTAGACAAATCTATTCGAGAAGTCACACAAGAACCACAAGTCATAAGATGCAACCTCATTTACCAAAAAACAAAATGTCATATGCAGGATAAAGAAGACTTTAAAGAACTACAATAGATAACCTACGTACCTTAATTTTGGAAGTTTAGTTGTCCTTGTGCACACATGGATAAAATTTTCTGTTGCATTGTGCGAAATTCTGCATTCATTCTCTCTTCCCTCGCTTCAGCATCTTGTTTCAATTTCTCGACCTCTCGTAGCAATTCAACTTTGTCATCTTGAAGTCTTTGAATTTCCCCCTTCAGTCCATCTTCCCTTTCCCTTGAATCCTTTTCTAGTTGCTCTTTTAAGTTGAGCTTCTCTTTCCCTTGAATTCTTTTCAAGTAGTTCTAGTTGTTGTGTCATTTGGTGTGCAATCTGAATACCTTCTCCATCTGATCTCCCTTCTTTCCTGCCTCTAGGTGGTTTAGGCCCAAAGCCTAAACCATTTATGTAGCCCGATGATGTGCCCAAAACCTTCATGTATGCTTCTTACACTGTTAAGTCGTCAACCCCGTAAAGCTCCAACTGTTGTTCATGGAGTTCTTTAAACTCTTCCAGCCTCTGCTCTGCAAGCTTGTCCCATGAGTTATCTTAATGCCCAAGTACAATAGAAAAATTCATAAATTTGCCAAAGAACACAATAACATAAATTTGCAAAGTGTTTCCTGCCAGAGATCCCATATGGGACCCTAAAGGTTCGAAGCTCAAAGCCAATTAATGTCCAAAAATGTAACTCTCCAACCTACAACTAAAAAGCAATTCCCACAGAAAAAATCCAATACCCCAGCAAAATAGAGCAGCCGCCAAGTGGGAGAATCTATTCATAAAACCCCAGCAAAACAGCTATTTTTGCATATGAACAACCAGGAAAACAAAAAACTTCAAGTTACTTAATAGTCAACAAAGCGGCTGGCATTCTGATAAGTATATTTGTCAAGGAATCATGACCAAGAACCTTTTAAATGAACATGTGTCATAAAATAAAGAGAAGATGAGCAGAAGATGAACATAAACCCAGAAGGTTGGCAAATGTCATGGTAAGTCTGTGATGATAAGCTCAAAGAGCCATATTATAACAGTAGTTCTGAGCCAGCCAAATATAATCTTTGCTAAATTAAGGTTAGACATTTCACACTCAAGTTGAACCTTGTGAATAATTTATACCAACGAAGCCAAGGGGGAAAAATACAGAAAAATAGCACATTGTTTAAACAAGATTTGTCAAAAGAGAATAGTCAACAGACAAGATACCAAACACCAGTTTGAAGAGTCCTTAAACAGACTGCAATGGAGCTAATGCCAAAGAGACATGAGAAGTTGCAGCACAAAATCACAAATAAACAGAACAGGTAGCAAATAAAATTGGATAAGAACTAAAAATGATCCAATGTGAATTCTAGGGCACCTCATCACATCTCTCCCATTTTTACCATTAAATGCAAATTCTAGAAATTTCTCAACTCCTTCTATATACTTTGGTTGTCTCCTATCAAATGCCAACCTATTGATCATCCACGCTCGATCCATAACCATGCTTCAATTCTAAAAGATACAAGTATCATTAGAATGATTTTTATATAACTATAGTATTAGTAGTAGTAGTTATTAGAAATCCATTACCATGCTTCACGTCTAATAGTAGTTATTAGAATGATTTTTATATATTAATAGTAGTAGTAGTAGTAGTAGTAGTTATTAGAAATCCATTACCATGCTTCATGTCTAAACAAAACAAGTTCAAAAAAATTGCCAAAAAATAAGTATCATTATATACTAAATAGCTATGATAGATAAAAGCAACAAAAATAAAAAAATGCAATCCAAACCAAGTATCAAGATCATTGATCGAAACAACAAATATATAAAAATTAACCAAAGTTAATTTAGTATGCCATCTTAATACACCGAACAATATCCCCTTTCTGAATTCCTTTTCTATTAATTATGTAGCTTAAGCAACTACAGCTACTTGTTGATCGATGTTTCATCTATATATGGTACGTACAATATAATATGTTTATTCTCTTTTAGTACTATATATGCAAACTCTATGGATAATAAATTATTCCAATAGTTAAGGTCCAACACTTCGGCTAATCCACATGCTAGAAACTAATAAATAATTCCAAGTAGAAAGCATTATGCAAATAGATATTGAAAAAAAAGCAAACTAGTAGACAAAGAACACCACACTAGCAACTTGAATGTACCTTAAGGGATAGCGAAGACAAGAAGATGGGAACTAGAGACAAAGACGAGAACAGAGCAATTGGCAGCAAACAATCACAATGCACAGGTTGATTGAGGACTAAGAAGGCACCGACTGAGCAGATAGGAGATTGGTTGAGAACGCACCAATTGAGCGCCGATTAAGTACCAATTAAGCAGAAAAGACAAGCAACAAACAAACATAACACACCGATTAAACAGATGAGAAATCGAGAGAATAGACGGGACAAAGAGAAATATACAACAAATTGAGTAAAGAGAACAATTTTCAAGAGTGATTCATCCACGAATTGATTAAAGAGAACAAAAGTTGCCGGATTACAGGATTTTCTATGTTTGATATTGGAAATCAAAGAGAATGATAAGATTCATAGTCCAAGAGACCAGGGTATATAGAGGATCAGATCATGCATTCTTCAAAAAATGAATTATCTACTAATGGATGTGTTTCTTTAGATTAGTTCAGAAAAGCAAAAGGATTTAATGGGGTATGAACACATGGGATCTTTTTTCTTGCTGAAGCTTTTCCAGGGGACAACATTAGGATTGAATTTATCATCTTTCATGATGTAGTGACTTTTAGGCAACAAAGAGTGGCTTTTTGCTGATGCCTTTTGAGTTTCTTATGTGTTTGTTTGCTCAATGCTGACTTTGGAGGAAAGTTGGATCCCTAGTTGACTGAATAATTTCAAGTTGGCCCCCATAACTTCAAGGGGGCTGCATTTCTCTTATTTTAGTTCCCTCTTCCTTTTTCTGATTATCTGAGATTGGATTGAAGCTACTGAATGGAACAATGCACTGTGAAGAAGTTCAAGAGAGTTTTTAAAGTTTGGTATATATGGACCCTAATTGTGTTGTTTCCCATGTTTGAACTGTTATTATTATAGGGTCAATTTGTTTATGACTATGAGGTTAGGCTTTAGTGGACCTTGTTTTTTTTTCACTCCTTGATAAATTACAGGCATCCTCAAAAGCACGCACTGAACATTGAAGATGCACATCTGACACAAAACTTGGAATAGGAGTGTGACTACATATGGCTTTAGGCATCCTCAAAGAATCCCTAAAACTGTTGTATAGTTTATACCTTTTTTACAGTGACAAAAACAACAAAATTACCTGCTGAGTACAACATAGTACAAAAATTCATAGCAAGTACAATATATATTTCCATCCAGACTAACTGTCACATGGAGAAAATTCAAGTGCTCCCTTCCATCTAATCACAGAAGAACTTCCTACTGATTAGATGAGTAAATAGAAACACAAGAAAAAGTGATCCCCTAGAGTGAACAGTCAACATAGCAAACATAAATTCAAATCTCCATCCCATCATATATCAAAAAAAAGTGATCTTCTAAAAATTCCATTGCTTGAAAACAAGGCTGGCCATGGAAAAGTCAAGATTGACCCTGTCTAGTATTATATTCATGGACTGAGAGTTTAACAGTGTGGCTTCCAAATGACCTTTGTATATCTATGCACTCCTCAAGATCATCTTCAATGATACTTCCATTGAAGGACATATTCAACACTGGACTTAGAAAGCTAATCAAAGAAAGTACACTAGTCTTACCATTTGGAGAATATATACTCAAGTGAATTGGAACACTCGAAATTTGCTTGGAATGACCAGTCTCTCTATCATTCTCATCTGCAATCTCCTTCCTTACAACAGCTAAATATAATAACTTAACTTAGAGTCAGAAGAGAGAAACAAGAATTACAAATAATATATATTATAAACAAGGAACAACAACAAAAATCAAGTAACAAGTTACCAACTGGAAAATTTACTCAAGAAGGTCTACACGTACCAAAATCAGTGAACCACTTCCTAGGAAGGTGCATAAACTCTCCCCATTCTCTGTTCTCATCAACCTTATGAAGTTGTAAAACCAGAGGTCGCCCAAGATCACAATACCTGCAAAATTAAACAAACACGTAAGAGAAGAAACTAACATTGTCAGATATGGCATTACAAAGTCAAAGAGTTATCTCAAAAAAAATTGTGCAATCTCCAATTTATAGGAGATCCGCTTCAGGAAACTGTGCTGCAATGTCATGTAGGCAGATTCCGGAAGCCTCAGCAGAAACCCTAATCAAAATTTTCAATTTCAACAAAATTAGAGACAGAGAAGAAGGGATCTGAGTGAGTGTACCTTGAAGGGACCGAGAACCAAGCAACTAGCACAGACAAAGATTCCAAAACAACCTCTCTTTCAGCAGACGGAAAACCGAGAGAAAAGAGGGGACACTAGAAAAAATTACGAAGCAAACAGATGAAGAAAAGGAAGTAAACGATCGATTGAGGGTTTGAGCAAATCAGCCATGGCGTTCGGAAGGATAGAGAAGCAGGGAGAGAGAAAGCTACAACTCAGCATCCATGGCAATCGATCGGGAGCACAGAGAAGGGAAAGAGAAATCGAAGGGTTTGAGACAAATTTGAGTTTTTTCCCGGTCAAATATTAAACCCTTTTTTTCTATTTCCCACAAAAAATTCGCTCCCCCGCGTAAACTATCGGCGACGACACAAAAAAACTTGTCTCCAAAGCTTAACAAACTTATTTAAATATACAACAGTAATTTCGTGAGATAAACTTGAGGTTTTGTAAATTTCGCGAGGTGTCGTCAGATTTAGGATATTTCGTGAGATAACTCTGAGTTTTTTAAAAAGTCCATCAAATAATCCTCTGTTATCTTTCCTGTTAAAATATCGTTAATTCATATTTTTTTAACGAAAATTTCGCGAGGTAACCCTCAGGTTTTGCAAATTCCGCCAAATAACCCTATGTTACTTAATCCGTTAAAAATTTGTTAAATTTTTTTTTTTAATGTGAAAAACTGTTAATTGATTTTTTTTTTTAAGAAAAAATAATTTAAATTCTATTTAGTACCAACCATAAAAAAAATTACAATTTTTAATAATAAACTACATGGATGAACAATGTAATTAAGTACATTCATTCATATAGTTAATTATTAACTTTTAATACTTTTTAAAAAGTTGTTAATTGATTTTTTTAAAAGGAGAAATAATAACAAATGCTAATATTTAGTATCATCCATAAAATAAGAAAAAAAAATTAACTAAATTAATGAAAATTGCAATTTTTAATGATAAACTACATGAATGAACAAAGTAATTAAGTAAATTCATTTAATAATAAACTATATGAATGAACAATGTAATTAAGTACATTCATTCATGTAGTTAATTATTAACTTTTAATACTTTTTAAAAAGTTATTAATTGATTTTTTTTAAAAGGAGAAATAATAACAAATGCTAATATTTAGTATCATCCATAAAATAAGAAAAAAATTAATAATTAACTACATAAATGAAAATTCCAATTTTTAATAATAAACTACATGAATGAACAAAGTAATTAAGTAAATTCATTTATGTAGTTAATTATTAAATTTTTTCTTATTTTATGGATGATACTAAATATTAGCATTTGTTATTATTTTTCCTTTTAAAAAAATCAATTAACAACTTTTTAAAAAGTATTAAAAGTTAATAATTAACAGTTTTTCACATTAAAAAAATAAAATTTTAACATTTTTTTAACGGATTAAGTAACAGAGGGTTATTTGGCGGAATTTGCAAAACCTGAGGGTTACCTCACGGAATTTTCATTAAAAAAATATGAATTAACGGTACTTTAACAGGAAAGATAACGGAGGGTTATTTGGCGGACTTTTTAAAAAACTCAGGGTTACCTCGCGGAATAGCCTAAACCTGTGGACACCTCGCGGAATTTGCAAAACCTCAGGGTTACCTCGCGGAATGCCCGAATATACAAATAATGTTGACTATGGGCGACGAAATCCATATTTGTAGCCCAAAATATACATAGTGCGACAAAAGAAAATATTGGTCGCAAAAATATTAATAATATTATTTTTATATTGTTAGCATGGGCGACGAAATATACCTTTGTCGCCGGAAATATAAAAAAAATTAATATATTAAAAACAGGGGCAACAAAATCAGTATTTCGTCGCACATAAAGTCGTCAAAAATATATGTTTGTCGCCCATATGAAATTATAGGCGATGAATATTTGTTTTGTCGCCTAAAACTCTGTTTGGGAGACGAAAAAAAAATTGTCGCCCAAAGTCCTTTTTCTTGTAGTATTAGTATATTAGTGTTATGGCATGTTTTCAGTAATCTGGAACCTAAACTATATAACTGAACAATAGTATATTAGTTTTATTGCATGTTTTCAGTATCGTAGAACCTAAATCATATAACTGAACCCTATTGATTTAGTTTTAATACGTAACACAATCAAACATTAGAAATCTAACAACACAAAAATATACAAAATCTCAACATTATATTAGATTAGATTGTTTGCTTAATTTATCCCTTGTCATGTATATCTAATATCACCAAATCTCAACATTATATTATTTTTGTTTTTATTCATACATACAATAGTCAATGGAACTTTGCATATATATTTTACAAAGAAAATAAATAAAAATACAAACTTAACATTTAATATAATTATTTAATTATATGTGCACTATAATAAAAATACAAACTTAACAACAAATTTGTTAACCTCAGCCATATATAAATGAAGCCCATAATCTGATGCAAGTAACTGGGCCAAGCCCGTAACATTAACCTCGGCCATTTTACAGATGCCGAAACCCTACCTCACTCCCTCATTTCCATTTCACTTTGTCACTGCCTCACCGTTTCCCCTTTCTAGATCTCTCTGTTTCTTCACACTTCAATACAGTTCTTTCCTTTTCAAGTTATCGCCATCCATGGCGATTTCTATTTTGAAATACATGCTTCACGTCTCTTCCTCTTTCTATTTCTCTCCATTCCATCAAATCCTTTGACTTTCCACTTTTAAATCTTTCAGATCCAATTAATATCCTTTGAACATGCAAATCGATTTACAAAACCAGGGCTCATTTTTGGGGATCAAGATTGCTTCAAGAAGGAGTTCTAGAGACTGAGAGAAACAAAACAAAATAGGTATGATTTTTTTCATGAATATTTCCGATCTATTTCTTTCCTTACATTCTTAGACATCTCAGATCCAAATAAAATAGGTTCTAATAAAACTTTTCTCTTTATCATGCAAATGAAAACACCGTGTTGATGAGGAGATCAGAAGTGCAATTGGAGGGTTGTCCCCAACTTTACATTTAAACCCACCGACGCATTTGATGAGGAGTTCTGAAAGAACTTTCTGGCAAACTCCAGATTCGAGAAATGTAAGCTCTCTCTCTCTGGATATTTTTTGATGTTTGAAATGCTAAATTTCCTTTTGTTCAATTTTTTTACAAATGCTCAGTGATTTTGTCTGGTTCAGTGATTTCATTGTTTGAAAATTTTACAAATTTCAAATAGATCAACCATTAATAATATAGTATAATATCAAATATATTTCATGCTTTGATTTTTTTTGGTTATAAGTCTGAAATGTATAGATTGTTCTTCATGAAGATTGTTCTTCTTTATATTCTTCTTCGTTGATTATATATTATAATGGTTAACATCAAAATAATATATTAATTGGGACTTAATAATATAAGTGGCGCAGTCAACAGTATTATCTTATAATATTAAAGCAGTAGTAATATAAGTGGTAACAAAACGACTATAATCTAATGGGCTTCTGACTATAATATATTGGGCTTACATTATGTCTGGGTAACAAAACGACTATAATATACTTAACTTGGGTAATATACTTTAGCGGCCTACCTAAATGAATGTAAGTGAATGAGCTTCAGACTATTATATACTGGGCAACGAATTGAATACAACTGTTGTAAAAATATCATAGAAGCTGTAAATAATTTGTTGAACACACAATACATGTTAATAATCTATATATGAGAAAAAAATACAGTTGTCGATAAAAAAATTTAAAGATTTAGAAGTCCACATACTTGTAATGTCTTTTATGGCTTGTAGTTCTTTTGACATAGCTACAAAACACTATTGAAAAAAAAAATCAGTACCTAAGCAGTATATAGTAGACAAATTTCACACTGCATATACCAAATAAAATTCCTCTATTTCAACTTTCCCGGGAAGCACAAATTCAGCCAAAAGACACATAAGTTGTTATACTAAAAATCAGTTGCTAATGTACGTACCGAAGCCACACCCTTGTCATATCAATGAGAGGGCATTAGTAGGTGCAGAGTATGCTCGGATAGGTAGTCAATTTTTAATATTGATAGTAAGTAGTCAACTGCATAAAATAAATATTGATAGTAAACTAAATCATATAGTGTAGTAAGTAGTCAATTTTTAATTATGTAACTGAATACAATTTATGTAGTTTTAAATTACAACATTAAGGATTTAGAAGTCAATTTAGATGTAACATCCAAGATAACTTATTAGCAACGAATTGAATACAATTGTTGTAAAAATATCATAGAAGCTGTAAATATTTCGTTGAACACACAATACCTGTTAATAATCTATATATGAGAAAAAAATACAGTTGTCGATAAAAAAATTAAAGATTTAGAAGTCCATATACCTGTAATGTCTTTTATGGCTTGTAGTTCTTTTGACATAGCTACAAAGCAATATTGAAAAAAAAAATCAATACCTAAGCAATATACAGTAGACAAATTTCACACTGCATATACCAAATAAAATTCCTCTATTTCAACTTTCCCGGGAAGCACAAATTCAGCCAAAAGACACATAAGTTGTTATACTAAAAATCAGTTGCTAATGTACGTACCGAAGCCACACCCTTATCATATCAATGAGAGGGCATTAGTAGGTGCAGAGTATGCTCGGATAGGTTGTTAGAATGACCGACCGACTCTTCTAATACCCTCTTCATAATCAGTATAGAAACTAATGAACAACTGAATGGGATGTAGTTTTACACGTACCTGCAGACTGATGAACAACCGATCTTGTAATATAAGTTTTGGTATAATGAACAACTGAAATTGTGGGAGGGGCTGTAGTTTTATAGCCTCAAAACGCTTTCAATTTATGGTCCAATATCGTGCTGAAAGGATACGAATATTCAGTTTTTTAATTTTGGAAATATCGTTTGACTGCTGCCAATATACATTATTGATTTTATTGTGTACATATTGCAATATCCTGTACATATTGCAAATGCCTTTATAATATTGATTTTATTGGGGAGATATTGCAATATTGTGCAGATATTGTAACTGACATTTTGATTTTATTGTGGAGATATTGCAGGTTCAACATCGGTTGTGAATGATCCTATAATATTTTTGGCTTTATTGTGCAGATCTTGCAATCAAAATCTTTTTTTAAAATATATGCATGCTGTTTATGGACAGGTTCAGATTTGCATAATATGTGTTTTGAGGAAAGAGTTGCAAATTTGCTATTATCTTGAGGCATTTAGCAATGCAGTTAATTTGGTTAGCAAATTGTTGCAGGTTATTTTTTTTGGGCAAAGTTCATTTCTGGTTCAACATTTCTTTGGTGCAATCAAGCAGGTTATGATTTGCACAATGTCCTTGGGTTAAAAAATTGTGTATCAGGCTATTTTTTTGCAGCAGGTTCATTATTGCCGTTTGAGCCATTTATTTTGAAGCTTTGATTTGGTTAATTGCACTAGCTTCATATTATGCAGCAGTTTTTGGGTTAAAACACCAAAAAAATGTTATTGCATTTTGTATAGTATATGTTTAGAATGTTTAGTTTATGAGTGGAAGGTTATTATTAATTGTACGGTTTTACATATATTTATGCAATTCGAAATCAGCATATTTTAGGCAGTTTTATTTTCTGGCTACCATAATCTTTTGGCATAGGAAATTCGTACAAATATCTATTATGCAATTCGAAATCAGCATATTTTAGGCAGTTTTATTTTATGGCTACCGTAATCTTTTGGCATAGGAAATTCGTATAAATATCCACGTTTAGGAAAACTGCATATACTGCAAGATTTTCTAATTAAGGAAAAAAGACATAAAACCAAAAAAACGGATTGAGTGCCACGTGTACATGTTGATAATATAGCGCCACATGGCAAAAAAAATTTGGTGTATTCTTGGAGTGCCACGTGACGCAGCCGAACTTTGCGTTTAGTAGTTATATAGTAGATTGATATTGATGTGATATGAAGGTACATAGAAGAGGAGGATTTAGCAAGATTTTTAAAGAGGGAGGAAATTCACACTATACTCCCTCTCTTTGAAGGTGTAATTGAGACTGGGAGGATCTCCAAATCATCCTT
Organism: Rheum nobile; assembly: GCA_027886185.1. Classification (NCBI taxonomy): domain Eukaryota; kingdom Viridiplantae; phylum Streptophyta; class Magnoliopsida; order Caryophyllales; family Polygonaceae; genus Rheum; species Rheum nobile. The sequence continues at coordinate 13,432 of WOAB01000671.1, read as the reverse complement.
CAGAAACTGGGTGGTAAGAAACAAGAGACTTCTTTATGCACCAGTTAATTAAAGGCGTATTAACAAAAATACCAGATTTGCTTTTGCCAGTTGCAGAAATCCAAGATTTTCAACGGAATTGCAAAAGTATCAGAATTCTGTACGGATTCTGGCATTCTTGCTATTGTGGAGTGTGGAATTTAGCTTTTGTTTTAAATAGAAAATGGATAAAAGCTGGCTAATATTATGTCTAAAAAATATAAAAAAAAGGGTTAATCTCTCTTAATGAGGTTGAAGCCGCCGATGGACAGAGGCATCACATCAGTGTGAAAAAATTTCAGCAAAGTGGACTTCGAATTGGCGGGCAAGTTTCCCTCCAAAAAATCTGTCCTCCCTCAACCTTTAATCCCTCCAGCTAACCTCCCCTGAAAAAATCCCTGAATATTCCTGGAGAACTTAAAAGCAGCCTGACCAGTTATTACACGTGAGATATTTCGCACCTGATATTTAACACCTGACGCTTGCAAATACAGCTTGAATGGGTAAGTAAATTCTCCTGAAAAACAATCAATTTTCCCCCTCTGTTCTGTATACGTGAAGTTCAAAAACCTTATTTATTTGTAGGTTCGAAACTAGTGTATGTGACGTTCATCAGTGGTGGAGAATGGAAAGAACAAGGGAAAAGGTGGTTGTATGAGGGTGATAGAATAGTGAAAGCCATGTTGCTTTCCCCTGACATGGACTTGGCTACACTGCGCAACAAATGGACTGAGAAGAACCCATTTGATGAAGAAAAATTGATTGTGCAATACGCTTATGAAAATAAACCAGAACTTACACCCATCTTTATAAATGATGACGACGATCTTGCTGCGTTCAAGTTCTTGAACATATGTGGAGAAAATTCAGCAAAGTGGAATATTGCGTTGTACACCAACCTTTTAAAGAAGGAAGAGATTCGAAGTGAAAGGGCTGAACATCGTACTCTTCCTTCAACAACTCCACCACGAACTCAGAGCCAGAGCAAAGATAATAAAGACTTTTTCAGGTCATTTTTTAAACAAGACAGAGCACCTCACACAGATGTCAGGTCGATTGATGAAATTATTGAAGCTGACAACGATGCAGAGTTAAGGAGATTAAAAAGGGATGAAGTGAGGGGGAAATACAAGAGAAATTGTCCCCTGATAGTGGAAGACATTATATCATTGAGCAGCGATGATGAGGACATTGAAGGTGCTACATCCAGAAACAAAGGGAAGCAGGCTATGACTGATTATGCCAACAGTGGAGTTTCTTTGGAGGATGAAATAGAAGATGGCTTTGACTATGAGGGCTATTATGAATCAGGTGATGATGATTGTGTTGATGGTGTGGAAGGGTTAGGGTATGCTTCAGGGGATGATGTGAATACAGTTGGTCTAGATGATGTGTGGGAAGAAATTAATGGCATTGAGGGAACACAGAACGAGGAGCAAATAGAGGATGATAAAGAAGAAGAGGTTGATATTGATGAAGACATGCTTAGAGTGCTTCAAAAGAGGTACTATCCAGCGGAGATGGAAATGTTAGTTGAAGATGAGGAAACAAGTGCAAACAAGTCCTTATATCCAACAATGAAGGTTGGTCAACTCTTCAATTGTAAGGAAGAGTTCAAAGCTGCACTCTTCTCCCTGACAATGGAAAACTTCTATGAGATGCGTGTGAAGAGGTCCGATAAGTCCAATTATGAAGTTGCGTGCGTTGACGACAAATGCAAGTTTTTTTGTCGTGGCTCATTGTATCAAAAAACGTCGTTGTTTATGGTGCGACAATATGTTGCGGATCATACTTGTGGCATGAGAGTAAACCACAATCACCACAAAGGAGCAACTTCTCGGCTGATTGCCGATAAAGTACTTCACAAGTATGGTTTTCTTGCATTTGAATATATTTTTGTGATCAAAGGCCAATATGAATGCATGTATTGATTCACTTCGTTATATCTCAGGTTTTTAAACGGCCGTAAAGGCCTACTTGCTTCAGAAATTCAGGATTTCATGTTACAGCAAGGGATAAGGACAAGCTACTACAAAGCCAATCGAGCGCGGCTCTTCGCCCAGGTCATGGCACATGGTACAGCTGCGGATAGCTACAAGGCAATGTACTCTTACATGCACATGTTACAGAAATCTAATCCAGGAACATACACGAGAATAGTCAGAGATGCTGAGCAACGCTTCAAGTACGTCTTCTGGACTTTAGGTCCATGGATAAGGGCAGCGCCACATCTGAAAAAGGTCAGTATTCAGTCGTGATGTTGTTACGTCAGGAGATATAGTTACTTTGTCAGGTAAATCTACTATATGACTGAATATGTGACAAACAGAAAATAGTTCTGCGTGTGTCAGGGCAACATATGAGAAATAGTCAATTTGTCAGGCTATATACCGTAGTTTCAAAGCTTATAACTCTGTTGTCAGGGCAACATCTGAGAAAATAGTTCTGTGTGTGTAGGTAATATCAGTTGATGGCACTCACCTCTCAGCCAAGTTCAAGGGGATACTTCTGTTGGCAACGGCACAAGATGGAAACGGCCAAATATATCCCCTTACTGTTGCCGTTGTTAATAGTGAGAACGATGATGCATGGTCATTTTTCTTCAGTGGATTGAGGCTTGTTGTTCCTGATCATCCCGAGTTGTATTTTGTGTCTGATCGTCATCTTAGCATTGGGAAGGGTCTGAGAAATAGTTATCGTTTCGCCAAGCATGGATATTGCATATATCACATATACCAAAACTTCAAGAGGAAGTTTGGTAGGTAAGACCTCTTCGGCATATTCAAAAAAGCTGCCATGCTTACACATTAGCTGAGTTCAATCATCAGTTTGCTCAAATAACAGCTGCATCTCCAAAGATTGGTCAATATCTAAAAGAAGCTGGAGTTGAAAACTGGGCGAGAGCGCATTTTCATGAGAACAGGTTTAACATCATGACAAGCAACAACGCCGAGTGTCTCAATGGCTTGTGGAAAACACAGCGTCAGTGGCCTATTCTTGCTCTGTTTGATGCGATTGTTGAGACCATTTCTAAATGGTTTTGTCAAAGAAGGGAAGCGGCCTCAAACTGGGACCAATACTTGTCACCCTCTGTGTACACGCTGATAGAGGTGAACTATAGAAGGGCAGCAAAGATGAGTGTTCGAAGACTAAGCCAGTTTGAAGCGGAGGTCATGGTAGGAACTTATAGATACTCGGTGAACCTTAATGCTCGTACATGTGATTGTAATATGTTCCAGATTGATAAAGTTCCTTGTGCTCATGCCATAGCGGTTGCAAGTGATAGGGGAGTGCGACTCACTGATCTCGTCCATCCCATGTTCAAGAACGAGTGCGTGAGAGAAGTGTACAAGGAAACTGTGCATCTTGTTCCTCCCACAGGCCGATGGTCAATTCCTGAAGCCGTGTCATCCATTCCATGCTGTCCACTAAATGTAAAACGTCCTCCTGGAAGGCCACGAATTAACTGATACAGGGCGACGTGGGAGGGGAACTATACTAGGAGGAGGCGGTGTTCGTATTGCGGCAACCAAGGCCACAACAAGCAGTACTATAGGAGGAGAAGGACTGATGATGGACAATCATAGGAAGAGAATGGGTTAGTTTTTTTTGGGTTTACAATTGTCACCATGTTGTTGTTTTTGGGTGTTTATGCTAGTAAATGTTGTTGTTGGGTGTTTCATGGAAAAGATGTATGGTTTAAGTCTATATAGGCGTAAACCACACCTCTTTTTTGTGGGGGCTTCCTTTTGGATGATATACAAAGTACATAAATTAAATATTTTGCTTAAGATTTACTTGTCATCTTGAACCTTCATAAGAACCCTAGAATCAGGTGCGAAGTTGTACTGACAAAGTTCTTAGGTTCTCTGCAAACGTTGCATTTTGTCCTGTCATCATCTTTGCTTAATAGTTGATGACTTGTCAGCATGAGTCAGTGGTAAACTCCTCACAAGGAGAACCCATAAGACTGTAGAACACCCTGTAAAACAACGTATATGTCCTGACATAATCATTTGCTCGAGGAAAACCTAAAACATGCAAAACGACCTGTAACGCCACAATACGTCCTGTAAAACCCTAACATGGTCTGACAAAGGTATTTAAAAAACCGAATGAATAAACACAATCATGGTGCGAAGTTATACTGACAAAGTTCTTAGGTTCTCTGCAAACGTTGCATTTTGTCCTGTCATCATCTTTGGGTTAAGAGTTGATGACTTCTCAGCATGAGTCAGTGTTAAACCCTATAAATGACAACCCATAAGACTGTAGAACACCATGTAAAACAACGCTTATGTCCTCACATACTCATTTGCTCGAGGAAAACCTTATACATACAAAACGACCTGTAAAGCCACAATACGTCCTGTAAACGCCTAACATGGTCTGACAAAGGAATCTACAAAACCTAGTGAATAAACACAATCATCTGCGAACCCATTTCAGTTGCGAAGTCTATAAATGAACCTTCATAAGAACCCTAGAATCAGGTGCGAAGTTGTACCGACAAACGTAATACATAAATACGACCTGTAAATTCACAATACGTCCTGTAAAACTCCAACATGGTCTGAACCTTATAAACAGAAGCATTATATTACGTTGTTCAACTTTAAACAAAACGTGCCCTTCACATGGCATTTCCACACACAAAAGAACAAAAAAACTAGCATTGCAAAGTTCATACATTAAAAACACTTATGCACACATACTCAGAAACTACACTGTTATGAAAACATTATCCCATCAAGATAGATATCGGGACTTCAGCTTTCCCTCCAGCGACTGAGCATGGTCCAACACCCTTTTTATGTTGAGCTCAGTGAAGGTGGTGTCCCATTCAGTCTGCAGAAACACAAATTAAGCATCGTAGGCACAGCCCTTGCACATAGGAAGAAAATATACAACAAAAGCCTTACCAGTCTAAGCTTTAGCTTGATCCGGGCCTTTTCTTCTTCGGTCTGAGCCCCTTCCGGACTCACATCAGTAAGCTCCTGCCCGAGGCGGCGCAAATCCTTAATTAAACTTACCAACTCCAAATCTCTGGCCACAATGTTGCGATTGTACTCCTGGAATTCGGCCTCGGTCATCTTCCGGCCTCCAACATGATCCTTCACTTCACGGGCAGATTGAAGCAGTTCATTTACGTATAAGTATGTCCCAGTCACAATGTGATGTTCTCCCGCCATGAATTTAGAGTATAGAGAGGGATTATTTGAAGAACGTGGGAGTGGGACTATTTGGGAAAGTGGGAGTGTTTGGAGATCCTTGGTAGAGAACTTTGGTAATGGACCGGTGAGTATTTGAAGAGACTTGGTAGAAAGGATTTGGGCAAGTAAGGGTGTACTCTTAGTGAAATTTTTAAGGGGTCAAATCGGAATGAAAAATTTCAAACTTACCCTCTTATTTCAAAGTGACCTGACAAACCTGAATACGTACTGTAACAATTTGTATAATGCCTGAGAAACCCAAAAAGGTAAAAACTATGTACGATGTTACATATCTTAGAAACAGAACAAGCATTAATCGTCAGTCCACATATGGTTGTTTGCAAGGCTTATAACTACGTTGTCAGGGCAAATTTTGAGTATGTAGAGAAGGAAGTGCGAGCATCGAAGTATTTTTAAGAACCTTGCTCCAGAGCCTGGGAAAAGCATTAAGACCTCGTTTGGTACGATTTTCATGTCAATCTGAAAACTTAAAATTTATTTCACTCCTTGTGTAATGGGCCATTCCAAGCTGAAGGAACATTTTCATTCCATCTTAAAACCCAACGTTTCATCCATTCCAGCAAAATTGATCTGCTTATTTTTTTCATAATCGCTCCTCTTAATCGAAAATTGCTAATGCGCCTCATAATTACTAAATAATGGACTAATATTAATTATTTATATTCAATAATATTAATTATTTTCATTGAAAAAACTTGATTATTTTTACTGATAATAAAATCTATTAAATAAAATTGGCCCCGTTATATTATTTTACCTATTCAAAATAACTCATTGCAAATACAACATTAAGTGACAACCTGAAAACTTACCCTAGAAGAGTTAAGTGGAAAGGATAAGGATGACGTCAGCTGAAGATTTATTCAAAAGCCGATGTTGTGTACTTATTATGGCCTGACAAAGCAGCAAACGTCTTGTACGACTTTAATACTGCCTGACTGCGTCAAATCGTTGCCGCCGTAGTTGCAAATAATAGAGAGTATCTTATCCCTCTTGAAATAGTTTAAAAACCCAATTAAATTTTCATTTTAGGGTCCCTTTAATTTTGAAAAACTGTAAATGTGGAAGTTTTTGTACAGTTTAAAAACCCATTTCATACTCTTTTGGTTTAAGGTGGAAGCTTGTACACAGTTTTTTAAGTATTTGTAAACGGTGTCAACAACGCTTGAATTTTGTGGACTGCACTCTGCATATAAGAAAAAGATGTTGACCTGACACACATCACATCAGGCATTAAACTTTCATTTCATTTCTCTTTCTTTAATAAAAACAAGAAAAACAAAGTATGGGCACAAGGAATATCCTCTTCTGGAGAGGGCACGAAAGAGGAACACCGTCATCATCGAAAATTGGCACAGAAGGAAAAACAAAGAACAGCGCAGAGTCGAAAGAGGAACACCGTCTTCGAAAAGTTGTCTGACATTGTAGGATGACAAACGGCTGGACACAAGGAAGATCATCTGCCAATTCAAATTCGTGGAGGAGAGGGCACGCAGCTGGTGAATCATCAACTCAAAAATGCTTCCATGGCTTCCCTGCAACAATACAAACATGCAAACACACTCAAAATTCGGGAAAACAGTTCTATGGGTGTCCATTATTGAAGGTATTGTTGAATGTCAAATTTCGTGCGACATATGCTTTTAAATTGGGATTTCATTTAGAATTAAATTAGTTGATTGGTTGAATTTTGTATTAAACCTTAGGCAGGGCACGATTGCAAATACTTCAAATGGGTGGATGGTCAAGCTTATAATAACCCCGCCAATGAGTCCATTCAAAGCGTAAGAGTTGTTGAAGAACACGGGGCAACCACTCGGCAAAATCTTATCTACCAACAACCGACTTCAATGAATGACATTATGAATATCAAAACAGAAAATTTCGTTTTGAAAGTTGTACTTGGTGTGGTGGTACTTGTGGTGTTACTTGTTGTCTTCGTTGTCCAATTTATAACCTTGTTGGTTAAATTATGATAACTACTCATAACCGTATGTTTACCAAGACAATGTATTATGGTTCCTTGTTTATAAAATGAGGGTTTTCTGCGGGTAAAACATGAATATTTCTTGAATTAATCACCAATTTCCTTGAAAACATCCTTGAATTGTCATCACAATTTCAAATACAATTACCATATGTTGTTAGTACTCTGCCATTAGACGCGGGTTCTCCTGAATATATTTCATTTGTCATGAATATTCATGTACACATATTCGATGTTATTGCTCTGAAATTTTACTCTTTTTGCCCTGAACAATAGTACATTTAGTATGACCATGATACGTTTTGTCCTGAAATGAAAATAGTCAAAAGTAGTAAATGCGAGATTACAGGCAACCATAACAAACATAAACGTTTAGGATCTTCATTACAAAACAACTATAACAAACATAAACATTTTGTCCTGAAATGCTAGCATTACATCCCTAAACAACCATACCAAACACCATAAAAAACAGCAAAAAAAATTACAAAACATCCCCACGGCCAACACCACGGCCATCATCACTGGGCCAGAGAAAGATCTGGAGTGTCCAGCACCACATACACCTTGACGCCGGCGACCCTCTCGCCGAGGCGGGCAAGGTCGTCATAGTCGGACTGTGTCTGCAGCGGTTGAAGAAACCGCTGGCCGGCTGATGAGACCTGTTCAAAAACTAAGGATTTTGAACCGGGAGAGAGCATGCTTATCTGACCATGGACGTACCAGATGTCCATCTTGTTGGCTGGAACTTTGAGGAGTTGGGTTCTCCTTCCCCTGTACTCGTGCGTAGTCAATAGGGCCATCACCCCGATCGATGGCGATAGTTTCCCATCCCAGTACACTTGCAGGAAAACGTTCGAGTCGGCCATGTTGCAAGAGATTTTTTTCGAAATGAGAGAGGAGTGCGAGGAGTTTGAGACAGGAAATGTGAGGGGTTGGGACAAGGCAAGAACGCTATTTATACACAAGGATGAGTGTATAACGGAGTTAATGACGGGTAGTTGAGGGATCACACGATATTTAATTAAAAATTAAGAGGGGTCAAATCGGGTATGCATTGGAAAGGATGACTTTGAATAAAATTTCTTCATCATGACCTGACAAAAGATATTACATACTGTAAGAGAGTAGAAGAACCTGGCAAAGCTTATTGCCGAAGCTTTGGTTTTATTCGAAAACTAGTTAACCCCATCTTTAAAATAGCTTATTGCCAAAGCTTCGGTTTGATAACCATTTAAAAACATTGTCTTTTCCTACGGTTATTTACCATTGTGATGTTTCTTCGAGTTCCGCCATAAGTCGTGGGATGACTTGGAATAAGATTTATACAAATTCACCTGACAAATATCAATATGTACTGTAAATATCTATTGTGGACTGACTTATTTAACAATTAGAATAAAGCTTTGGTCTGAAGAACTAACTGTCTTTAACCGTTTTTAACTGTTTTTGTACAGGTTCTGTTGTTTTATTTTTCGAATTTTTTAATCACCCTCATGAATGTAACCCTAACCGCCACCAACCCAAACAACTATTTATATACCCCCTCATCCACATTCTTCCTCATCCACAATCCGCTACAAAAACTTTTCGAATTTCCTCATCCAAAAACATCTTCGAATCACCCTAACAACTCTAATTTACGTTCTCGTGCTTCTTTTGTTTCCATGGCTTATGAGCCTGACAACCATGAATGGGACCTTAATGATCACTTCGTTTACACAACTGTCCACACCGGAGGGAGACTCATCCCTTCAAGGGGACAAGATGCCATGATTTCCACCCATGTCTACCAAGGCGGACGGAGGCAAAACTGGAGGGCCCATGCTGAAAGGGTACGGGAAATCCATGGGTTACTGAACCAACTATTTTATTTTAACGATTCCGATCTAGGCGCCTCTTACTTCTTCGAAGTAGTTCCCCCCCATGGCGGGCCTCATACCTTGAGGGCCTTACAGCGCCGCGGAGACGCTGTCGCCCTTGCCGCCCAAGGTAGAACCGTTGCTCTCATCAACATATTTATCACCCAAGATGTTGTTGATGAACTTCCGCAGCATGACGGCCCGGAATCATCTGTCTCCTCCGCACATAATTAATATCTGATGAAGGAATCTAGTTTAGTGACAATGTAATACAGTGTAGTATTTAGGAGGTTCTGTTGTTTTATGATACGTATGTCAAGTAGGAAGATGATAATGGCATATAGTGACTATATATAGTCATTAGGTTATGAGATAGTATATTTGGTATGGTATGTTAATGTCGCAGGAATTAATATTTCATGTCAAGTGGGAAGACGATAATGTCATTGGATGACTTTGAATAAGATTTTCCTACGGTTAATTACCATTGGATGACTTTGAAGAAGATTTCTACAGATGACCTGACTAACATCAATAAGCACTGTAATTCGCTTTTGTGGACTGACATAAATCCGTAGTCTCATCTGACAAATAAGAATATGCATTGGAAAGGGTGACTTTGAATAAGATTTCCTACGGTTAATTACCATTAAATGACTTCGAATAAGATGTCTACAAAATGACCTGACAAAGCTAAATACGTACTGTAAGTCAATATTGTTGACTGACGTAAGTAAAAAAAACAAAATTAATATGGTCGCAAGAACTAACCCCGCGGTGAAAATCGGTTTTAACTGTTTTTTACCGTTTTTATCCGGTTTCGTACCTTTTTTTCCCGGTTTCATAACCGTTGACATGTAGCACAAATTAGGTTAGTGTGTACTTTAACCCCCCTCTTTTCAAGGCTATTTTCAAATAATAAACCCTGTAACCTTTTTTAACTGTTTTTGTACCATGTTTTTATTCGGTTTCATAACCATTTATATGTAGAACAAAGCTTCGGTTTCAAAACCACTTAAAAACGTTGTCTTTTCCTACAGTTATTTACCATTGTGATGTTTCTTCCAGTTCCGCCATAAGTCATGGGATGACCTAGAATAAGATTTCTAAAAAATGACCTGACAAAGCTAAATATGTACTGTAAATTTATAATGTGTACTTTACCCCCCCCCCCCCCTTTTTACAGGCTATTTTTCGATTTCCAAACCCTTTAAATATAGGAAATATTAGGTTTCAATGTGGGAGTTTTTGTACGATGATTTGCAATAACTGGAAAGGATGAATTTGAAATAGATATATCAAAACAACCTGACAAATGTGAATATGTACTGTAAATCCGTAATCTGGCCTGACTTAAGTCACAATTTTCCCCCCTCTTTGGTTTTATTCGAAATCTAACCCCACCAAATGTTTCCCAACAACACAATGCAATCATCACATTACATCAAAAGTCCTTAAAGACCATCCCAACAACATCTAAAAATACTATGAGCCATTTGACTTCTATGTGCATCTATGAATTTGTCCGACGACAGATCCAAGTTTTGACATGCCGAGAATCAATAACTCAATGTACTTCAAGGTGTAGACCCCACAATCTCCTCTGCACGATGTACAAAACACGTTAGAATGTATATCAATTGCAGTTTGATAAGGATTTATTTGGGCATAAATACATGTATACTTACCCGCGCTTGTTCTGCTTAAGGTTATGACAACGGGACACCGACATTGGATTGTCCAATAACGGTTCACATCTCTTTGCCAGTGGCTCGTACATCTTGGCATATCTTGGAACAGTCTCAACGATGGGGCGGTCATATCGAAAATTTCCTTGTCTTTGTACAGATCCACATTGCAGTCATAAACCGTCACACACCAGTCGCATAGATCAATTTCTAAGGCAAACCAGTGCTTCCTTTCGATATTGAAGCACGCGTATATGCGTTCCGCATCATCCCATCTCTTCCCATACTCTCCCGGACATGAACCCATCATGTATGACAACATTTCATCCTTACCCTTACGTGGATAATTTATCTGGAAGCACTCGAATTCCCGTTGCACATAGTTCTGCCCATATGGGTCAAGCACAACCACCTTCGAAAACCGCTGTGGATCCTCTGAAATCCTTTGACGATAAAGGAACATCATTTGCTCCATATGCTGTAATGGTGCAACAATGTTAATCTATCAACTCGAAACTATTTTACACATGCATACTATTTTCAAATAATGCATTGGAATATTACCAAACCGCCCAATCAGTTCTTTGGGGCAAACAATATCTCAAAGAACTCCTTGTCCAATGATTGCCCGGCCGGTCCAGTTCGGGGTTCAATACTGCATGATGGTACATATTCATTTGAATATTAAACAAGGATATATATATATATTAGTACATATACAGGCTATATATAAGTTAGTCAGTCCACAAAGAATCAATTTCCGGTCAGAATTCTAGAAGTCATGCCAGAAAAGTTTTTGACATTCATTTCATCAATTCCTTATTGAGTAGAGTGGATAAGTCACTAACCTCTCACTCTGCATCCACTTTACCAGCTCTGTCATCCCTTCCACCTTGCTATTTTTGGTAATCTTTTTTGCCAATTTCTGCTCATCCACATTGCGGTAGGGTGATTTTGCCTTGGCGGAAACTTCGCGAGTGCGAGTTGGATATGTCTTGTTCGGAACTTGGATACCCTTCCTTGGTCTGCCCTTCCTCGGCACTTTGGACTCCTTGGTCTCCCTTCATCACCCCCACGTCATCAAAATCAGCATGTGATACCTTCTCACCTTGTATTCAGTCCGCGCCTCAACACCTAGCTCATCAAGCTTCGTCCCTCCCTCCACAACATCTCCCGTTGATTCCTCCATAACTCCTTCATTAACAGTGTTTTGTCCCTCGACATCTCCCTTCGGTTCCTCCACAACTTGGTCATCAACCTTGGTCCTTCCCTCCATATCAACTCCCTTGCTACCTCCTCAACATCAACACCTCCGTTATCAACCTTGCTTCCTCCCTTCACAACAGCTCCTTTACTTCCTCCACAACTCCGTCATGCACACCCTCATCAGACACTGCTTTTGTTGCCACCTCAACTTGTGTTGCCACCACAGTCCCATCATTAACCAACTCGTCATTAACCAACTCATTGATGGGTCCCTCCACATCTTGCGGTGTTGCCTCATTAACCAGCTTCTCATCTGCATGTAGTATTGTACAAGTTGGACAAGAACTGACAGTGGATCTGTTGCATCCCCTTGCTCTTCTTCCTCATCTACTATGCGACATCTTCACCCGCCTCTTTCTGACCACCTACATTACCTGCATCATACACAACTATTTCACCAGCATTTGGCTCTCCATCCATTGTCTCCTGAAATGATGATATAAGGTCTGAAATAAGCAAATATTTTTTGAATTGTGCTCAAATTGACTGAAATGTGCATATATGGACTGAATACATATATGGACTGAACGTTTTACTGAAACGATGATATATGGTCTGAAATGTGCACAAATGGACTGAAATATGTACATCTGTACTGAACTGTACATATAATAACTAAAAGTTTTAGGCATACATACATCATCAGTCTCAGTCTCTTCGGACTCTCCCTCTTTGGAGTCATTGTCTTCGTCATCTTCAGACTCCATCTTTTCCTCTTCATCATTTGCCTCAGACTCCGTCTTTGCCTCCCTCATGCTCTGCTGGTGTTGGGGGATGTTGGGTTCATTATCACTGTTAACCTCCCCAGAGAGCTCCTGGTGTGTACTGATGTCTTGATCACTGGATGAAGATGCCCCTGTTCTAGGAGCTTTGGCTCTTATGAACTTGTTTAACTCAATAAATTCCTTCCTTAGAGCATGCATCATTTCATGCAATTCATTCAAACAACACATAATTTGCCTTGGGTCGAAACCCTCAATGTTTCCAGCTTGCCCTCCCTTACCAACTCCCTTGGCCTTTTTACCAGCATTTTTCCTTCTGGGCTTCAAGTGCTTAACAATCTCATCCAAGGATTTGTGTCCTTCCTCCTCCAGAGAAATAACAGCTTTCTCCCAAGTCCTCTCCGTCCTCCTCAACAGGATCTGTTTAGCAGGGAAATTCCCCTCTAGGGCATCAGAAATCGCATCCAAGCTTGGCCTACTCGATTTAAGCCACCTCACACCTCGGGGCTGCACAACTTTAGTAAGCTTTTGGGCAAATGTTCTGCCAATACTGGGGCACTGCCTCATACAACCATATCTGAAACAAACAGAATTGGAATTAATCCACAATATGAACAGAGGCATTAACCTTTCTCAGTTTTACATACTCAAACTA